>CM075850.1:65872389-67072389 GCA_037975125.1 Latrodectus hesperus | reverse complement strand
CAACCCCAGTCACAGAAAAAATAACAAAATGTAAATTAAAAGATCTAATGCTGACTTTAATAAGATGAAGATATTTAAATCTTAATAGAGAAAACTAGCAATCCCCCATCGCAATAATCAACAAGCAACAATAATGTCCAAAAAATGTTGGCTAAAATAAAAATAGTAAGATTCAATGCACATGTGGAATTTTTGCAATTCCATTAGGGAATAACAAGAAGAAATTCAACAGCTAACCTTCGAAAGCATTCTGGATGAGATTCGTTTCGATTACACGAACGTTTCCGAGGGCTCTCAGAAAAAAGTTATAAAAGTTTACTTCGCTTATCTGCTAGTTTATCAGGCTCCTTGCTGTTTCAGTCTCGAAAGAATGTTAAGAGCAGTTACAAGCGATTAGGAAGTATCACTTCCCTTTTATTCACGAAGTCAAGAGTTATTATGGCAAACAATCTTTCTTGGGAAATAATCCTTGTTGGAGATCAAAGTGAGTTAATTATGATTTTTTTTTTTGAGTTAAAATTTAATCGAGTCCTGTAAGCAAAATTACTAATATGTAAAGTGTAGAATATATAATAATAGTATGATACGAAAAACACAGGAACCATTGTGATATGATCGAATTTTAGAAAAACGCCTGTTTTTGTTACTCAAACATATTGATCAAAAATTACAAAGTTTATTTAAACTTTAAATGAAATTATTTAATTTCATTAAAATTATATAAATTAGTAACAAAGAAGTTTGTGAAAGAGATCTGTTGTACAATTATAATGATAAAATATATATATATATATATATTTCCTAAAATCCATTTATGTGTTATTTTACAATTGTTAATCATTGGAACTTTCATTGTTTAATATTGCAACTTCTTCCTGTTATTTAATGCTTCTTTTTATTAAAAAACGTTATACAGATATATCTCCGTTTAAAAAACTATTACAAATGTAAAATCTTCAAGAATGTAGCTAGGTACCAATTATTCAATTGTAAAAAAGTGAACAATGAGTAAAAATATATCAGTACTGTGAAATATTAAATGTGGACTAAAAGATTTTGTTATTTCGCTTTATTTTATTTATTTGCTTGCGTTTGATGTGAAGCAAAAAATTAAGATTTATATTTAAAATGAATAAAACTCAAACATTGAATTCTTATGTTTGTGTGAAGTATATATAGTGCGATTATATAAAGAAGTGATATTATGAATTTAATAAATGAAATTTCCGTTTTTTAAAATTTTTTGCATGAGGATTGTTTTATTGATGCCGACAATTTCTTTACAAATGCCGAGGAAAAATAATTTTTTACCTTCCATTTCCATTGATTTCAGTGGCAAAAGGGGTTTGTCATAGTAGCTAAGGCTTATAAAATTTACCTGAAAATTTTAATATTCTTTTGACTAGAATATATTTATTTTATTTGGGCAAGTGCATTTTAAATTCAATAATTATTGTGTCATGTAGGTAAATAAGCATTGCAGCCTGAGGTGAATCAAATGTAGAAGAGGCAAGCGGTTGTTGAAAGACAAAATGGATTGTTTATCACTCAGTGGTCATTTTTGCACACAAGGACTAATTACACCAGGAAATAAGGCTTAAAGTGGATTCTGAACTACTACAAACATTTTAGCTCAAGGGGGGTTTGAATCCACTAACTTTTGAACCAAATTTAGCTACCAGATTGGTTGTTGAAATACGAGGAGAATGGTGAGGGGGCAAGGGAACTACTAAAGGAGCTTAACAGAAACAAAATCTTCTAGCTTTATATTTCTATATTATGAATAAGTTGCTTTTATTCATAATTTTGATTATTGTTTTTTATTCTAAATCACAAAGATAGAATTGAGAATTTAAGAAAAAAGGGAATTTATTCAAGAGAAATCACTGGCTTTGGGGACCCCCTATCAATGAGGGTTTGAAGCCGATTTTACTAAATCAAACTTGAGGACTCTATAAAATTTCTCAAGAATGGTAGAGTTCTGGTCCAGATTGTGAGCACTTAGAATTTATAAAGAAGTTTTGACCCAGTATCCAGTCTGTGTTTCAGATGTTGATAAATAGAAGCTGGCATTTTAATATTTCCGCTACATAGAAAAAAGTGGTTGTGATCAAGCCTGGATCAATTAGGTGCTGGGCCCAATTGGATTTTTTGTGGGCCCTCTCTATATATTAAATATTTAAATAAAATTCAAATTATATATATGTATCTAATGTCATGGATCATCAGATTGGTAAAAACAGTAATACTAAAAATTTAGTCTTCCATTGCATTTCCCAGAAATTCTGCTTTGCTTTTAATTTGTGAATCTTCAAAAATTTCTGATATTTCAAAAAGAGCATAATACATTTCGCCTGTTTGGTATTTCATTGCTTTTATGCTTTGAATTTGACATTCTCACCTGGTATCGCAAAGCAGCTTCACAGTAAGTCCTTTTACCTATTTGAGAAGTACTAACTTTTTTTTTAAGATGCCGAAAACAAAACATATAGATGTTGGAAAATACCGAAGAAGGTTAAAGCTTCTGGGCAAATTTTCGCCACTTCTCCCAATACTAGGTTATAATTGTGACAAATGCAAGGAATAAAAAATGCCCAAAGATTTTCTTTTAAGAGTCTAATTTGCATCCCAAAGACATTCTCCTTCATATTCAAAACCATTATCATAGCCTTGCCATTTTATGTTGTTGATGTCAAGTCCTAAACTTTAAATTTCTTTTTTTAACACAAAAAATAGATTTTCTCCTGTGCTGCTCTCTACATGTATAAATTTAGTGAATTTTTCATATACAGCACTATTTGAGCCTGGTAATGTTCCATCTGAAACATCTGATGCTGAGAGATATTTGTTCTTGATGACTGACGTCTGGAGTACAATCCAGAATCACGGCAAAATATTTTCCATATTTTATTCAATCAATAATTTTATTTTATAGTTTGTTGCTAATAAATCTATTATTTTATTTTGTATTGTTTTGCTTAAATAACTTAGGTGTATTTATTTTGTGACAATTCTTTGTATTACAAATTTTCCAAGTAATTCAAGAATACCTAGAAAATTTCCATTTTGTGCATTGCCTAGGTCTTTTATGGATTTTTTAAATGTGATATTATGTTCTGCTAAAAACTGAATACAGAAAATAATCTTTAAAATATCTTATACAAGCAAATTTTTTCTTGGTTCAACAACTTATGTTGAACATTATCAATTGTTTGCTCAGCAGAAAGTCCTTTTTGAAGCTCTCTACATTTTAATATAGTTACCAAATGATTTGATTTTTCATGTATGGCTAATCTGCTGTATATATTTTGCCAGTTATTAAATCCTACAGTGGCTAGTGCAATAGAGGCATTCACACTGAATAGCCAATAATAAAAACAAAAAATTCTGTCTTATTCAGAATATATTATCTAAGGACAACTTATTATTTCACCATTCGTAAGCTTTCAATGCAGATGCCCTTTTGAAAAGTGTATTCCATTCTTTTTATGTGGAAATTCATTTAAGGTAATTTTTGCAGGACCTTTTAAAACTTAAAAATCTCTTATTCTTTAGTAATAATCTCAGGCCAAGACACAGGATCATCAGTTATATTTTGTTATTCCATTTCATTTCAGTATTTGTTGCTTCCTCCTGTTCCGGCTATGGTCTGTATAATTGTATTTCTTGTTCATTTTTTATTTGATCGTTTTCATCAGTTTCTTCATTTTCTTAATGTTTGTCAGTACTTTCTTCTTCATTTTTGTCATTAGTTTCTTCACCTTTGTCATCATTAAAAATTTGTTTAAAGTAACTCTGAGTTTTTCACTTTCTGTTTTCCTTTTATTTATTTTTTATTATACTTAATTTTCTTTTTAGACTACCACTTTTATATTTTTTTCCCACATCTCTTTCTCGTTTCAGTGGATTCAACATCTAATTATAAAATTATAGATTAGATATCCATTTTTAATCACCTTATATATTTAAATTTTTTATTTTAAAAATAATTGTTTGTTAATAAAGATTATGTAATATAATTAGTACTTACCTTATTCAACAATTAGTAATTGTTGTCACAAAATAGGACTGTAATAATTATAAAACGCTTCTAAGAATAGAAACTGCAAATGCAAGAAACAATTGACATTTGATACTAGCTAATCATCCACCACTGGCTGGTACAGTTGCACAACTAATTCCATGTTCATATATCTGCATAGTAGTTTATTTATGTAAAGTAGTTCACTTACATAGTCCAAAATTTCTCTTATATAGGACTATCCCGATTAAATTCAATACATTTGACATGAACTTTTACGGATATCAGTTTTCTATATTATAAAGTATATATTATATAATAATAAACACATTAGTAAATCTCATCCAGCAATGTGAACTTAAAATAAATATATTTTTAATAATTTGAATAATTCATAATTTATCTATTATCATCAAAAGCAATTTGCTTTAAATTTTGAAGTTTTTTTTATTTATTTTGATGGTAATATAGGGCCCAATTGCCCTTTATCCAGTCATGGTTGGGATCCCTTAATATAAGTAGGATAAACCTTTGATCAATTTAATGGTTACAGACCTATAACCTAACTATTGTGTTTGCAAAAACTATGGAGTGGATGTTCGCTGCAAGACTGACATCGTTTTTTGCGTTCTATGGTCTTTGCAACTTTCAGGTTGGCTTCTTACATTTTCATTCCACTTTCCAACAGGTGGCTTATCTTAGTCTAAATTTCAAGGATCAGACATAGATCTTCTTTTGTTACCTTTGTTGGCTTTTCATCAGTATATGACAATGTCTGGCTCACTAAGTTAGTTTCTAGACTATTGTCTTAAGGTATCAGTGGAAATATGTTACACTGGCTAAGAGATTTCCTAGACCAATCGTTTTGTGTAGTGAAATATGGAAAAGCTTACTCTAATTAAATGTAGTTTGGACTCCTTTAAAGCACTATCTTGAGCCCTATATTTTTCAGTGTCTATGTTGATCTGATTGATACCTTGGAGAAATGGGTCTAGGATCAAAATAGCTCTGTTCATTGATAACCTGATAATGTGGATTAATTCAGAAAAAAACATGCTATAAATACAGCACTGAATAAAAAGCCCTAGAGAAACTTAGTATCTGGTGTTCTAATAATGTCATGTCCTTCATTCTATTTAAAACCACTTGCCAATTTTTCACTTTACAAACATGACATTTTATATGTACTCTCATAGTTCAAGATGTGGTTCTTCAAAAAACTGAAACTACAAAATATTTGGGCTGTGTTCTTGATTCTAAGCTGAGTTGGAATAGATATGTTGTGTGTGACTACATTTGTGAAAAAATTGTTAAGACTCCCTTTTAAAAGACTAGCTGGTTACAAATGGAATTGCAGCCATTATACTCTTAATGCCACTTTTACATGCTTCATTCAACCCATTTTTAGTTATTGTTATGAAATTTTTATTATATGCTGCTCCTAATACCACTCAGAAACTTGAAACTATCCAGAACCAAATACTTTGCATTGTAACAGGTGCTGTAGAGACCATTCATATTTTGCCAATGCAGTGTCTGACTCGTAACTCTCCAATTAAAAGCATTATTGAATGAGATGCAGTTCTTCTCTTTGAAAAGCTGAAATGCCAACCAAACAATATGTTCTGAAGAGACTATGATGTTAATGCTCAGAGAAACCTTAAAACTCAAAAAGTGTTTATACAATTTACATATTCTATAGCTAATGATCCAGAGCTCATAGCTTCTTTGTGGATCTACTCATCCTCTAAATTAGCTCTTAGTGCTTTTGTAGTTAGAGATGGATATTTGTAAGAGTCACAGAAGTGAACAAAATGTTCATGCAACTGCTTTACCTGTTATTGAAAACTGGTACTTTAGAGATTCATGGTTACTTGTTTTTACAAATTTATCATGCTTGATTATGAAGATGGTGCTGGAGGTGGAATGTATTGTAATCTTTTTTTCATCATGCTCTCATTGGGGTTCATTCTACACATTATGATGGCAAAATTTGAGCTGTTCACATCACATTAAAGCGGTTGTCTCTCTGGCAGTCTTTTCCATCAAGTGGTCATCTTGTCTAACTCTGTATTGGCTCTCCAATCTTTTGCAAACAGACTACATAGCGATAATATCCTCATTTTGCATTGCAGAGATCTTACAAGGTCAATATCTGTTTCTTTCCAGTAAATTTGAGTTCATTGTGGGATTTCTATATAATGCTGCTGACTTTTGGGGGAAAAAGGTCCTACAGAGACTTTGGAATAGCATTTCTGGGCATTAAGTAAAATTATTGATTATGACAAGGCAGAAAGCATTGTATGTTTTCCCATTAAAGGGCTTTCCTGATTAAGGGATCAAAAGTTATTCTTGATTTTCCTAGAAGTTTGAGTGTGACACTTTTTTGCCTTTCTATTGGCCATAACTGCCAGCATATTGTCCTTTGTGCAAACAAGATTGAATTATTGATGCTGACCAACTGGAAACATGCCCTACTCTTATCTTCTTAATATGTAGTGTTCAGAGACATTAAAAAGACAGAGAATTACTGACCTCGTCCAATTTTCTGGGCATCTGTAATAAGTAAATAAATCTTACAAGTATCTATTATTTTAGTGTAAATATTAATAATTTGCCGCATGAAAAACAGTTGCTTCTGTCAGGTAAAATATGTTACTTAGTTCCCTTCAAACAATCATTCATCATCAGTATATTAAAATTTAACTTTCTCAATTGTAATGGCAATTGCATTACTGATAACTTTTATATCAGTTTATTATAAAGTTTATCAGATTCCTCAACATTTATATCAGTTTTATATTTTCTCTTAATCTAGATACGGAGAGAAAGATCCCTTATTTATTATAAAAATCTGTTCATAAAAAGAAACCACCAAAAAATTGTACCATCAAAAATTTTTTACATGATATTGTTAGAATTTGTGTACGGGACCAAATTGAAGTTCAGTTGAATATTTCTTTGATTTTACATGTTGCCTCTATAGTCCATATGAATCTTAAGAATTATTTTAATTGGGTCTTAAATAGTTTTAAAAATTATGAGGATGTCTGAAACAATGTCAGATATTCAAAATATGTCTACGAAAACTAAAAAAATTATTTGTGAACATTAAAAGAAACCTTCTTGAAGAAAGGTCTAAATCCGATATTTTTCCTGACAAAGGAATTACCAACATTGATAGAAGAAAAACAGTTGTTAGTGGTACAGATACAGAAAAAGAAGAAAAAATTACATTATTTTTCCCTATTATCCTAAACTTCTCCTCATTGAAAAAAGAAACATATCTGAGATATAATTACTAACCATTCACATGGCCTTAAAATAAAAAATTTCAAATTTTTATGAATGCAAATAATCTTTTCTGAAATAAGACAAGACTCTCCTTGAAAAGAGATTTAGATAATTTTAAAGTTCCTGCTGTATTACGTTATGAGCATCCAATTGTTAAAAAACTGATTCTATGAAAACACTATTTTCTTGGTCATACAGCTATTCAGATAAGAGACCTATCTGAGAGAAGAATTCTGGATATTGAAAAATAGAAAAACAATATGCAAGGTTATCATAAATTGACTTACAGAAAATTTTATTCATTCTCAATAGAAACTATAACAGCTCCATTACCAATAGATCATGTCAGAGTGACCTCTGTGTTTGAAATAATTAGAATTGACTTTGCTAGACCACTCTTCCACAAAGGAAGCCAGAAATCTTGGATTGTAATTTATATTTGTGCTGTATTTAGAATTGATTACTAGTCTATCCACAGATCAATTTTTGCAGTCATTCCTGAAATCTACAGCACAACTAGTAAGACCAGCTATTGTCTAATCAGATAATGGGACAAACTTTATTGGAGTGAACAATCTTATCAAAAGAATAAACTGGATGCAATAGAAAAATACAGCACTGTCAACAAAATTAATTAGGAGTTTATCCTGCCATTTGCACCAGACCTCTGGGAACGATTGGTTGATATACTTCAGAAAGTAGAAATTGATTGAAGAGAATACTTCAGAAAGTTTTAGGAAAAATATCTCTCAGTTTTAAAGAATTAAGTACTGTTTTATGCGATCATGATAGTCTTGTTAATGGACAACCTCTCACATATGTGAGTGAGGATCCAAATGACATAGAACCTTTTACTGCCAATATGTTTTTGCAGGAGGTCAATGAAACTGGTACATTTGGCCTAGACTTCTTGGATAGTAAATCTCTAAATAAATGGTATGTCTGTTGCCAGATACTGCAACAGGATCTGTGAAAGCATTTTTGCTCAGAAAACTTGGGGCAACTCAGGCAGTTTGAAAGAAAAGTGCGAAGCTCACCATCCATTAAGATAGATGTTTTAATATCCAGTGACAACATGAAAAGGCTCGATTGGCCCATAGAAAAAGTGTTCGAAATCTTTACGTCACCAGATGGGAATATTAGACTTGTAAAATTGAAGACTAAAAATAGAGTAGCTCTACTCTATTTTAAGATTATATCCTCTAGAAGTTGGTGAAAATTAAAAAGAAGTTCCAAGAAAAGGAATTTGTGGAAAAGTTTACCTACTCTGATACTAATAAAACTAAAAAAATCGTCTTGACAAGACTGAACTATATGGGCAAACATCTTGATATAGTAGGAGGTTGAAACATATAAAAAAACTTGTGTTTTAAGATTGAACCCCCCCCTTTTTTTTTCTTTTTTTGCAGTAAGAAATCTTTACTTTTTGACTTTATGTAATTTCTTAAGAAACTTATTTCAGAACTTTAAGATTTAATATTCAGAAAAAAATTTTTGAAGTTAATTTAATTTTATTGATAATTGAAACATTTTGATATCTTATCATTTGAAGTGTATTGATTTATTTATGAAACTTGATTATTTGTATTGTATTGTTGAGAATTTTTTAAATTTTAATATGAATTCTGTGTTTAAGTTTTCTGAGATGTAAACTCAAATTTAGGAGGATGTTGGAAATTTTGGTCATCATCAAAAAATAATGTAATCTTCTTTGCCAGTTGAGCATTGATGACATAAAGTTGAGATCCTATGCTCACACGTGAAAAAAAGTAAATAGAATGCTACTATGATTTGATCCGTAAGGAATGTAGATGTGCTTGTTCTGAAACTAAATTTTGTAAATATATCTATCCTCCTATAATGTTTCTTAATAATAAATAGATTAATATAGATATTGGAGAATTTTTCTTCGAATATTTATATGGAATGTAACTGGAATATTCCTGAAATTGAATCCTACAACAAATAAGGTAAAAGCAGATTTTTTCTTATAAATTGATTTCTTTTGTTAATCATGTTTATTACCAAAAATATTATTTTCTTTGAGGACAAGAAGTAAAGAATATTATTTATAATTTGCTGCCAATTTTTATTACTGAAATTGTAGATAATCACATGCACTATTAAAGAGTAACATTATAATACAAGAAAAAATAACTACTACTAAGTAATAGTTCATGTGTGTTTTAGTAAATCAGTGTCAACAATTTTAATAAAAAAATTTACACTTTAAAAATTTAGAAATGGAAAGTACTTTTATAATTTGGTAATTTCTCTAATGCAAGTGTTGGATGAAATATATGATATAATAGTGTGTGATCTATAGTATCTTTTAAAGGTTTGGGTATTTTTTACCTCAAACAGTTTAAATGTGCATTCAGATCAGTAAAATATTTTCTTAAATAAGTAGAAATGAGAATATCTATCGTAGTATATTAGGAATCCCTAAAAATTTTAAATGGGAAATCTTTGAACTAAACTGATCATAAAAGAATATTAATTTATGACAAGAGCATTATACAAGGATTGGAGTTGCTTAAAGATTCTTTCATAATATTATTGCATATTTTTTTCTAAAAAGTTAAGGATAAATAAGTCCTTTGTGCAGAACTATCAAATTGGTTTTTTATTACTCAGTAATTTATTTAGAAGAAATTACACTTGAATATCCTATCTTTCAGATGAAATTGTTTCAAAACTGAAAATTTTTTCTGGAGAAGTTAATATTTTATTGAAAATAATTTTATCCAAATATTATTATGATAACTGCATAAAATTATTAATAGGATTATTTAAAATGTGTGATTTTAAGTTCCCAAAGCTTCTTATTTCTCATATGAACTCTTATCTTTATGTATAATTGTTTCATGTTTATTGATAGAAAAAATACAAATGATTACATTTTAATTTTCCTTTACATAGGTGTTGGTAAAACATGCATGACTTTCCGTTTTGTAGAAAATACATACAAAGGTAAGCAAGAAATGGTTACAAATTGCTGTTGTTGAATATAGAATAGATTACATTTAGTAATAATAAAAACGAATTATATATGTTGTGTAATTTTTAAAGCATAAGAAAAAAATACTTTGATAAACTATAAAATTTAGTGTTTAATTTATTATGATGAGAAAGAGCATTGTATTTGCCTTTAACTAGCATTTGAAGATAATGTAATGTGTGATATGCACTGTATAAAAAACAATATAAATTTTCTTATAATTTTTATATCTTTAAATTTATTGTGTACTAATGGCATTTTTGTCAAAGGGTATTCAATATTACAAACCTATGTTGATTTTGGGCCTGTATATCAAACATCAGATGAAATTTTGTACTTGTTGAATCTTATTGTGAAATTAACAGCATAATATAATATGTATATTCTTTTTAAAATTATAAGCTATATTCTTGAAGAAATACAAAGGAAGAAACCTGATAATGCAGAAATAAAATTGAAAATACTATTTAATAATGGAAAGACTTAAAGTGTACTTTTTTTAAGTTGAAATTTCACAATAAAATTCAATAAGTTAAATGAGTTTTTTGAGATAGAGATGGGTTTGAATCTTCTAATTGTTCCTTCCTCAGATCTGTTGATTTATGAAAAAATTATTTTTACTCAATAAAAGAATCAAATAAGAATTTTTCTGGAAAAAAAAATCCTATTTGCAGATATTAAATCTTTCATACATGTTCTTAATAAAATATATATATTTAATTAGAAATTGTATGAAATTAGAAATGTACATACAATTAAGATAAAATTTTAAATTTGTGCACTAATGGCATTTTTGTCAAAAAGGTATTCAATATTACAAACCTATGTTGATTTTGGGCCTGTATATCAAACATCAGATGAAATTTTGTACTTGTTGAATCTTATTGTGAAATTAACAGCATAATATAATATGTATATGCTTTTTAAAATTATAAGCTATATTCTTGAAGAAATACAAAGGAAGAAACCTGGAAAATGCCCTCTTTTAGATCACTTTTAATAGTACACATCTAAAATTCCTCTGTATTGAATCCAAAAATTACTTCAGTTTCATAACTAGTATAGCTGTCATTGATATGCAACAACAACTCAATATATTGAGTTTCGACATTTTTTCTTCTTAGTACATATTTGGAGTACATATTTTTGAGTATCTTTTACTTCTTTCTTTGTTAGTAAAAATAAATAAATACCTGATATAGTAGTAATTATACAAGATATATTTGCTTATTTCCTCATCATACTTTACTGATTGCATCAATAAAAGGTCTGAATCAGTTTACGAAGCAGTAAAACATTTTACTTCCATAAATTGTAAATTAATATCTAATTGCAAAAAAAAGCTTAGTACACTTCATGCAGCAATATATTTAAAAAAATACCAATTTCGAATCAGCTTTTTTTTGTAGAACATTATGTACCTAAAAATAGTCATAAAATTTATATTGTTCAATTAAAAATAATAATTGTTTTCTGATATATCAAGAATATAATCTGAATATGTAGTAATATATAAAAATTATTAATTCCACTATAAAGTATATTATAAATACATTTTCAACCATGAGTAAAATAAATCTAAAACAGAACTGCTATTATATCCATTATTTAAATTTTAAAGGAAAAGTGATCATATAAATAATCATTTCTGCTGTCTAAATTTCAAGCAAGTCAATTTCATTCTTATAATTTATATACAAAATGGATAATGCAGAAATGAAATTGAAAATACTATCTAATAATGGAAAGACTTAAAGTTTACTTTTTAAGTTGAAATTTCACAATAAAATTCAATAAGTTAAATGAGTTTTTTGAGATAGAGATGGGTTTGAATCTTCTAATTGTTCCTTCCTCAGACCTGTTGATTTATGAAAAAATTATTTTTACTCAATAAAAGAATCAAATAAGAATTTTTCTGGAAAAAAAATCCTATTTGCAGATATTAAATCTTTCATTCATGTTCTTAATAAAGTATATGTATTTAATTAGAAATTGTATGAAATTTGAAATGTACATATAACCTTTAAGATAAAATTAAAAATTTTTAAAACAGTAGCTGCACATATACCCCCTTCTCTCTACCTAACTACTACCTACCTATCTTCTTAACTATATATTAATTTATTTTTCATTTCATTGTTGAAGTAATAAGTGTGAGGAAGAAATTTTAATGACTGAAATTTAAATAAGTGGAATTATATGGATCAACCACTTGATATATATATTAATAGAAGAAATTCTCCTTTGACTTTGAATTCAGAAATCTTCACAATTTATGATATGGGTAAGATACAATAAAATTTTTCTAATAGAAAAACATCCAAAAATTAATTTATTGAAACATGTTGTTATTATAAAAATTATTTTATTTTATACTTGTTGAACTGGCAGCCTATTAAAAGAAATTGAATTTAATACTAATTTTTTAAGGATTTGACTCATTTGTATTATGACACATTAAACAATTTGATGTATGCATGCTGTCAATGCTATATTCAAAAATATTGTTTTAACTAGGCTAATGAAGCCACAAAAATATAGATTTTATCATTAAAAGATTTAACAATGTGACAGAAAATAAAAGAAAAATCAAATTTATTTTTTAATTTCTTCCTTTGTTCCCAGTAAAAGTTCAGATGATCATCGATGTTAATAAATTCTATCTGCTGTGGATAAATAAACAGGATCTTTTTAGTACAAATGGTTTAAAGAATTCTATGCAAATAAATTATTTTCTAATATTGGTTTTGCATGTAAATAAATGAACTTTTGAAAGTAATTCAATTTCAACTTTTGTTATTATTTTCTGTGGCCTTCACTGCTATTCTTTTTTTCCCCCACATCCCATATAACTGTTTTAAACACACATTTGTTTGGGACTTTTTTAAATTTTAAAATAATTTTTGATGAAGAAGTATGTACTATTTCTTGTTGTACACTTGGAATAAAAATTGATAAATAAATAAAATAGAGGTATAATATGATTCTATGTTTAGGAGTTGTGATTAGATTTCTTTTTGTATGAGATTCACTTTATGATAAAGGATTAATAAAATATTTGTAAATATGATCTTAAAATGGTGGGCAGTATGTTTTTACATTGTTTACTACATAAACTAATCATGTTAATAAGCATAGAAATACATTATTTTAAGAAACATTTAATTAAATACAGTTTAATAACGCATGCTAAAATATCTCTAGAATTAACATGAAAATATGAACTGAAAAACTCTTATAATTAGCTAAAATTCTTGATGTACATAGCAAACAAAAAACATAATGAAATACACATACTTAATTAAAATACCTTTTTGATAGAAAATTATCTGTTTATAAGTTTTTAAATAAACATATATAGCTTATTTGCCTTTTTATATTATATCAAAATTTTTACAACTCTATAAAACTCCTGGAATTTGAAATTTTTTTAAGGGCCCTTGAAACTCCTGGAATTTTAACTTGGCTTCTTGAAAATCTTTCATTATTCTTGGAATTTTTAACTTACATTGATGTATTTATATTTTGTTAGAAAATTTTATAATTTTTTGTGTTTTTGATTTTAATATTTTAAAATTTTCAATGAAATTGTTCGAAAACAAATTGAATATTAGCTCTTAATGTTATCACTAGATAACTGCATGATCAATATTAGATTTTATTCTTAACTGTTGGCTATAATAAAGATTTAGTTCGGCCACAATAGTTCAATTCTTCCTTTGTGAAAATTGCTTTAAATTTCAGTGAAAAGGAATGAATTTGCTTATCAGTGAAATAAAAGCCAAAATAAATTATTTGATATGTTTGGTGGAAAGTGTCATTTTAGTGACCAGTGGAATCTGCAAAAGCTATAAAGATTGGCTTTTGGGTGGTTCAGAGAAAAAAGAAAGAATTTTGTAATTTTGTAGAAGAGTTTAAATCATTACAACCAACTGTGAGATTTCAGGATTATATTAAGAAATTTTATTGATAAAAATGTCCTTTATGTTTCATAAAATTAATAACAGATGACGGACGCTGACTCAGTTGACTTATTTTAACTATAATCAACATTGTCCAATTACGTTCAAGAACGAATTCAGTTCCTCTGAACAATATTAAAATTTTAATTCATTAGCATCATTTCGCATTCTGTCTTGACCTGAACTTTTTCGCTCTGAAAACATTCAAATTCGTTCATCATCATAGTAAAGTGAAAATTAAGTTACTGAGCAAATTTTAAACTGAAAGCTATAGGGAAGGCAAATGAAAAAAACATCGACAAACGTGTAATGTAAGATGAAAAAGCATGCGATGTACAAAAGAAAAAATGTATTCCATGCCCAGTTAGAAAATAATCCATTTCTTTCATTTAACTATTAACCAAACAAATATAGTTTATTTTTAAAATGTATCTAACCTTGATTTAAAAGTTATTAAATTAAAAAAATCAATAAGATTTACTAGAATCTTTTCGGATCTTGATCAATGTCATGCTATTATCTCATTTAATCGCACTTTTCATTGAAATGGATTCAAACAGATCTTTAGCACTATAAATATTTTTTCTGTAGAATTTACTATATTTTTAATCACAATGTGCATTTTTTATTTTATTTGACACCAATTTATCTGCAGTATAAGTTTTCGACTATTCGTTAAAAATACGCCGCTGCTGATTATACGACACTTTTTTTCCCTTTGTTCGAAAAACGGGGCTTGCAGATAATACGTCGCTGCGGATAATACAACACTTTTTTCCCTTTGTTCGAAAAACGGGGCTTGCAGATAATACGCCGCTGCGGATAATATACAGGAAAATACTGTACTTAGTTTTGCTTCAGGTATTTGACAAAAGTATAAAATATTAAGATGAATTAAAACAGCAAAAAAAAGTAGCCAATAACAGGAGGAAAGCAAAAAGTACTTTAATAAATTGATGAATGAAAATCAAAATGAAGCATTTAAAAGATAACATATGAATTTGAAAAATCTACAACAGGAATTGCTAAAAAAACTGAAAGAATGGGTAAATTAACATAAATAGCAAAATCAAAACGTGTATCACTGTGGTGCTTCAGATAAGCAACAGTTATTACTCAATATTAATTGTGAATTAAAAGTGAAAACTTTAGAGATGGGAAGTTAGCATTTTCTAATAGCATTATTGTGTATGTATAAATAAACAAGAAATGTGAAAATCTATTAAACGATTAAAGAAATAAAAAAGGATAGAATATGCATGTGAAATTATCTAGTTTTAAGAGTTTAAAGAAAAATAATTAAATTGTTTTTATTAAATAATATTTGGGAAAAGTCACATCCTGAAAACTTTATCCAATAGTTGTATTTATTTTGTTTTGAATAAATATATTTATTTGGGAAGAGATTGTTATTCACGTAAATTAATAGTTAGAAATCTAGTAAAGATGTTTAAAAACTCTAAAGTTACCCATTATTTTGCACAATGTATAATTCAGTAATTTAAAGAATATTGGTTATTTAAATAAAAAATTTTCTGTTATCGCTACTGTATTGAAGACTTTTGAAGTAATCATTAAGTGTAACTGTAACTTAAATAAAAAAAATCTCATTATTTTTTGCAATAATTTATTTCTATTATTTAAGAATATAATTATAAAATGTAGCACATACATAATTATATGCGTATTTAGTTAAAAATAATTTTTGAAACAAAATTTAAAAAAATATTTAACATGAATGTCAATATTTCCTGGAATTTTTTATTTAACTCCTATGGAAAACTACTGAAATTTGATTCTTTGAAATCTGTATGAACCCTCATAAATGTAAGAAAAGTTAGATAGTGAAATAAGGATGACAGTCAAAAATTATAAATATTAATCTGGTTGTATCATACTATCTGGAAGGATTTAATTAAAAAAAAAACTGACTGTATATACCCTAGACATTCTGCTGAACAAAACCTCATGGATTTCATAATAAATCAGGAAACATGGTAAATTCTGCATTGAGGTTTGACTTCTATTAAAATGATAAGTTCTTCAGATTTTTGTATTATCGAAACATTTAAAAAAATTGAATGGATTTAAAAACAGCCAATTTATTTTTTTTAAAGTTTATCTTTTTTCAGTAAATATATTTAAAAAATCAAAATGTATCTGGTCATTTTATTAGAATGAGAGACTCTAAGTACCAATATTGCATGTGGAAACCTACTTCCAAGTGAGAAAAAAAGGAAAGAAATCTGATGTTAGTAAAATGATCAGACAAGAAATAGGCAATGCTATTTTAAATTACAAAAGAAAACAGTGTGAGAGTGGAAAAAAGGTTTCATAGTAAAAATTTAATAGCAAAGAATATATAATTCATTATAAACAAAAAATGCTGGAACAAAATTCTCAGAATGGAAAATCTTATAAAAAATTAGTTCCTATTGGAAAGACTTAAGTGTCAAATTAAACATTGTGTGCAAAAATTGACTGTAGAATCATTATCAAATCAAATTGAAAGGCTTTTACATTACCAGGCAATGTCACCTCATAGAGTAATATCATAAATCTAGAAATTACTATACCAACAATGCCCCAATAGCTGATGAATAAAATAGGTGTTACAGAATTCAAATCTAGCATTCCAGTTAATTATTTTTGTTCCTGGGTAATGAAGGAATCTGAAGGTTTTTTGCTTCATGCCAGAATAAAATTGCATGCTTCATGATCATTAAAAAACAATAGAAAATATTACTAAAATATTTTAGATAAAAGCTATAAAATTGAAAAAGCACATTGTAATGCACTTTTTTACATTTTACTCATTTATTGTAATTTACTTTCTTATCAATAAATATTGTGAAAACTATTTATTGATAAGAAAGCAAATTCATTTTATTTTAAATATAATGACTTTAGAAAGTATTTAAGTCTGCAGTTAAAAACTTTATGCACTTTTGGTTGTGGTTTAGATTGAAAGGATAAATGGATATAGTAAGAAAAATTTAATTTTGTTTTCCTTTATGCTGAATGACACTCACTTGCTCACTTGTGTTAATAAATATTAAAGCTAATTTTGTGCTTGTGGAAAGCGAGCAATGAATCTCCAGGCTACAAAATATAATTTTTTAATTATATCAAAATTTGTGATTTATCTTAAAAAACAGTAAAAATTGGGATTTTATTTAAGAAGCAGAGATACATGTTGTGAACTTTATATGTGGGTTCCAAAGCTGCATAGTAGAAAAAACAACAATTCTAAATTATATATCAAATCTTTTGTGTTTAATGTTTGGTTCTATTGGCCTTTCATTGTTTCTTACACATTAAAACTAAATAATGCATGGTTTTGTGAGTATCATTGGAAATCCACACTCTCTCTGTCCAACAAAAATAGGCAAATAATTAAAAGTTCCTTTTGCTTAGAAGTTTATATAATACTTGAATGTCTGTATTTCTACTACTGTACTAATTTTATTGTTTTAAAATTGTGAAATGCATTCCATTTATTTTTGATTATTTTTCATTGCAGTACAATTTTTACTAGTATAATTAATTTTATGTTTAACAAAATAAATTTTTTATAGGACCTTGTAAAGCAACTGTTGTTGCGGATATTTTTTACAAAACTATAAAAGTATATGACACTGATGTTAATCTCAAAATATGGGACTCTGCAGGCCAAGAAATATATAATGCTATTTTACCACAGTAAGAATCTTTATCTAATGTCATACTCATTTTTATTTCATAAAAATTTTTAATGAACTAATATTTTATTAAGTAAATTTAACAGAACTATTTTAACTTTTATGTTAATTAAGCTTTAATCATTATAAAACTTATTTATAAGATTAAACTGGAGAATATAGTCTCTTGTTTTATTTGTCTTCTTATACTTGAATAACTTGTTTCTATACTCCATATACATGATAGTGATAATCAATATTTAAAATGGTTACATGTTAATTATTGTTTTCTTCATACGTATGCAATAATTTCAGCACTGCAAAGATATTAAATTTTTTTTATGTAGCATAACTTCTGCATTAAAAAATTTAAATGTTTATTACCCAAAATTTTTGCCAAATTTTATAGCAAGGAAACTATTATATTTTTTTATGATTATCTTTAAAAGCTGTTCATACAAATGTGAAGAATGTCTTTATATAGTATTTAGATACTTCTATTACTTGCCTTTACAATTGTAATTAACTGTGAGACTAATTTGTGCACATAGAGTATTGTTACATTATAGTTATCAACAATGAACATATTTTATATACTGAACCTAGCAAAAATAATTCAAATTTTTGTATTTTCAATGATTGTTACAATTTTGTTTTTAATTTTAAAAATGTTATAAGGGAAATAAGCTAATTGAGCTCAATTACTTTATAAAAATCAACATTTTTGTTAATTTGTTAGAAAACACATGTGGCAAGCACCCCATGCTTCAAAAATCAACCCGCCTGGGAAAACTATCTCTAATCTATCAACCTTTCAGTGTCCTCCTATCTGACATTTTCATTAGAATAGACATTGTTATTTTTCACCTGACCTTCCTTTCTTCATTTGAAGCAATTATTTCTTGGAATTCATATAACACCTGGGTGACTTTCAACCCCATGCAACCAGTATTGTTTAAAAAAAATTTCAAATAATGATCGACCCAGTGGGGATAAACTTAATGAAAAATAATATATAGTTCTCTAGATAGTAATTAATGATAGAGCGATGAAAACAAAGAATCTGAATTAAGAAAAGAAAAAAAGGCCAAAAAAAAAAAAATCAAATTTGGAATAAAGAAAAACAGATTAAAAATTCTTCATAAAATTTTCTTCTTAATGAAGATGATAAGAAAAAAATCCCAGAAATTATTCAATTTTATAATACAATAAAATGAGATACTGTAAGCGAAATGTTTGATCATATTCTACATACTGTTAAGAAAACCAGCAAAAGACAAATGCTTGCTTTTATTGCAAATTAAATGTTGAAGGAATAAATATCAGCATTGTTCTAATGCAAAAAAGAACACTCCAAAGCAATATGCAAATAAAAGAAAACTCCATGAAAAGTAAGCATTATCTCTTATAGACATATTAAAAAAATAAGAACTACATAAATATTTTCAAAAGAAATAGTGAAGGCATTTCCAGTAGATCAAAAGAGATTCAATGTTCAACAAAAAGTCCAAAATTTGATAAAAGCTGATGTATAATTTATTCAATATCCTAGGATAATGAAACTACAATTTATTGCACAAAATACAATAATTTTACTTGCAAATACCATTCTTCTCATGTTTATGTTGTATTGTTAGTTATTGTAATCACGAAACACATGGAAATAGTTTTTTTAATTTAAATAACTTATTACTTTTTTAACATTGTATTTTGTATTATTTTTCTTCTGTGATTTGAGCCTGAAAGTGAATGTAGAAACTGGTTTTGTCTTTGTAATTAAAATTTACTTTAAATTTAGTCATAAAATTACCAATCCATATACAAACATAAAAATTTATTTACATATATTATTTCATTTATTTAATCAGTATCAATTAACAACTTGGTTAATTACCCACATGTTATTCATGCATTACACAAATTAATTAAGGTAATAAAAAGAATAGAGAGAGAGTATCTCTTATTGAAAAAATACTGGCTGTAGAAACAGACCATACCATAGACCATAGACTTGCCTTATAAGTGAAGATTTGTTCACTGATAAGGCAAGTATAATTTTTAGCCAGCCCGATTTGACGACACTGAAAGCACATATCCCTTATTTCTACAAAGCCATTTTCACAGTCTACAGAGTTACTGGTTACAGAAGCATCTATCATCTTTTCTAATCTCAGAACTTCTAACATTTGATTAATTGAACATTGTGATTTTGTAATCTTGAATATTCACCAGATTTAAGTCAGCCTTGCAGTATCTTTCATATAATTCATTTGAACTTCCTTTTAACTTCTTTAGGCTCTTAATTCTGAATTTTTGAATTGTTTATTCTATTTTACACCTCCAATTGTCTTCAATTTTGTTCTCTTGCTCAAGAGAGAGCAAGGGAACAAAGAGTTTCCACAAGTCTTGCATTGGTGCAGTTCACTTTTCAGAGGGATAATACAGAATAACATTTTAGAATATGTGAAACATAAAAAGACTTCCAGCCTGGGTAATTTAATTAATTTACAAAGATATCCTGCCAGTAAATCAACATTTGTAAAAATGTATGTTAATTTAGAATTTTTAATATAGTTTTATATATATAATTTATAAATGCATTAATTTCTTATTTAAATAAAGTAATTTTTGTTTTTAATGAAATTTTTTCAAAGTTATATCTCATTTTTTAATAAAACTGGAAATCCAGTCACTTTATATGACCTTAAGAAGTCAGTTTCAGGAGTGTGCCTGCTATTGAATTAAAAAATGATTTATTTTAAAAAAATTTTCATTGAAAATTAGAAATAAACATAAAATTTTAATAAGTATGGGAAGACCTCATATTCTCAGCTAATAATAAGTGCAGAATATAATTCTTAACATGATAAAATAATCATTGGAGTTTTGAACAATTAGTAAAACCATTTTGTGGTTGGAAATAAAAAAGGGCACACTCTGTATATAAACAGATTGTTCTCTTAGTTTATTAATAGACTGTTCTAGAAAAAATAAGATCAACTTAAAGAAATGCTACCTTTAGTGCCTCTTTTTTTATATCTGAATAAAAGGTTGATTAAATTAAATGGCATCATAAAATTTAAACAGGCGCTGGGAAAATGTCAAAATTCTTGATACTTTTTCATTTCATAGCTAGAAATTAGCAATGCAATATCCATCTTCCGTTGTTCAACATTGTCTGAAATCAAGCCCTGGATATTTTACTCTGAAGAGCACAGTCCTATAACACTATCTACTGTCAACCTTCTTGGTCAGATAACTTATTAAGTGTTTGTATGTTTAGCTAAAACAGCAATAAAATGCTAGGCTTTTGTATTACTTAATGATGGTTAATCAAGATATATTGTCTAACTGTTTTAGAACATCAAATAGCTATTTTGCTTAGTTCTAGATTATATTATATCATTTGTCTCAGAGAGAGAGAGAGAGAGAGCACAATATAGTCTGATTTATTGTTGAGGATATCTAAATAAAATTCACAATCAAATTGCTAAGCATTTTAATCTATTTTTATCTTAAACACTAATTATCATTACAATTAGATATTTTTATTTTGGTGCACTAATTTCTTAGCTTATATAAATATACTTCTCAGTAGATCTATATTTTTTAGTAAATGTTCCGCTTTAAATTGTCCATTTCTTTTGGCAAAAATAAAGTACTAAATATTTCAAATTGCCAAAAAATTTAATTATCTAAATGATGTTTATAAAAAAATATTATAGATTTACTGTTGATAAAATTATTCTGTAATTTCTTTTTCAGGTATTTCAGAAAAGCTCAAGGGTGTATCTTAGTATATGATGTGACAAGAGTTACTACTTTTCATTCATTATCTAAATGGTTGTCACAATTTAGAGATATTAATGAAACAGCACCTGTAATTATAGGTATGTTTGGTCTTATTATTGTTGTAAACTTGATTAAATACTCAAATTTATAAACTTATCATAAGGTAGAGTTGGAAACTAACAACATTTTTATGGGTAAAATTACCCAATATCAACAGAATTGTTCGAATTAATATCAGAATATTTTGATGCCAATGTATTAGTTTTTTTGATATAATAGTATTTGTAACTTTAACAATGAAATTAGTGAATTATAATTAAAAAATCCATTAAGTGAAGAAACATTGTTGATTATTATTTATTTTTTAAATAACTCCTGTTTTTTGCAATTTTGGTTTAATAAAGATAATTGTTCAAGGTGATAACACAGTACTAATAAGAGTTTCATATTGGCATTTTTTAAAATGGAAAGAACTTTTTACAATAGTAGTTAAGAATAAAAACTATTAATTGCATGAGATGTATATTTCAAACAAGTTTTGAATGCTGTAAAATGTGCTCACACTTACTTTGCTTAGTTAAAGTTTAATTTCCTGATGTGCTACAAACAGCATTTTGTAAATAAAAAAGTGCTTTACCATCAAATTTATTTTGTGAATTATATGTATAATTCATATAAATTTACATAATAAATTTGATGATAAAGCACTTTTTCAATTTTATTAGATATGCTCAAGAATACATCAAACAATATTTAAGTTAAAAAGTGTGCACTATTGGCTTTTGTCATGAATAAATAGATAGTTTAATGAAAGAAATGATTGTCATGCAAGCATAAACAATTTTGACTTTTACCATTTAGATTTTGACCACTATGTTATTGCATCATATTGAATAAAGGTAGAAAAATAATGAAAAATATGCCTTTGTTGAATAAAAAACATAATTAAGTTTGCAATAAAGCTACAGATGATGACTTAAATGTAATTAATTGCATAGTGATTAACCATACTTACTGAATACAATGCAAGTTGCTTCGTAATTGTAAAATTCTAAAGTTTTTAAAATAATTTTTTTTTAATCCTATGCCCGTCCTCAGCTTCTCTGCCATTAATCGACGATCAGCCCAATGAAAAGATGAACAAGTACAAAAACTAGAGTAAAGTCCTTTAGTAGCCTCAAAAGAGTTGTCAATCATAACTTGGTGCTGTGGCCCTTACGAAACCCATACTGTTGCTCCGGGAGAAGTTTATTTTCATCCTAATTTATCCTGTGTGACAGACGATGCAGTATCAATATCATTTGTCAACTGATTCATAGAGAGAAAAAGTGCAGCTTCCGAAGACTGGAGCACCGTGAGGAAGAAGACTGCCATGGCTCCATGTCTGTTCTTCTTCTACAAGTTGGGTTTGTATGTCATTGGCACCTCTGCTTTAATCAGCATTTTGTACCACTAACTCCAAATCCAATGTTTCCTAGTTCCAGTTACTCGGGTCACCAACTTTATTAATATAGTCCGATAACCCTTTAATGGAATCTAGGTGTAACTCTCTAGTATGGATGATGACTAAAGAAGTTAATCTAGGGAGGGCAAGAGCCTCGCATTCGTAAATGATATGCTTGGCCGTTTCCTCTTGCATATGACATTTCTTGCAGATAGGGTCTTGCTGAAACAGTCCCATTTTATGGAGATGTTTTCTGAAATAGTAGTGCCCAGTTATGAAGCCTACGATTAAACGTATCTTCTGCCTAGAGCATCTTAGAATTTCATAGGAAATCCTCGCTGATGATCTACAGATCATACTTTTAGCGTGGGTTTGACCAGGAGATTTGAGCCAAGCTTCATACATCTTCCGTTTTTCCCATCTAAGAACATTGGTTTTTGCGGTCTTCAAATTGATCCCACAAAAGGTTCTGGACCAATGGGAACAAAAGACGATCCTTGTTTAGCAAGCTCATCAGCCCTTTCATTACCTTCGATACCTTTGTGCCTTGGCACCCATACAAGGATCACCCTGTTTCTAGTTGCCAGGTCTGTAAGAAGGTTTCTACACTCCAGAATCATTTTAGATTTGATTTCGAAGGAATTAAGCGCTTTTAAAGCGGCTTGACTGTCACTGAAAATGAGAATCCGCTTACCGTAGTAGCCCTTCTTCATATTCAGTCGTAGACAGTGGATAGTGGCCAAAACTTCTGCCTGGAAGACCGATGCGTATCGCCCAAGGCTTACAGACAAGCTGATTCTTGGTGACACGCCACAAACTCCCAGTCCTGAGAGGCTGTTCTTCAGTGATCCATCTGTGTACCAGATTAGATCTCCTGTTTTAGTTTCAAACATGTTGTTATCCCATTCGTCTCTAATTGGAAAAACTATATCAAATGTCCTATCAAACATGTATGTTTTTTCCATTATGTCAGATGGCATCAGGAAAGTAGGGTCCTGAATTTTCCTGGTGATGCCTTTGTGCCCTTTGGCAACAGGCTGGTCATACCAGTGGTTTTGCAGTTTCATTCTGTATGCATTCATTCTTGCAACGCTGCAGATGAAGATGTCCAAGGGAGTCAGATCCAACACAACCTCCAATGCTCTGGTTGGCGTGGTGGAAATTGCTCCTGTGATGCAGAGACAGGCTAGTCTTTGTAGACCCCCAGTCTGTCAATCACAGTCTTCTGTTCCACCTTACACCACCAGATCACACAGGCATATGTGAAAATGGGCCTGACAAAAGCTGTGTACATCCATAACATCAGTTTTGGATGTAAACCCCAGGTTTTACCAAGCATTCGCCTGCAAATCATAATGCTTTTCTTTGCTCGGTTGATCCTATCATCAATGTGCTTATTCCAGGTGAGTTTCTGGTCTAAATAGATGCCCAGATACTTCACCTCTGAAGCCACATTGATTTCAACATCAAAAAGTCTTGGTATGAAAAAACCTTTCCGTTTCTTTTTGCGTGTAAAAGGTACAAGGTAGGTTTTCTGAGGATTAACCATCAGGTCCCTATCCATGCACCATTGACCTACATAACTTAGAGCATCCTGCATGAGATGACAAGTTATGTCAAAATCTTTACCAAGGATAAGGATGACAATGTCATCAGCATATCCCTGCATATAATAGCCCCTATCATTTAAATGTTTTATAAGGCTATTTACAACTAGGTTCCAAAGTAATGGTGACAGAACAGCTCCTTGAGGACAACCTCTAGAAGTCTTTTTTTCAAATGATTCACCGAAAATGTTCATTTGTATATATCTATCCGAAATAAAGGCCTCAATCCAAGTACACAGGATCTGATTAATCCCTGCCCCTCTAAGTGCATTGAGGATGGATGGATGGGAAGTATTATCAAAAGCACCCTGGATGTCGAGGAAAGTTGCCAAGGCAATATCCTTTTGATCCAGAGTGGCTTCAATCTTGGAAACTAGCTGATGTAGAGCAGTCTCAGTAAATTTGCCGGGTTGATAGGCAAATTGAAGAGCATGCAAGGGACTATTTCTACCCAAGTAATCTCTAATATGCCGATCAATGATTTTCTCCATAATTTTAAGAAAGAATGAAGAAAGACTGATTGGTCTGTATGACTTGGCCTGGTCATAAGTGTCCGTGCCAGGTTTTAGAATGAAAACAATCTTAGTTTTTTGCCATGTCTTTGGTATATATCCCAGGGCCAAACTAGTTCTATAAATTCTAGTTAGCACTGGTATGACAACCTTCTCTGCCTTCTGGATCATGGTGGGCATAATTCCATCAGGCCCAGGGCATTTTAGAGGTTTAAAGGCAAAGATTGCCCATATAACAATGTTGTAGTTTATGATATTTTTAGCGATGGTCCATTGATTGCTATTGACTCTTTGCAAAGAGCCGATGCAGTGTTCCCCTTCGTTGCTATAAATATCTCTAGTTCCTGGAAAGTGGGTCCTGGTCATAATTTCCATAACCCCTTTTCCGGAAGCAGCAAAATTACCTCCTCGTCTTTTAGGGTACCAACCAAAATAGGTTCATCCCTTTTAAGGAGTTTCTGGAGTCTAGCTCCTTCAGAAATAGAATCTATCTCGTCACAGAACTTCCTCCAGGAGTTAATTTTGCTTTTTCTAACAAGTTTGTTATAAATAGTGAGGGCCATTTTATAGTTCTCCCATTCACCATTTTTCTTGGCTTTATTAAAAGTTTTCTAACATTTGCTCTTTCGGCAGCTAGAGAGTCATTCCACCAAGGGCATTGGAGTTTAGCTCTTCTAGTGCGAATGGGGCAATTGTTATGATAAGAATCTAGAATACTTCTCTGCAGAAGATCTGCTGTAACTTCTAGATCGTAGTTGTCTCTAATAGGTCTGTTCCCGAGCTCAATCAACCCAGTCAGTTCCTCTTGGAATTTCTTCCAGTCCGTCCTAACTGGGTCTCTGAATATGCGATCCAGACACACATTAGAGTGAATTTCAAAATGGATGTTTTGATGATCTGAGCCAGAAGGTCTGTCATCTACTTTCCAATATTTGATATTTTTACTAATCAGCGTTGTCGCTATAGTAATGTCAATTACTTCAGATCGATTGGAAGTAATAAAAGTTGGTTCGTTGCCCTCATTTAGAATGTCTAACCCATAGTTTAGAATAAATTCCAAAAGGTACTCACCTCTTTTATTTGTGTCCGTACTTCCCCAGACAACATGATGAGCATTACAGTCTAGTCCTAGGACTACCTGTAAGTTGTTATCTCTGCAAAAGTCCATGAGCTTGTGCAGAGAATGGTCAGGTGGAGCCTTCTCTTCATAGGGCAGGTATCCAGAGCCAAAAACAATTTCCCTGTCCCTACCCTCTATGTTGAGTCTGACTTTCACAGCTGTCAGGTCCCTAAGAATAAATTCAGAGTGGGGAAGAACCTCAATGTTTTTATGTAAGAGTATACAAGTTCTAGCGTTACCATTAGTACAATAGATAAGCTTACCTTTAGTTCCTTTGAGACCACTGATTCTCCCCTAACCAACCAGGGTTCCTGAATCAGGGCCAGGTGTATATCCCCAGCAAGAAACTTCTTACTGAGGTTAGTTGTACCACTTCTACTGTGGTGGAGGTTGGCTTGAACTACCTTCACCCCCATCAGCAGGAGCAGGTTTGTCAAGTACTTTAGCCTGCACTTGGTGAAGTCCAATATGAAACCTATACCCCTTACACGAAGTGTAGCAGCATCTAATTCAGGCACACTAAGAACAATGGTCCGCCCAGATGGGTCGTTCTTAATGTTAAGAACGTTCCACTCCATTGGAGTGACCCCACCGTTCTGAGCCTCGATTTTTCTCAGGAGCTCTTTAGGTTCCAGTTCACTACAGATTTTTGGCAGTTTTGCAATTATCTTGGTGGTTCTGACAAGTTTCCTTGCCTCACCCACCAAGAGTTTATGTTCCTGCCAAGGGCTTATATCACTGACATTCTGTTCCAGCCACTTTGAGCTCTCCAGATCTGCACAGTTGATAATAAGAGCCCCATTCTCAAGTTTACAGGATAGGAAGGTTGGGGCAAAACCCTCCTCATTCCTTCCTATTTTCCTGGTTAACAAGAGTTCCAGGTCAAAGGCCTGTTTCTCTGTTAACCGTTTTTCCGGATGACCTTCTAAGAGCACAGCCATCTTGATCGCCGTGAGAGCCGCCCTGTAAGTAAATCCCTCAGGTTCTTCGCTCTTGGCAGCCTTTCCGACCTTGCCCTGGTTCATCCGGTTGGCAGGACGCTTCTCGCCTTTGTTTGCCTTGGGTTTTTCAACCCAAGTCCCCTCGGCGATTTTGCGCTCCTTCACCAGCTTCTTTTTCTGGGCACCAGATAGTCTCTTTTTAAGCTTGATTCTGGTCAGAGAGTCAGTCATGCTAGAGATAGCTTCCTGACTCTCAGCAGAAGAAGATGGTTGGGAGGTCATTTCTACCTCCTGTGAAGGTTTCATTGCTACCCCTTCATTAGATTGTCTCTGAGTTCCCTTGTCTTTTTCAGAAAGGTCTGCTTCAGGAGTTTCTCCTGCAAAAGCAGAAAAGTTTGTTATTTTTAATGTCTTTTCAGCCATATAATAACAGTTAATAAGCTCAGGTAATATGACAGTCCACCCAGCATTGCCTGAGTTACTGGGCAAGGCAATTTACTCTAGAAGTTCGCCAGGCAACTAGAGGCTCCGTTAAGACACCAATACCGCGGTGCCAATTAGCCCTAGGCACGGATCGCATAACACCAGGGTTTGCGGGAGCTGGTTCGCGGCCTCTGATTCTATATTCAAGGCTATCCTGTCATTCCTACAGGACGTTCAGTGATCCACCACCTACTGACGCGCCTGGTGGCTAGCTCAAGCCCCAGGGAGGTATGCATACCCCCTGTTCCAGGTCCATGCCTGTTAGTGTTAGCTAGGAATTATGGAGTGGCCTTCACGCCTTGGGTGACCCTACCAGGAGTAAAAACTTTCGACATACTTCACCCACTCCTCCCAGGAACACCCTCTTGCCACGGTTAGGCCACAAACAGTACTAAGGGGGGTAATAGTATATAATTGTTTCTATTAAAACAAATGATAAAAACTTTTACTTTTCTGAGAAAGAATTAGATAATTTCTGTGAAGAATTAGGGAAAATAGCTGATTTTTCTTATTAAAAACTTAATTTAAAATTTACATAGTACTTATTTTAGCTTTAATAATGAAGCTAACTTTTAGGAACAATATTGATCTTATAGCTTACAATTTTACGATGTTATTTAATTAATATTTTGTTCTTAATAACAAATCATACTGAAGAAAAGAAAATTATTTATTTAATCAATAATAATAACATTCAAAATAGAATAAAGTATTAAAATACTGGAAAACTCAGCAAATATTTTCAAACAAGTTTTTAAATACAATTACCTCATTTGTAAAATGTCATAAGAGACATCCAAATAGAGATCCAGATTGATGTTGATCAACTAGAATGATTTTTGCCACTTTAACTTAAAATAATCATATAATTTGTATTAATACAGGGATTTCATAATTCATAAACTTTGTTTATACACATCTTTCTATGACAGTTGACATTGACTGCTTGAAAAATATCCAAAGTGTAGTATATCCAATATCCTGATGTCTGTCAGATATCTAGCCCTTACAAAATTTGGATATCCAGTTTGCAAGAATTTTAGATATCCATGAGATATCTCTGCAACATCCACATGTTAATGTCTAAATGATATTATTTTACAATATCTAACGGACATCCAAGTTTAGGATATCCATGGACATTTGAATTTTGGATATCTCATGGATGTATTGTGGATGTAATAGGTATCTGGATATGAATTAGACTTGATTTGGATATCTCTTAGATATTTGTAGTTGTGTGGGCAGCTTTCACAAGTCTGTCTGCCAGTTCATTTCCAAAAACATTGCAGTGGCTCGTGATCCATTGGAGAGCAATGTGGTCCTTGATTTCAATGAGTTCATGCAGCTTCATTCTGCAACTAAAATAATATATTAACACACTCACAGTGATAATAACTGGTCTGCTATGTATTCCACATGAAATGTTATGTGTTTTGAAAATTTGATCCACACATAACATAAATAAAAATTTTTAAGTGACTCATTGCATGAATTCATATTCATCCTCAATAGTTATTGATTATCAAAGAAGTGACTTATAACAAACTTTCTTTGAAAATGTTGAAACAAAAGGCTTTTACAAACTGTTAGGTTCGTGGAGCTCTACATTTTTCAATGAAAATGGACAATCAAAGTATTTTCTTTGCTTTAATTGAGACAGCAAATATATTGTATGTCATTATATTGACAGTCTAAGAAAAAAAAAGTGATACCATGTTGTTTGCTAGAAGAGAAATGTGCCAAGGATAAATATTGCCTTAAATCTAAATCAGGCAGTGAAATATGGTACATCCAGAAAAATAAAAATAAGATTAATGGTACATCCAGATTTTCCTGTGGCCAAATGTGTTTTATTTTATTTATTTATGTGTTAATAATATGTGTTGGAATGAGTAGTGTTAGTCTACAATATACTTCATGGCTTGTCAAAACTATTCTAATATGAGAATTAATTACATATGATATCTTTTAGGGTATTTATATCAAGCATCTTTTAAGAATAGCTTATCTTGAAAGGAAATGTAATGCCATTCAAAGAACATTCCATACAATTTGTTCTCAATACATTAATTAATGTACATGGATGTACATTAATTAAAATATCTAACTGGGGATCAACAAATTTCTGGATATTTACAAATTGATTTTTTTTTTGATCTTACAAAATCCAATTTTTTATTTTTATGTCTTTTCTAATTACATTGAGATTAAATACTCACAATAATAGAAATACACTAATAAGGAGCACAAATGGGTGGATTAATTCTTTTAGCTGAAATTAATCTACACATTAGAGCCCCAAAACATGAAGTTCATGAACTTCAGCAATAATATACCATATTTTCCTGTATATAATCTTTGGATTATATGTTAAAAAGTTTCAAATTTTGATGTACATATTATATACTACTGCATATTGCCTGATAAGTTTCTCCATCAGAAAAACTTACAGTAAAGTTTTGAAAGTTATGTTATTTATGTTTTATAAAATAAATGACAGATTGTGCCACAACTCAGCTGATTTATTTCAGCTTTAATCAGTTTTATCCAATTACATTCAGAAACGAAGTCAGTTCCTTGGAAAGATATTACAATTGCTATTAGCGATTATCATTTCACATTTTGGCTTGATCCTAGCGGTTAAGTTCTGAAAATATTCAAGTTTGTACATCATCATGGGGAAATGAAAGCATTATAAATTACAAAGCAGATTTTAATCCAAAAGCTATAAATATGGCAAGAAAAAACAAAATAGTGAAAAATGGGTTAGTGTAAGGTCAGAAACAAAGCATGTGCAATGCAAAAGAAAAATGTATCTAATGAGCAGTTCAAAAATAATCAATTATTTCGTTTAATTAACAAAACAAATATATTTTATTTTTAAAATGTCTAAGTTAGTTTTAGAAGTCAATAAAGAAGTACAAATTGATAAGTTTTATTATATATGAAAATACTACTTATCTAGAAAACAATAAGTTTCCTGAATTATCACTATTAATGAATCTGGTACTTTCATCTCAGTTTATGGCACTTTGTAATGAGGTGGATCCAAGCAGCTGTTTTTCAAAATAAATGTTTTTTTCTGTACAATTTATTAAATTTTAACCATATTGTGTATTTTGTAGGACATTCAGCAGTATATATTTGCAGCTATTCCACATAAAAATTGCTGCGGATCATCATATGTTAATTTTCTTTTACTTGAAAAATGCAGATAATATGCTGTTGCAGATTATATACATGAAAATACAGTTCTCTTTATTTTCATAATGTAGCCTTATTAATTTTATGCACGATAAGATAATGACATTATTACATTTTGTAATTATGGAAATGTTTATTTATACTTTAGAAAATGTTTTATACTCCTAAGTTATTTGTAATTAATTGATCCATAAAATAAAAAATTAAATAGCTTTTTTAAAATGTGAAACTTTTGATATCTGAAATTAAAATTCCTTTATTGCAGTAGGAAATAAAAGTGACTCGCAAAGTAAAGCTGTATATCGAACCACAGTAAAATCATATGCTGACCAAGAAGGTCTTATATATACAGAATGCAGTGCCAAAACTGGAGAAAATATTGATAAAGTATGTAAATTATAAATATAAGTTTTATATGCTTCCCTAAATAATTACATATGTATACACACAATCTAGTAGTTTAGTTTATTTTTAAAGGTTTATTTTATGATGGTAGGAAAATCATGTTAAAATTATCTTTGCATGATATAAAATTTGATCTTAAAGGATATTATTTGCATGGCATCTTATTCAATACATTTTCTAACTATGCATTTAAATTTGTCTAAACAATCAATGGGGGTCAGAGGTTGGAATCTACTTAAAGTAGAGATTCAGTTGTGCTTTTTATTGCAATCGACATAGTGATTTTAAAGACTACTTCCTAAAGAAAATGTTGCAGCTTTTATAATAATATTTGTTTAATAATGGAGGCGTTTGCATATGAACACCAGCCACATGAGAGGTGATTGTTCATAGATTCATTGAAAATGACTTTGAATGTTGTAATATTGTCACGAAGATTTAAGTGAACACACCGTTGGATTTAAACAAACAAGTTTATTGAAGGAAAGTAGCGACTTGTAACCTTACAAAGTCGAGAAGTTGCCCACGACTAGTGGGTATAAGCTTTTATACAGTAATAGAATATTCGAGAAACAACTAATTAACATAACAAAGAAAGGTCTAGAATGTTGGAGAACATAAGGAAACAATAATTAAAGAAACAAACAAAAAATCCATACTTTGGATACAACAGCCATGGCTAGTATCGAACCCGCAACCTCTGGGTTTGGATCGCGTGCTTTGACCACTCGGCCACTGAGCTCGTTGGAAAGCTTTCTCTATGCGGCATTGCTCCTCTCTCAAAAAGACAGCGTCTCGCTGCTATTTGGATCTTGAGCGTGTTAAAGGTCCTTTGTAAACTTCTGCCTTCTTTTCCGGAAGAACGACACCTTGATTTCGTCCGTCTTCAATGTCGGTCTGCTTCGCCGGATCATGGTACGGCTTCATACGCAAAACATGGACAACATCTTTTAGTTTCCTTTTCCGGGAAGCAGGATCAAAATCTTGCACTTCGTAGGTAACGTCGGATAAACGGCGCAGCACTTGATAGGGCCCAAAATACCTCCTTAAGAGCTTTTCGGAAAGACCGACCTTTCGGACTGGGGTATAAACCCATACGAGGTCTCCAGGACTATAGGACACCATTCGGTGTTTGGAATCATAATGTCGACGGTCTTTATCTTGCGCTCTCAGAGTATGCGTTCTGGCCAATTGTCTCGACTCTTCTGCCCTGGAAATAGTCTTGACTAGGTAATCGTCCGTTGCATCATCCGGCAAGAATGGGAACATTGTATCCAGCGTCGTTTCGGCTTCACGTCCATGGAGCAGGTAGAACGGCGTAAATCCTGTTGTCTCCTGCTTAGCGGTGTTATAAGCAAACGTCGCAAATGGCAAAATTTCGTCCCAGTTTTTCTGTTCGATATCAACGTACATGGACAACATACTAGCTAGAGTTTTGTTAAAGCGCTCCGTCAATCCATTCGTTTGGGGATGATACGCCGTCGTCATTCGATGATCGATATGGCACAATTCGACTAGTGCGGAGACAAGTCTGGACTGGAAAACGGCACCACGGTCTGTAATAATGACTCGAGGAGCTCCCTGTCTCAGAAGAATCTCTTCGAGCAGAAACTTGGCGACTTCTTCGGCTGCAGCAGTTGGTAAGGCTCTGGTTACTGCATAGCGTGTACAGTAATCTGTGCAGACCACGATCCATTTATTTCCATGGGCAGACTTAGGGAACCTCCCAAGCAGATCTATCCCAATGCGGTGGAAAGGTGTGACAGTAGGAGGGATGGAAACCAGGCGTCCAGGTGGTGGTTGCGGAACTGGTTTCCTCCGTTGGCATTCTCAACAATGCATGACGTACCGCACAACATTCCGGTACATCCCCGGCGAATAAAATCTTTTCCTGATTCTGTCGTATGTTTTCGCAAAGCCAAGATGCCCTGCGGTAGGAGCGTCGTGGAAATGTTTAAGTATGTCCGCTCGTAGATGCTTGGGAATGACAGGCAACCATGGCTTCCCGGCTGGATCAAAATTCTTTTTGCATAAGACTCCGTCAATTAACTCAAATTTCTTTTCCTCCGTAGAGGGGCCGATCTTCGGAAGGATTATTTTTGCCATGCCTGGATCTTTCTTCTGTTCGATAGCGAGGTCTATACTCGTGGTTACAGCTAAAAATTGGTCTTGCGCCTCAGTCGCTTCATCCACTGGATTTCTCGAGAGAGCGTCGGCATCATTATGCTTCCTCCCAGATTTGTATTTTACCGAAAAATCGTGTTCCTGAAGGCGAAGAGCCCACCTCGCCAGTCTGCCTGAGGGATCTTTTAGATTCATAAGACAGCAGAGTGAATGATGATCCGTAACAACGGTAAAATGTCTTCCGAACAGGTATGGCCGGAATTTATTAATTGCCCATACGACGGCAAGGCATTCTCGTTTTGAAATAGAATAATTCCTTTCGGCTTTTGTCAGGGTTCTAGAGGCGTATGCTATGACTCTTTCGACTTCATTCTCAATTTGAACCAGAACTGCTCCAATACCATATCCACTGGCGTCGGTATGAATTTCTGTAAGGCATCTTTCGTCGAATATCCCCAATACTGGATCAGATGTAAGCGCCTCCTTCAGGTTTTCGAAAGCCTTTACCTCTTTAGGACCCCAATGAAATTTTGCATCGCCTTTCAACAGCAATTGCAAGGGCTCGGCGAGATAGCAAAAGCCCTTAATAAACCTTCGGAAGTACGAGCAAAGTCCAAGAAAGCTTCGTACGTCATGTACGTTCTGTGGAGTAGGAAAGTTGCTCACGGCTTTCACTTTGTCAGGATCTGGACGGACACCGTTACTGGATACGAGATGGCCTAGTGTTTTCACTTCTTGGGCAGCAAAAAGGCACTTCTTGGGGTTAAGTATAAGTCCAGCTTCTTGAATGCATTCCAGAACTGTTTTTAACCGGATAAGGTGGTCTTCAAAAGTTTCTGAGAAAACTACTATGTCGTCCAGGTAACACAGGCACATAGTCCATTTGAAGTGGCGTAGCAAATTATCCATCATTCTTTCGAAAGTCGCCGGTGCATTACAGAGTCCAAACGGCATGACTTTAAATTCGTATAAGCCTTCTGGGGTAATAAATGCCGTCTTTTCACGATCCGCTTCATCCACTTCTATCTGCCAGTAACCAGATCGGAGGTCCATGGAAAAAAAGAATTTGGCGCCTTTTAAACAGTCTAGAGTGTCATCAATGCGGGGTAGAGGATAAACATCCTTCCTCGTGATGCTATTCAGTTTTCGATAGTCTACGCAAAAACGCCAGCTTTTATCTTTTTTTCTCACGAGTACGACGGGGGATGACCAGGGACTCTCAGATGGCTGGATAATACCTTGGTCAAGCATTTTCTCAACCTCTTCCCCGGTCTAATTAGCCCTCGTGTGCAAAAAATGACCGTTGAGCGACAAATAAACCAAACCAAAACCTCAACCTCTTCCCGAATTATGCGTCTTTCAGTCGGTGAAACTCGGTAAGCCCTTTAGTAGATTGGAGCATGATCACCAGTATTGATCCTATGTTTCACATTTGTCTTTGCGGCTGACGACTTCTTAGATTTTGTAAAGATTCCAGAAAAGGCTTGCAAGAGTTCGGCTAATTTGCGTTTTCTTTCGCTGCTCAACTCAGGGGATATCATTATGGTATAATCTATACTGGAATTCGTCGGCTCCTGCAGTATACTTTTACTTTTTGTTGTATCAGCAATCTTGCATACATGCCCGTCATTCAAGAGCTCAGCTTCGCCTATGTACATCCCTTTAGGAATGACTTGATCTTTGGCCTGCATGTTGGCAACCCAAATTTCACTTTGTCCATTATGGTATAAGGATACCATGGAGGGTACAGCAAGGTTTCTTTCAAGCAGCAAATGTCTATTGCTGTCTACGATTACGCTTATGTTTCTTCCGACATCTAGTCCTGATACGGCTATTCTCGTCAATGATCGTGGCTGAAGCTTATAGTCCTTCATGACATACAGCTTCCAAGCGTCTAGCGCAGTGGTTTCTAGGTCAGTATCTTCCAACAACAGTTCATTCCGGCCACAGTCTATCACGGCTTGAGAAGCTTCCAAGAAGTCCCATCCGAGGATTACGTTGTGACTACAATGCCGTAGAATGATGAATTCAAACAGCAGATCTCGTCCATTTATAACGACACGCAAAACGCATTTTCCCACTGGCCTAACAAAACTGCCATTAGCGACTTTCAGTATAGTGTTCTTGGCGTCAGTAAACATAACTTTCTTTAAGGATCGACGAAACTTATCGGAGATGACAGAAAATGAAGCTCCCGAATCCACTAGGGCACGGATCGGCTGATTATTTACCATGACGTCGAGGTGGTTACCTGACATCTTTGCGGTTGATGGAGGATTTTCATTACATGCGGCCTCACCTCCCCGAAAGGTCGCTGTGCTCAGTTTTCCTCGTTTCTACGGCTTGGAGACCGACTTGATCGACGATATGGCGACGGTGATCGGAAACGACGGGTTGGTGATCGGCCTCTAACAGGACTAGGTGAAGAACGGCGCACGAGGCTTGGTCGGCGCAACTCTTCTTCAGCGTCAGCGTCGTCGAAGTTCCGTCGGCGGGCTCGATAATTGTCAAAAACGACTTTCCTCTCACGGCAATAGCGCACGACGTGTCCAGGGCGTCCACAGTGAAAACAAACTGGTCTGTTGTCGGCCGTTCTCTAAAGGTCAGTTTTCCTTGGCTGCGGTGCTGATTTCAGGACAGGGCTACTAGGTTCCCTCGTCACAGCGGCTGCATAAGTGGGACGTCGTTGGGTGCCTGCAGACTGCGACAACTGGTGCCAAAACTCTTTCGACTTCGTCTTGGATGACGGTCTGTAGCAGCTGGGAATAGGAGTCCGGGAACTCGTCGGGTCGATTAACCATTCGATGAACCTCTTCTTGTACAATTCTGCGGATAAGGGACACCAAGTCTGGCTCGTCCTCCATGGCTGCTACTGGTACGACATTTGGTAGTCTTTAAAATCTTGGACCAACTCTTTTCTGCTTCATGTCTTCAATGTAGTTGCACCACTTGATGAAGTCAGCCGCGGTCTTAACTTCTTTCATTAAAAGCACCTGGTAAATATCCTCAGCAACGCCTTTCATTAAGTGCGACACTTTTTCGTCGTCGGACATCGAAGGGTTGACCTCGTGACAAAGCCCTAATACACTCTGAATATAGGACTGCGTAGCCTCTCCTGCCTTTTGAGCCCTATATTTCAGTTGCTCTTCGGCCTTCTTTGTGTACTTCTGACGATCACCAAAAAGTTCATTTAAACCTTTCTTGAATGCGTCCCAGGAGTCCAAGGCGTCTTCATTATTTATGTACCCCTGCTTGGCCGTACCGTCTAGGAAAAAATAGACGTTCGCAAGGCACATCATTTCATCCCATTTGTTGAACTTGGCCACCCGATCGTATTCTGTAAGCAATTTCCGGGGGTAATCTCCAGGCTCTCCATGGAAGGTTGATGGGCTCCTTCGTAGCTGGTGGGTAGGAGTTACCACGACAGGCTTCGTATCTTCGGCCATTATCTGCTTCTTCCCTCATTCTGGAACGTAGAGACCAAATTCTGGGGGCAATTCTCTTAAACGAAGACTTCTGCGAATACTTTCAGAATTATCCACGATGGTGAAATCTGTACCCGGCGCCTCCACCAAATTTGTCACGAAGATTTAAGTGAACACACCGTTGGATTTAAACAAACAAGTTTATTGAAGGAAAGTAGCGACTTGTAACCTTACAAAGTCGAGAAGTTGCCCTTGACTAGTGGGTATAAGCTTTTATACAGTAATAGAATATTCGAGAAACAACTAATTAACATAACAAAGAAAGGTCTAGAATGTTGGAGAACATAAGGAAACAATAATTAAAGAAACAAACAAAAAATCCATACTTTGGATACAACAGCCATGGCTAGTATCGAACCCGCAACCTCTGGGTTTGGATCGCGTGCTTTGACCACTCGGCCACTGAGCTCGTTGGAAAGCTTTCTCTAAGCGGCAATATTGCATAATGGAATTACCATCAACATCTATCATGAATGCCAGTAATATGAAAGAAACATAAAAATATGAAATTGTTGCTAGGTAAAATTTATTACACTAAATATTACTGAAATATGTTCAGTGACTTAAAAGTTGTAGATTTATTGTTGGTATGGTATGGCACTTGGATTCACAAAATTTTGTTGTTTTGTCTGAATGGGACAGCAGGCATAGGAAGTCCCATTACATTAGAAAACTGTGGCTTAAATGTAAATCTATTATTCCAAAACATATAAATTCATCAAATACTCCTTTATCAGTTCCTGAAAAGATGTTTTTACCTCCCCTACATATAAAACCAGGGGTGATGAAAAATTTTGTAAAATATATGAACTAAAGTTTTGCTGGCTTTATGTATCCGAAATCTAAATTTCCTAAAATAATGATGCAGAGTTGACAGAAAGAATATTTATAGGATTGCAAATAAGATTGCATGATGAACATTTTGTGGAATTGTTAAACCCATCACAAAAATGAGCATGGAAATAATTCAAAAATATTTGTTGTGGATATCTTGGCAGTATTAAAGAAGAAAGTTATGAAGAAATAATGAGTGATCTTCTTGCTTCATACAAAGAAATTGGCTGCAACATGTCCTTAAAAATTCACTTTTTAGATTCCCATTTAAAAAATTTTTCTGGAAATATTGAGACTGTCTGGTGAGATTGTTTCATCAGCAGATTGCCATTATGGAAAAGAAGTAACAACCACAAATGGAGTCCAATATGTTGGCTGACTTCTGCCAGACTATGAAGAGAAACACGCCTAATGCAAAATAAAGCAGAAAATCAAAATATTCAATTTTTTTTTATCTAAGCCAGAATTAACTGAATACTTATTATTAAGTATAAGTATTAATAATTTTAGAACTTTAAAAATGTGTTACAAAAAACCTTGCTTGATGATTACATCTGAGTATATATTTGAATTCAGCAAAGAAAAGTTAATAAGATTCTGTTTATTTAGTCTTTGTGATAAAAAAACTCTTTTTTTTTTTGCTGTCCGATATTATTGTACACTTATTCGCTTTTATTCCAAATGATAATTTCAGCATAGAATAACTCCATTTACTGTAAAGGCAACTTTTGGAATTGCAAAGAAAAACTGAGTAACTTTCAAAATTCATAAAATTTGGAAGTCCAATCTCTAGTAAAATCCAGAATATAAAACATGGTATTATAAGGAGTACCCATTAAAAATACTACATGTTTTCCAAATTGTAAATTAAAAGTTAAATTTCTTGGTTTTACTGTAATTTAAAATATTTTGATCCTAAACAAAAAGATGTAGTTTACTTTATTATTTAATGTATGATTTCTTATTACTGCAGTCACTCTCATTACTTGGAATAAGACAAGAAAAGTGATTTATAGGAAAATAAATTGAAAATTATATTATTATTATCTATACATACCTACAGGGGTGTTTGTGCTCCCGGGAAACCCCGGAATTCCGGGGATTTTGAACTTTGATACCCGGAAATTCCGGGGATCGTCGTTCAAAAGAAAGTAGGAATAATAATGAATTATTTATTTTGATCTGGGTAATTTTTGCTTTGAAAGCAGAATTAATTCAGGTAATTTAAAATATTTACATAAAATGTAGTAGTTTATATGTTTGAAAATGTATGGTTATTAATTTTGCAAAAAAAGTATAATTCATTGAACTTTTATAATTAGGTCATTCAATACTTCATAATTGTAATTTTTCATTTCTCACCCCCCCTTCTCGAAACTCCAAGCCGTCGGCAGCCGAATGGTTAGCGCTCTTGCCTTCGGTTCAACAGTTCGTGGGTTTGAATCCCACCTTGGGCATGGATGTTTATAATGGTTCAGAATCCACTTTAAACCATAGGTCCCGGTCTAATTAGCTCTCGTGTGCAAAAAATGACCGTTGAGCGAAAAACAAACCAAACCAAACCTCGAAACTCCAAAATGTCGGTTTTCTTTTTTTTTTCAGGGGATTTTTTGGGGTCCCACAAACACCTCTGTACATATACAAATGCCATTGAATTTTCACATATAAATTAATTTTGCATAGATTTCAAGTTACTTTTTAAATTTGCGTTTATATAATAATATAACAAACTATATAAACTTCAGTTGTAAAATTTGTAGGCAAAACAAAAGGTTCTGGATTTCCCTCACAAATAGTTGTAGTTGCCAACCTCAAGAAAAATTAAATTGTATCCATTTGTGGTCAGCACATCAGCTAGCACATCTTTTGTGCATCATCTTAATAAATAAGTTGTCATTATAAAATTTAACAATTGATTAAACTTATATCAAAAATATTTCAATCAAAATGAAGTAATTGAATGGAAATAATAAAATATTTTAATATAATTGTTAATTTTAACTATTTGAGAACTATTATTTTTATTAAGTCTGATGTTCTCAAGTGGTACAAACTTGCAATATGAATTTTATGGTTTCCTAATTTTACTTCTAAGAATACTTTATAAAATAAATAAACACCCTAATTTCTCTAAACCATTTTTATCATATATCCATTTCTGAATTTAAAATCATATAATAATCTGATCTTTTTCTACAAAATGTTTAAACTTCTCTCACTTATATATTTACACTGGTGTTGAGAATTACAAGACTGTCCTCCTTTTGTTAAAATTCATGGAAAAAACTAAACAAAATGCAAAACTATCTGTTGCAAACAGAGGACCAAATCTTGTATGCCTATTGAAGTGGAATTGTCCAAGAGTTACATTGTATGCATGTATTTCAAAATCAACATTTTGCTTGCTTTCACATCTTGCTGTTTATATACATATATATTCCCCTTGCAGCGAATAAATTGAAAATCAAACAACAGAAATGAATAACCACATATATAATTTTTGAAAAAAATGACGAATCATTAGTAAGATAGAATCTAGTCTGTCTCAAATATAGATTTATAAAGAAGTTTATTGTGATGCTAACTGTTCTCTATCTTAATGAAATAGTTTTAGTATAGCTATTACCTGAAAAGAAAGTGGGCAAGATCTTCAAAGAATGAAAACGGTTGTAAAACGCTATTGTTTTTAACAATGAGGCATAACGTTGATCCTACGTTTCTGAGTTTCTTTTACCTCTTTTGTGTGGTTTCAGAGAACCAAATTTCAAAGGTTATTTTCAGTAAATTTTGTAAAAGAGAGCTGTTTGAGAGATCTGTTGCTTACATCTCACTTCTATGAAAAGACTAATCTATTGATGACAGTATAATTATTAAAAAAATCACAATGTGAATAAGTATGCAATAGTTCTCTATATTGATGACTCCCAGTTCACATTAACCAATGATTTTTAATGCATTTTCTCATATGAAGAAAACTAGAAACTCATTACCTATTCTCCAATGAATGAAAACTCAACCATTATGATAGCTGAAATTTGACGGTATAAACTTTTCATATCATGCCATTGATAGCGTCACTGTTATTAGATATATAGATAAGAACTCTTGATGCTTATGTAAATCTTTCTAGAACTGCTGTGTATCTTAATTTCATTTTAATAGATGATAATGCACATCATCTTGTATACATTTTTTACTTTATTTTTGGAAAAATAAAGATTTTAATAAACTGTCTAGCGATCTAGTAGACTTTAACCGTATGAAAATGCATGAATGTCTAAAATTATCTACAGAAGCCAATTATAATTTTCAAATCAATTCTAAAAACACCTGAAAACAGTGTTGTTTAATGAGTAGTGGTAAATACGAGTATCACATCATCTGCTATTTAAACTACCTTATTTTTACATGAAAACACAGTGTAAAACTAATATTTGTAAGAAGATATCATGTCCTTATAAAACTTGTTTTGATTCTTTTACTATTTTACATCTTCTGATTGTGCCTCTTATGCTTGATCATGTACATATATATAATACTGCTATTTAATCATATTTTTTTGTCATCTTATCCCCAAACCAAATTTCATTGAATCTGCTTAATAGTTCTAAAAATAAATTAAGATGTGGTTAATTAATTTTCTGTACCAATTTATTAACTATGCATTGATTTTTTATTCTATTGTAAACCAATTTGAATTTTACAGTTTAAACTGGTTCATTATTAATTATATTATATATTTTGGGATTAATTTTGCCATTGTATAAATATTATATGTAAAGGATTTATAGAAATAATTACAATCTACGTTTTGAATTTTCTATAGTTGTTTCTTCATTTAATAAAAAATTTTTAAAATGTTCAATCTTGTTCATATTTTAGGCATTTGAACTTCTTTTTGAATTGATGTGGAAAAATCAATTTCCTGAACAAATGAATAAAAGTTCTGACAATCCAAATCGGCAAGAATCTCTGAATAAAAGAAACAATATTATTCGTTTGTCACCAGCAACTAAAAAAAAATCAGAAACATGTGGTTGTTAAATATTTAATGTTGTCCATAATGTATCTTCTAACATCTACATTATATGTACTAATTTGAATCTAAAAAATATGGCTATCATATAATATTGAAAATAAATCTCATTTTCCCCCTTTTTTAAAAAAAACAAAATCTGAATTGCATTTACTGCTTAATGATAACCATACTTCATAATAAAATTATCATTCTAAAAACTAATACATGTTTTCATGCCTAAGGAATTTTTATTGTTTTAGGGTAAAATATGTTCAAGGCTAGTACAAAATTATGGAAAACCCATACAAAAAGAAGTGTTTAGCGCCTAATTTCGTATGAGAGCATTTTTGGTGGTTAAAAATCATTTGAATCCTCTTTGAAATGTATATATATAAGTTCTGTATGGTGTACTTTTCTTCTAGCATAAACAGCTCTAACTCCTAGAAAGATACTGTAAGAGGATAACAAGATTTTATTCTTTCTTCTAAAACCAACCACAAGAGCTCTATGATGTTTGACTGATGATTAGGCAGACTATTGAAGGTGCACAACAATCCTTTTGTTCCTGAAATAATGATTGAACAATTTAACTAAGGTGAAATGAAAAATTATTACTGATATTAATGGAAACAGTGTCAGAAAATGCAGTTGGTTGGCAAAAGAGGGATGTAATCAATTCTAATGGCCTGTCCCTGTATGCTAATGACCTGTCACTGTAAGGTGATAAAGGAGCTATTCCAATCCACTAGATGAGACTCCAAAACATTTTGGAACAACCCTCATATTTCCCTTTTAGAAACAGCGAGTTGTAGGCTTCTATGGAGAATCTACAGTCCAAGTTTTATGGCCCTTGCACCATTGTGCTTGCTATTTTTAATTTATACCTGCCACAAAAAGAACTTAACAATTGCAGTTCTACATAAAATATTTTATTTATACAATTGTCTTTAAACTGTATGGGTCGATATTGGGTTCGGTAGATGTTCATTGAGCTCAAATTATTTCTACTGCTGGTCTTTCTTAATGTCTTCCTATCTGTTGTAGTGAGTTTGCTTTTCTTCCTCAGTTCTGTTTCAAATTTTGTTTACCATGAGTATTTTTGCCATTGCATGCAGTTAAGGACTTTAATATGTTGCCCCTAACAGCTATGCCACATATGTTTCCAATGCACTAATCAGATAAGCTTCCATTATTAGCCCTCTTTGAACTGTGGCTAGTTTCCCATTTTAACTTAACCACCAGTGGGTTTACCTTCTTTTAGTAAACAAGGGTGTCACAACAAAGGTATCCCAATAATCTGTTCTCTTCTTTTTTTAGTCTCTCCTCTACTCATTTGCTTCTTCTTCCACTTCTCCCTCGTTGTAGTTGTTTTGCATTAAGTTGAGGGATCCCCTTGAGTAGCTATCGCCGCTATGTTGCTATTAGCTCCTCTTGGGGACTAAATCACCCACATGTTTGCTGTGCGTGGAAACCCGTGTCCCTGGAAAGGAGGGTCCTGGTAATTAAGTATCCGAGAGACCAACACATTACTTTGGCATCTGCTTCAGGTAAACAGGAGGTGTGTTGTGGTCCTCAACACATCAATTGGCTTTATGTATCAGTCAATTGGTACATCTACTTGATTACTTGTTAAGTGTGGAAGTCATCTAAGGGATGTACTATGAGTGTATAGAACCTGGCTAGCTCTGGTGCAACTGGTCTGTATCCCCTTCTTGTACTCTGTGGTGGTTGGTGCAGTCAGGTCCTGAATTTTCCATTTCTGATATCAAAACATGAAGTTTTTCCTTCTTTCCCACAGGAGCACAAAATAGTCATTATTAAACGCAAAGTTTTATGTTGTCAAACAGAAAGAGGATATTTTCGTAACAATATCCCTTTCCCTAATCCAAAAAGCTATTACTGGCAATATTGGCGAAGTGAAGAGTATTCGAAAAATGCGTTCTGGTGACTTAATGGCTGAAGCTGCTTCAGAAGCGCAAGCTCTCTTACTCTTCTAAGCAGCATAAACATGCTTCCTAACCTTAAGGTGTCCGTCTTTCCTGACATTAATTTTACTTTTCTCATTGTGTAATATCCGCCAAGGATTTGCTAAACACGCTTGCGGATGAGATTTTAGAAAATCTCAAAGATCAAAAGGTCTGAGCTGTAAAACGCATCACTGTCAGTCGAGATGGGCAGATTATCGATACTAAAATTTCATACTGACATTTGCTACGCCAGACCTTTCGCAGCATATTAAAGCTGTCTATGTACATCTATTAATTAAGCCACTTATTCCAAATCCTTTGTGTGTTCAGTGCCAGAGATTTGGTCACTCCAAGCAGCTTGCAGGGGCAAACTGACTTGTTCTCACTGTGCAGCAGTTGGCCACAACAGCTCATCTTGTACTGCAAAGGAGAGGTGTGTCAATTATAAGGATGACCGCTCCTCCTACACTACAGTCGGTAAACAAATATATGAGCACGGAACCCCATTCAAATTTTTCATGAATGAGCTTACAAGATTAGAGCGTTACCGACGTTGGTTGATGAATAAATTAGGTGTGGTCGATGAAGCTGGATGGACCAAGTTTGGAAGCATGCGATTCCAAGATTGGGTTCAGTTGGGTTAGCTTCCAAGGAACATATGATGAATTTTTTTAGAAAATGTCTTCCCAAAAGTTATCATAGTCCTCCGGCTGTGGTATAAAGGCTACAGCCGTCTCGTTCAGGAAGTTCATTAAATCTGGCATATCGTTGAAAATGTTTATGTCCGAGTCTGGTGTCACTTCTTCTGGCAACTCTTCCTCTTCGTACTCATCGTCGCTGTATGATTGTTTGATCTGGGGCCGAAGAAAGGTTAGGCATGGTTAGTGGTTGTATGATCTCTCCTGAGAACCCACAAGTCAAATCCATAGGTTGATCTACTCTCCTTTTTTTCCTGGGTGCTTTTGGACTGTTGATGCTGCATAACATTATTTTTCGCGCGATGCCTAACCCTGAAGACTTTTTCGTGCTGCAACTGCTACGCGTCTATTCTTCAGTGTTTACTGCGGCATCCTTTGTAGTGGTGGTAGTATTAGTAGTGACTAGTGGTTGGTGCTGTGGCTGTAAAATCCACGTCAGCTGGTCTCCGATTGAAAGGAGCATGAGATGGGTGGTTTCTTGAGGAGAAGATGCTGCATTAATGGGTAGCATTTCATGTGCGAGAGGGGATACGGTCGGCTGTCTTGAAATATTTCCTCGATGAGATTTCGCTAGGCTGGAACGGCACTTCTTGGATCTTTTGCTGAGACTCATGTTGTGGATGCTGCTCTCGGCTAGCTTCGGCCGACCCCTCGGCTTTTTTTTTCCAGGCTGTTGTGGTAAACGTTGTTGTCTGATGGCTCAGGCGGCGGAGGGCTCCATATCGGCGTGGCCGGCTGTCTGCTCAGGTACCCCATGCAAGCATTTGGCCGGAGTCGGTGAGGCAAATCTATAGATACCTCTTCTTTCCAAATCCTCAGCAATAGTCTCATGCACCATATCTATTCTAAAGAGGCACTTTTGGCATGTCAGAATCGCGTCGTGTTGGATCTTACTCGGTATATAGGGAATGGCTGGAGCCCGTACCGATCGTACAAGAACTGGCCGTAGGAAGAGAACACCTTTGAAGTGGCCACGAATGATGCTGCCGTTGATGTTCTGTACCTCCGTCTGCCCCTCTGTAGATTGCTGGTGCTGTTATGATTTCTTGCATTGTACTGATAATACAGGAGGGGAGCAGCCGAAGTCTGAATGATATGGACGGTCCAGGTGTCCGCTGTACAAACGTAAAGAACATCTTCACAAGGAAGACATTGTCCCACCTGAATCCAAGGTGGACGTCCTCATTCTGCCGACCCCCTGAGGTTGGTGTCTTGTTGAGCCTGTGTTCCGCTCTTTCCCAATCTAGTCGTCGAAATTCAATGGTATTACATTTCTGGGATTCAGCTAAGAGTCGGTGAATGTTCGCTGTTCCAACATATGACGACAGCTTGTGGAAGTAAATCCTCAGACCTCTTAGAATGTTCCTGAAGCTTATTATATTGGAGGATGTCGAAGGCAATTCAGGCTCTAGTCTTGGGGGCTCTTGGTCGGACAGAGTCGAAAAAAATGTCGACACCGGTGCTGCTAGATGGATGGGTTGTGGCCGTTGAATCTGAGACTTAAAGAACTTAAAGGTGGAACGATGAATGCTTTCCATGGAAGTATGACAGTCTTCAAGGTGGTGGTGTCCATCAATAGAATCTTCATGCTGACTGGATGGTATTCTTCAGTGGAACCATTTAAGAGAGCAGGTCACAAACTGAAGTCTTCACATGCACTTCTTCCAAGATCTCTGCCTTCGCTGGTACATCTGGCTTGATAATTGAATAGACTGAAAAGACAAAAGACTTACCCATTTCATTCTGTAGAGACCAGTTAGTAGACCTCGTCCTCGGCCATCCAATGCAGGGATACGTAACTCCATAGCCAAGTTACACCCAGCACTCGACCCGAATGTTTCTATGGGCCGTTGCCTTGTCCTAGTGCGTTTGTCAGGAGCTCATCTTCCGAGGGTCGGTGCCGATGTCAGCGAGTCGAGCAGTATCAAACTTAAGTCAAACTTATTACTCTGAGAACTTCGGGGCATGTCGAGTAGTCTTTACTTACCTGGTAGATATATGTCTGCAACACTGATGGGGAAAGAAGTGGATGACTTGGACCTTGATAGACTTCACGTAGGATGATTACTTGTCTGGCTTGAAGTGGAACGGCAAGGAAAGGAACTTACAGCAGGTTTGATGTGGAACAGCAAGGATAGGAACTCTTCGGCAGACTGACTTGATGATGATCTATACTGGAACCATTGAACAGAGCTGGGCAAACTAAAGTCTTCAAATGTACTTCTTCCAAGATCTCTGGTTTGACAGGAACATTCTTCAGACTTGGTCAGTGAAGGGACTGATTAGACAAAATACTTCCCCATTTCATTCAATAGAGACCAGTTAATAGGCCACGTCCTCGGAACCCAATGCAGGGCTCCGATGACTCCTTATCCGAGTTATACCTAGCTCTCGACCCGAATGTCTATGGACCGGTGCCATGTCTGGGTGCTTTCCTCAGAAGCTCGTATCCGAGGTACCAGTGTCGACTGCCTGCGAGTAGAGCAGTATGGATCTTACGTCAAACTGGTTACTCTGAGAACTCTGGGTTTGTCTATCTATCGATCAGTCTATATTTAATAGGTGCAGGATGTCTGAAACACTGATGAAGGAACAAGGAGGAAGAAGTGCATGACTTAGGCCCTGGTAGACTTGTAGTGGAACGGCTATTTGAGGATCTCTTCGGCAGGCTTGCAGGAAGGAACTCTTCGGCAGGCTGCTTCCTTCCTCCAGCAGGAACAAGGCTAATCTGGATGATGAAGACTCAGAAGCTACAGCTTATATAGCGCTGAGATGATGACGATGGTAACACCCACGATGATGAGACTAAGGACATATTATATATATATATATTAATGTGTCATCTGTCTTATCATCAGTGGAGGCTCGGCTGCAGATGATGAAGGTTGTCCAGTCGATGAATCTTCTTTATCCTCTTCAGTCTTGACTGCTGCCTCTGCAGTCCCACAATAAGTAGCATGGTCTCCTGGCACGTCCGTAGAAAACTTTCTGTAGACTATTTTGTCCTCTTGGTTCCTCATGCTGATGACTTCTATGTAGTCTGGTATGTGTTAAATGATTCCAAGGCAGTGTGATGGCCGCTCTGTACCAATAGAAGCTGCAGCTTGAACACTGTAGAGGGCACGTTCTCTGCTCCGGTAATCTTGCCTTGTAGACTCATTAGGCATGGAGTTTTCGAGCATCGGAAATGTGTCCATCATTTTAGGTTGATGGCTGGCTTGACTTGTCTGTTCCGACTGTTGAGTGGAGTTGAACCCAGAAGTTTGTTGCATGAATGGCTTGACATCTTCTGGTGATTGTTGCTCTCGCTGTACATCCGGCTGCTGCTATGATTGCTAGTCACTGTGCTGGATTCGTAGCAGTCTCTGGCATTCAATCTCTTGAAAGTATCTTAGAGTTGCATTAACGAGAAGAGGCAAGTAGGAAGTGACGAGCTTGTGGCCGTATGCATTCTTATTGTTGCTACACAGGATGAATCTAGGCATCTTTTCAGGAAAGGATGACAGGTATGGATGCTCCAGCGTCTTGAAAAACCTTTCTGGCTGAGCAGGCTTAACATTCCCTTGCATTCACATAGTTTGGAACTAGCGGTAGAGTTCCAGATCTATTCGCTGAACGTACGACTCCATGATCCTCATTATAGTGTCTTCGGCAATGGCAAAGTAATGCTGGTACTTAAGGTGGTAGTTATAACCTTTCGGCAGGACATCTCTGACTTGAAGCATTGGAATGGCTAAGGAATCTAACTCAGACTTGTGGTTCGTCTCTGGGTTGCGTGTGGACAGCATGTTTCGTACATCCCGGAACAAGAAGTAAGAGCGTCCATTCACTCCAATGATCGCTGTTAAGAAATGGATCTTGTGTTGCAACTCTAACCTGTAGTACATGTTCTCGAAGCAGTAGTAGCAGTGAAGACGGTAAGGAAAGACTTACCTAAATGTAAAGAAGATTATGATCGAAAATAACAGAAGCAAGCTTATATATGGTGAGAAAAAAGAGTTCTGCGACACGTGCAGCAGGCTCTTATCAGCAGTAACGGTGACGTCACAGGTTTGTAGTCTTATACGAGGGTTTAGAGAGACGTCATATGTTTGTGATCTTATATGAGGGTGATATCACTAAACAGATTGTGCAACGTCATTGAATCGTGCTGCCATCTATTGAGAAATTTTCCAACTTTAGCTTTGATAATAATGCTGTTCCCTATGGAAATAAATTTGAACTCTATATTTTTATTTTAAAAATTGAACTTTTCCAGCTGTGGGAACTGAACCTCGAACCTCAGCAGTGGTAGTCCGTTATCTTATTCACTGAGCTACTCAGATTTCGTTTAGGAAATGGTTTTAATGATTTATTATCAGAGGGGATGATTAGGACTTAGATTTTTTTTTTTTTTTGTAGTGATTTTAAATAGAATTTTTATGTTTAAGAATTATAATGTATTTTAAAGTGTATAATAATATGAATTTATTTTTAAAGTAATAGAATTTAATTTCAAATATAATATATTTTTCAGACTTTAAAATTTACACATATTTTATTTTAAAAGGAGGATGGATCTTCAATTCAATTACAATGTTGAGTATTTTAGAATATTAATTAAATTTTATTGGAAAAACACAGAATTTATTTTTATAATATTAAGATAAATTATTTTTCGAATACTACGGACAGAATTTATTTTTTAAACTACTAATAGAATTTGAAACAAATGTTAATTGTATTAATTTTAGTTTAGTTAATAAAAATTTTTAGAGTGAGACCCGAACCCATGATCTAATAAAAAGATTTCGTGGCACGATGATATCAACGCTTTATCGATCATGCCACGAAGTTTTGGTGTCTTAGTAGTTTTTAGTATTAAGTATGATTATCTATAAAAGCAAATGATTGTATACTCACCATTCATTTGTGATAATGCCTTCCACTGTAGAGCTTACTATTGCTATTTTCGCCTATATTTTTTTTGTGTGCATTTGTTTCTTTGATTTATATATTCATAGAAAATAACAAAGTAGCGATTGACTTTACATTACATTTCAACGAAAGCGCGAATTTAACTTTTCGTAGATAATCATGCGATTTAGAATAAACATATCGAATAATAAAATTTCATGTTGCAATGGAGGAAACATATCAGGATTCAAGTCTGCCGAGAAGTTTCGGTGGATTAAATGCATTATACCGTGCTGCTTGAGGAACAGTTCCGAAGAAAACAATTCAGAAATGATTGAAAGGAATAGATGTGCATACTTCTTCACAAACCAGTTCGCAGAAAATTCCAAACTAATAGAGTGATTGTATATTCTGTTGATCAACAATGGCAATGTGATCTAGTAGACTTGATTAAACTAAGAGAACATAATCAAGGATTTCACTGCATAATGACATGCATTGATATTTTATCCAAGTATGCATGGGCCATACCGTTAAAAACTAAACGTGGTGATGAAATCGTAGAAGCGTTATGAACAATATTTTTACAGCGGCAACCGTCCTCACTGCAAGTTGACAATGGTTCTGAAATCAAGAATACTAAAATGCAAAATTTTCTGAAAGAGAATGCAGTTCGATATTTTACTACACATAATATGACAAAAGCATCGGTAGTCGAAAGATTCAACAGAACCTTAAAAACAAAGATGTGGAAGCATTTTACAAAATATAACACATATAAATATACTCGATCAATTGATGTTTAGCTATAACAGAACATTTTATTCAAGTATAAAAAGATCGCTTATTGAAGTGAACTCTAATAAGGAGAGTGATGTTTGGTTCACATTATATGGAGATTTGGATAATATAAAATCAAAATCTCCTAAATTTAAAGTAGATGACACTGTAAGAATTTAAAAAAACAAATCTACTTTTGAAAAAGGTTATGAAACGAATTGGTCAGAAGAAATATTTGTGATTTCAGAACACGTTAAGCGAAGCCCTCTGTTTATAGGGTAAAAGATTTGATGGATGAGCCTGTTCAGGGTACATTTTACGAACAGGAACTTCAAAAAGTGAATCCAAAAGCGGTATATACAATAGAACGTATTTTGAAAAAGCGGAAGAATGAGAGCGAGGAATATTTAGTAATATATATGGTTTAGGAAGTTTATGTTTATTTCGTTCGTTTTTTTGCGCCGCCTACCCATATTAAAATCAGGTGCAAAAGCTGTAGGGTAACAATTATTTCATATTGGTGTAAACATTTTAAATGACTTATCGAAAGGTGATGATTTAAAGGTGGCAACGAAACGTATGTTAAAAGAAGCCGGCCGCGAATTAACTGATAAAGTTGCTCATAAAATGAAGATGATTGGTTCTGGAAAAAATAATAAAAAGAGAAAGCAAAGCAAAAAACACATCAGTTCACGGAAAGCAAAGTTAAAATATTCTCTTAAGATGTCTACCCTCATACACAAAGACTCTGTAGCATGTGCTAAATCTGAACTGGATTTATTTGTCATCCCACCTACCCAAACGGCTATTGAAAATGGGCATTTCATCGAATATCATCCACTATCGAATATTCGCGATGATACACCTTTAGAATTTAATATTTCTGGTAATGGACAAGATTATATAGATTTAGCTTCTTCCCACCTGTAAGTGAAAGTGAAAATAGTGAAGAACGATGGATCACCCTTACCGGAAAATGAACCTGTGGGACCCATCAATTTATTTCTCCATTCTCTCTTTTCACAAATTGATATCAGTTTAAATGAAAGAATTGTATCATTGTCTGGTAATACTTACCCGTTCAGAGCTTATATAAAAACACTTCTAAATTATGAAGAAGATGCAAAGAAAAGTTTACTCTCACGTGAAAGATTTTACAAGGACACAAATTTAAAAGTAGTTGATCCTCTGTTGGAATCTGGAGGAAATGATCAATTAAAGAAAAGATATGAAATGAATACTGAACAACTTATAAATGTGTTATAACGTGATAAATTTACGAAAAAAATATTCATTGGTGTTTTTCCAAGTAATTTAATGCCTAAAAAAATAGTATCCTGTTTGCTTAGTGGTAAATTTTGATCCATCTAACAAACATGGAAGTCATTGGGTGGCATTCTACTTCCCTTGTTCAGAAGAAATTGAATTTTTTTACATTTTGGAAATTCTCCAGATTTTTATAATGGAAATATTTCAAGTTTTATATCGAGACATCAGTATGTTAATTTCAATTCTATGATTTTACAAAGTAATGTAACTGCTGTTTGTGGACAGTATATTATAATGTATCTTTATTTTAAGGCTAGAGGGAAATCTCTCATGATAATGTAATGTAACATATTTGTAATGACAAACGAGTTTATAATTTTGTACCTAAACGTTTTCATGTAAATACACCTTTTTATCAATATACATGTATTTGAACTATATACAATTTGTGTCTGTCTTCATTTCTCATGGAGTTTCCAAAGTTACAGCACCCTTTTACGATGGTTCTTAGTGGACCCACGGGATCTGGAAAGAATTATTTTGTTCGTGATCTATTAAAATATAAACAAGAAATGTTTTTCATTGTCCCCTATAAAAATAGTCTGGTTTTACGGGTTACATCAACCGCTATATGATAATATACCTGATACAATATTTGTAAAAGATTTACCAAATAATCATGAATATTTAGGAGAAAACACATTATTTATAATTGACGACTTGATGAGTAAATGTGGGAATCATAAGAGATTAACACATCTTTTTACTCGTGGTAGTCATCACTTCAATTTGAGTACAATTTTTATCACCCAAAACTTTTTTCACAAAGGAGAAGAAATGCGTGAAGTGACTCTCAATGCACATTATTTATTATTATGTAAAAACCAACGTGATGTTAGTCAAATCACACATTTAGGAAGACAAATTTGCTAGACATGTTAAATTAACTCAGATTTTACCCAATCAGACCTAATATATTTACCAAATAAAACAGATGGTGCATTAAAATACTTAAGTCTGCATTATGACGTTAAGCTGAGAAAAATTAAAACTCTTAAATATTTGTCCGAAAAAACTACGCAGGAACATGTTAAAGAAATTTTATTCTTTAACTATTTCTTGTATTAAAGCCATATGTGAATGCACTTTGAATACCTTTCAAGGAAACATTCATCCGATCAAGAAAAGAAATGACTAAGAAGATATTAACTACTCTTCGAAAAGTGAGCGATAAGAAGTCTTTATTTACAAAGAAAAATTTAGTCATTCAAAAGGGTGGATTTCTAAACATATTGATACCAGCAGCACTGACTGTTTTAACATCGATAATCAATGGAATTTAAGAAATTCACCTTAATTCCAGAAGAAACTTTATCTAGACACGTACCAAGTAATCAACACATGTCTCAATTTGATAAAGAAATGGAAACTATATTAAAAAGCTCACTAACTGATTATGAAAAGATTAAAAAATATAACGAGTTATTACAGAAGAAAATGAATATGCAATATTATAACTTATCTTACAAAGAAAAAATTGAAGAAATAAAAAAGTCTAAGGAAGAAAGTATTTATTACACAGACACTATATTAAATTCAGTTCCAAGTTCTATCAAGAAACAATCTCAAAACTTGTTGCGGTTATTACAAGAGGATTCTTCAGAAATACATTGGAATCAAAATGCTGAAATTATTTACAAGGGATATATTTATACTAACTCTAATTTATCAAATTTGTTTAATTTAATATTTACAAATCGAAAACAAAATAATATTGTTGGATTGCATGAATTTTTGAATGGATTATCTGAATTAAATATTCTCCAACATTATATTAAAAATAAACACTTGTTATCATCACCTGCGAGAAAAGAAATTGTTAAAAAGAGTGTCACTTCTAGAAAAAAATCTCCATATGTAAAATCATGATTATCTTGGAAATAAATTATGTATTTTGTTTTATAATGTTCTTATTCTAAAAATAATTTTGAAATAATTTTACTATTATGAAATAAAATATATTTATAATGAACTATTACGAAATAAATTTATTATTTCGAAACAATTGCCATAAAATAATTAACGAACACATGAATATAAATAATAATATTTATTTAATTTTTACATTCAATTTCTAAAAAGTCATTTGTAACATATCTGCAATTTTACCTTTCACAAATTAATGACCTATCATCAAAAGTAGAATCAATTAAATTACAAAGACAATAATTTTTACAAAATTCATTCATAACATTAAATGGATTAATAATAAAATATTTTCTCCTAAAGTTGAATATTTATTATAATCATCGTAATTTAAACAATGCTGCCTCTGTGAAAGGGACCTATTTTACAGCCATAGCATTTAAATTTTTCATTCGAACTAGTTTCTAATAGTACTTTAACACACTTTTTATAGTGTCCTTATTGGGACAATCATTCACTCCTTTACATTTTAAATTAATTTTCGATTTCTCATTTGATAACATAGTTGGGAGGATTTCATAAAACTAAGTAGTTTGTTTATACACTCATTTATTTCATAAATGAAATCTATTAATTTGTTAGTATCACATTGATGTAAAAAAATTTTACTTTCCTCGATATGAATTTATTTTGATTAATTTTAAATAACTTTAAAATGCATTTTTCATCTATATTCATCACTAACAGTTCATTATTAACCACAAAACTGGGGTATCTTCATATTTTAAATAAAAATCAGTAAATTTTTCACACAATTCAAACCAAGTTCTTAAACTCATAGATAATCCTTTTTTGTGGGTAAAAGCATATTGGCATTCTCCATAAATTCACGAAATTGAATTTTCAAATTATTTTCATAGCAGTTTAATGTAATAAACATACCGAATCTCTCAAATTCCACCGACGAATTTCTTAGAAAGAGGGTTTTTTCTTTTCAATTAATGAAAAGTCCACCATGTATTTATCTAACCAATCTCCGCTATGTAATTCATCTCAAGATTGCTGTGAAAAATAAATATTTTCAGCGTTATGAACACAATAAATTTAATACACAATTACTTTCTATATAGGATTAATACTTACATTAATTTCTTCCAAATTGTGTGACTCTTCAGTTCGCAATCTCTTAGACGGGGTATACAATTATTAGTAGTTTCTTCCTAAATAAAATTTAATTCATTTAGAATACTTTGATATAAAGAATTAAATAATATATCATAATATTCTAAAAGATTTTAATACTTACATTATGTGTTTTCTTATTAGACTCTAATCTTCGTAATTTTCTAAATGTCAAACTGATTCTAGGACATGTAATTTCAGGTAGAAGTGGTATTTTATGACTATATATCTGATTCGTAGGAGGGTACATATAAAAGTTTAATTCTTTTAATGATTTCAATTTGCGTGTTTAACGTGTTAACTTGTTTTATATAGTGTGTAAATATTTCAATTGATTATGTTGTGTATTTAATTTCTTTCAAAATATAATTTAAAATGTTTTGAACTTAATTTGCATGATTATAACATATTTCAATCGTCTGTAAATATATTATGTGGTTTACGCATTTAACGCTATTTAATATTAATTAATTTAATAGTGTCTAAATGTAAATGTTTGATTGTTTTAATGATTTCAATCTACGTGTTTAACGTGTTATTAACTTATTTTATATAGTGTGTAAATATTTCAATTGATTATGTGCTACATTTAATTTCTTTGAAAATATAATTTAAAATGTTTTGAACTTAATTTGTATAGTGTATAAATATTTCAATCGTCTGTAAATATTTAATGGTTTACGCCTTTAACGCTATTTAATATTAATTTATTTAATAAAGTGTCTAAATATAAATGTTTGATTGTTTTAATGATTTCAATCTACGTGCTTAAGACGATTTAATATTAATTTATTTTGCATAGTATGTAAATATAAGTATTTAATTGCTTTAATGGTTTCAATTTACGAGTTTAACGCTATTTAATATTAAATTATTTTACATAGTCTGTAAATATAAATGTTTAATTGTTTCAATCAACGTATTTTTATAAAGTGTTTTTTAATTCATTTTACATGGTATGTAAATATAAATGTTTCACATGTATTAACATAAATATATTTTAAATGTTTTGATGGAGTGGTTTTTAACTTAATTTGCATATAGTGCATTTATATATTTCAATAGATGTTATGTGTATTAACATAAGTATATTTTAAACTTTTTAAATTTAATTTGAATTTAAAAATATATTAATTCTCTTAGAAAAAGCTTAAAGCAATCAATTCATGTGTTTAATATATTTTAATTAAGGGAATAATTTGATTAGATCATTATACTAATACTTTTATTTTCCATAGTTTATTGAGTTTGGTATTCCTGAAGAGGAATTGAGAGAAATTCTCAACGCCGCAGAATTACGAGATGAATGGAAAGACTCAAACCCCGTTTGGGAGGTCGAACCCACTACATCGTCTTGTGACGTGTCGCCAACTATCAAACAATCGAAGGCTGAACCATCGATTTCAAACTCATCTGCTCATGTGAGTACTTGGATGTTTTATGATATTATTTTGTAATCAGAGTTTAATATGTAAAATTTGTACCAAGTCCTTTTTTCGATACAGTTTTAAAGAATTTATACGTGTTAATAATAGAATACCCTCTATGATTTAAATTTTCTAACACTAGTATTGATTAAAAGTTTACTAAAGTTTGAAAAAATAATTTTAATTTGAACTTATATTTGGAAATTATCATAACACAATTGTTAGTAAAATATAGTTAGTTATATACTCTACAAAATAATAATAAAAAAAACTGTATACACATAAAATATTTAATGTTCATAAAATAATAAAAGAGAAATAAAAATTCTAAAACGAGTTATTTCGGTTTTTAGGTTTGAGATCATTGTAAAAAAAGGCTTACCTTGAAACATAATTTAAATCGACATTTGAAGATACATACCAATATTAAAAATTTTACTTGCAACATATGTGAGAAAAAGTTTACACATAACAGTGATTTAAGAAGACATGTGCTACTCACCAGCGCAATAAAATGCATGAATGTAATCACTGTGAATTAAAATTTAATTCAAGATTACAATTAATAGCACATGTTCGCACAACACATCACGTAAAACGTAAGTCCACGGCCGTACCTACCCACTCTAAACGTCGTCGAGTTCAGCAAAGGGTCCTCAACACTTTTGCCACCTTCACGTTCGAACCTCTCGAAGAAAATGAATCTGTTTTTATTAAATTCTTCGGTGAAATGAGGCTTAAGATTCGCAGTAAGTTGTTGGAGGAACTTGAAGAATTATCGTCGATTAAATGGTACGGGTGGTGAAAGTTTTAATGAGCAGAATGTCTGAAGATAGAGAATTAGAATTCGCCTCTCCCTTCTTCCGTTCCAGATGTGCTATTGAATTCACAAATCGACAGGCACATTGAAGAAGGTAAAACGAAAAGTCTCTCCTCTTTAGTTTACAGAGAGCGGATCTGGTTGGGTATTGGAGAAAATTTTGTTCTTTAACATAAATTCAGCAAAATATCATCCGTTAGTCCCAAGTAGCTACATACCTCTCCCAAAGAAAATAGCCCTCAAAAAAACTGTTCTAAACATTCAGAATAATGACCACAAATGTCACCTCTGGTGCATATTGGCTTTCAGGATTAATATTCATTGGAGAGATCATCCTGAATGTGTTTGTCATTATTCAAGTTTTGAAACCGATGTTTATTTGGGAGGGGTTGAATGTCCTGTTCCTGTCGGCAAAATTCCAGTCATCGAAAGATTGAACAATCTTCATATCAATGTCTTTGGATACGATGAGAAGGTTTTCCCACTGTATATTTCTGACAGGGAAGATGAAGATTGTTGCAATCTATTGCTCATTTCCAATGAAACAGACCACCTACTACTGCCTCATAAGCAAATTTTCAAGGCTAATGAGTGATCGTACCATGCATAATGGTACACGATATTATTGCTACAGATGTCTCCACCGTTTGGCTAAAGAACATTCTTTAAAGGAACATGCTATTCACTGTCGATAGTATAGTCCTCAAAACATTAAAATGCCAGATCACGAAGATACAATTTAGAATTTTCTAATTATCATTTCCAACATCCCGTACCCTACATAATTTATGCAGATTTCGAAACAATCATAGAAAAAATATCTATATGCACACCCAACACCACAACATCTTACACAAATAATATTGCTCACCATAAGCCATGTGATTATGCCTATGTCATCATAGGACCAGATGGTAACACACTAAAACTTATTACAGTATACACAGGACCCAATGCTGTTGATACAGCTTCATTGAAAATGAGAAAGAGGAGTTGGCCAATAAATTAATTACAACTGCCCTTTTAAGGATGACACCAAAACACGAACAATCATTTAGAAACGCCACTAATTGTAACATCTGTAACAAACTATTTGGAACTGATCGCGTTAGGGACCATGGCCATCAGAATTTTTCAGCACCTAATTATAGACTAGCATTACATACCACTTGCATTTTACAATTTAAACTAAGTAAAAAAAATTCCAGTAATATTCCATAATTTAAAACACTATGATGGTCATTTAATTATGCAAGGTTTGGGGAAAGTCAAAGATCATACCTTGAGTGTAATCCCCCATAATTTAGAAAAGTATATTTCATTTAGTTTAAGTAAAATATATGGTAAAACACAAGTATCATACAAGTATTATAAGATAGTTTTCAATTTATGAATTCTTCCCTTGAAAACTTAGTATCTAATCTGAAACCTCATCAATTCAAAATTGTAAATCAAAATTTCAATAATTCTAACGTTCATTTACTGCTAAAGAAAGGAGTATATCCTTATGAATATATGTCTGATTTTTCCAAATTTAATGAGGAAATGCTTCCTCCTATAGAAGAGTTTTATAGCTCTTTAACAGAAGAAAGTATTTCCTCTGATGATTATCAACATGCTCAAAACGTTTGGCAAAATTTTAACACTAAAAATTTAGGTGAATACCATGACTTGTACGTTAAATTTGATGTGTTGCAGTTGGCTGATGTGTTTCAAAATTTTCGGTCACTTTGCATGCAATACTGTGTTCTAGATTGTGCACATTTAATAACTGTTCCCGGTTTAGCATGGCAAGCATCGCTAAAAATGACCAAAGAAACACTCAACTTATTCACAGATATAGAAATACATTTGTTTATAGAACGTGGAATTCGTGGGGGTGTTTCTATGATAACACATCGGTATTCTGCAGCAAACAATAAGTACAGTCGGTCAAAAAAATATATGAGCACGGGACCCCATTCAAATTTTTCACTAATAAGCTTACGCTGTTCGACCGTTACCAAGGTTGGTTGATGGATGAATTGTGTGTTGACCATGGTTGGTGTAACCGATGAAGCTGGATTGACCAAGGTTGGAAGCATGAGATTCCAAAGTTGGATTTAGTTGAGTTAGGTTCCAAGAATGGCAGCTGTTGATGTTGTGCTAATAATGTCCAATGATGGCAAGTGCTGCCTGGATGAATGAAACTTTACTAGGATAACTTGCCAAGATTGGCGTAAGGCTAATAATGTCTAATGATGGCAAATGCTGTCTAGACAGTCAGCTTGGAAGGAATGAGGCTTTAATTGGATAACTTGCCAAGATTGGTGTGATGCTAGTAACGTTCAATGATGGCAGGTGCTACCTGGAGGGAATGAGGCTTTACTAGAATAACTTGCCAAGATTGGTGTGATACTAACAACGTCCAATGATGGCAAGTACCGCCTGGTCGTTAAAAGTGTTTGAGTTGACGAGGAAAGTTTCTCAACGAATGCCCAACGTTGGAATCCATGGTTGGACACTGTACACTTGATGTATCGATGGAATCATACCAAGTCTTCTCACTGCAGGACTGACCAAGATTGGTGAATGGAACAAACAAAAAAAATGGATGCTCTTAGACTCAGATCTTTCCACAGAGGAGACCAAGCCCTCTTCGAGGACTTGGTCTCCTCTGTGGAAAGATCTGAGTCTAAGAGCATCCAAGATTGGTCATCAAAGTGACAAAAATGGGCCCTCAGCAACAATCTCATGCTCTCTATGATGGAGAACATGAGATTGTTGCTGAGGACCCATTTTGGTGTAGTGTATGGTATGGAAAGACATGAATGACACAGATATGTTAAGTTAAATAAATATTTATTAAATTACTTATGATATATATACATGATGATACTATGGTACATGTGATAATTTTTTTCACATGAAATCTTCCCAAATCCTGTCACTATCGTCCGGCTGTGGTATGAAAGCCACAGCCACCTCCTCTTCATTCAAAAAGTCTGACAAGTCTGGCATATTACTCAAAAAGTTCATGTCCGACTCTGGTGGTGACACAGGTTTTTCTTCTGGCAACTCCTCCTCTTCGTCATCCTCTTCGTCGTCGTCCTCTTCATCTTCAGTATCTGATGGTCTGAATTGTCCATCGTCTTGTATGTGTCTTTGAGCTGGTGCCGGTGGAAGGTTAGGCATTGTCGGTGATTCTGGAATCTCTCCCGTGAAGTAGCCACAAGAAATATCCAATGGTTGTTCGGTACACCGCCTTTTCTTTGGTGCTTCTGGACTTTTACTATAACACAACTCTATGCGCTTTCTTGCGATGCCCAAGCCTAAGGATTTCTTTGCCACACAACTAGTACAAGTCCATTCCTCAGTGTTGACCGAGGCATCTTTTGTAGTTGTAGTGAGTTGTGGTGGTTGCTGCGGCTGTGGTTGAACAATCCACGTCAGTTGGTCTCCCGTTGAAACGAGCATGAGCTGGGCAGTTTCTTGGGAAGGTGCTGGTGCTTCTGCAGGGATCTCTGGGGAGATGGGGGATAGCTGAATATCGTGAAACATTTCCTCGATGAGGTTCCTCTCTGCATCGCTAGGTTGATAAGGAACTTCAAGAATCTGACTTTTGTGGTAGGTGTTGTCTGATGGCTCAGGTGCTGGTGGAGGAGGACTCCATATCGGCGTCGCCGGCGGTCTGTCCAAGTACCCCATGCTAGCGTTTGGCCGGAGTACTCGGTCTGCAGTCGGTGAATACCTCTCTAATCTAATCTCTAATCTAACCTAAATCTGTAAATACCTCTCCTTTCCAAGTCATCAGCAGTGCTTTCATGGACGACATATAATCGAAGCAGGCTTTTCTGACATGTGGGGATTGTACATTGTGTGTGGTCTAACTCTGTAGATGGAGAATGGCTGCAACACATAAGGGTCGTAAAGGAACTGATCGTACGACGAGAAGCCACGAAGGATGCCGGTGCAGAGGTTCTGTATCGGCGTTTCTTTAGACTGCTGGTGTTACTGTGCTTGTTGCTGGCATTGTACTCGTAATAGAGGATGGGAGCAGCCGAAGTCTGAAAAACGTCGACGGTCCCTGAATCCGGTGTTCACTCTGTCCAAACGTAAAAAACATCTTTACCAGGAAGATGTTATCCCACCGGAATCCAAGGCGAACGTCGTCATTCTGCCGACCAGCCGAAGTGGGTGTTTTGCTCAATCGATGTTCAGCTCTTGCCCAGTTCAGTCTTCCATACTCGATTGAATTACACTTTTGGGACTCGATATACAGTCTATGAATGTTTGCCGTTCAAACATCCGACGGCAGCGTGTGAAAGTATATCCTAAGTCCCCTCAGGAATACGATGAAGATGTTGGAGGTTGTTGAGGGGACTTTAGGATCTAGTCTCGATGGCAATTTGTCTGAGACAGTTGGAATTATGTCTATACCGGTGCTGCTGCCGCTGCAGGAAGCATTTGGACAGTACGGCATCATCTGCTGCTGCTCGGCTGGACATTTCTGATGACTGCTGTGAGATTTGGACTTTTCGTTTGGACCCTTTCTAGCGGCAGACTTGATGGATTCTTCTGGTCGGCTTGATTTGAATGCGGTCGGACGAGAGGATAGACGGTGGGAATTTTCTGCTAGTCTTGCAGGGCTTTTTGAACACTGATGGATCATCTCGGCTGACTGGTCATTTGAGTTCATCTGACGATGTGGGACGACGAGGAGGCTCTTCTTCAGGTCGGCTGCTGGATCTCTTCATTACATCTGCGGCAGTTGCTTAAAGTCTTTTGGAATTGGACGGCTGCTGCTGAGGAGGAACAGCTTCTTCATAGCCGGAGTTCTTCATTACCATGGGAGCCGGTTGATGGTTTGACGACTTTGCAGCGGCAACATCTCTGCTTCGTTCGTGAATGCTGGCATTGGAAGGACAGCAGGACATTTTTTGATGGGGTCGGTAATTTTCAGCAGGTCTGGAATCGTTGGTCATACTTGCAAGGAAGGTGAGAGAAGAGAGGAATGACTGGTAGAAAGGCAGTCCTCAGTCCGTCTGAAACATTTCCGTCTGAATCGAGCCTCCTTATATACTCAGCAGTAGTCTGGAATCTCGCCAGTCACAAACGTTGAATCAGCGTCCAGACACCCTCTTCCTGCCCTTATAAGGTAAAAAATTTGGTGGCGTGATGAGGAAACTTCCACTTGACACCGTTCTAAGTGGGTCACGTGTCAGTCTGTCTGGACATGTGCCATCCAAACATTTCGGCCTGCCAACATTGTCCTTTCGACTTGTGGATTGCGGCCAACGAAAACAGGTACGAGTTGTGAAGGTTTCCATCTCTACTGGCATTGAGTAAGGCTTGCTAGCTTGGATTCCTTTGGTCAGCTGGAATGTTACGAGCTTGCAAGCTTGAAATCTTCATGTCAGCAGGAACGTTACGAGCTTGCAAGCTTGGCATCTTGATGGCAGTGGTGTCCATCATTGAGGCGACTTTACATGCACTTTTTCCAAAATCTCTGGCTTTGACAGAAACACCCATGCTTGGCCAGTGAATAGACTGAGCAAACAAAAGACTTCTCCCATTTCGTTCTATAGAGACCAGTTAGTTGACCTCGTCCTCGGCCATCCAGTGCAGGGATCCGACAACTCCATAGCCAAGTTACACCCAGCGCTCGACCCGAATGTCTCTGTAGACCGGTGCCACGTCTGGGAGCGTTTGTCAGGAGCGTTCTTTCGAGTTACGAGTTTCCCACTGTCTGCGAGTTGAACAGTAATGAATCTTACGTCAAACTGGTTACTCTGAGAACACGGGAACATGTCTAGCAGTCAATCAGTCTATACCAACCAGGAACTGAATATCTGAAACTCTTTACATGCATTTGTTCCAACATCTCTGTATTTACAGCAGCATCCATACTTAGTCAGTGAATAGACAAAAGGTTTCCCTATTTCGTTCTATAGAGACAACTTAGTAGACCTCGTCCTCGGCCACCCAATGCTGGCATCCAATGACTACTTAGCCTACTTTCACCCTGCGTTCGACCCGAATGTCTCTATGGACCGGTGTCATTCTATGTGCGTTCGTCAGGAGCATTCTTCCGAGTTACGAGAGCACGACTGTCTATGAGACGTGCAGTAATGAATCTTACGTCAAACTGGTTACTCCGAGAACACGGGGCATGTCTATTAGTCTATACTTACCAAGTACTGGATGTATGGCATAGAAGAAACAAGGAAGAAGTGCATGTCTTCTAGGATTCTGGAACGGCAAAAAATGGAATTCTTCAAGAGGCTGCTTCCTTCCTTTATCAGGAACAAGGCTCATCTGAGTGATAATGACTCGATCTGAAACTTATGTGGTGTGCAGATGATTGTGACCTCAGCGATGATGAGACAACTGACATAACAATATATATATATATATATATATATATATATATATATATATATATATATATATATATATATATATATATATATATATATATATATACACTACTGGCCATTAAAATTGCTACACCAGGAAAGCGGCACACCACACAAGTGAAATTTGCATGACAGGTACAACTTCCTGTGATATGCAAATTATTAGATTTTCAGTGCATTCATACAAAGCAGGCGAAAGTAGCGACATCTATAATGTGTATAAAACCAGAGATTTGACAGCAATTTTCTCATACTCAACTTCCGTTTCAACGTTGTTTTCGGCAAAGAAAGTTGTTGTAATGCCTCGTGTAAGAAGAAGAAATGCCTATCAGCACGTGTCTGACTTTGATCGAAGAAGGATTATAGCCTACCGGGATAGCTGTTTATCATACCGCAATATTGCTGCTCGTGTCGGTCGAGACCCCATGACTGTTAGCAGAATATGGAATCGATGGGTTCAGGACAATCATACGAAACGTCATGTAGGATCTCGGTGACCCCCCATCACTAACAGCAAAGAAGACAAACATCTTATCCGCGTGGTCACAAGGGATCGTACAGCCACGTCACGAAACCTGAGTCGAGAAATGGAGTCATTTGCAAGGCAACAAGTTTCTCCTCGAACAGTTCAACGACGTTTGCAGCAGCATGGATTGTCTGCACAGCGACCATGGCTTCGGCTCCCATTGCCGCTGCGTCACAGACAGGAGCGCCTTCAATGGTGTGATCAGCGACGAACCTGGACGCGGGAATGGCATCACGTCATCTTTACAAATGAATCTCGGTTCTGTATACAGGACCATGATGGCCGCATCCGTGTTTCGAGGCATCGTGGAGAACGCGCATTGCCAGCATGCATTGGACATCGCCATACTGTCCCATCTGCTGGAGTGATGGTATGGGGTACCATTGGATACGTCTCGATCACCTCTTGTTCGCATTACCGGCACTTTGAACAGCAACCGTTACATTTCCGATGTGTTAAGGCCCGTGGCTCTGCCCTATCTTCGAGGCCTCCCTAATGCTTTGTTTCAACAGGATAATGCACGACCGCATGTTGCCCGTACTGTTCTGAACTTCCTTGATACAGAACAGGTTCGACTGTTACCCTGGCTAGCACGTTCTCCTGATCTGTCACCAATTGAGAACTTGTGGCCAATGGTTGCCAAGCGATTGGCACGCCATCACTCACCATCCACTACTGTCAATGAACTGTGGCTTAGTGTTGAAGCTGCATCGACTGAGATCCCCGTACATATTACATCATACAATACATATTACGTCATACAATCTCTGATTGACTCCCCTAGGCGGATAAATGCTGTTATTGCAGCCAGAGGTAGCTGCTCTGTGTTCTGATTTCTCAAGATCAATACATCCTAATTTCCTGTAAATCTAATCACTTGTTCTTTTCACTATAATGTATGTGTCCAATAAATATCGTTCTGTTATTTGCATTCCTTCTTGGTGTAGCAATTTTAATGGCCAGTAGTGTATATATATATATATATTTTTTTTCAGCATGCACTTCTGGAACAACTGGAACTCTTCAACATTCACTTCTGGAACAACAAGAGCTCTTCAGCATTCGCTTCTGGAACCACTGGAACTCTTTAGCATGCACTTCTGGAACAACTGGAACTCTTCAGCATGCACTTCTGGAACAGCTGGAACTCTTCAGCATGCACTTCTGAAACAACTGGAACTCTTCAGGATGCACTTCTGAAAAAACTGGAACTCTCCAGCATGCACTTTTTCCAAGATCTCTCTTTTGACATTCAGACTTGGTACAGACCAATCAGAAAGACTACCCCATTTCGTTCTATAGAGACCAGTTAATAGACCTCGTCCTCGGCCACCCAGTGCAGGGATCTGATCACTCCATAGCCAAGTTACACCCAGAGATCGACCCGAATGTCTCTATGGACCGGTGCCATGTCTGGGTGTGTTTGTCAGGAGCTCGTATCCGACGGACGAGTGCACGACCGTCTGTGAGTCGGCAGTAATCATTCTTACGTCAAACTGTTTACTCTGAGAACACGAGGCATGTCTAGCAGTCAATCAGTCTTTACTTACCGTGTACTGAACGTCTGGCAGAGAAGAAACAAAGAACAAGTGCATGACTTTCAACTCTGGAACGGCAAGGACTGGAACTCTTCAGGAGGCTGCTTCCCTCCTCAGGAACGAAGCTCATCTAATTGTTGAAGGCTCGAGCTGCAGCTTATATGATGCTCAGATGATGAGGAGGTGAGTCTGATGATGAGACAACCGACATATTAAAAAAATTAAATAAATAAATAAATATATAAATATTTAATATGTCAGTTGACTCATCATCTTTAGCAGAGGCTCGGCTGTCAGTTGAGGATCTTCAGGCTTCATTTTCTTGCTTCATCTGTTCAGCAATATCCAAACTTGGTCAGTGAATAGACCGAACAGACTAAAGATTTCCCCATTTCGTTCTATAGAGACCAGTTAGTAAACCTCGTCCTCGCCCACCCAGTGCAGGGATTGACTCCTTATCCTACTTGCATCTAGCGTTCGACCCGAATGTCTCTATGGACCGGTGTCATTCTAGATGCGTTCGTCAGAAGCATTTTTCCGAGTTACAAGTGCAAGACTGTCTGTGAGTCGTGCAACAATGTATCTTACGTCAAACTGGTTACTCTGTGAACATGGGGCATGTCCATCAGTCGATCGGTCTATACTATTCATGGTTCTTCAACTGGAACGACAAGGACTGGATCTCTTCGGCATGCTTCTTAAACTGGAACGAGAAGAACTTGAACTCTTCGGCATACTTCTTCAACTGGAACAATAAGGACTGGAACAGCAAGGACTGAAACCCTTCACATGCACTTCTTCCAACATCTGGCTTGACAGGAACATCCATACTTGGTCAGTGAAGAGACCAATCTGACAAAAGACTTGCCCATTTCATTCTATAAAGACCAGTTAGTTGACCTCGTCCTCGGCCACCCAATGCTGGGATCCGATGTCTCCTTAGCCTACTTGCACCTGGCGTTCGACCCGAATGTCTCTATGGACCGGTGTCATTCCAGGTGCGTTCGTCAGGAGCATTCTTCCGAGTTACGAGTGCACGACTATGTGTGAGTCGTGCAGTATGAATCTTACGTCAAACTGGATACTCTAAGAATACGGGCCTTGTCTATATGTCGATCGGTCTATACTTACCTTGTGTCTGGAACACTGATGAATAAACTAGGAAGAAGAAGTGCATGACTGGGACCCAGGCAGGTTTGAAGTGAAATGGCCAAGTCTGGAACTCTTCAGGCTGCTTCCTTCCTCCAGCAGGAACAAGGCTCATGTGAAAGGTGAAGACTCGAGCTGTAGCTTATATGGTACCCAGGTGATTGTGGCAGCACAGATGATTAGACAACCAACATGTCATTAATATATATATATATATATATATATATATATATATATATATATATATATATATATGACATGTCAGTTGCTGCACTCTTCAGTGTAGGCTTGACTGTCAGACGAGGATCTTCTTGCTATATCGCCAGGATCTTCCTTGTCCCATGAGTGGCAATGAGGCTAGAATAAACCATGGCATCCTGGATGACGACCATCGTTGGAATACATCTGGAACGCTTCAACTGGAAGTGTTTGGCAGGTTGACTAAAGTCTTTACTATATGCACTTCTTCCAAATCTCAGTCTTCACAGGAACATCCATACTTGATCCACCGATTAGACTAAAGACTTGCCTATTTCATTTTATAGAGACCAGTTAGTAGACCTCGTCCTCGGCCACCCAGTGATGGGATCCGATGACTCCATAGCCTACTTGCACCTAGCGTTTGACCCGAATGTCGCTTTGGACCGATGTTATTCTAGGTGCGTTCGTCAGGAGCTCATATCCGAGTTACGAGCAATGAATCTTACGTTAAACTGGTTACTCTGAGAATACGGGCCATGTCTAGCAGTCGATCGGTCTATACTTACCGTGTACTGGATATCTGGAACACTGATGAAGAAACAAGGAGGCAAAAGTGCATGACTTGGGCCCTGGCAGGCTTGCAGTGGAACGACCAAGTCAGGAGCTCTTTAGGCTGCTTCCTTCCTCCAGCAGGTTCAAGGCTCATCTGAATGATGAAGAGTCGAGCTGAAGACTATATGGTACCCAGGTGGTGGCACCACTGGTGATGAGACAACATACATATGTATATATATATATATATATATATATATATATATATATATATATATATATATATATATATATATATATACATGTATACTGGTGATCCAAAAGTCAGGACGAACTTTTAAAATGAATAATTCGAAAACGAATCACGATACAAAGATGCGGTTTGCACCAAACGAATGGAAAATAAACCGGGTTTTGTGTGGCAATGAAAAATAAATAGTTCTGTTGGCGACCAACAGATGGCGCTATAGTGTTTTATTGCAACAAAATATGATTTACAAATGAAACAATGATTAATGAAGTCAGATTAATTCGAGTTAATTAGTACTTACTACAGTAAATGTTCAATGTGATGTCCATCATTCAGAAGTAAAGCTGTGATACGATTCACCACACCATTCACAGCATTTAGTAGCATTTCTTGCGTTATGGCAGACACATTTTGGCGGATGGTATCTTTCAGTGCCGCTAGTGATGCCGGTTGGTCGCTGTACACTTTTGACTTCAAGAAGCCCCACAGCCAAAAATCACAGGGTGTGAGATCGGGAGATCTTGGAGGCCATGCGTGATTAAAGTAGCGACTGATAATGCGATCCTCCCCAAATGTTGAGCGTAGCAGGCGTTGCACAGGCAGAGCAATATGAGGTGGTGCTCCATCTTGCATAAAGGTGACTGTTTGGAGTGCCTGTCGCGCTTGCAGTTCAGGAATAATGCTGTTCTGTAACAGTGCTAGATATCGCTTACCGGTGACAGAAACTGTTTGGAAACCTGTCTGTGTGACTTCTTCGAAAAAAATGGACCAGTTATGAAATCAGCAGTGAAGCCACACCAGACTGTCACTTTAGGCTGTTGTATGGGTACCTCAACAAATGCATTGGGATTTTTTGTGGTCCACACTCGACAATTGTGGTTGTTAACAGCACCAGAGAGTGTGAAATGTGCTTCATCTGTCTAAAGCACAGTGTGAAGCCAGTCGTGCTGCTCTTCCATCTTATTGAAGACCAAATTCGCAAAATGTCGGCGAGAGTCGAAGTCAGGAGGTTTCAGTTCTTGGTTATGTTGCAACTTGTAGGGATACCGTAGCAAAGTTACTCGCAGCGCTCTCCATACACTTCCATACGACACTCCTGTCTGCCTCGAAACTTCTCAAGCACTGCACTCCCCATGTGCAGCAACCGCCAACATGGCTTGCATCGTCTGCTCCACTGTCGTGGCAACAGCAGCTGCAGTTGAGGGACATCCACTTCTTTGACGTGACGCCAAAGAACCTGTAGCTTCAAATTTTTTCACAATTTTGTTCCATGCAGAAGACGTTATTGGTCCTTTGCTATCTCGCATACCCTTCATGTAGCGATATGCTCGCAATGGCACTTTCCGAATTCTTATAAAACAGTTTAACTAAGAGGGCTTTCTCAACTATGGATAGCATTTCGATGCATACCAGCTTCGACTACCATTACCAAGAAGCATTAGTTGCTTCTTTTTATATCGTTTGTTGCTTTGCGTAAACCTACATTAGAAATCCGACAGCGCCATCTGTTGGTCGCCAACAGAACTATTTTTTTTCATTGCCACACAAAACCCGGTTTCTTTTCTATCCGTTTGGTGCAAACCGCATCTTTGTATCGTGATTCGTTTTCGAATTATTCATTTTTAAAGTTCGTCCTGACTTTTGGATCACCTTGTATATATATATATATATACATTAGTTGCTTCATCATCCTCAATAGATGCTGCTGTTGTAGAAATCTTCCTTCATTCCTTCGTTCGTTCCAAGTCCAGACGTTGCCATGGATCGTGTATGCATGATCATCAATTTCCAAGGTTTCGAGCTGAATGGAATATTTTTCCCAGAGAGATTGCATATGCTGCCGGTCCACTGGTCGGATTCCTCACGATAGACTTGGCAGAAGTGATCCGGCGACCATCGGGAGATGAGGAGAGAAGCATAAAGTACTGCCGCCAAAACCTGCATGGATTGCCGTTGTATCCCAGGACTGGTGAGAGGGCCCTTTCCCACAATGAGTTGAACTTTCAAGTCATGCGTCTGTACGCCTCTGTCAAAATGGACCAAAGAAATGACGTGGGATACAAGGGCGGCACCCATGAAAAAAATTTTCTGATGAATCTCCGAATCCCTTCCGTAAACATCGAACAGTTTGTCTGTCTTGGCATGGATAAGCTCCGCCAAATGTACGGTGGTGAGGAAGATGGGTCCTGCGGCTATCATGACGTAAAGTTTGTTCTTAACAGAAGCAGGGTGTTATATTTTTCTAATAAAACTTCTCTTATTGCTAATCATGTTTATCAATTCATCTTAATAATAAATTCAAATTCTAAATAAGCTTACCTTGAGCAGGTTTTTAATTTCTTTATTAACATAGGACATACTTAAAACAGGACAAGACATGGAAAAAGAACAAAACATAGAACAAAAAACATCTACATCGCTCGGCGCAGAATCTTATTCTGTTTGTAAACAAAGATTTTCGTGCGGTGCGCCCTCTATAGACATATAGTTGCAACATCCTCCCCCCCGATGAACTTCAAAAGTTCATCAAGAGTAGAGTCTAAATTAATACTAAGTTAATTCACAGACTTTCAAAGCAATAAGACTAATACTTAATAATAATCATATAATAATACTATGTTCTAGTAATAATAGCATATGCCTTTGTAACAACATAATAATGTAAAAATCAATATATATATTAGCTTTACATATTAATTTTTAAAGTTAATTTCAATATCAAAAATCAAACCTAAATAAAGATACATACATATACTGCTTACAGTAATTATAAAGCTACTCATTATTTCAGCAGCAATTCTACTACAATTCTGTAAAAGAAAAAGAAAATATAAAGTTAAACAATGTTACTAAATGTATCATAAAGTTCAATTTTCATAAAGTTCGATTGGATACAGCAACTGAATTGGACGCTTCAAATGAGTCCCAGACGGAAGTCTCACTGTACAGGATCGTGTCTTTCCATCTCTGCCAATATGAACGTCTGTGACGATACCACACTTCCACATAAGCTTTGGCACTTTATCCTCGTGAATTAGAACAATTGAGCCCTTCTTTATTAAAATAGGATTTTTCTTTCTCAAGGTGGATTGATGAGCAGACCTTAATTCCAAAAGATAGGATTTTTTCCATCTGTTCCAAAAGGTAGTCACTATTTTTTGTTGATGCTTATATTTTCTGGTGAGGACATCTTTCGTTGAAAGGGGTAGTACGGATTGTCCAGGAAGAGACAATATTCGTCTACCTATCAGGAAGTGAGCAGGCGTGAGAATCACTGACTCATTTTCTTCATCTATATAAGTTAGTGGTCTAGAGTTCAAAATGGCTTCAACTTCTACGACCGTGGTTTCAAGCTCCAAATAATTTAGAGATGTTTTTCCTAAAATTTTCTTGAGGGAGGTCTTCACAGAGCGAACAAGTCTCTCCCAAAATCCTCCCCACCAAGCTGCCTTTTCTACGATGTTTTTCCAAGTTATTCTTCGTTCACTAAAATAATTTCGGCATTCTTCTTTGCTTAAAGTTTCATTTAAAAGATTAAAATCTCTTTTCACTTTAATGAAAGTTTTCGCATTATCTGAATATATTGTTTTACATAGTCCTCGACGGGATATAAATTTTTTAAATGCTCTCAAAAATGACGGTACTGACATATCAGTTGTCAGCTCTAAATGTATAGCACGTGTTACTGCGCAAGTAAATAGCAAAATATATGATTTCTTCGTTTCTGAATTTTCGAATATGTACAGAGGACCTAAATAATCTAATCCAGTTATTTCGAATGGAAATGCTTCCCTCACACGATCTGGGGGCAAACAAGACATCTCTTCAGTAGCAGGCTTCGCTCTGAATTTCCTACATAAATTGCACTTGAATATTAAAGATTTTACTCTTTGCCTGCCTTTAGGGATGAAAAACCTTTCTCTCATTTCTGATAGTGTCTCTGATAACCCAGCGTGCCCAGTGATTTCGTGACATCTGCGAATAATTAATTCAGTGAACTCGTCCTTACCAGGCAGCAACAAAGGATGTTTTTGTTCATAACTCAAGTCTGAAAACTGTAATCGCCCACCTATTCTAATCAGTCCATTATTATCAAGAAATGGTTTGTACAAGGCTATTTTTGAAGAAACTGGTAACTTTTGGTTAGAATTTAAACTTTTTATTTCTGTAGAAAATTCTTTCTCTTGAGTTCTTTTAATCCAGTAAATTTCGGAATCATTCAACTCTTCAGCTGACAGTGGTCCTTTTTTATTCCCTTTATTTTTCAAGTTAAAAATAAATCTTTTGATCCACGCAGTAACTCTAAGTAATTTTGTAAAATTATTAATTTTACATATCTCCAATAAGTCCTTAGTATTTGACTCAATACAAATAGCTTGTAAAATTATGCATTTTTTCTTCTTCTTTTCCTCTTCAGCTATCTTCATTTCTGGGTCTGGATATGCTATAGGCCAATGGTTACGTTCCTCAGAAAGCCAATAAGGTCCATTGAACCATGCTCGATTTTCTTTCAACCTTAAAGAATTTTCACCTCTCGTTAAAACATCAGCAGGATTTTCTTCCCCTGGACAGTAGCTCCATGATGAGGGATCAGTGATGCCTTGAATTTCAATTATTCGGTTGCAAACAAATGGTTTCCATCTTTTAGCATCGCCTTTCACCCAATGAAGTACTATCGTAGAATCAGTCCAATAAAAGCAGTTATTTACTTCCAAATTAATTTTATGCAAGATATATTTCATTAACCTACAACCTATTACAGCACCCATTAACTCTAAACGCGGAAGAGTAATCTTTTTCAAGGGAACAACTCTAGATTTTGATGAAACAAATGTAGTTTTTATTTCATTATTCTCAATAAACCTAATATAAACGACAGCACCATAAGCTTTAATACTACTATCGCTGAAACAATGCAATTGAATGTCAGATATTCCCTTAATGCTGTTACTTTTAAAGTAATGTCTTTCGATTTGAATTTCCTTTAAATTAGTTAAATCCTCACACCACCTTTTAAATCTTTTTTGAATGTCTGATGGTAATGGTTTATCCCACTCATATCCAGTAATCCAGCATTCCTGAACAAGGATTTTACACGTAACAGTAAATGGATTAATAAATCCTATAGGATCATAGAGTTTACCAATTACTTTTAATATAAATCTCTTTGTAATTTCTTCATCTGGATTCAGTATGGTAACCTCTGGTACTGGAATCTTTAATGTATCTTTTCTACTATCCCAATAATATCCTAAGACCTTGCTACAATCTGCTAATGGCACCAGACCAGGGTTTTCTTCTTCGTCCCATTTCTGCTGTAAGGAAACACAGTTTGTTTTCCATTTTCTCATGTTAAAACTAGCCTTTTGCAAAACCTTTTTCATGTCTTGTTTAATTTCTATGGCTTCTTTTTCACTGTCTGCACCACTTATTAAATCGTCAACATACATACAATTTTCAATTAAATCACTAACAACTGGATAATTATCTCTGAAACTTTCAGCATGATGCTTAAGTGTAGCTGCTAACAAAAATGGGCTACAAGTTGCTCCAAAAATAACTCGAGTCATTCTGAGAACTTTATATTCTTTTTCTAATTCCCCGTTTAACCAAAGAAATCGAACTGCATCTCGATCTTCAGGTGAAAGTAAAATCTGCAAAAACGCTTCTTCAATGTCCGCTGTAAACGCAATTCTATGTTGTCGAAAGTTAATTAATATTCCTAATAATTCTGGATTAAGATTTGGTCCAGCATCTAAGCATTCATTTAATGAAAGGGAATTTGTGGCATGAGCAGAGGCATCAAATACCACGCGGAGTTTTGTTGTAACCTTATCTTCTCTAAGTACTCCTTGATGTGGGAGATAAAATGATATTTTCTTGGGATTATCAGAAACTTCTTCTGCTATTCCTCTTTCAAGGTAACCATCGATAATTGTTTGATATCTTTTGAAGAATTCTGGATTTTTCTTAAATTTCTTAGTTAAACTATTTAGTCTGTTAAAAGCTATTTCATAGTTGTCTTTCAACTCCTCAACCTTTTCGTTAAAGGGTAGTTTAACTTGATAACGGTTATCTTTTAAACTAATGGATTTTTTAAACTGATTTAAAATTTCGTTTTCCTTATCAGTATTATTACTTTCGTTTTTAATTCCAATTGATTCGATCTCCCAAAATTTACGCAATATCATGTTAGATTCAACATCTAGATTGCTTCCTATTGTATGAACAGCTACTTTCATAACGTTAGCAGATTGCTGTGTGATCATCCTATTTGATGTAGCAACTGAACCATTAATCGTCCAGCCGAACATTGTTTGACATGCAACTAAAGTTCCTGACAATCTACGAACTTTACCAGTCACAATTTTCCAGTAATAATCACTGCCTATTAACAGAGAAAGCTGTAAATGCCGTTCATTGAAGCTTTGATCCGCTATTTTTATTCTGTTTTTCTTACACTGTATAATTATATCTTTTGCAGGTGCACTTATATGAGCATTGCTAATATTCGGTGTTTCTAAAGCTTCGATAACTAAGTGTTTTCGCATAAAGGGACAATTTATTTCAACTCTCACTTTATTTCTTTTTTCTATAACTGGTTCAGTAGAACCAAACGTATAAATTTTTAACTCTTCTTGTCCTACTATTTTTAAATTTAACTCTTTAGAAACCCGCTCAAGGATAAAAGATCGGCAACTACCATTATCTATCAAACATCGAAATTTCTTATTTCTATTATTTCCTACAATATTTACAGTTGCGGTTTGCAAATAAATATTATTAATTGTGTCCTCTTCTGAAACAGAAGTGACAGCAGTATCCGATTTCACATCAATTTTATTAATATATTCATGTAATAAACTATTATGTTTCCCCTTACAACTATTACATCGCATTTTCGAAAAACAGTTATACGCAGTGTGGTTTCGTTTAAAACATAAAAAACATTTCCCCTTCTGTTTTAAGGCGTTTTTCCTCTCGAGAATAGACTTAAGACATTCTTTACTACTATGTTTATTTGGAGTGTCACTCTCGCAAAATTCGCATTCCCCCTCCTTTTCTGCGGTTCCGACATTTAACGCCAGCGCCGTCGCATTTTGTTGTTTGTATTTTTGTGTGGGGTGAAAAGAATTATGACCTTTCGCTGCGAAATACTTCGGGTATCCCTTTGAGTGCGACTGGTCTTTCACTTCATTCGTATCACGAAATAAAATTGTTTTTTCCCTATTTTCGATTTCATTTCTCAAAAATTCTAAAAGTTTTAAACAATCCCAATCATCATTTTTATTATATCTATTGTATTCTAAAACTATATTTTCTGGCAACAATTTTAATAAGATAGGAAATAACAGGCTACCATAATTATTCAATTGTATTCCAGCGGCTTCAAGTGAGCGAACTTGAACATAACATGTATCGCACAGCTGGCGTAATTCTTTCAACTGGCCGCATGATTTTACAGGACGCATATTTAACAACACATTTATATGAGCTCTAACAATGATATCTTTTTGCCCATATCTTTTCTTTAGTAACTCTACAGCAGTATAATAATTATTTTCTGTTAAAGTCAAACCCTGAATCGAAACTAAAGCTTCACCTTTCAAAAACGATTTTAAGTAGCTAAATTTATCCGTATTTGACAAATTCTTATTTTCATGTATCGATCCCTCAAACTGACTCCAAAATTCTTGCCAATTTTCGTATTTACCATAAAATGGTTCTATAGTTAATTTTGGTAGTCTTACATTAATTTCGTTTTTCGATGTTACGGGTACATTAGCTACTCCTAATAGTTTCGGTTCCGATTTCAAATAAGTATTTATTTTCGATTTAGTAGAAATTATCTTTTCTCTAATTTCCTGACTCGAAATTATTTCCGATTCTAGCAGATCTAAATCATTGATATGATTTTCAATTTCTAGGTCTAATTCATAAATTAGCTCTGACTTTTCGCATAATTGTTGTAAAAGTTCGTTTAGAGTCGCTTTATCAACAATTTCTAATTCCAGCTGCTCATTAACCTTATTTAATATTCTTGTTAACAAACCTCTAATTGTTGAGCGTTTTCTTTTCAATTTATCAAGATTCAAAGCAACCGCTGTTTCGTTCGAATCGACCGACATATTTAATTTCAAATATATTGAGCAAACAATAAAATAATTAAATATATTTTCATACAAGCCAAAAAACAAATAATGAAATCAAATACTGCTGTATTCTGTTACTTATTTACATTAAGATACAAAATAAAAATCATAATCTAAATTCTAAAGGCTAGTTTCCCGGGTTTCGGCACCATGTTATATTTTTCTAATAAAACTTCTCTTATTGCTAATCATGTTTATCAATTCATCTTAATAATAAATTCAAATTCTAAATAAGCTTACCTTGAGCAGGTTTTTAATTTCTTTATTAACATAGGACATACTTAAAACAGGACAAGACATGGAAAAAGAACAAAACATAGAACAAAAAACATCTACATCGCTCGGCGCAGAATCTTATTCTGTTTGTAAACAAAGATTTTCGTGCGGTGCGCCCTCTATAGACATATAGTTGCAACACAGGGTGGCCTGCGCAATGTTACACAGGAGTTTATGCAAATAACCCCAGCGAGGCTTCATCGAACGCTGCACATTTGGCAGCGCAGAGGAAGACTCGCTGGGGTTATTTTTTGGTCTTTCTTTGATCTTCCCATCTTTGGAAGACTCTGCCTCACCAGATGTAACACCAATGCTCCTAATCACCAATGTTGAATTCCTCGTAGAAGAAGCATACACACCCGCCCCTTCACCTACTCATCCACGACATCACATAGAAACGTAGTGTCTGGTTGATGTAATTGCTTGTGACGTCCGTCTCTCCCAACACAATGCTCTGCAACTTGTTGGCTGAGATAGAATGACGTGAAGATGACGTACATCTCCAGTATATAAGCTCACTGCAGAGCTTCCCTCCTTCATAAACAGTCACTCACTCTGCTTCTAGAGAACTACGCTCTTTTTGCCTATTCTCCCTTTCAATTTCGCGTTCGTTTGCTACTTTACTTTGTAGCCATCATGAATTTCTCGGAATACGGAGCTTTCTTGGCCAAGATGACATGCCTGCACCGAGTGTGCCATTTGCCTCGAGTAATTGGCCGCCTCGCCTGGTAATAAGCAGTCAGACATCTACTATCAGCATCTTGCCGTTTGGTCTGTCTGTGGGCATGCCTTTCATCAACGACAGCGTCCTGCAATGTTAGTGGCCGCAACTCACGCAGTGCGCTTTCTGCCGGGTGGAATTTCTACCAGCGTGTGGTTTCTGCGGGATCAGCTTGAATCCATGTGCGCCCGTTTCCACTCAGGAGTGCTGCGGGACCCAAATGCACTGTCTGTGTTTAAACACTTAGTTGCAAGGTAGCGGGAATGACCGCATGAGCTGTTCCGTTTGCAGTGGACAGCGAGGTGAGATGTTGGCTGAGAAAGAACGGCTGCGTCCTTCCAGTGATGAATCGTCCAATGAGGACGATGATGCTAACGGAAAAATCACCAGCAGTTGGCTCTCTTAGAGAAGAACCCCATACGTGCCCCCGTTAGACACCGACGACGAAGACTCGAACTTTGAATTACTATCTCTCGAGGAGTGGTACCGGATGCTTTACTCGAAGTTGTCGAAGACGTCGGCGAGCGTGCCCCCGAAGACCACTCGGAAAGGTCTTGCAGGAAAAGTACCGAGGCCAATTGATTAGATTAACTTGGTTCTGTCGAAGACACGTGTGCTCAGTGACAGCCTTTACTTGGTCTCTACAGTTCCGAGTGGTGGAGTATATCTCCATCGCTCTGAACCACCCTTTCTTTATATCACCCTACGAACCAAGATTGGATCAACCCGGAGGAACAAGTAAAAGAAAAAGTAAAGACTTAAACTTAATGAAGCATCAGCTGCTGGCTACAGCCATCATTGTCCAAAGCAGCAGCATCGCATGAGAGACGTGTTCATAGCATTTCCAAGACACAGACTATTTTATTGACCATCGTTGGAAAGGCTCGTAATAACCAATTTGTAAGGAATAAAGAACTTGTAGAAGGCTCTAAACCCGAGAGGTTTTAAAGCATCCATCCATGAGATGGAATACTTGAATGGCTAGTCACAATGTAAGGGCTGTGATACCTATGTTGTAAAAATTATTATAATTACTGCTGCCTTGGAAGATGAGGAGCCTATGATGATGAGACTGAAGCTATGCAGCTCATAAGATACACAGAATAATTTTTAAAAAATTCTTTAACTACAAAATTTTTTCTAAATAACTAAATTAAACTTATAAAATAAAAATAAATTTTAAAATAATTTTACTGCATTTTATAATACCATAATATTAGTATTTTCCATTTGATTTATTCATATACTTCTGTAAAGTTATGTTTTATATTCACATTAAATGTGCCGATTTGAAAAACTGCTAATTTGTAAGTGTGTGCTTTTCTATCATTTGTATTAATACGATTGTGTGTGTAGTTACCATGAAAACTTTTATTTTTTAAAAATTTGTCTATTTTAAAAACATTATTCAAAAGCCTTAAGTCTTATTATGTTACAATTTATTGGGCTTCAAAACACTGTTCCTTGAATTTTTATTTATTTTTTCAATAATCTCTTTATTGCATTTATGTACGAGGAGTATTCCATATTTTTATACTGCGTTTTTAACATCTTAATACAAATAGTTTCTATTCGACATACTTCTTCAGTAAAGTTTTGTTTTTCATTTGTAATTTTGGTTAGATATTTCTTTAGCAAAACATTATTTGATTTCTGAATTACTTATTGGTAAATTATTTATATGTACTTTGATACAATGGATCAATTTTTTAATCTGTAGGCAACAATTGTATGTTACTTGTAAATATTAAAAAACAGATTTAAACTTCCATCTTGTTTTCATTATGCAGGGAAATTCAATTAATTTATTTAAATCAAATGTAAATATCAAAAATTGTAAGCTTCATATAATTATGATTAATAATGTAATAAAAATTAAGAGCTTGCTAAATTTTATCTATATAATATACTATAAATCTCACTGGATAAACAAAATGTTAAATAATTTTGTAACTCATTTGTGTCGTCAATAAGTTATAGATCATTGTAGCTTTTTAGATTCTTGACCATGTTTTTTTCAATTTTTATATTTTATTTATTAAGAATTATGTGCAATATAAATTATTCAACATGTTTCCATTAACTATAAAACTATTCTTAAATTCAATACAGTGAAAGCTCTTTATTTGCGGGATATATGTGCCACAAATATGATGCGAATACAGAAACCGTGAATACGGAATGGTAATTTATATGGGATTATAGGAGACCGTTCCTATAATCTAGGTGACAAAATAAAACAATATATATATATATATATATATATATATATATATATATATATATATATATATATATATATATATATATATATATATATATATGTATATATATATATATATATATATATATATATATATATATATATATATATATATATATGTATATGTATAAATCAATTTAATTAAAGTTTTTGAACATTTTGATTAATTTTCTTAAGGCTTAGGCAATAGTTTGAAGAATTTTATAATTTTCTTTTGCTTGGCAGTTTTTAAAAGTTCCTTCAATTTAGATTGATACGCAGCAGTCGCCTCTTAAGAATAAGACTTCCTTCCATAGACGGATCAATGTTAATAAAGAAATCGCAAAGCTCATTTGCCACTCTTAGACCTTCACTAAGATTTTTCAAATTAAATGTCACGTTTCCAGTACTTGTTGAAGCCTCTTCTTCAATATGCTATGAATTTAACATTTCCTCTAAGTCGGTTTCATTTCCTTTAAATCTTCATCTTGCGGTTCAAGCAATTCTTGAATGTCACTTGATTCTATTCGAACCCATCTCGTCCTATTCCATTCGCGATTTCGGCTATGTTTGCAGTCAAAGTTTAAACTTCATAGTTTCAAGTTCGCGAGGGTTACCTGGTGGATTGTCCAAAACTAGAAGTGCTTTCAAGTCTAAATTTTTTTGTTTTTTTAAAAATAAGTTTTAACTTTGGAAACAAAACAATTTCGGAACCAGTTACAAAAATAGCGCTTATGACCCACGCTTTCTTATTAGCACGCCAAAACACTTGTTATTGTTTTGACTTTTTAAAGCCCGAGGATTAAACGATCTGTAAAGCATCAGTCGCTTAATAAAAATCTCCAGATGCATTAGAACATATAGCATCAGTGTAACTCTATCCTTTGCTGTCTTAAATCCAGGAGCAGACTTTTCGCTTTTAGAAATGTTTTGTTTGGCATTCTCTTCCAAAAACAGTGCAGTTTTGTCTGCCTTAAGTACTTGCTCAGGTTTGTATCCTCCATCAGCTACTAGGCTTCCTAATTCTTCTAGATATCGTTCTGCTGCAGCAGTGTCTGCTTCTCCACCGATTTTAATGTTATGGAATGACTGTATCATCTTAAATTTATTGAATCAACCTTCCGATCTTGAAATCCTCCATCTGTACATTCACCACTACTACGATTAATTTCTCTTTAAATTGAGCGTTAAGACACTTTGCCTTCTCCCGGATCACTGGACCACTCAGGGGGCATCCTTATTTGATTGCGGTTTTCAATTCGTAACAAAGCCACTTCCATTTTTTCTATTGCTGGATCAAGAACAGTTTTCGCTGACAGTAAAGTTGAAGCTACAGATGACCTTAATTTATCTTCGGATGTTTTTATCGATCGTACAGTTGATTCGTTGACATTGAAGGAGCGTGATATGGATGCGCGCACACACACACACACAAATGACTCTCCAAGGTGTAAGCCATTAAGCATTTCTATTTTCACTTTAAGCGGTAACACAGATTTTTTTCGTATCGAAACTCGTATCTCATTTTTTTAGTTGACATTATAAATTAGAAAAAGAGCGGTAGAGACGTGTTACTTGATCACAATTTTTGTAACGAATGTGAAAGTCGAAACAATAAAACACGCAAAGCGGCTTTTACCATAGAACGAAACAGCAACATTTAAAAATATACTTTATTCATTGAGTAATAAGGTTGCTTTCATTCTGTCTGTTTACATTCTCAAAAACACCGATCGCGGCGAGGTGGCTTATGTCAAAGCCCTCGGCGATATCATTAACAACATACTTTAAACAAAGTTGAAATAAGATCTAATTTACTTTTTTTATTAATCCATTTGATGGCATTTACGAAGGATAATGGGTTGGATACCTATTGGAATCGTTTTATTTTTATGTATGTACTTATTAGATCCGCGAATGAAGAAATTTTTAGCTGTGAATATAGGAATTGGGTCGCATTTTTTTAATTCACGAATAGTGAAAACGCGAATGAAGGAAGCGCGAATAAGGTTTTACTTTATTGTCTTTTATCTTCACATTTTTTATTTCGCTTTGGATATAGTGCAGGAATTTCAATACTGCCTATTCGTTTGTATTTCGCTGTGGATATAGTGCCACAATTTCAATACTATTTTATATTCGTTTTGTATTTCGCTGTAGATATATAGCGCTGGAATTTCAATACTGTCCTTGTTGTATTTCACAATGGATATATCGTGATAGAAATTAAACTCTTACTTTTATATTCTTTTTGGATTTTGCTATGCATATAGACCGCCACACGAAAAATGAAGGTAAAAACTCAGTTGTAATTATTTTCTGCAGGCATAGAATTCCTAGAATTGTATGTTAAGTATTTAAATTTCCAATGATATACGAAATTATAGACTCGTTCCATTTTTTAAATTATTCTAGATTTGTCGACTTTTATGTAGTAATAATTTGTAACATTCTTTCTTAAATCACTGAAATACATTATTTTATTTATTTTTAATTATATGCTATTGAATGTAATTATTTTTGCTGCATTATTTTCTTTCATTTTAATTCTGAAATATTTTTAAATTACTATTTCCTTATATACCGTTAAGCTTAGAAATTTGAAATCGGGGGAAAAATCCGCTTTATTCATATAGTTGTTATTATTGTTTTCGTATTAAGTGTTAGACCTAGCAATTAGAATTTTTAATATGATTGTTATATCTGTTTTATTATTTCAGAAATTTAAAATGGGGTGAAACTGCTGCCGTTTATTTAGGCCGATTGGCACCCATTCTGGGTTGCCAATCAATTTCCAATATCCCTGTCTCCTCCGCTTGGCGAAATTGTTTTCACCAATTTTGTCAAGCTGTGAGCATTTTTTAAAACTGACCTTTTAACTTTATTAGATTTATTGGGGGATCTACCCCACAGAAACCTATTTGCCTTTTTAAGAGCAATATAGGTTTCTTACATTTAATTTAATTTATATCTTCAACTTTGTAATTGTATGTATTTATTTATTTTTATGTAGCTTTTAATTATATGATGTACAAACATTTTTGTTTAAAATTTTTCATGTTGCTTAGGTTTTGATAAAATTAAAATTAACACACGAAATCATAGTTTTGGCGGAGCTTGTCCTCTCTTGGAACTTGGACCACAAAACCCAACCAACCATTTTAATTTTACCTGAATTGAAATGAAGTAAATAATGATGTACAATGCACTCACGCATACACGTGAGATTATAAACAACTATATAGTGTAAAAAAACTAGTAGCTATGTATTTAATTTAGTCCTATATCATCACTAGAAGTCACTGTTTTCAATAAGACTTCCATTATTTTGAGCAGTTCTTGTACATTGAATTAATGATGTTTATATAACTTAGTAAATATAAAAAATATTCAAATGATTATGTTAAGTAATAAAAAATATATGTCTAAAATATATTTGGTAACATAACTCTTAAAATGTATACATTTTTCATTGTATAAAAATACAATTTAAAATGGGTTTTCTTTTCTTTTTTCTTCCTCATTTAATTTTTCTTCAAAGTGCAATGTTTCTTTATACAAATGCTGTGTGTTTAACGCACATATCTTTTTATCACTTAATAAAAGAAAAAATGCTTTTATTTAAACAAGATAATATAAGTTAATAATTAATAAACACAGTTTTAAATTACATTGCTGGCCACCCACCCAAACTGCAACACCAAGAAAGACAAGAGATATCACAACAAAATTTATTTTGTAAGTAACATTTTGACCAAGTATCAAATGATTAAATTTATTGACTTATGTGCAGTGTGCTTCCTGCCAAAATCAAAAGCCAGAGTAACCACCATTGCTAGAGATCATCGCTGCCACAAGCCTTCTCATTAATTCAAAAAGACTTTGGATGTGCTCTTGGGATACAGCAGATTAATCAGCTTCCACACGTTGCCCAAGTTGATCTGGGAGGCAGCTGGAGATGTAATTTGGGTAAATCGTTGAGCAACCATGGATTACATGTTTTCTATCGGCCAAAGATCCTGAGAGTGAGCCGTCCAGGGAAGCAATTCAATCTGACAACTGACGGAGTACCCTAGGACCATGCGTGCCACGTGCGGTCGCGCATTATCTTGTTGAAATATGGCTGTGGGCAAGCTCTGAAGGTAAGGAAGGACAACTGGCTCCAACCACTCGGAAATGTAGCGCTGGCTGTTTAAAATACTGGCAATGCGTACTAGAGGAGAGCAAGAGTGATATCCAATACCGCCCCAAACCATAATATCTGATGCAGGATCAGTGTGGCGGGGCATAATGCAGCTGTTCAGCATCCTCTCTCCACGGTGTCTTGAGACTCAAATGCAACCATCGTGGTGTTGCAGACAGAAGTGTGACTCGTCAGTAAAGATAATTTCATTCCATTCTGTCGTTCACATCTTCCTTTCATCGCACCATTGGCGGCAGAGACGTCTGTGGTTTTGTGTCAAGGGTAGACGAAGCAATGGACGTCTTGCGAACAGACTGAATGTGCTGTGCTATGGTTCGTGATGTGGCTGAGCAATACATCACTGCCATGCGCACAATTTGCCTGTCATCATGTGAAGTGGTGCACTTAGGTGGATGCGATCGAACACATTGGTCCGTCGTACTCTCTTGCAATCTAACGATTACATATCCACATTAGTTGTTAGGTTTCGTCCAACACGACTAACGATTTCCCTGAAAGATAATCCACTATCTCGGTACGCCACTATCCTTCGTTTGTCAAACTCGAATACTTGATCAAAAAATTATTGCTGTTTTATACCAGGCATAATTGATCGCTTCATTTTAAAAAACCACAAGAAAAACACAATTGTCGAACTTGAATTCGTCGAAATCTCAAAACCTGTAATAGCGCTTTGAAGTGGCATCACAGGCCCGCGTGATGCGCGTCTGCGCTGAAATTTTATTCATTTCCATACCTCCGCTAATACATGTTGTAAATTTCATGTTATTTGCAGGCTTCCTTGAGGGTATTGCATTTACGATGGCTAGCAGTGTATAAAAGATATAAATTAATTAAATTTGTTTACTTTTTTAAAATTTTTGGTACAGAATATCAAGAAACAAATTCCAAGAGTAAAATTTTTTACAAAAATGTACCAACATTTACAGCTCTATCATTACTCTATTTTTTTTGTCTAAATTACGTCGGTAATTATGTACAGATAATAATTGTTAAGTTATAATTTAAAATGATTATATAAGTGATACATATATTAGTAAGAACTAATATGAATATTTTTTTATTTCAATTTAATTATTATTTCAAAAGCATTAAAATATGTTTTCAATTGCTATGAAACACTTTATTTAAATATATAGAATCATTTAAATATTATATAATAAGATATTTAAATTTTATAAATATGTTTACAAAGATTCTATCTAGATTTATGACATCTTCCAAATATTTTTTCTTTTTGCTTTCAAGTTTTTCAATTTCAATAAGCAGATTTTAGAATTTTTCAACTTTTATATTTTTTTCTATTTTTTCTGCGTTTTGATATATTTTTGCTAATTACTTGATACAGAACAAAGTAGATGATTGTTAATTATTACATTGTTTTAGTTATGATATCAATGAGATACTCCACTAAGATAAAATTATGAATTTTTTGCTAACAAATTGTTGTTTATAGAAGAATTGCATTCAATTGAAGCAAATATAATAAATAAGAACAAAAATAATTAATTTTCATGATTGTTTTTGTATGCTGTCTAATTGTAAATAAAAAAATCTTCTCTAATTTTAATATATATATATATATATATATATATATATATATATATATATATATATATATATATATATATGAAGATTTTTTTATTTACAATTAGACAGCATAAGAGCAAAAACAATCATGAAAATTATTTTTTGTTCTTATTTATTATATTTGCTTCAGTTGAATGCAATTCTTCTATAAACAACAATTTATTAGCAAAAATATTTATAAACAAATATGTATATATATATATATATATATAATTAAATTTAAATTTGAAAAATTCAAACACAAGATTTATGTAAGAAATTTGCCATGTCGCAGAATATTGTGGACACTTTTCTATTAATGAGGTCATAGTGGCTTAGTTGGTTAAGGTGTTCATTATCATTATTGGAAAATAACCAGTTCAAATCCCAACCCCAACCAAAGATCTGTCGTATTCGCTAATGGCGGCACTTAAAATATGTCGTGGTTGCAATATCTTTCATGTGAAATGATGCGTCTGGAGGTAGGCCAAATCTGCAGATCTTTTCCTAGGTCCTTACTTCTGGCGCAGCTTGTACTCTTTGGACCTTGCGCCAGAAAACCCAACCTACCAATTGATCCTTGCTTCTAAATAACAAAGACCCACCCACTTTTGGGGAAATGATGGCACATCCACTGAGTACTCTATAATAGAAGTTGCCATCACTTCTGCCCCTTGTAGTGCTGAAAAGATAGAATATCTTTATAACGAAGCATTACAATTAATTTTTAAAATATTTTAAATTTCTTTGTAATTGATATAAAAAACGATTTATAAAAAAATTGTATAAATTTCATATTTTATTTTTTTATACATTTTTCTGTATAGAAGGGATTTTTTTTTTATCCTTTTCATTGAAATTTTAAAAAACAAATAAAAATTCACAAAATTGATAATATTTTCTTACGAAATAAGCCTGAAGAAATATAATTCTAAGAATTATTTTCTGTCAATGAACTGAAAGTTCAAGAAATTGCAGAACGTAAGAAAAATAACCAATTTCTAGTCTTTGAAAGTAAAATTGTAGAGGTGTCTGGATACAAAGAAGGCTTTCATAATCTGTGTCTAGAATTAATACATAAAATAATTTAAAAATAAAATACACAGAAGGGAAACAAAATGGTTTCCTCATTTATATAAACTAAAAAAGAGACATTTTATCACTGAATAAGGTTCTTTTTTTATGTGAAGCAGATAATTAAGTAAATTGTCAAATGTTTGATGAATGTTACATCCTTACGTTTCAAACCTAACTTTGTGAAATAATGTTAAAGAAATAACTGGTTATAAAATTCATCCTTATATACATTGTTTTTGAAAATGTTTATCAAAAAATAAGAGAGTTAGTATACTATAAGACAGGAAAATATCCACAAGTTTGTTTACAGAACCTAAAATAAAAATGAACTTCAATGATATGAAAAACATTACATTTATATATGTAAAAGACATTTCATTATTCTTTATATCTTTTTATTACTTTTTGTCAAAAGATCTATGTTAAATTTAAAAATATACATATTTACTACAAAATATTTATATAAGATAATTGCTTGAATATAATCTTATTTAATTTCTTCTAAATTCACTTTCCTCCTTATATGATTGATGTAAGCTTCTGGAATGTTGTATTTCCTGAAAATAATTCAATCATTCAGATTAGATGTAGGAAATGTTTTATAAGATATATATATATATATACGTCGAAGAAACATTTAGAATTTTCAGCGCCCAGTAATGGGTGCTTTGCCTATTCTACATGCCATTCCGTAAAAACATGCCTCATTCGTCCATATGATATCGGCCAAGAATGTTGGCTGGACCTGTATCTAATTCATAACGAAGTTGCACCATACATAGCGTCGCTCGGCATCCCCGACCATTAAAACCTGTTCAGGCGTTGGCCGGTATGGATGAGCACCTGATTCGCTTAGGATTGTCCAAACCTTTATTTTGGAGAGACCAGTGTTCCTTTACCTCTCTTACCCTGCATTTCGGATATGCGAGGGCATATGCTAATACCTCATCCGGTTGAACTTGCCGTCCTATTTTAGCTGGTCTTCCAGATCGAGGTCGACTAGTAACGCAACTTGTCTCCCTTAAACGTTTTACAACAGTTAGGATGGTTTAATGAGAAGGATGCGGGCCTGCAGGGAAACGTAGGCGGCACAACCTTGCTGCTAATCATGCCTTGCGTCGATATTCACCGTACAGTAAAACCATCTCACAATACTCAGCCATGACCAGGAGCATCAACATACTACAGGCCCAAGAAGATGTCTCTGTTTCAGTGACGTTTCTTACGTATTTGCATACTGCATACAAATTGTTGGAATTATTTTTAATACTTCCGTTCTTCCCATTTCGAAATAAAAGTAAAAAATGTAATCACGAAAACGATTTTTTGTTTTTTCAAATATGCACACGTACAATGTGCCACGTCGCAGCACGAAACAACAAATGCGCTTTTTAACCGTTGTATTCTTCACATTAATGCTTACAAAGTATCTTTTCGTTCTAAATCGAGGATGCTCTACAACTTTGTAAATCACTTTTTTTAACTATTTCGGTCCGTTTTCGAGATACGAATGCTAACTCCACAGTTTTCCACCAGGTGGCGCGGTAGGTGGTTTCATTCAGTAGCGCAAAGCTACTTTACTATTCCTAGACACCACTTTTATGAATATAGCAGCAGCAGTTCCGAATTTAAGAGTGGTGCAAGGGACTTTAGTGGACATACTGTATATATATATATATATATATATATATATATATATATATATATATATATATATATATATATATATATATTGTTACACAATTTTTTTTAATTGATAGTCATGTTATTATTATACTTATGTTGTGCACAGGCTATTTCTATTAAAAAAAACTAATGTGTTGTGTGTGTGTGTGTATAAATATTTTATTCAAATTATCTTGGGTGTCTATCAAATTTTGTTTTATATATCATAATATATCACTCAAAGTTTTTTTTTAAATTGTGAATAAAAATAAATGTATAAACACCTACACACACAACTAAAAGTTTCTTACTTATTTTCTCTTACTTATTATAAGCTTAGTGAAATGCATACAAGTTTAAATTCAGTGCAATACCTATAAGAAAAAAATAACTTTCATCATAGGGCCTACTTTATAAGTTGCCTAGAATTTTGAAGTTATTTGTACTTCCTGCAAAGAATACTTTTTATATCTGAGAAAATAATTTGTACATCACACAAACTTGGTTTTTTATAACAATTATGCATTAAATATATTTACATTACATTAGATCTAATATTTTGCGACAAAGATTTTTGTTTGTAAACTCTAATTACACATGTACTGCAGCTAAAATGACTACTTATAACTGCAAAAACACTGTAAAATACAGATAAGAGTTTAACATAAATTATCATTAAAATAAAGCATTTGAAAAAGAAAAACATAAAAAGTTTTTAAGGTAAACTAAAATAAATTTGATCAGTATTATTACTTGCGAGTATAGTTATTTGTTTCATTTGGTAGGTATGTTTCATATCTTATAAATGTATAATATTTTGTATTAGAGTATTGAATTAAAAGAAACATTTATTTTATTATTATATTTGAAGTATTATAGTATGTGTACGTGATTTATGTAATTATGAACAATAAGTAAAATATCTCTGTTACTTCTGAATATTATATTCCTTATATTTATTATTATAATATTTCTTAATTCTGAATATATGTTCTTTACAGTGAGATAGTGTTTAAAATAGAGTATCTAACAGAATTTAATTGTCTAATGAGTGTGCATTTTTCATGCGATGATACTTTTGTTTTGATTTAAAACATGAAACAAGGCGCCGCAAACGACCGTTATTATTGCTTTCATATACGCCTCACTGTCTAGCCTTTCAATATCTATGAATGCTATAAGTTCAGTATATATTAATGCTTATATTTTTATTTTATTTTTTTACCATTCACTTACTGTTTAGAATTTTTGTGTTTTATTCTTTTAGTAAGTGGTTTCATTGAATAAAGAATGAAAATATATTGTTTTTCCATGTATATTTAAGGTTACATATTAAGATAACAAAATTATTATTAATGTTTTGGTAAAAGGAATTAGAATTAATATTTTAGAAAATTGAAGGACTTTTAAGTTAAATAAAAAGTCAATAAAACATTTTGTTATTTATATATATAAAATATTCTTTGAATGCATTTGATTAAGTTACCTTAATTAATATATTTTGAATTATTGAATGTGGTATTAAAGTATTGATAAAATATAATTTATAAACAAAGGTACATATTTAGTGATTATTGGTAATTATAAAACGAAAGTAAAGAGTTATAAATGAAACGAAAATAAAAGCTTCATGGTAGAATTTTGAAATGCTTTTTTTTTTTTGGCTTTGTTTGATTTGAAATATATAATAAGTGTGATTTCTTATAAATTTGGTAAGATTAATATAATAAAATTTAATTGATTATTTAATTACAGTGAATATCATATGAATACTTCAGGTTTATTTACAATAATTTAAGAGTTCATTTTATTTGCAGTAAGTGTTTGGATAAATAATAATAGGTTATACTTTACTTATGTTTAAAGTTAAAAGGTTTATATTTTCACATAATATTGTACTTAAGACTGATGGTGTTTAAATTTCGTTTTAACTAAAATAAAAAACCACATATTTAAAAAATCAGTATTTTAAATCAGTCGAAAATAACTTCAGAACTCTTAAAAATAAACACATGGGGTTAAGGGTAGCAGATGATCTAAAAGCAATTCAACTGAAAGATATTATATCCAAATCAAAAGATTATGATGAAAAATTAGTGAAAAATATGCTAATTAATATAATAGAGGAACGGCTTGAAAAAGAAAAACAAGCTGAATGCGAAAGAAATGTCAAAGAAAAAGAACTGTGCATTGAAAAAGAAAGAGCGTATGAATTGCAACGCTTAAAACTTCAAGTGGAAGCTCAGAAGGCATGCCAATTAAAATTAGTGAATATACAGGAAAGGAATTGGATGCCGTACTTGATAGGCTCATTGCCAGCCGAAATAAATCAACTAATTGCTAGAGAAAATGAAGAAGATGTTAAAGACTACTCAAAGGCGAAAGAGATGCTCTTGAAGCGTTATAGACTTACATCAGATAGGTTTCGGCAGATGTACTCGCAACATAGAAAAAGTGCAGAAGTAACATGGAAAGACTTCTATTTTGAAATTAAATCGTATTTCGAGGGATGGGTAAAGGAGTTGAATATCATCACTTTTGAGAAATTGCAAGACTTAATTATAGCTGACCAGTTAAAGAAAAGAACACCGCCAGAGGTTATAGAACATTTTGTTGATCAATGGTCAGAGCTGAATGATCCTTTAGAACTTTCAGAAAAGCTTGACAGTTATGAAAATGTAAGACTGGGAATGAAGAAAAATTCACCTATCTTTGCTAAGAAGCCACATTTCAAAGACAATATGTTAAATCTACTTCAGAAAGAAACTATAAGCCTCCTAACTCTAGGGAAAATAACAAAATCAAAAATTCCAACTATGAAAGTCCAAAATTTAGTAAAGACAAACCAGAAAGAAGATTTTTGGTTCATTACTATGGATGTGGTAATCCTGGTTTTATTCAGTCTAAGTGTCCAAAGTGCAACATATTAAAAGAGGTTAAAACAGTTGTTAATGGTGTAAAATTGTATACCGCACAAGCTTCAGATTCATTGTCTAGCTCAATTTTTTTTTAACTGTTTGTGGTGAAAAAGCAGCTTTCTGTGCCGACATAGGTGCATCAAATTCCATTGCGGGAGAGAGATTTTTTACTCTATTGAAAGAGAAAGGTTTCAACTTTCAAAAGAAGAATATTATAATCGTACTTGCTGATGGAAAAGAAAGAAAGTTCGTATGAAATTTATTGCGTTACCAAACGCTAAAGGTAATAGAACATTGCTTGGCACTGACTTTCTCCAGGCTGCTGGTATTGTGCTTAACATCCAGAATGGCACTTGGCATTTTAGTGAATATCCACACAGACATTGCCCATTTTATCATGAACCATCCGAAACCGTAAGTACTGCAAAAGTAATAATGTCGCAGAAATTTTCTCCTGATATGTCTGTTGAAATTTCAGAAACCTCTAATTCCGTGAAATTGAGGAATGATGAAGGAAAACACTTGACAAGAGAACAACGTCACAAATTAAATTCATTGCTGGAAGAATTTGAAGATAACTTCAATCCAAGGGGAGAACCTACTCCTTATATTGAACATAGAATCCAGACTGGAAATAGCCTACCTGTTTCTGAACCTCCATATAGAATGACACCTGCAAAGAAAGATTTGTTGAAGAAAGAGCTAGATTCCTTACTAACAGAAGAAATAATTGAGGAATGTGAATCTCCTTATGCAAGTCCTGTGGTATTAGTGCCTAAACCGAACGGTACCATCAGATTGTGTGTTTATTACCGTAAGTTAAACTCAACGACTATTCCGAATAACTATCCACTACCTAGAGTGGATGATTTATTGACTGAAGCCAAGTCGATGAAATACATGTCTACAATAGACTTAAGATCTGGTTACCATCAGGTCAAAGTTTATGAATCACACCAAGAGAAGACTGCCATCATCTGTCCATTTGGAACTTTTAAATTTTTAAGTATGCCTTTTGGGTTGCGCAACGCACCAGCTACTTTTTAACGTCTCATTGATAAATTTACATCTGGTCACAAAGATGTTTTTGCATTGTCATACCTTGACGATATCATTATCTTACCAGAAACTTTTGATGAACATTTATCAGATTTACGAAAAGTGTTTGAAAGACTTTCTATATTTAAAGTGAACGCTAACAGAAACAAATATCATTTTTCTTGTGACAGAGTGAAGTATTTAGATCATTGGATAACTGAAAAAGGTGTGGAAGTGGATGCTGACAAAGTATCTTCTATTCAAAAAATTCCAACACCAAAATGTGCTAAAGAAGTTTAGTCCTTCCTACAGACTTGTTCCTGTTTCCGGAGATATGTTCCCCATTTTTCTGAAGTTGCTAGACCTCTTAGTGACTTAATTAAAAAGAATAAGCAATGGACATGGGGTGATACAGAACAGAAAGCATTTGAAGAGTTAAAAAGACAGCTTATCTCACCACCTGTGTTATCTCAGCCAGATGGATCTAAACCATTCCTCATAAGAACTGATGCGAGTAATTACGCTCTAGGAGCAGTCCTTATCCAAGGAGTAAGACCGGAAGAACATGTGATAATGTATGCCAGTCGATGCTCAGTTCGGCAGAAAGAAATTATTCAACTACTGAAAGAGAAGCACTAGCTGTGGTATGGGCTCTTGAAAAGTTCCGTGGCTATGTGAAAAATCAGGAAATTATTATTGCATCAGATCAGCAACCCTTGAAGTGGCTTATGAGTATTAAATCGCCATCCAGACGCTTAGCTCGATTGGCTCTTCAAATCATGTCATATCATCCGAAAATTCTTTACACTCCAGGAAGATCTTATGTAATTGCAGATATTCTGTCCAAACCATTTGATATACAGTGGACAAATTTGTTTGTAACTTGAACACTATTTCCATAGATTTACCATCCAGGAAATCTAAAGATATTCGCGAAGAACAATTGAAGGATGAGGATGTAAGAAAGATCATAGACTGCTTCGAAAGTGGACGGAAAGATGAAAGTTATGTAAATTGGACAAGTAGAGGTTATCTGATGAATCAGGGAATACTGTATCGATATTCGCTTGAAACAGAGTCAGAAGAAGCACAGCTAGTTGTCCCTTGTCACGAGCGAGAACGTGTCCTACAGCAATATCATGATTTTCCCACTGAACGACATTGTGGAGCTGAGAATACGTATCATAAAATTGCTTCTAGGTATTTCTTTCCTGGCATGAGAAAGTTTATCGCCGAATACGTGAAAGATTGTGCTGAATGTAATCGGTACAAATCTAACAGCCAGAAACCTGCTGGATTACTCAGAGCGCCCATTTACTCACAAAGATTTGCAGACTCTGCTGCCCCTGATCAAGTACTCGATACTTATCATACCAGTATGTTGAAGCCCTATCAACAATCATCTAGAGATAAAGGTCCCGTTTTCCCTGTGAAAAGTAGAGGAAGACCACGTCGACAACCTCAGAAGCTTCCTATCTCAATCCTGTCTCCTTGGCGGGACGTCGGCGGAGCCAGAGGGGGAGTCTATAGCGCCCTCTGTCTGCAGCGCCACCTAAGGCTCCTGTAAAGGGGCTCTAGCGCCACCCTTGGCGTCATCAATAAGGAGGAGAGTCCCTCTCCAACAACCGGAGGAATGAAACGTATATCCATATGACTCTCATGTTTACCCTATTTCCTTCGACTTTAAATGTTTAGATGAAATTTTGTTTTATTTGTAGTAACTGTATCTGTATGTATTTGTGTTGTGCTCAAATTTTACCCTAAATTGTAATAAATTATTTTGAGCTATTTAAGGAACTCATTTCTTTGTTCCTATTAAACCAGATAAACACACGCTATACACCACTAGAATATCAACGTTTAAATGAAAGTTGGGAACCGGCAAATATATCGCCCTGGACAGACTGGGCTGGAAAAGGCGTGCTATAGAGACAACAAAGATCTGTAATAGGTTGTTATGCTATTAAAGAAGTTAAATGATTTAAAATCATTTAGATTGCTAAATTGATAACTATCAATAAAAATATGAATTCATACATTGGTAAATGAACCAAATTTTTTAAAGAATTAATAAAATTTGATTCATTTATACTATAGCACTTTCGCAAATGTAAAAAAAAAAACATGTCTATTCATGAGAAACTTGCCAACAAGACAAATACCTCAGATGAAGTATTGTAGCAACCAAAAATTGACGATTTAAAAAATTTTTGCCAAAAAATCAAATTACTCATTTCAATGAATAATGTAAACATATTTTTTAAAAAATATTTACTTTCAAATTTATTTCAAGGTAATTTTTCTACAACAGATTAATATTTAACTCATCAGAACATATATGGAAAAAATAATGAAAATTCCATATTTTATTTTTCATTTTAAAACTTTATCCAATGTATACTGATAAGAAAAGAAAAAAAAAAAAAAGGTTTTGGAAGATAATTAAAATTTTTCTCAATTTTTTTATAGCTTAGTTAAATTATTTCTGAATAAATTTATGTTTTATTATGGAATAAATAATTATGAAAGTTAATATTTTTAATACTATTAAAAAAATTTTTGTAGATGCATATATTACATATATTTTCTAAAAGATCATGTATTAATTAAAAACATTATGAAATATCATAGAAAATTTTATTGTTTTTAATTAAATCATGTTAGACTTTTTTAAACTATTAAATATTATTGAATAAAATATTAATTATCTTATTATTCTATAATGTATTCTGGAAAAATAATATCTTTCGTAAGGAATTATCAAGAAAAATTATAGTCAATACCTTTTTAAAAATTAGTGTTTGGTTTAAACAATTTCAAAATGAAAAGAGATAATAAAAAAATTGTAAAATGAAATATAAGAGAAAGAAATATTTTTAGATTTATATTTGATATGGATATTTAACTAAAATATCAGGTTAAACATTTTCAAACTTTGTATTAAAATGTTATTAAAATATTTAACTATAAATTGATTTTTTTAAAAAAGGAAATTTTTACTATTATAAATATGCATAAATTCTTTTTGTAGAAAAATTATAAAAAGAAAAACTCACTGTAATTCTTTTAACTTTTCTTTTTTTAGAACATTTAGCATCTCTTCACGACGTTTTTCTTCCTGTCTTAAATGCATTCCAGCTTTGTAAAATTCTTTCTTCTCATTGATCTTTTCCACTTCTTTCTCCTTTATTTGATTTTTGAGTGTTTCTAAATGTTTTAAGTTTTCTAATTTTGTAAACAGTTTCCTTCGTTCTTCTAATTTTACTTCATTTTTTATTTTCCTGTAAAAATGAAGTTAATTTTAGTGGCAAAATTTTTTTATAAATTTGTTTACATAGATATTATTTATCTCTCTTTCTTACTTTTTTAGTTTATATCAAATTTATTTTTCGTAAATTTTCTTTTAAGAGAGAATTCTCAAAAAAAGTAAATAATAATAAAAAAATGTATTTGATCTATTTAAAACATTGGCTTTTACTAAGAATATGTTTATCTAATTTGTGTTTTAAAATTTTTAAAAGAACTGATTCAATACATTTGCTCTTATTTAAAATGAAGAAAATATTAATCTGCAAAAAAATCACGACAATTTAAACAATAATAAGCATTGTACAACCATCTTGATAAATCAATAGTCTGAATGTCTCTCTCTCTTCCCCTTATAATCAAATTATTAATACTACAAAATACAGTAGCCGCTCGTTTTTTACGAATCACTATAATTAACGAAGAATCACGTTTTTAACTAACTAGACGGTAGTCCCTACCCAGACACCATACACACATTATTTTAGTTGCTATTTACGAACTAATGTTTCAAAAACTACTAGCTGCATATCACGCTAACATAAAAACTTTTTTTGACGGGGACTATTCATGAAAATTTGTTGAAATACTTAAATCAACGTTTTTTATATTTTTTTTTATCGAAGTTTTACTAATTGTGAATAACTGTACTGTTCACAAAGGGTGCATTTGCAAAGAATGATTATGTGCTTGGAGTTGAAGCAGCCCAATTAAATTGACCGTCTAGGAGCAATGCATTTGTCAAGTAATGATTGGAATGATGTTGAAGGAATTACAATATCGAGAGCATTTCAACATTCAGTCTTTATCAAAGAACCCAACCATAACTGAAGAAAGCAAAGGTAAATTTTCCTAATATAGCTCTTGAGCAAAGGTGATTCACTCATGCTCCAACAAAGAACCCAATGCTGCCTGAAATTTCTTTTGAGGATTTTTTGAATATATAATCACATGTGATACGAGCGGAATAAATATCAGATGATTAAATTATAGAGAATATAATGAATGAGAACGAAAATGAGCTTTCAGATATCGAACATGAAGAAAATGTAGTGCAAAGACCACCTGCAAAACAAGCATCTGAATGGCTAACGGACTAAAGTAATTTCTGTAAGAAAAATTACGAAATGCTTTAATGCTCTGAAACAAATGGGAAAATCTATTTTTAAAAATTCAGTTTTTAAGAACAAAAAAGTAAATTATCTTGCATATGTTTCTTATAATGCATTCTGAATATTTTTTCTAATATTATACATTTTATAAAGAAAAAGAATTAGAGGTAAACAAATGAGATCTTAATAATCTCATACATTAATTTAGGAACTGTTTTATTGGTCCCTATGAGTTCGCGTAAAAAGGAACATCTATTATATTTCTTAAAACATTTAGATTCATGTTTTTCTAGAAATTAAACTAACTTCAAAAGCATTTCAAGTTCTTCAATGTTTTGAGCAGCAATCATTTGTCTCATTTTCTCTTGATGTTCAATCTGTTCTGCCCGAGATTTCTTTAAATTTTCAATCATATTTTTTCTTTTTAAGACTTCTTCTTTTTCTTTTCTCCTGTATTCCCTCTCTTTTTCTTCTTGAGCACGACGAGCTCGAAGTGCCTCCTAAAACATTTTTCATCGTGAATTAGTTATAAATTTCTCATTTCACTAAAACAACTGGAAAATAAATACTAAAATTACTTCGAGAAATTAGCAAGATTTATATTTGAAACATTTTAAGAGACGAACTTCAATGTCTCAAACATAAATATATTTTCAAAATTTCTACAATTTATTTCAATTGTTCTAATTATACGCTGAGATTATAGCAATGTATATTTAGTAAAGAGTTAGATTCTATTTTGTATTAATATCAAATCGCTGGTTTAATAGGAATATAAAAGTATAGATTAATTTATTTGTGGATATTTTTAAACAAAAAGTATAATGCTCAATTAAGTCTAAATTTTGCTATTTACAAAATGAAACAACTAATAACTTAAGATTTTACAATTTCAGTATAAATATATTGTTGGTCATGACTAAATATAGGTTCTCTGTAAGAAGCAAACATAAAGTACTTTTATTTACAAACACTTTTTAAAGGTAAAATTACTTTGTCTATGTGAAAATGTAGCACGTGATATTCTGGAACGTACTGAAAATTTGTACTGTATAAAATTTTGAATATAAAAAAATAAAATAATAAATTTTTGAACAAAATTAACTTAATTAAATGACGAATAAATTCGTCATTTATATTTGATTTTAGTATTATATATTTTATACTACATTATATTTGGTATGCATCAAAGGTTTACAAAACATTTATACTCTATTATATGCAATATAAACATTTTGTAACATATTTTACCATTAATTAAAGTAATAGCATTTAAATTACAAATTAAAAGGCATCAAAATATTAATCAATTTCAAAATCAAAATTGTATGCAATTAGGAAGAAGGTTTGCCCACAATTCAGCACAAATTTGCATAAAAGAAAACTAATTTAGTTATCATAAGGGATAAAAATTACATTTACTATATTTTACATTTTAATACTGCATTTTAAAAAATGATAATTAGCATAGCATTGTAGATTAACGCAAATATCATCTTAAAAATGGCATTATATTTTTTCTTTTCTTTTTTTCTATAATTCTTTCTTTCTATAATTCTTTTTTCTAATAAGTTCTTTTTTCTATAATTCTTTTATAACTATCATTTCAGATTTCTTTGAATGTAAATTAAAAATATCTATTACTCCAGTAATAATAAAAATTACTGAATTAAAATGAGTGAAGAAAAAATTCTTTTTATAATGAAGTAAAATTTATCTAAACAAATTTTAACTTAGTTTTTCTAAAGAAAAATATACAAATATTTAACACAAGATATAATAATATTTTGAAATAAGAATGCATTATATTTAAGATAACTTATTCAGCTTCATTATGGAAAGATTATAATTTAGCTCCTTTTATAAACAATAATCCAACTGAATGGAAGAGTGATAATTAACAATTTGGATATATATATTAATATATGAATAATACAGATATACAGTAGGACTTTCTAAAAACCTTTGCTGAAATATTAAAAGGATAGTGTTTTGCATTAGAAAACAGCAAATTAAACAAACACAAAGGATCAAATTATAAATATAACAACAAATTAAACATTTACTGTGGAAGTTTTGATCATCAAATAATACAATATCATATTTAAACTAAAGTCAAAAATAAGTAATACCTTTTCAATAAAAATTATGGTACAAGATTTACACAGATACTAGGCGAGAAATTTCAAAGTGTTGAACAGAATGTTCGGCAACTGATCATAATTGCTTGAAGTTTTGCGCATGAAGAATAGTGGAGTTTTGAAGGTCGTTCAATATTTCAATACCAAATTTCACTAGGAACCAAATACAAGGTAATTGATAATAATAATGGCATCAAACCAGAAGGGATCAATTTTAGATTATGAAAGAAGTGACTAATAGATCCTTATCTATGCAATGTTAGAATATAAGTTTTTGTACAGCTTATAAAACATCTGGGGTGACTGTATTTTAAGCGGAAATGGCTTATTCAAATTAACTTTTCTTGTGGTTGCCAGACAACATATATTCGCAAACTCTTCATCTAGATTGTTTCAGGCTATTACTACAAATACGGAGATTTCAGTTGTTAGTATTACTAATAAATAAGATCAATTCAAAAAAAAAAAAACAGCTGATAGTCCTAATCTCTAATTAACATAGTTTTTAACCCAATTGAATATTTTAAACTTTAATTCATAACAAAGGCTCTTCTTGAAGAATCCTCAAATTAATTCAGTTTGTGTCAAAGTTTTTGCTAATCTATACACCGAGTTCTCCTTGTATATTTAAACATGATATTTTTATTACTTTAACTTTTAGCCTTTAAATTTTATTATCATTATTTGATGTTGTGGATCTTTTCTTACCTTTAAATCAATTTTTGTTTGCAGCAAATAAATCTCAAATTTTTTAAAAATAAAAATGTTTCCTTTGATAAAGTTTCTATAATTTTATCATATAACAGCATTATTTTAAACCACTTTCATAATAACTAGTTAACTTTTTGTTGTTGCTGACCAGTTCTCTGTATTTAGCCCTGAAATGGGTTCTAACAGTTAGTAGAAGCAGCTGGGTGGAAGTCTTCATAATTTAGAAACAGGGATCAAGCAGAAAACTCTTTAATACTTGACCTACCACCCCCAGAGGCATATTTTTAATTAGAGAACATTGCGACCACGACCTATTAAGGTGCTCCAGCCGCCTTTAATAAACACGGCGGATCTTCGGTTAAGCCGGAATTCGAATGAGAGCTACTACTAAAGAGAGCGTCACCCCAGGCCACCGGGGATGGTTAACTTTTTAAGATATATATAGTTTTAATATGCTTTAAAATCTTACTAAATGAAAAAACATTATAAAATCAATATCAGAAAAATCAATCAAAACTAAATCAATGGCAATTTTTTTACATAAGGACAGATGTCCACTTTTGTATTTCAATAAATGATTGCAATTGTTGAATTTTGCTATAATATGTCAAAACAAAATGATACTTAGTTGTCTGCTTAAGAACTGAAACTCATTGCTATATTCAAATGCAGAAAAGATACCACTTATCAAGCTCAGCAAATTTTGCTTCATTTTCTTTGTTATATGTTTTTAACTTTTAATAGAATGCAAATAAGGAAACAAACTTTAATTCATTGTATCTTTAATTAAATTATGTTTCCAATAATATTGGGTTGTTCGGAAAGTCATTTCGCTTTTCCCACCTGGATCAGCTTTTCGCTAGTAAATACCAACCACTTTATGAGTGTGAAATCGTACTACTACCAGAAAGATGGTAAAAGCTATTGAACTAGAATGGACAATATGCAATGCAATACTATCTTTATTCGTTATACGTTTTTCATTTTCATGAAAAACGAAATTACTTTCCGAACAACCCAATATATTATTTCATATTATAATCATGAAATATTATTAATTCAGACATCAAAAACTTTCCTAAAAGGTTTCCTCAATTTTCATCACTATATATATTTTAAAAAGCATAATTTTCACCTCTATTATTTGTCCATATAAAGTCATTTATACTGAGTTACAGCTATTGTAGGCAGAAAAATATACCATAAATCAGTGCAATTTTTTGATGGTGTTTATTGAAAACTACTACACAAGCATTATTGATTCCAGCTAGAAAGTTGTGACTGAACAGTAACAGCTGCATGATTTCATTCGCAACAGTCTGAGTGGCAGGCAGATTTTTTTTATGTCTTTAATTCGCATATACATTGGTGCAGTCAAAAATCCTTAAGTACCTATAAAACTGTGATATAAGGAGTAGTTATTTTGAAAACTGAGCTATTGTATATGCACTCTCCATCTCCCTGAAAGTTTAAAAAATTTTCAAATTATATAAAAAATCACATACATATTTTTATCTTACTGAGTGTATATTTTTAAAATGCATAATGAACTTATAAAGAAGAATATGAGTACAAAAATGTATCAAAGTAATTTTCTTTTAATATGTTTTTGTATAAGCTGTTTAGTCAATAGTTACCACAAATGTTAAGACCTTTTGTATTTTATGTGACAACTTATAAAAATCTAAAACGTATTGTGGATATTCCTTACTTGCTCTGCTTGAATATCAGAGCTTCTCTCATGTTGTTCTTTGAGTTTTGATAACTCCATTTCTCGTTTCCGTTTAGCTTCCTTTTTGGCTGCTTCTTTAGCTTGTTCATATGCCTAATTTTTTACAAAATAAAATAATTTTGGTTTTATAAAATTACCTTTGAAAAATACTTACATAAATTTAATATATAATTTAGTTTTATTCTCATAATTTTAGTTTTATCAATATTACTTCTTGCATTCTCAGATATTCAGCTATTATTTTATCTTCTTTCTCTTCTTGTTCTTTAATTTTTAGTTTACGTTTTCTTAATTCTTCATTTTCTTTAGTAAACTCTTCCTATAAATGAAAATAACATTTACCATTGAATAGAAGTGGTAAGAGTTTTCAAATGCAACAAATAATTCATAATTTCACAATAGAATTCTCCAACTTCTACGTCTTCTAGGTAAATTACGATTAACATCTTCATGCCAAGAAAGTTGAATGACTGATACATTCTGAATAAATAAACATGGAAGAGAATAATATTTGAGTCCTTGATTTCCTATTTATTAGGAATACATGTGATGTCACAAGTTTCTAACCTCAATAAAGTCCAATTAAACTTTACTATTTAAGAAAATTGATATTAATAACTATTGATTTCATAATCTTTCGCCAATAACAATGTCAATTTTGCATATTTTATTTATTCTGTTTTGCTATTTTTCAGATAAGATATTGTTAATTCTTATCAAATAAGCTATGAATATTAAATTTTTTACAAATTTGGAACCTTTAATTAAATGATTAGAAACTATTACTTTGTTAGAATTCAGATAAGAAACTACTACTTTAAATATTTAGCAAAGGTAGATTACTATTAATTTTTGTCGAAGAAAAGGTGGTTGGGTTGTTTGTTACTAAACGGGCATTTTTTGCAAATTAGAACTATCTTAACTGGGAGCAATGGCTTAAAATGAATTCAAAATGATTATGAACATCTAAGCCCCAAGTGAGAATCGAATCCCTGAATTATTCAACTGTAGATCAGCTCATTAACCTTTAGGCTGGACTGGGTCATTCTAATAAAGATAGATTATAATCCACCTTTTCTAAGAAATCAATCATGAGAAACGTTTTTTATGGGAGATATACATGTAACAGAAATTACTAAATTACAATACAAAATCTGAAAACATGCGATGGAAATTTAATTAAAATTTAGAAAACATCTCTCTTAAAAACATTAAAACCAATTCGGAAATACAATCGATATTAAATTTTCAAAACTATATTCAAATAGAAATGATTTTAAATTAAAAGATAATTAGTGAAATGCATTGTACATAGTTTTAAATAAAAGTATAATTTTAAGCACAATAGAAAATAAAATTTTAAATATGATAAAACATTTAAAAATGTAATCAATACTACATATATATTTATATTATATTGTATAAAATGAAGTCTATTTAATTAGAAAAATATAGATTATTTAAAGTAAAATAGAGAAATTAATGTGAAAAAGAACATTTTTATTTATGTCAGGAGATAAATTTTTTAATTAACAGCTGAAAACATACTTAACAATAATGTTATGTATTTAACCTAAAATAAAAAATTATAAATAGCACATTTCATGTTTTTTTTTAAAAATTACAGTGATAAAAAAACATGAGAGTATTTATTTATTCAATCAGGTTACTTAAGGTATAATTTTAATTTTGATTTTTATCGTCCAAAAATATTTTAATAAATCTAGAAGAGTATTGGAAAAAGATATAAATTTGCTGATTAAGATGATTACTGCACAGACATTTATAGCTAATTATGATAGGCTGAATGAACAAACACACATGCCCACACACCTCACATATTTATAATTATTTAAAATATTTTAATAATGGATTTAATTAATTATTTTAGCTCCATTATATCAACTTCAGAAGTATTTACCGAGAGCATCTTTTTTTGAAGCTGTCTTGCTTTTATTTCTTCATAATCTCGTATTTGATCTTCTTTCATTTTTTTTAGCAGTGCTTCCCCTTCTTTAATTTTATTTTCCTCTTCAATCAATTTTCTTTCATTATTTTCTTTTATTTGTTCTTCAAGTTTTAAGGCTGCTCTAAAAGTTTAATTTTATGGTGTTACATTAATTTATTTATTTTATTTTTTCTTAGTGTAAATTATATTGAATTTTTATACCACATTTATTTTTGCATACACACAAGAAAATATTTTATAAAATTTAAAGAAAATATTTTAACATAGTGAAAACTAAATTACTATATTGATGAAAACAACAATTAGTTTATATAAAGTGAAGACTAAATTATTGTATTAGATAAGTAAATCTGACACAAAATTAAAATATGATCTTTATGTCTACACATTTACATGACATATTTAATTTGAATATTGTTGGTATACAAAACTGATAAAGAGCATTTTAAATAATTTTACAATAAATTGTCTAGATAAAAATAATTTATGTTCAATGTATTATAAATCATTATGTAGTGAATTTTATGAAATTTTATGTTTTAAGATAATATCTTAGTTAAAGTCAATAAAAGAAGAAAGCATATAAATTCAAATTAACATGTGTTAACTATTATAAAATCTGAACAAGCATCATTAATAATAATAATAGTAAGGTTTAAGTGAAATCAAAGCAAATATGCATGCTGAAATTTCTCTAAAGAGTATTAGAGCTTCATAGCAAAATTAAAAATAACAACTTAATAAACTATAATAAACCTAATAAATTACAAATGAGAAGCCTCTTTCCGTGCTAGAGCCATTTCTTTATCCTTTAAAATTCCTTCTTGTCTTTTTTGTTCCATGATTTTTTCTAAATCAGTTTCTGCTTCAGCATGTTTCTTTTTAATGATCTTCTTCTCATTAATTTGTGCATCTCTAATTGCCTGGACTTTAGCACTCATTATCAGCTACAAAAGAAAGTTCTCCTATAGAAACCCAAAAATAAGTTTGCATGAATTTCGATAAAAAATTGCAGAAAATATAATCAAAAAGATGTTTAATTATTTATTTTTCTTAAAATGTTTTAAACTTTTCGACTGTAAAAATTATAAAGAATTATTTTTAAGACTTTTATGCATCACATAGGAATAATTTCAAAAAATAAAATTAAATTAATTGAATAATATAAAGTAAAAAAGAGAAGAGTAGCATTATGTGTTTCATTTATTAATTTTTTTAAATAATAATATAATTTAATGATATTTTAAAGTAAAATAAAATACTGAACTATGTTCATAATTCTTTTTAATCTAAGTAGTGTTTTTATATATAAGTATTTGAAACAAAAAGTAAATTCTTTTACAATATGTAAATAACACTGGAATTTTAGAGAAACTTCGATAAGCTTCTGTTTATTGGGATGTATCTTAATTGTATTTTGAAAAGGAGATTTTACACAATAACCATTCAGCTTGTTAAAAAATATTTCAAATTTTACAATGATATGATCTAATCTAAATTACCATAATGTTAAAATAACTAAAACTTCATTCAACACAATGCATAGAAATATTGTAATTAATAAAGTAAAATAAAAAAAGTTAAAAAAATTGATGTTTATTTTATTTACAAAACGATAAGCTTTGCATTTAAAGCAGTAGCATAAATTTAACTTTTTTAAAAAATTTCCAAATGAAATCCTTCAATTAATTTATTGCATTTGAAATCAAAAATCATGTACTTTATTCTTAATAAACTTCTAATGAAATACAAATTTTTTGATAAGAGAATCTAAATTTATAGGAGCTTTTCCCCAGAATTAATTAAATAATTGGAAATAAATCTCATCCATATAAATATTGATGGGAAGTATGAATTCTTTTGTTTCACTAACGTTTATTTTAATATTTTACAAGTAAATACATAATTCTACCAAATTTCATTTATTAGATGAAAGCTGAAAAAGTAATTTAGTTTTACTTAACTATGTATTTTATGATTCTACTTCATGAAATTTTAAATATAATGGCATTGATTCTATTCCATAAATAATAATATTTATAACGTAAAAACTGAGCAATAATTTTAATATAAATTTTATAAATAATTCTGTGTTTACCTGGCTTATTTTTTAAATAAAGTTTTATTAATCAATTATTTCTTTATAAAATGCAATCTTTCAAAAAAATATTTATTAAGTCTACAAATGTTATTTCATATCATTTTGAATGCAAAGTTACAAGTTAATGCACATAGTTATGCATAACACATAAGAGAAAGTTTTAAAATTTTAAGATTTCTTCTTTTACAGCATTGAAAATAAAAAAGTTATACATCATTACACTTATTACTGATTTTCAGAATTTTAAGTTTTTGAACTAATTGCTTTATTTATCACAACTTTTATCAGTTCTTGTTGAGAAATATATTTCCACTAATATAATATATATTATGTTTGAATGGTGTGATGTACAATAACATCAACACCATCCAAACATGGTATACATGAAATATATATGTATGTAAAAATGAAAATATCCTGACCTTATTAATTTCTTTTACTTCTTCATTCTGTTCTCTAATCATTTCATTAGCTTTTTCAAGCACAAATTCTATTTGTTCTTCTGATTCTCTTTCTATTTCATTAGATTTTTCTTTCTTTTTACGTACATCATCCCATTCTTTAAGTAATGTCCTTCTAGCTTCTTGATCAAACTAGATGAGAATGAATAAATTAATTTACGAAAATTAATAAATAAATGGTACAATTTATGCATAGAAATTTAAATTTTACAGGTTTAAAAAACAAAAATGTTCTATGAATAAATCATATCAAATTTTAAATTAAAATAGGTAAAATTCACATGTAATTAATTTGATTGGAAACAATAAAATTAATTAAACATTTATTTCTTCTTGTAATACATAATAATATAAAATCATGATAATTAAAATACTAATTAATTGCTAATTACATCCAGTCATAGACATACATTAGAAATAAGTTTAATATTTTATAGCACATATCTATAGATCTTAAATCTATAGAATGAAATTTATTAAGAAACTTTACTAGAGATTTATCTTTTCTTTTCATTTTTTCGTCAATTTTAGCTTTTTCTTCTTCTTTAAGAATTCCTCTTGAATTGTTTTGTAGTTGGAGAAGCTTTTCTTTATTTATTAAACCTTGGAATTTTTTTTCTGCTTGAGGTACTCTGTATGAATAAAAAATTAATAGGAGATTTATAACAATCAATAATATCACATACATGTTATTGTTTAAAACATTGGAAAATGTATCTTTTAGAAAGATAAGATCTTTTATAACAGATTTATTAAACTCCCTTTAAATGTAATACATAATTGATAAAAGGACTCCTATATTTGTTAACATAAAACCATTTCTTATTTATACTTTTAAATACATGTAACTTTAGAAATTAAATTTTATTGATCCTTCAATATAATATTTATGACAATGTTAAGTTTTAGAATTTATCTTTCTCTGTCATACTTATTAAATTATTTGATACCGAATAGAATAGAAATGTTATTTTTTCAGAGAAAAATTTGAAACACATCATACAGACAACTTACTTGTGATTGTTAAAATCAAATAAAAGATAATATTATTAGAGAAATATAAAAATAAAGCATATTTTTTTATCATTTCAAAAACAATAACTATTCCATCAATCTCACATGTTATATAAATCTTGAATTTCCTATTAAGGAACAACAAAGATAGATGTTGTTGATTCAAATATCAAGCATTATTTGATTACACTTGCTTCATATAGGTAGTAATATTAATGGCTTGGCTATTAGTAAAGTAGTTTTTATGGACAGTATCTGGTAATGTCAACCATATTCAAAATCAACTTCTTGGAAAAGTCAAAAGTGCATAGTTTTTTAATACCAGTTCTCATTCAAAAATAAAAGCATTATTGTTCCAAGTTAGTATTTGTGTTAGTGATTATCTATTCCCTTAATGTGTTTTTCATGATTTGGGGCTTCTAATCCGAGACTAATAGAAGGATTTGATTTAACTTTATCTTCCTTGATACAAATTTGAGATAGCTGTGAGGTAAAGATTTACAGAATTTAACGTACATTAAATATATATGTATGTATATACTTATTACCTCTTCATTAAAGTAATACCACATAATATTAAAATATCAATTGAGATTTTGACCTCACTTTGTGATGTTTGAAATTGCAAGATATTTGATGTGGATGGAACTTAAATGATTCCCTAGTTGATACAATTTTGAGTTTCATGAGCTATTAGTATATTAATTAGTGCAAAAATCACTTTGATTATAGTGCATGGAGCTCTTGATTTCTATTTTACAAAGCATACCTCAGACCACTTCTGTCCTATGCCTGCCCCCTTTGGGGCTATACCCATGACAGTAAAATTAAAAAATTAGAAACTTTACAAAATAAAATTATCAGACAGGCAGCAAAAGCTCCCTGGTATTACAGAAATAAAAAGATAAGAGAAGAACTAAATATACCAACAATCAGGGAATATCTAGCCAAAATTATGCATAACATGTATAAAAATATTAATAAAACTGAGAATCCATTAATTATAAACTTGCCACAATATAATGACCTTAGCACCTATAATCGGTACCGTCCCCGCTCACTACTTCGTTACTGCCCAAAGTTTCCTCATCAGCCACCTTGATTAACACACATAAGCAATACGTCCATGATAATACTAACAATTAACCTTTTTATCCTTCTACTAACAAATTAAAATTATATAAAACAAAAAAATAAATAATATGTATGTATATATATACATAAAATAAAAAAATACAAATAAATAAATTGTATATAGTAACAAAAAAAATAAAATAATAAATAAAAAATAAAAATAAATAATTCTATATGTTGTGCAGTCATGTCTTAGTGTTTTTGCCTTGCAACTTTTATCACTCTCACTGTTTTTAGCAGTGGAGTTAAGGACTTTTCTGTATCTTTATGTTTTTGTAAATATTGCTTAATGTTGTTAAATGTGCTTAATGTTGTAAATATTGCTTAATGTTACTAATGTTTTTGTAAATATTGCTTATGTGTTATAACATAAATAAATTTCAAGACTAAAAATATAAATTTAATATTTAATTTCTTAATTATTCTACTTTAAAAAACTACTTTTTCTCATGTAAACTCTAATAAGCCCCGCTTACTTAAAAGCTCTACTCGATATGCCAATCAGAACAAGATATAGCTCCCAAGTTTCATTCCAGATATCCAATGAGGGTTGAGGTTCTAGGACCAGGCACCTCAGACAACTGCCAGCCGGCAATCACTTTGATTTCTATATCTCAATTATCATTAGTATATTGATTTCTTAGAGTACATTAGAAATTTTGAATTCTAGGAATCCAATTTGGAATCTTTGAATGGAAGTAATTATAGATTGCATACTTTCCCGCACATTGAAACAGGACTGTAGAATCAATACTTTTTAAAAGAAAAAAATTATGAACAAATAAAACTATAATGGTTTGTTGAATTTATTTGATTTGTAGAGAGAATCAGTTGTTCAAACTTCCACACTTATATAAATTCAGATTAAAATAAAATAAATTAAGTAATATTTAAAAATTCACAGTTTTTAAGCCATTATAATGTATACCATTATATTTGATACTTTACTTTTTATGTCACTCGTCAACGAAAAAAAAATCGTGATATAACAATTTTCATTTAATGTTACATCATTCTTTAACATACAAGCAAATTCAACAAGTCTTAGAAGAATATATTTCAATGTTTCTCATACAAAGTATTTTTTCCTCAAAAGTATAGTATTTTTTCCTCATAGTATTCAAAATGAATAAGGAAAAATGTCTTGTGAATGATGTAAGACATAAATTGTGAATGATAATTATATATGCTTGCAACAAAATAGCACACAAAGATATATCAAACCATGATTTATATACTGAATAAAAATTTTAAATATTGAATAAAATAAAAATTTTTATTTTGCTGCATAAAAAATTTTCCTCGAATATGAAATTAGAAATGCAATTATTTACACCTAATATTGTGAAATATTTGAATATTGTTTCCCATCGGTTTAGTTATTACTGAATACGCAGTTAAAATTATCAACTTTATTTTTACAAAACTGAATGATGAGCAATTATCTAAGAAAAAATGTATCAAACATATATTTTTATTTGTATCTTGGCTCTCTTATCAAGCAAATATATTTGTAACACTAGTATTATTTATAAGTAAAGGAAAATGACAGAATGTATAGATTTTCAATATTAATAATATAATTAAATACTTGTTCGTTGTTATAAGGATAATAAGAAAATTATCAAAGACAAAAATTTTATATATATATATATAAATAGAAAAAAATTACACAAGTTTTCTTGCCAGATCATTGGATAAAAAGTGAATTTCCTCTCTTTCACCAGGAGTAACATCAATGGTTTTCATAAAGGCCTTTTGTTTGTGCTACAAAATAAGTTTTATTATTCTTTTTAATTAAAAAAAAAACTCATGAAAGTTATTTAATAAGAATCTAAAAGTTTCTCCAGAATAATTCTACTCCATACAAAGTTTTAATTATAAAAAAATTAAATTAAATTAAGCATGTAACATTATGATATATAAATGCTGCTGAAGAAAATAGCATTAAATATAAAAATTGCAAATAAATAAACAATTTTGTGGCAAACAGTAGGGTAAAAAAACAAGCATTTAATATCACATCAAGAAAAACAAATAAAACTGGGGTAATATAAGGTAAAACATTTGTACTATATATCATATAAAAACAATTCTAGTGGAAATGATTGTTATTTTCATTTTCTAACATGAAATAATTAAAAATATGCATTATATCGATTCAATTTAGAAAACAACATATATCAGCCTATACTTAACATTAAAATAGTTATCTGAATGATAAATAATAGATAATTGATTAACAATACATTAAATATAACTTTGAAATATTCTCAAAAGACAAAGTTTTTTAAAATATATATGAATTATTTTAATATGCTATTTTTAAATAAATAATTACTATCTTCATCATTTTTTAAACATCATTTTCAATATGCATTAATTATTCTTCCGATCTAAAACAAATATTTGTCATAAGATTATTATTAATTTTAAGAAATATAACCAAGTGCTTATATTTTTAACAAATAGTATTACTGTTTTAGTTTCTACAATAGTAAGCAAAACATCGATAGCAAAAGTAACTAATTCGAAATTTAGTAAGAAATGTTAGATCAATAAAATAAGCACAATAAGTAATTTGAAATCAATATTTACCATTTTGGAGACAAAGCATAAAAATGTTTCCCACAGTATGAATACAAAATATTATTATTTTTAGAACCTATAAAAATTTTCCAGAAATAATAAATATACACTGAAATCTAATGAACCAGCACTGTTTATTTCAGAAAAAAACTATATTCAGATTTTGATTTTAAATTAATTTTTACGTAGATCTCAAGATACATTGATTTGTAAATCAAAATATCTGGTATTTTTTCGTTACTCATTCAACATATGCGAATAAACATAGTAGTTGGTGTGTTTCCATAGTTACCAGTACAAAAAGGTATGAAGGTAAAAGGAACTATATAAGCTACGAACAGAAAAGACAAACATAAGATTAAATGTTTCTCTGTCATTGATAATTTAGACACCAGGTAACGCGACGTGCAGTAAAACATTTAACCCCTGATAAATAATCCAACGGCTATTTTTTGTTATAATTTAAGTTGCTGTTTTCTATTAATGCCATATATGGGTTGTAAAGGTGACATAAACTACAATACCCAATTGTAAGTAAAAAAGAAAAATAATTTTCAAATTTTAGATTTTTTACTGTTCCCAAACTTAATTAATGTATTTTCTCATATGATTTTTAAATAATGTTATCCTTACAGGTTAAAAACTATAACGATTTAATAAGACTGGCATACGAAATACTGAGTTACTTTCTAAACTTGTGAAACATCAAAAGTATTTTACTTCTAAAAATCATATGGAAAAATGAAGATCTCAGTGTGAAAGCGTTTTAATTAGTTATTTCACCGTGATATATATCACCCTAATGAGAGCCGCATTACTCAATTGTAGGATGTATCTAATACATCTGCTTCTATTACGATAGAGCTATCACAAAAATATTCTTAATGGTAAAATATTACAAGAAGATTTTTATTCTATTATTATCCAATTCAGAACAAGTAAATATATGATTTTATGGTTGTTACCAAAAATATGCATTGCCGTAGTCGCTTTTTGAGCTGGATTTATTCGGGCAATTATTAGTTCGACTACGGCAATGCATATTTTTGCTAACAACAATAAAATCATATATTTACTTGTTAAATCTTCAAGGAATTCTTTGAAACGATAGTTCAAAGGATATAGTAAAAATGTTTCAATTAAAAACCATCACATCTAGCTTCTAGTCTTGAAGAGTCCAATTTAGTGAATAGAATTTCGTCTCGCATCTCAACTCAAGGATGATCTACTCTTGCAAGTATATATACTATAGATTATTTCGAATTTGCAGTTGAGCTAAAGCATCAACTTATAAAAATAATTCTTGTGAATTAGAACTGCATTAATGGCCATTAAGTGAAATTAGATTGTAGAAAGAAAACAATCATTTTATCTATCTTTCTTAAGAAAAGTAATCAATCAAAATATTTGATTTGTCTAGGAATGCAGTTGAAGGCAACTCTACATTTCCTATAAAAATGTTTAAACTGAGTATAGCAACACATAATTCCATTTTTATATGACTTTTCAAGAACTTCTGATATCCCAGAACTATTATGTCTCATGATAAATTAAGAAGAAATCTTTAAACCAATGATCAAGGTAAATGGATTGAAAAGAAAAACTAACGGAGTTGGGAATGTAACAACTGGACGTATTTCAGGAGAGAACCATCTTTATCCAATCTAAAGATACAAAGACTTGTTTTATGTGACAAATATACTTCATGTGGAACTTCATGGATTTTTCGAATACCAGTGAAAAGCTTCTGGAGCGGTATTGTATTTGAGATGCTTTGTAAAACGCAAAATAAGCAAAATTAAGTTTTTGTGTGGTAATTCTACAGTAGCATTGCTGAAAACTATATAACTATATTCCTAGACTGAAGTTCGAAGCAGCACTTCTTGTATCCAAACTTGCAGTTAATGTTCAGGTGGCAATAAAAATAGATTTTGTTCGGATAAGTTTACGGTGTTATTCAATTATTACCTTTGCGTCGATAAAAAAAAAACTTCTGATATGTACTTAAAACATTTGTGAGCAATAAAATGCTTTATTTTAAAAATACTTATTGAAAACACTAATTTACATCATGTTTCTTTGAATAATAATCCGCGCGTGAATTAGATCCTAGAAGAATAATAATAGTTTATTGGATATTTAGAGGAATGAACTTCCTTTTCATATAAATAGCTCGAACTTTCTTCATATACTTTGTGTATGAAAACCAATAATGATTAAAGAATGAATTAGAAATGTAACCACTGTAATTTACTCCGGAATTTCGGGAATAAACCGGGAATTTTGAGGGAATAAACTCTATCTTCATCTTTCTTTAAATGTATTGCTTTGTCTTATATAAATGAAAAGAAGTAAAATAAACTATGACAATATGCAAAAAAATATTTGTTCTGTCTTCTAATAAAGAAGTTAGTTAGTTTCGTACTGAGAAAAACAAAAATACTTGTTAAAATAATGAATTAATATTTAATAAAAACTATTAAGATATATTCTTCACGACTGTCAGAATGAATATTGACATTTCCATGTTTTTGTCGTTATAAATTCCTAAATTGATACACAGAAAGAAAGAAAAAAAATATTTTCTTATTAATTTTTGAAGTTATTCTAAATTGGTCATAAGTGCAAAATTAATTTCTTTTCCTGGAAAACTCTGTTATCGTAATTAGTCGAAAAAATCATAAAATAAGTAGACTTTTATTTATTTTTTGAAATATCTGATAAAAATATTCTAAATCAGCTGACAAATTTCAAAATTTTCGAGATCTTTCAAGATCTTTTTCTCGAGAATTTTTTAAATTCTCAAGGAAATAAACTGGCTTTTTTTTTGGGAAATAAACCCGGTTTTTTCCCTCCTTTACAACGCTAAAATGAAGCAAAGAGTTCTAGTGATGTTAATTTCTATTCCAATCCTGAAACCAATTTCTTCGCTAATCTTTTAAAAATTTCAAATTCTTAGATTAAATTAATTAAAATTCAAAATTTTTTCTTCAATCTCATTTTATAATATGAAAATTCTATTTAATAGAAGAACTGATTTTATTACATTGGAAGATTTAATGAATAACTTTTTTATACTTTTTTTTAATCATCCAAAGGAAAATTACTCTAAAATAATTATATTTAATAAAAAATAATATGCTGGGTCAATTTAAACAACTCTCGACAAAATAAAAAGCTATGAATAAAAAGAAAAATTTCATTCGATCATCTAAACTGAAGGGTTTTGGAAGATCACCTGCAGAAAGCAGGGAAGACAATATTTTCTCTTCTTTATTGGGTTGTCATAAAGTTTGTTTTCCTATCATGTCATATATTTAATAATAAAAAATCATGGGATTCTTTCAACAAAAGTGGGTAATTTGATATGAACCATTATTTTTTAGTACGGTTTTCTGCATTTGCAAAGATTATTATGGTTGGAAGGATCCTGAGCTCACATAACTTTCTCGCTTTTTGAATTACATAGTATAATTTAATTAACTAAAATAACTATTCTTTGTTCAGATAATGTTTCAATAAAACTTTTAAAATTCTTTAAAAAATTTTTTATTTATTAGACATGTGTAACAAAATAGTTAACTTAATATTATTTTCCATTTCTGAGACCTTAAAAGTCTCTTAATATCAGCTAAGTTTGAAAAGAAAATGCCAGCTCAAGTTATGATCAACTTGTTTAATTATGATTCAGAATAACGAGGAGATTAATTGCTTAGTGGTAGAATGAGGTAACAGAAAACCTATATGGTTGTTCTGTAATGATTAGTTCATCCATAATGATGGGCATATTTTTTAAGAATAAAATCAGAAACAAATACAACTAGGTGGCTAGATAGCGCAAAGTGTAGTTGTCGAAAAATTCTCTCGTTACCAAGTTTAAAGTTATCATGGCTATTCAGCCACCTACCCTGTTAATACACGCCATTCTCTAAAAATAACTTCGAAATAATTTTTAAATGAATCGCCATAGAACAAATAGAAGATTTGAAAAACTATTATAATTGTACACAATCTACTTAAATAATTTTTACTTGAAGTTATTGGTATCTAAATATTTGCATATAATAATCAAATGAATATTTGACGCTCGCTTATATTTACATACATACATACATATATATATATATATATATATATATATATATATATATATATATATATATATATATATATATATATATATATATATATATATACTTTAAAAAATAACTGAAACTGAAAATTTCAAATTAAAATATTTATTGATCGTATTATGCAGAGAAATCAGTTTTCCTTTTTTTAACCATATTTTTTAACGTTAGTCATTTAAAATTTGACCATTTTTTCTCTCTTTTGTTTTACTATCTATAGAAAATCAATTTTTTTGTGTAGAATAAATGTCTGTACTTGAGATTACAAAAGGTAAGAGTTAAAAAAATTCGCAAATGTTGATAAACTCGTATTTTCGTTTATGCTTTTTGAGTTTAATGCAAAAACTAATTATTTCTTTCGTTTTCACCAATTATTTAAATATCGCTATTACTAGATTAAAAGATTATTTGTGCTCATACACTGAATTTTCATCATTATATTACTTAATATTAATGTAATAATATTAAAATATTATTTCATTTTGTGAGTTCCTTCTTCATGCGATAAAAAATAGTACAGAAAACTACTAGTATAATTTAATTTATGAAAGGTTTCATATCAAGAACCTTCTGTAAAAATCTGTTTTCAATGAATCTAAATAGATTAAGTGTTCTTGTGAAATTTATAACTAATTCAATGAGGTGTAGATAATGCTTGTAGTTTGACAAGTAAATGCTGTTTTTAGGAGATTGATATGACACTAGATATGCTTTACAAAATTTTCATTTTTTCATTGAAAATCCAAGAGTTGCAAAACCACTTTTTTAACCCACACATGATTAGATAAATAGAAAATAAGCTACTTATTAATTATTACAAATACAAGGTAAACAGGAAAGTTCTTGCTGTTTTTAACGACCCAAAAGAACATGACCTATAGAAAGTGTAGCCTATTGTTAATCCTCGAAGTAATCATCAGCATCTAGCACCTTCTGCCGACATGTCTCCAGTTGTGTAATCTCTAAGCGGTAAATTTCTGGGGTTTTGGACTTAAAAAAAAGTCGCTTGGCGCAAGTCTGCTTCATTGTTGAACTATATTTCACCCACACACATTTGTTAAAATAATGGTAATGAAACCGCCATTAAAATTGTACCCACTTTTATAAAAGTAATGGTCCAATTATACCCATACCATTTTTATAAAATAATGGTGGCAAAAGTGCGACATTTTAAGTATTTAAAAATAACAAATATATAAGCAAACAAATTAAAATTAATAAAAAGAAAACACCTGAATATTTGGTTAAAGTATGCACTTGCATCTCATTAATTTATAGCTTTCGAGCAGAATTTCAGAAACTTCAATCAATGATACTTTCATCAGTAACCCCATCTAAAAGGGTGAAATTCATCGAACGCTTACAAAATTTAGAAGAAAAATTAAAAAAAAAAATAATTGAGAGTCTTTATAAGAGCTGAAGGAAACTATTGTTTTGCAAATACAAAATAGAAGAGCCGTTGCCTTTCAATAGTTTTCACAGACTATTAAAAAATATATTTCTATTTTTTCCCTTTAGAGTTCATTGAAAGGGTTTATAAATGCTTCTTGGTTACATATTTCAACTAGTAATATGCAAACTGTTTTTCTGTAATGAAGAGAGAAGAATTGATTAGACAGAATATGCAGTTTATATTTAAAGATGTAACACCAGTTTATTTTATTCTGGAACTCCAAAGCGAAGTTTTCATCGAAAGATTGATATCTGGAAATAAATCACCAGTTCAGTCGATCTTTATGCTACCTTATCATATTTTCACGAAGTTTTTGAAAAGCAGATTCTAACTTCATATCTAGTTTCTCATGATATTTTTGAAGGAAGGATTCACTCAGTGTTTAATAATGGGATATAGCTCTCCAATCTATTAAATTGGTGTGTTTTTCCTTAAACACCTCAGGTATTTTTTGATACTTGGATAAGCTTTTCCAATCTAAATCTTTTTCGTGTATTTCCATAAAATGTTCTGACAATTTCTGGTATTTAGAGAAAATGGTCCAATCTTCTTCAGTAGCATATTCCTCAATAAATGATACCCTCAGAGGTGAAAAATGGAAGACATATTGCCAGTTAATGAGTTCTGCCAGCCCCCTCAAAACACCTTCAGAAAGATTTTTTTTTTTTAGAATATTCGTTCCAATTTACTTCGTTTGCCATTTATCCTTATTTACACGTATGGAATGACTCTCCTGTTTTGTGCTTCTGATGAGAATCATGGTTCTGTGCTGTACTTCACGCTTGAATAGGCAATTCTTGTAGTTCTCGAAGGTTATCCTGTTTTTCACGACGCACTTATCTACTCCTTTCGACTTTTCATTAAATCAACTTCAGTTTTACAATCATGCATTTTTTATCTTAACCCAACGAATTCTTCCAGAAAATTTCCAGCATTTTTATCCTTCAGTTCCCCCAAAACCTTTTTATTTACCCAAGGTATTCCATATTTATTATTTTCTGGATATAATCCGACGTATCAAAGAAGTCAATCATTCCTTTCATTTCTTCATAAAAGTCTTCCATTTTTATGTCATATATGAAACTGTCCGTGTCCATATATAACAGTTTAACATCCTTTCCATACTTAGGCTTCATCATATTATAATGTAAGTCATACATTAAATGCTTGGATAGATCCAATATACTCATCCCAACATAGATGGGATTATCAAAGCACACTTTAGTTTTGGGCATAAGTATAGCGACCAAATTTTCATTAAATATAATTGTTCCTTTAAAATTCGGTTTCGCTATAAGATTTTTAATTCTCTTGGGATCACACAGAAGTCTGATATCGAGGCGTTTCCTGATGTTCTCCATCCTCTTTCAGAACACCGAGTTGTTCATGAGTTTGTAAAGGTCCTTTTCAAAATCATTGGTTGCCTTGGTTCTCATCTGTGTGTTCAAGTCTATATGCTTCTGCAACCAATTACATTGGTTAAACTCCAATACTCTATGCACCTTTTTCAACTTTATTCCCAGCTGTAAATATTGTTTTAAAACCATATAATGAACGACATAATGTTTTTTATCATACAGGGTTGTTAGCAATTTTGACTGTTTCAAGTCATCGGGTATTCTGTTCTCAGGTGCTAACGGTAAGTCGGAATGGATATTGTGCAAATACTCAGGATATTGTAGGTCACACTCTAGAAGAAGTACCCTATATCTGCGTCATCCGCTATTTTAGTTACATCAATATTGGTTCTCACCCATTTGAAAAACAAAAGATGTTGATAAGATTCCTCTAGTGATTGAACCCTCTTCAGCAATCGAACCTTCTCCAGATATCTTCTATTTTGATAAAGATTTCGATGTAAAGTTTTTAGAGAAGAATACTTTTCCAAGACCCTCAAAGTTCTACAATGAATCCAAGGATGTATTGCAAGAAGTTATCAATAAAGTACTTACTTAAAATTGGCTCGTCAAAAAGGAAACGTTATGAGTCAAATTGCTCGAATGGCCAAAAATGATGAGGGAAGAGAAGATACACTATTATTTAAAGCAGATTATTTAAGAGAACATATGATTACGTAAGAGGATTATCGAGAGCGACTGAGGACAAAGAAAAGAAATATATCTCGGTAAAGGAATGGAAGATAAACTGGAAATTTTAGCTCGATTCACTGATAAAATATGTAATGGATCTCAGAGTAAAAAGTTACATACTCAAATTGTTGATTTACTGGATGCATTATTAAGAGAAGGAACTCTATCCAACGAGCAAATAAAAGAATACTATAAAAATTTGTTATTAAATAAATGAGTAACTTCGTATAAATCAAAATACATCGAAGTGATCATCAAATTGCTAAATTAAAATCTGCATACCAGATATTATTTTAACATTTATTGAATGTAAATTTTGCGCTTAATTAGGAATTCCTTTTAAAAAAGAATTTTTAAATTAAAATCTTAATTTGAAATTTTCAAAAATAGAAATCCGTTTTTTGAAAATGTTTTGATTCTAAAGTGAATATTGCAATAAAAACTATAAAGTATGTATCCTGATACAGGGAGATCATAATTAAAGTTGCTATTCAGATTCTTGTAGAACCTGTACTGCATATTGGATTTTGATCAGAAAAACTTGGTAAATACGTTATAGATAACAAGAAAAATATTTCTGCAATAAAAAATGTCTCATGTTTTGACCAAGAGGAATTATGTGATTAAAGGCCAAAAAAATTTGTCAAAATTAAAATTTATTCAGCTGTGCTCTACTGATATCAATTATGTGTTGAAAACACATCATAGCGTGTTCAATGATAATGCGAAGAGAATTCTTAAGATTTTAGCAACATCACATATAATGTTTGTTTTCACACTTAAGGTAAAATATTAATTCCTCTTCCATAAGCATCTTTTCAAATCTCTACAACCAGAAATCACAAGGATTTAAGTCGGGTGTACAAGAAGTTAGGCATTCGAAACATTTCTTGATGATACACGATTCTCACCAAAATTATATAATACCAAGTAGTTCTCCACTTGGTGTCGAATGAAAAGATGAAGGAAGGTCAAAGTTTACTATACTAGCATTCGTATCAGCATGTTTTAGGAACTTGATGAGTTTAAAAAAAAATGTATCAAGGATAAAATCATCTATAAATTCAAACCATGCAGTCACGAAATTTGAATGCATTGGTTGTTGAGGCATTACATTAAAAGATGAATAAGTGATAATTTTGATTATTCATATTTCCACCCAAAGAAAAGTGCGCTTTATCCCATAGAATTTTCGAAGGTCACAGATCATCAGCAGCCATTGTTGAAAAAAAATCAACATGCAAATTTTGAGCAGGTGTGGTGGCCTGCATTTGCATCATGTAATTCTTATATGGACACAAGATCGAGCACTTGTTGAAGAGTAGCGGGAATCTAAGACTTATACAATCACAGCAGAAAACTTCTAGAGTTCTATTTGCAACCGCTTTCCACCCTCTTCCTGGTTATACTCCCATATCAGGTGCCTTCAAGCTTTGCATAAGTTTCAAATTATTATCCAAAACAGATTATTTTCGAAATTCCTTTAAAAAATAATATTCCCACAATGTAGATAAGCTATTGTTGTCATTTAATAAAACAATTTTAAAGTAAAGCTAGATCTTTCTTCTGTAAATAAATGATTAACAATGACAAAGATATGCAAAATGAGTTTTGGCTTTGATTACAAGTCATTTTATAGGTTTGACTAATTTGTATAAGAAACATTTGCCAGTGATTGATCAAAATTTAAATTATTTTTTACTGTATTTTTTCCGTGACTCAGACAGCACACATATATAGTAAATTTTATCAAAATTTAATAAGCAAAACTAGTTTCATACTTATTTGAGTTATCACTTTAATTATAACCCTCCCGTAGAAAAATGTATCGCTTCTTGATAAATCTTCTTAATTTCCTTTCAATATAAAATAATTATTCAGTGTGGTGAAATTTTAATGTATACTTTTATAATTGATTAAATTATAAAACATTTGAACTCCATGCACATTTATATCTTTTATTGTTTCTCAATTAAAAAAAATTAAGCCTAAAAAATTAAAGTTTGATAAAATTAAATAAATGAATATCCTACGTTAAGTAGTTCAGACATGCGAGTAAAAAATCAATGTTGTTTAGAATTGCAGACGGAAATTATTTTTTTCATGTATACTTCATGATTTTATAAATATAAAAATATTTTAGTTTTCCTAAATTTCTCACGTTTGTGATTTTAACTTTGCCAAATATTTGCCAGAAAGCAAAAAACTTTCAGGTACTTAGAAAGTAGTATCATTTAGTTGCTATTTCTACAGCAATAATTTTCCAATATCATATACAAGAAAGTAGTATTATATGAATACTACTACTTTTCAGTATGATACTGGCAAAGTTCTTATATAAATAAAGCATTATATAATACTTATTATATAATGCTATTATATAATAAGTATTATTATAATATGTAATATTAATAATATGTGATATAATAAGTAATGTAATATAATATAATGTAATATAATATAATCTAATGTAATGTAATATATTATATGTAATGTAATATTACAATTATCAATAGGAATTCCAACTATCAGTGGAAAAAAACTATTTTAGAATTAAACCAAACTTAAATATTAAATGAGAACAGAAAATTTTCTTCTTACAACTTTCTTAGAATACAGTATAGAAATTAAAAATTCTAGAACATTATAATCCACAACATATTGCAATATACAATTCAATTTTATTAGTATTAAATGGCACAAATTATAGTTATGGCCAATCTGGTTTTGGATTCTTGGACAATTCTAAATAGATGATGGCTAGGCTTAATAATGCTATTTTTTACAGCAATATTTGAAAATATTAGGTTTAAACATAATATATTTTTATATCATACAATGGGCCAAAGATAAAATCCTCTCTTAGCTATACAAAGGCTATGGAAGCATGAATGCACTGATAGACACAAACTACGTAGCAAAGTTATATTTTGAGTATAATATAAAAACAGAACATTCTAAAATAAGCTTTCAATACTTATCCCGAAATTGCTTAAGAGCTTACTAAGTCCTATTATAAAAAATTTATGAAAAGTTGTGCTTCACAGCTAACACTCTCAAAACTGGGAGATTTTTAAAAAGACGATGGTTTCTCACTAAATAATTATTAATGAAAAGTTTTATAAATTATTACTTAATTGGTCATTTAACTGTACAAACAAAAATTATAAGGAGAACTGGAAAGTAATATAGATATTTTTACACTAAATTTAAGAGAATATTTATAGTTAATGGTATAATCTCTCTTTATGAACAACTTTTTGGCATCTAATGTGCAAATTTTCAATAATGGACTGATTAAAATCAATTTGTTTTAGGTAAAAAAATCTGACGGCGATACTTTAAAAGTATACATATCTTAAAATTCTTTTTCACATAGAAATAACAGTTGGAATAATTGAGATTTCAATGATGCTAATGTTAGTAAATATGGTGAGTGAAATAGTACTTCTCACTTACATTTTTTTTTTTTGCAAGGTTTGTCATGTCAAATTTCCCATAAACTAATATAATGAAGAAATTAATTAAATGACGTTTCTTTCGCTTATAGTTGATTGTAGGACTTTTTCTTCAAGTCCCAAAATTTTACTTTAGGAAGCTTAAAATATGAAATGCTTATTACGCACTCTAGAGCAAAAAAAATAAGTATTTCATATTTTAAGCTTTTTGCACTAAAGTGCAGAATAATGTCTTTTCCATTATAATCACTGCCTTTTCAGCTACATTGATTTTTTCAATTCACAATGTTCACCATAAAATCAACATGAAGTTTAGGCAGGTATCAACACTTCAAAATATGATTCTTTGAATATTCTACCATACCAACCAAAGCTCATTTTAGGATGTAAATCAACTTTAGCAATTTGAGACAAATCATTCAAAGAGTTACTGCTCTTTAGAATCTACATTTTCATAGGGGAACAATTTTCTATCAATACTGATCATGCAATTGAAAAATCTTGTAAGGCGGATTGGTTACCTTGGTTATGCGAGATTCTGCTTACTTTACCAATCTGTGACAAATGTTCTTTGAGCAAAGACTAAAGTTGACTAAAAGCGTTTGACAAATTCTCAATCCCCTAGCAATATTTACCACTATTTAAACTTTTAGCATGTCATTGTCAAATACTGTTCATTCTCCAATCATTACATGTCAGCAAGATCAAAATTAGCCAATCTGATTTAGAAAAATATGTTTTTCATGAATGTCTAAAACAATTTAGTAAATGAAAATAGCTTTTGAAACAAATATTGCTTAACAGCCTTGTTAAGCTTATAGACCATTCTCTTCTAGCATTTAGCTGGCAACCATTTCAATAACATTGGGAGAAAAATATTTAATTATTTAGATGTGTACCGACCGCTTTTATATTAACCCTTTGGAGCACATTTAATTTTTTGGGGTAGAGTAATTTGTAAGAAAAGCATATTTTATGCAATTATTAGAATTTATTTGCTCCCACCTTTTGTTTTTTTTTTTTTTCAAAAACCTTTTTCTATCACTTGTCTGGCATGTCTATTTGTCTCTTCCACTATGCTATTCCAAAAATCTTCATTTAGGACTTCATTCAAAACCTCCAAAGGTTTAGGATTAGCACTAGCCTTTGCAGACACAAAGGATTTATTCCAGGCACTTCATGAAACCGTTTTACATTAGGTACATTGTCTTTTTCTTCCCAAATCCATTGATCTAATTTCTCAGGAGAAGATTCACTATCACTGCTTGATAAGTATCTTGTACGTCTTTTGCATCTTGGTTTTATCTCACTATCATCACCACTATCATTGTTACTTTGAAATAAACAAGAATGAACATGTTAAATATTGTCTCATTTTCAATGACGTATCAGAACGTCATGTGCGACTTTGGTCAAATTAATGGATGACGTTCTGATACGTTGAATGCGGTCAAAGGGTTAAAGTGTCTTCTACAAGATTGAAATACACAACAAACTGAAAAATTATAAATAAATACTGACATGAACAAAACATCACACATTTTCCAATCCTCCTAACACATAATAATGTTTAAACATTTAAAGGATTAAAAAAAATGTAGTATAATTTCATTTCCTCTTTATTAATTCACTCAGATTATTGATAAAATGTCATTAATTTTTTTGTTTACTTATTAGAAAATAACTTGTTTTATTCTTAAAAGTTTTTTTAAACTTCATTGTAACTTAATGAAACATGAAAATTATATAACAAATGTTTTGGAAGCTCAAGCAAAATTTTATGAATTTTTATAAAAGCAAAAGATTAATGAAAATAAATTAATAAGAATACGGACATTTTAATTTATTTAAAATTTTTTTTCTGCTTTGTGAGTAAGTAAAATCCATTGTGTCGTTAATAAAGTAGGGGGTAAATGACATAGTTAATATTTAACTGAAAAAAAGATTTAAAAATTTGCATTCGAAACAGGGGAACATAATGTGCATAATAAGTTTTAATATATCCATTGTTCATGTTTTGTTTGGAATGAAAATTGAATCTTTCAAAGAATTATCACAAAAGAATATACATGTGTTTACAAAAACTGTTAACAAATTAAGAAAATATAATTTACAGTTAATAAAAACAAATGAAGCTCATAGACTTTTGCCTAAATAAACATATTTAGTAGCATAAGAACGTGAAAATTATATGAATACTGTTTCACATTTGAAAAAATTGTAATGAGTTATAATCATAAACCATAGATAACCATAGATAGCAAACAAATCGATAAAGTTATTATTTAAAGAGGAGAAAATAGCAAAACATTTAATTTACAGAAAATATGTAAAACTTTGCTGAAAATTTTGTAGCTGTTGCTTGATTTATTATAATAAGATGAAAATAAAAAAATAAATAAAATAAAGAAAATTCATGATATGATAAATCCAATTTAGCGCATGTCTCCAAAGGAGACATTTCCTTATGTTACTCAGATATATTACAATCATTTTATTAAATTTCCTTTTGATAAGCTTAGCAGCATTCCTCAGTTCACTTCTATTTTATAACTTACACTTCTCTACTACCATATTTCTATTCTATTACCCATTCTAAAAATTAATAATTTTTCTTAACAAATAGAACCACTGAAATAAAATTTTTCCATTTAAATACATTGCATCCATGTTACTGGAGGATCTCCTATGCTCTTAAAAAATCGTGAGATACAGAATATTTCAAACTCCTTTTAATTTTTATCCCAAAATATTGGACAAGGGTAATAAAGAAATGAAATTTATTAATCTTGGAAATAATGATATAATAAGATTTTAGCAAAACTTCCAACAAATCAGAAAATATGCACAAAGAGATAACATATAAGAGAATAAGCTTATATTTTAACTTACACTTTAATATTTTTAAAATTATTACAAAACATGCTTAAACATCAAAAGTAATTATTCATGATTTGTAGTATTCACTAAATAATTATAAAACATTAATAATATAGAAGTACAAAATGTTAAAAAATGTTTATTTTATAATGTATTTACACATGTAAGGAAAATTTTAATACCAAACAAAATGAGTTGCTTTTGATTATTTTCTAAATACTTCCACTTTGGCAATAACATCATTAATGTTCTCCTTTTTGTTATAATTTTCATTTAAATAGACTAATTTTATTCCATCTTGGACATATGACTCTATGACATCCCAGCTTTCAAATAATTTTAGAGCATTCTTAAATGTCCGAGCAGAGAAACTTTCCTCTGGAAAAAAATTAATATTTTTAAAACAAATAAAATTTACAAAATAAACATAATAGCCTAAAATAAGCATATTATACCTCAATATTTCTAAAATAATTCTGGAACTTGAAGAAAAATTTCTAATTGCTTATACATGAAACTAACTTAAATGCCATAAGGCTGTAGATTTAAAAAATCATTTAAAAAATTTTTCAAAGGTATTTAAAATTTATGACATATTTTCTTCAGACCAACAAAAGAATTTGACATTTTTATATTCATGAGATGCTGCTAAGATAAAAATCAAATTACTCAAAAAATAATATAAATTAAAAATACTATAAGTCATGAAATGAAACTCAGTTAATTGCAAATTAGCAAATGATGAAGACTCTTAAATATTATAAAAATATGCAAGAAAATTTTTATACATTGAAAATAATGTTCCATGAACAGTTGATTTTCTTTAAATAAAAGTACAAAATTAGATTGTTTAAATTAACACACACAAAAATATAAATATTCCCTTTATTCTCTATATAATTCAATTAGCAAAATTAAATATTTTCTTTCTATTCATTCATTCTTATATGTATTCGTTTTCTTGTATTCAGTAACTTTTATCTTTTTGTTTATATATGGCCCGTTTTTACAAATCTATATTATCAAATATGGTTAAGGAATATTGAACTGGTAAATGATGTCATCTCATGCCACTATTCTCAACCAATGAGTGACCAGTATGCCTTGTGAGGTGTTAAGTTCTCTTGAGGTTTATTTTCGGGTTAAGATTTCCTATAGAGCAGACATGCTACAGATGTTATGTTTGGTCGTCACACTATGAAATGTTCAATAGTGTACAACCAAAAAGGAGGTAACCATGTAACCATATTTGTTTGTTTGTCGCGCAACGGTCATTTTTTGCACACGAGGGCTAATTAGACCGGGACTTACGGCTTAAAGTGGATTCCGAACCACTACAAACATCCATGCCCAAGGTGGGATTCGAACCCACGAATTGTTGAACCGAAGGCAAGAGCGCTAACCATTCGGCTGCCAGCTCGGCCCATGTAACCATGTAACACACACACACCTATCATTTACAATTGAAATTATACTTTTTTGTATATAATTAATATTGTTTCTTAAATAACTATAATGAACTCTCCATGATTTTAAGTGTATTTTTTAAAAGATAAAAGTTATGGTTTTATAACATAAGAAACAAAAGTTAATAATTTATATAAAAATTACTATTATTTATAGTTAATATAAAAGTAAAGTTAATAATAATCTACATTCTTATGAGAAAATGTTTTTCTTCTTAATACAGTATTTAGTGCAAAGATTTAGAAATATTTTATTTATAGGACTTCACATTCGCCTGAAATTTGATAAATATTTTTGCATATATTTTTAGTTCATAGCAGCTAAATATCATACTTTAACTTTTTCTTTAAATTGCTTGCTCTACAATTATTGAATTGTTATAAAGCTTTTAATATAATTTTCTTAAATGATAACATTTAAATGCTTACCATATGCTAATAACCCTTTATACAATTTTTCTTGTGCTGTCAGCTGCATATCTTGCACAAATACACTTTCTAAATAAGAAAATTATGTAACTCAATTTAAAAAACATGAATCTACCAACTTTTATAATAAAAACTTACTTTTAGCTAATTTAATACATTTACACTAAATTAAGACATATTTTAAGCTGACCTTCTTTTACTTCATCAACTAATTTCAAAAGAGTGCAAGCAGAGATCCAATAAGATTCTATGTAAGAACTTAAAACATTACGCAAAAATTCTAGATGATTTATGCTCTCTTCAGTGAGATCTATCTACAAAAATAATGGTAAGAACATTATTTAATAATGTAATTAAAAAATATTTAAAAAATACACTGCACAATAAATAATATAAAGATAATAAAATTAGTATACACAATGTAAATAAAAATATCACAGAACTGTAATTTTAAAATAGAAATGTATGAAAAACACAGAAATTTTATTCATAAGGCGGAGAAAAAAATATATGTCCATTTTGTTAATACATTAAATTAGATAATAATTTTTATTGTTGATTATTTTAAATCCAAAAGAACACCTTTCCTGTAAATAAAGAATAATTTTTTTATTCCCTAAGTAATAAGTGAGTTCAAGTTTTTTAATGAGAATTCAAGCTGCATTTGTGTTGATATGTATTTTTTCATAGTTCTGGGATTATAAGCACAAGTGGCTAATTTGTAATGGTAACATCACTAAATTCCAACTGTAATTGGGGATTTAACAGTGGAATATATTACACGGACTATTATTTTTCTATAACTAGCAACATATTTTATGCTGAAAGCAAATGAATTGATAAAATGTAAATAATTACAAATTTAATAAAATAATTAACAAGTGAAAATAAAAAAGAAATTGCAAAGAGAAATTTTGATAAATTGTGGGTTATATTTGTGTATTGTATGGGAGAACATATAGAAAAGTCTAAAAAAATGCATACAGAAATCAGAAGCGCAAGTTCAATCTCCATTGTTCAACAGTGCCAGGAAATGTATAAAAAATCTTTCATTTTGAAGAGCACTGTCCAAATATTTAGAAACAATAAACCCTGAATATATAACTAAGACACTTCAGAGGGGACAGCCAAATGGACTAACTATAAAGCATTCTAATACCCACTGTGTAAATTGTCTACCAGAAGGAGTTTTCACAGACAGTGAGCCACATAGAAGGAAACCTGGAAAACTCCTCAGCATCAACTTCAATAGACGCGTAAGCAGAAAGCAGAAGAGCAACATCCATCTTCTCTTGTTCTAAAATGGTTGAGATCGAGCAAAGGACTTTTTACTGAAGATTCTTGTTCTCCACTAAGCTATGACAAGTCTAAAAAGCCTATTACAGAGATACCCTATAGTGGACAGTCTAATCACTGAAAGACATTGTAATAATTTTCAATATCCACCACATATATTGCATTCCAGCACTTTTAAGCAAAGAGGGCAATATTCACAAATTGCATGGAAGGAAACCTGGAAAACCTAACCACACACATGAAGAAATAAACACTCATTTCCTGATGTATAGCAATAATTAGGATTAAACCAAGAGCTTAAATTCTGAAAAGCACTGTACTATTTAGGCCATGGTGAGCTCATAAACATATAACTTTTAAAACCGTTAAATACAGCTTCAAAATTTAAATAATGAAGAAATATGTACAATTTTAGTTATGTCTATATTTATCAGGCCAAACGCCTCATATATTAGATCATCCTTTGCTGAATTGTTTGTATAATCTAGATTAATGATTTTAGGTTTTTCTTTTAATTATCTCACAAAATAACAGAATGAATGGAAAGAATGTCTTTTCTAGATTTCACATCATCTAATGTTGTCCAAATTGTACTTAATTTTTAAACCATTTACAAATGAAAATTAAATTAAAAAATTTTCTTTAATATATTTGAAAGTCATTTGTCAATAAAGAAGATAATAAAACATGCTCTTTTATTATTTTAGAATATAAAAAGATAATCATACAGATAATTACATTAATCAATAAAAATGATAAATGATAAATTAAAAACAATAATTTTTAAGTACAGGAATGTTCATTAAAACTAGCATACATAGAAATAAAAAATGTTAGATATTAATATTGAGTGTGCCTTTAATTTCAACTATTGTTACCAACACTAGAAAACATACAATATTACTACAGCTATTATAACTTCTTATAAGTGATTATTTAATTTAAGTTATATTTAATTTAAAAGTTACTTTTAGTTTTGATTGATTCATAACTGCATCATCCGATGAATCACTTTCATCTCCACTACCTCCAAATGATAATCTGTTCCTATTATATATAGAATTACTAAGAGACGTTTTGACCTAAAAATTACGTACACTTTAGTCATACACATTTTTAGAAAACTTAATGCAAATTTCATAGCATTAGTGGATTTGATATAATGCATAACCATATTTATGGTTTCTGCATAATTTAATACAATTTACACTTAATAAATATATTTTTATAAATATAAGTGTATTAGTTACTTACTTCAGATGCACATAAGCATTCTTTTTCTATAAGCTCATCTATTGTATTACTGAAGGAAATCACAATATCTGAACAGGGCTGAAAAATAAAATAAAGTAACAAATGTTAAATAATTTTTTAATTATTTAAGAAATATGCTCTAAAAAGTGAATTTATCATGTTATATTAATTGGCATAAACAATAATACAACAAAAAAAGATATGCTAATTTGTTACTTTGCAAAAAAATGTTCTAAATACCTAAGGCAAATTTTGTATGGTTATTGATAGTTTAATAAGGAAATATTATTTTATTTTGAAAAGTTTTACTTAAAAGAAAATTGAATTTAACTTTTTGTAAGGGTGTGAATGAACCAATTTAATAAATATTGAGTTTAATAAAAAAAAGTTAATATAAAAATAGAACACAAAATTCTTTTTAAAACAATGAATGTTTAAAAGTTAAAATTTAAATCTGTACATTTACAATATTACTGGCATTCTAAATCATTTATTATATTTTTAATAGAATTTACATAAAACAATTTAATGCATTCAATTTCAATTCTTTTAAGATTGAAAAGTAAATACTTTTTTAAGAAATATAGATCTGTTTTATTTAGAATGCAATCAGTAACTAAGCAGAAGAATATACTATAAATTAGAAATGTTTGATTTACATGCATTTAATTTGAAAATTTCAAACATACACAATGAGAAAACAAATAATGAATCAATTTAAAATGATTATTTATTTTCTCCTTAAAACTCTTAATTATGTAGTTTATTAGATGATCATATATTTGTAACAGAAACTCTTTTTAAAAAGAAATTGTAACATAATCTTTTGGCACCAATTTTTGGTCATAAGTTTAATTTGATGGCTTAACTAATTAAATATTAGTGAAAAACTTATTCCCGATAGTTACATTTGAAATTAATAGCATAAAATGTTTCCTGAATTCTATGAAAAAATAATTAAAGCAAAATTTCCAAGTCAAATTATACAAATAATTTAATTTGAACATTTTTAACATACAAAAATTTATTATTCTGTTATTAATTAAAGAAATGTTGAATAGAAAAATAACATGCACTGTTATAACAAAAACATGAGTGTATTTTTTCATGAATTACCTTTTGTTTAAAATGAGTATTCATTTATTTCAAATAAAATTCCTATAACATGTTTTCCTTTCAAACAAGATATTAATTTCAAAGTTTATTAATATTTCATATTTTGAACTTTTTTTAATAAATAATAGCAATTTTCAAAGAATATTGTTTGAAAATGATGCATTATTAATTATTAATGACTATAACTTGTGTGTATTTACAATATACAATTCATTAATTATGCAATATCTTCTAATCTAACTAATCACACAAAAAAGAAAATATTTTTTACAATACTAAATATGTGTAAAATGTTTAGAGTTGTGTGAATGATGGATAGCAGCAAATTAAACAAAAAAAAGCATTCCTTCAATGAGACTATGTTTTTCAATATTAAACTGCAATAACAAAATATAATTTAGGAAATTGAAACATCACAAATGTTTTACCAGCCTAGTATATATTTATATAGATAATTAAATTATGAAGCTTATAATTTGCATTTCATATACTTACACGAATAGCTATAAATTCAAATTGCAAAATATCACACAATTCAATGGCTTTATCTACTAATTGACTTCTTGAAACAAACAACAAACTATCACAGTGACGAAAATGGCATATTTCTACATCAACTAAAGCATAAAGAGCATTCACTGAAATTTGAAAAATTTTTTATAATTAAATGCATATTATTAAATTATTGATAAGCTATATTCTATGAAATTAGTACAAAAAATAAAGCTTATAAAAATGTTTAGAAAATTAAAATTCAATATGCTATACTTATAGCTATTATATATAGTACTTGTATATTTGTGCAAAATAATTCATTCTATGCTGAAAGAAATAGTCTCACTTATTATAGATGACAATGATTAATACACTACTCATCACCCACAACGCTACACTATGAAAGAAGCATGCAAAACATCATACTAATCATGGGTTTGCAGCAATCATGCACTTTCTCTCCTCTTCTCACCAAAAAGTTCATGTACTCAATATTATGATTTGGGCTGATAGAGTATTTTCCACCCCCATCCCTCTCATATGCATTGCCAATAACTGAATGGTACATCACTGAGTTGTTAGAACTTGTGGTACCTCCTATAACATCAGGGCTTGGCATTAGCCATATTCCAATAAGATAATGCATAAGCACATGTGGCACACAATGTTCAAGAGTTCTTCAGCCATCAGGTTGAATTACTTCCTTAGCTTGCTAATTTTCTCAATTTAAGATCAAATGAAAATGAGTAGTTCATGCTTCACAACAATTGGCCTGAGATGCTTTACCAACTTCTACACCATTAACCCTTTCAGGCGCACTACCCCTTAAAGTTGAAATATAAACAAAAAAAATTGTAAGTTGTCTATTTAGGCCTATATGAGTAAACAGTAAAGATTTTGTAAAGATTGCATGTACCATTTCGATTTTGTGGGTGTTCCATCACATGGAACACTGTGCCGCAAAGGTCGTAAAAAGTAAGCATTGAAGCTGATAAACGCGTAAATGTATTTGCATATGAATGAAAAAACAATGCATTACACCTGCGTAGTAGATGGTCCAGGGTGCATCACAAGGCCTGCTACTCTACACCAAAAAAATAATAATAATAATAATAATAAATAAAATAAAGATTTCTGTACAACTTCTTTGTTATTCAAGTCAGGTTTTGGGGCTGCATAGAGGAACCTTGTTGTCTTTGGCATCATTTTCACTAGTATCCGCCACAACATTATCAGTCTCAGACTGATCAAGTGGTTTAGGAACATATTTCTCTGCATTACAATCACTATCCATATGTTCTGTTGCACTAACATTTTTGAAGCATTTTTATTGCTTCTAAAGGACTAATACCTCTACATGCCATTTATTTGCAATTAACAAATTAAAAATATCAACTAGAAGTTAAAATTATGTTTGCAAAAACTAAACTAAAAATATATAAATTCAAAAAAATATATACAAATATTATAAAATGAATAGAAGCACAAAGAAAAATCAGGAGCCTAAAAATAATGCTTCTCTAACTATAGAGGATATGAACTAACTGATATAATCCTATACCACACTGAAGCTTCCCAATTCAAGAAGCCAATAAGGGTGTAGAAGTATTATCCATATAAGTAATCCTTCCTTGTACATTCCTCAATATTAGTTTATTCCACTCCAAAAGAGAGAAAACACAGTAAAAAACAAACACAGCTGTTCCCCTCAGTATTGATTTCAAAGCTAATCGCGCTCTAAATCACGTAAAGAAAAAGTGCTGTTGCAGCGCAGTGTTCCAGGTGATGGAACACCTAGTTTTTATCAGATAATTCTGTGGATACTTTATGCATAAAAAATTTTAAGTAATACAGAATCAATAGTTCAAGTTATAAGCAACAAAATAACACAGAAATTTCTTTTCAAATAATTAATTTTCTATAAGAAAAAAATTTGGAAATATTCCTTCAAAATAAAGGGATTTAAATAATCTCCTATAATTGAAAATTATTTATCTTCTTATATAGTGCTGCCATCTATTATCATCTATTTATCATAAAATGCAATGATTTGGTAACAATTTAAAGTTTGGTGTTCCATCATCTGGAACACTGAACCACAAAAGGTTAACATTGGCAATATGTGGAAGCTGCATGGACAATTATCCACCGAGGATATATTAAAAGTCTCTTTTATTCTATGCTGAGAAGTGTAGCAATGGTTATTGCTTACAACGGTGACTACAATAATTATTGATTTTTTTCATTATTCATACTTCATAAAAGGCTGTAATCATTTCATTCCATCATTAGATCTTTGCATAATGACATATATAACAAATAAATTTAACTGTTGTTTCAGTTCTTCCTCTCTTTAGAGGGTCAATAAAAATGAGTACCATTCAGGTTCAGGAACCAAACACTGGGGATTTTTGGGTTAGGCTGACCACCTAAATGGGATATACACTTTGCACCCAAGACCATCAGTCAAGAAAATAGATATGGGCATGGTAAGCCTTGGTAGGGGGCTGTCATACCACTATGAGTTTAATTTTAATAATATCTTTGGTCTTTCTTGGCAATGCATTTATACCAAGAAGATAAAAGTCACAAGAAGTGTATGAATATAAATTTATAAGATTGAAGATAGTCAATATTTCATTAAAACTCCTATCTTTCATGATACAAATATATAAATATTTTATTGTGAATATACATGAATATGCATTCTATTCAATAAATTAATGTAAACTTAAAAGAAATATAAATTAGAAGAATATAACATTAAATTATATTCTCCTAATTTACATATAATAAAATTTGCTTAAATAAAGGTGGAAAAGTAAATTGCAGAAATACATAATTTGTATCATTTCATAAAAAGGATATTCTAAAAGTTTCAAAGTATCAAACTGGAAAACTACTAATTTACAAAAAAAAAATGGATTAACTTTTAAAATAGTTCTAACTAAGAATTATCACAACTTAATGGTTTCAAAGAGAAAATCAATTTTAATATAGTCACATTAAATCAACTATTTTTTTTTTAACTTTTAGCATTTTAAATGCTGAATGCAAATCACAAAAATTTATAATTAATCAAAATACACATTAATATTACACTTGGTATCTATAATTTAAATAGTAATGAATACACATGAGAAATTCAAATGTACGCAAGATTATACTGTGCAAATAAAAGAAATGGCAAACATTTACTAATAACTATTATTTATTGAAACAAATTCAAAATTTTATAACCAGATTTTTAAAAATATTTAAAACCAATGAGTTGAAAACCTGTATTCCAACAAAACATATTAAAATTAAAAAATGTATTTAATTACAATATTGTATAATAAATAAGTTTTGATGAAAATAACTCAAAAATAAAATAAATGAGTTGTCACTTTCCTCTATAAATTATCTATAACTCTAAATGGTTTCTTATACAAATTATCTCTCTCTCTCTCACACACACACAAACGCACGCACCCACCCACACACACACACACACACACACACACATATATATATATATGTTCTCATGTTATAACCACCAAATATTTAAAATATATATAAAAAAATTTTAAAAATTAATATTTTTTGTAAGAAGATACACCAAGTCACTGCAAGATTCACACAATTTAGCAATGGAATTGAAGATTAGTACTAATTCCCAGCAAATTTTATGAAGTTTATTATATTTAATTTATTTTGAAATTAAAATTTCAATGTTGAAGATTTTTATCCCTCTTCCCAGTTGATATTTTCATATATATTTTCAGTAATGTCAGACTGTGCTTTTTTGATGCATAAAAATTACTTCCAAATAGGAAAAAAAATCATACAATTTTTGGATTTTTCAAAACATATATTTTTTAAAGCTACAGAAAATATATACATATTTTTAAATGAAGAACATAATTTTGTTCAGAATATTTTTTCAAATAAAATAAATTGCATAAACATCTTTAGCAGATAAAATTTACCCATGTGGGATTTGTATCAGCAAAACCAACTTTCACTACCTGTATCTAAGACTAAAAAATTTTTAATAAAACAAAAACATGCAATTTTCGATTTTTTTAAAATTTAAATTAAAAAAACAACACTTGAACTCAAAATGTCTGATGCTGACAACAAACTTGAAAACATTGTTTAAATTCAAAACATTTAAAAACTATTAAATTAACATTTTTGAATTGATATAAATTATGTGCATAATATATCAATTTAAATTCTTAAATTGTCAAATACCCTAATTAATAAAAAATGATGTACATTTTTTTATATCTATTTAAATTTTCATATTTCTTTATTGAAAAAATTACACATACAGTTTTTTGGAAAGACACAGAAAAAATATACTAAATAGAATCCTCAGTGAAAAATATCATTAAATTTAAAAATAATAACTATTATAAAATTAAAATGTTAATAGAAAATGAATTATAAAAGTACAAAATTTTAATAAATGTAATTATAATTACAATAAATGATAATACAAAAAAAAAGAATCACATAACAGACAAAATAAAATAGTTATGATTACTGTGTTATGTTAGAAATTCTGAAATGGATTCATCAAAATTAAGAATGTGTGAAATAAACATAAGATAGATCAGAAAGTATAATATTTAATGAAAAAACTAGGATTTAAAATTGTGATACACAATTTTAAATGGTACATGATTTAGATTGTAAATTTTGTATAGGAGTACTGGAACAAAAAAAATTATACATTTTATATCTGATAAATAACTAATCAATATAAGTAATAGATACTCATTATGCAAAAAAATATCAGTATATTTATCAGCTTAAACTAAAGTAAATCAAACATTAATTAATACATACCCACAATACTATCAAGTAAAAACACTGGCACAACACATCTAGAATAGCACTGAAGCTCAAAAACAAATGGGAGTTTTATGGCTGGTTTATAAATGACAATTTTCATATTGTTATTTTCTAAGTCACTGGAAGTCCATTCCATATCAATAATTTCAACTGAAATCAGATCTTTTCCTAATAGTTCTACAGCTCGTTTAATTACTGGCAATGATTCACCAGTAAAACCAGTATCTCGTTTCTTATTATTCAGTTCAATTCTTAACCAATCCATTCTGCTTTGCAACTGTTGTTGTGTAGCACCCTAAAAGTTGTTCATTTAATAAAAATGAGTTAAAATAATAAAAAACAATAATAAATAAATATTTTGTTCTGATGTAAAATCATAATTTTGACTACCTCGATCAAAACCTTATAGAAGTAGAGAAAAATTTTGTACAAAATAATGAAATGAAATAAATATCTGATTATGAAACATAATGAATATCACCAAATAAAGATGTTAATATTAAAATATTAATAACATTATTATTAAATATGTAAATAAATCCATAATAATAGACCTAATTTAAAACATGAAATAAGAAAATCATACTTTTCTGTATTGAGTAAGAAGTAAAAATGCTAAAAGATGAGTACTCATTAATGAAGTTGCTGAAGTTCCATCTGCAAAAAATGATAAAGAAAAAAATTACTTGAAATGAAGTTATTACAGTCTTATACATTAATACTTTAATTCTCTTACATTTAAATATTTTGAAAAAATTAAAATGTAATATGTTGAGGAATATTCTATTTATCATATTATATAGTATGTTAAAAAACATAATTATTTTATTGCATAAATGAATAACTTTAAATAAACCATAATTTTTAAACCTGGAATTTATCTTATACATTGATTATACAAATATTCTAAAAAATTAACCTTGCTTATATTTAAGGAATAAATTCTTTTCTTGCATAAAAAAAACTATTTTGATTAAAATGCTGTCAATGATCATCATTTATTGCAGAAATTGAAACAGAAAGTTAAATAAAACTGTGCCTTTTCTTTTATTTTAGAACTAGAAACAAAATAAATATACAATGGAAATTTTGATTGAAATAATATAATTAAGGAATACAGTTTTTAATAAAAGCTATAAATTATAAGTGTATTGAAGAAGCATGTTTTCTTATTTCATATAGAAGGAATTACAACCTACTTTTTGTCATAAAGTTTCTGATAAAAAAAAATTTAAAATTTATACTGGTTTTAATAAGCTGCTTCCTTAATAGACTGTTTAAATTAAAATAATTACTGTACACCCATTCTGCTATTTAAACATATTAGTTATGTTAAATTGTTCACAAATTAGTAAAAAACATGACATTTGTAGTAACAAGTATTGTGCAATGCAAAATTATAACATGATTATTAATTTATATAGATGCAAAAACTATGTACCATAAATTATATGCTGAATCAAATTTTTGACAGCAAATTGAAATTTTTCATTTTCAGTCACTTGGTCAACTGATTGAACAGTTGGGGATGAAGGCGGTGTTTCTATAGAGGGCATGCAAACTGAAGGATTGTTCTTAGATGATTGAAGAAATTCCTATGAAAAATAACATGATGTTTTTATAAGTTGGCAAGCTATAGTTTCTGTAACAATTTTATGTATAATATTTAGTAAATAATCAATGACAGAAAAAAAATGAGAAATAATTTTTAATCAAATAACCACGTAAATTTTTACTCTGCAATTTATTTATTTTATTTAATTTTTGTCAACTCAAATTTCAATATTTACATTCAATCATAGCTCGTTGTTGAACTTTTAGCTTATTAATATTTTAGGGTTCATCAGGAGAAAAATTTTAATATTTATAAGAATGATTCTTAATTATAACCAAAGAAAAATAATAGCACTTTAAAATCTATAATAATAATAGCATTTTAATATCTATAATAATAATACATATTATAGATATTAAAGTTAAGTGCTAGTACTATATGTAATCAAAAAGAATTAATCTGGGTTGAGTATACAATAAATAATTAACTGTATTTACACATAAAAGGTTTTCCAAGTTACATCTAATGGTATCAAAACATATATATATATATATATATATATATATATATATATATATATATATATATATATATATATATATATATATGGTGAACTAAGTTATCTAATTCAGTGGTTTTCAATCACTTTCCTTTGTCATTTTTGTGTGCAGCCAAATTCTTAAAATGTACCGCTAAAATTTAGAAATATATATAGTAAATTATATTGCTTATCTTTATTTATTACAAATAAAGTAATAAATGTTGTTTTTGTAGTAAATATTATATTATTTTATTTTACATTAAAAATTATCATCATAAACTATTTTATATATTGTCTACTAAGTAGGTAAACAACTTTTATATTTTTCTTTGTATGCTGTCAAATTTTGAAATTGTTAAAAGTGCGCTATGAAAAGGCTTGAGAATCACTGATCTAATGTAATAAAAGGTATGTTTTAAATTTCTTTTGCATTGCATGTTAACAATTCTTAATGAATTTCAAAGCATTAAATTTGCAGTATTCAATTATTTTAAAATTAAAAAAAATCATTTAGAATATATTTAAATATTATATAGATCTATATTCTATTAATAAGGCTTTGACACATTGAAATTTAAAGAAACTGCTAGTTTTGAATATCAGTTAATGTATATATACACAATTCTCTTGCAAATTGAAAAATTAAGTTATATTACAAAAACATCATTCATTTTTATGTAAAGATATTCGCAACAGATATAAATTTATGTTTATCTTTTAACAGATTTAAAGAAAAAATCGAAATACAAACATTTCATTAATTCTCAATATGATCTACAGTACATATAACTTGAAGCACTGAGCTTTGAAGTCAGAAACAATATTTTAAATAAAAAAAAGTTATGTGCAGCTTTACAGCTCAAATTAATTAATATGAAAATACAGAGCGAATGAATTCAGAGAATTTTTTTCACTGTAAGGTTTATAGAAACAAAAATGAAGTATTTGCATACTCCATTTTTAATTTTGTATACTAATTCTTTTTTCATATAACTCAAAAAACGATAATTTGATTTTGCACTAGGTATATTTTTTATAATTCTAAATTTTATCTTCAGCTTTTAAAAAAATTTAAATACTGGAAAATTAAAGAAAAAATTTAAAAAAAAGAAATCGAAAATTTAGAAATTTTAGGAAAAACCATAAGAATTAGTAGATATGTCCCATTTTTCTACTCTAGAGGAAACATTTAGAACTAAGAAAGATAGAATTCGGAAAACCAAAGTCCTTTCAGCAGTTAGACATATTGATGTTAGATTTCTATACAGGAATATATCAGAGACAAGGATATAATGATCAGACAGAGAAGAGTAAGTTGATCAAAGCGTCGAATCATTGTGGACAAACACCAACAAATCAATTGAGCAACAGTTACAAGAGAATGTTTGGAAGAAGGTCATGTTATAGGAACAGCAGTTGCTTGCAAAGTAATGTTAGTATGAATTAATAAATTCAATATTTTTAAGCTAATAATCTCACAGATGACACATATTAATATTTTGTGGTATGTGCAGTAAACACTTGATGTATCCATATTGAATATTTATGAATATTAAACTTTTTTGACAGAACAAAAGTAAATAATACATGCAAAAATATTTTCGAAATTTAGTTACAGCTGAGCAGGATAAAATGTAACAGTTATAGACCATAATGACACTTTTCAAATACTTACAAAAAATTGCTTTTAAAAATATAAGCCTTCTTGTGTTTCAGGAAATAAACTTCGAAAACTCTCAAATCATGCTTCCCTCTACTATTTTTAACACTGTCAAGGATCAAACTTAGATCTTCAATTTGAAAGAGAATGATCTTACAATTTTGCCACAGAGAATCCTAATAGATATTGAGCAATTACACAAAAAATATGAGAAAATATTACCTTCATTGAATAGGGTTGGCCAAAGTTTAGTCTTACATTGCCAAACTTTCCATGAGTAATTTTCCACCAATAATATAAAAATGAAAATGAGCTTTCCTTTTCTTTTGTCTGACCCTAAATATCAACATAAACTATATTTAAAATGCATATTTTAACAAATAGCAGTAAATAAGGTATGTGCAATTCTCACCAATTGCTCTGCAATAAAATTTCTTCCGAGAAATTTTTCATGACTTATTGATACAGTAGATACATAAATATCTTCCAGGCTACCTATGAAAGCAGTCAATGATTCAATTCAAGTAATTTAATATTAAAAATATCTTTAAATAAAAATAACAGTTAAATATATATAAATTAAAATACATAATTTGTTTCTTCACAAATAATTAAGCATTTGAACTGAATTAATATTTAATACAGCATTCCATAATTGAAGTTTTTGTATTAGAAAATAGTTTAAAATTATGAAATTTTACATATATTGAAACATTTAATGCATTTTTTATTTTTAAGCAAAGCTTTTAAGCTGATAATCTACAGAAGTATACAAAGTTGAAAAGTAATAGTTGTTATTTCAAAAGAATTCTATAATTGTATGCAATTAGAATATCAATCTTATTTCAATAAATAATACTTTCATTAAAAGAAGGTATTCAAATTGCATATATGAGCTATTTTCTTTGCACCTTAGGAATTTATTGGTATTAAAATAAAAATAACAGTTCTAATATAAAGAATATACAGATGTTTTCTTCATTGTAACAATAAAATACTGACTTGGCACAATGAAATACTAAACCTTTTATGATTGTGAAGTAAGTTTCCTATATCATTTGTCAAGAATTGCTAAATTTTTTAGGAAAGCATAAGGTAAAGACGAAATGAATATTTTCGTTATATTTTAAGGGTGCAATTTTAAACATAAATACAGTAACTATTAAAAATATATATAATAAAGGAAATAATGTTAAAATTTTGAAATAAAAGCAATTACAAATATTAATCTATAAAAATTTTCAAGCATAATCTTCAGAAATAGCTACACAGAAACATTAAGTGAATATAAATATTGGTTATGCAGCAGTTCAAGAGAACTTTAATTGTAAATTATAGTAAACACAATTGTATTTAAACTTTATCAATTTGAACTTTCTTTAAACATTTTTATATATATTTTGATTAAGTAAAAAAATATCCAATAAAAACCTTTAGCAGTTAAAAACTACCTCCCACAAAAATTTATTTAGAAAATTTTTAATTTTATCATTATATTTTCTTAACAAAAATGTTGATATACTGATGCAGCAAAAAAATAAAATTAAACACATTGTCATAAATCTTTGATTACTATAACATTTTAACATTTATTTGCACATTATTGATTTTGTAAACTGATATTTCTTGTAAGTAGAAACAAAACTTCATAATTGCAATATATTGAAATATAATATTTTCTAATTTAACTACTTAATATGAATGTTTACTTACCATTTAAAACAGATTCAACAACAACAGAAAGTAAATTACATTTATCCAAACTATGTTTACTATGGAGTGAAAGTGTTTCTTTCATACAAAATTCTAAGTTATGACCAGCTTTTAATGATTCTATGATATACTAAAAATATATATAAATATTTATTTTTTATTTTGAATTACATTATAAAAAGAATTACATTATAAAAAGATTTACATTATAAAAAATTTGAAAAGAAATTTGATTTGGTAAAAATTTTTAATATGCAAAATTTGTTTTCATAAACAGAATGTTTCAAATTACTTTACAAAGGATTTTAAAAATAAAATAAAAGAAGCAGTAACAAATAAAAGAATGATATTTTTAGAAAAAGTTACAAAAACATGAGGCTTTATAACTGTGTATACTTATATATATATATATATATATATATATATATATATATATATATATATATATATATATATATATATATATATATATATATATATATATATATATATATATATATATAGGTTGCTATAAACTGCAGTTTTAATATATGAGATTAACATTTGTAATCTAAATAATTAAAATTAAAAAATAGTATATATCAATTGGAATTTTCATTAGAAATATAAATCAATATATAAGTAATCAATATATTTTAAAGAGCAAAAAATATTTTTATACCAGCATGTCACAAAGAAATGAATTCTAGTTTGTTCTCTTTTATAATCAAATTTTGCCATTGTTCATTTTCATAAATATCATTTTCATGAATTTAATGGAAAGATGGAAAATTGTTTGTTTCAGACTTGCAAATTCCAGGATTCCTGCCAAAGAGACTTTATGAAATGTTTAATTCACTTTCTCAAATCCATTGATGGAACTGAAGGTAGAGTGTGAGTAGGTGCACACCTAGCTGATGCATCAGCCTTCTTATTGCCATCTATTTCCATGTGACCTGGTATCCAGCAAAACCATATTTCCAATCCCTTGCTAGTTAGAGTATCCATCAGTTTGAAAATCTTGGACACAACAAGGTGACAGTTAAAGTTACTATTTCTCAAAGCTTCCAATACACTATTACTGTCAGTGTACACACAGATGTTACATTCATTTCTAGTATTCACCAGCTTAAGTGTACGGTATATAGCCGTAGCTTCAGCAGTGAAGATGGAACAGGACTTGTGCAGGCTGTAACTAAAGGAAGTATTATCAAAATAAATTCCACAGCCAACGTGTCCTGCTGTTTTGGATCCATCTGTGAATACAGGAGTGTACCGTTCATACTGACAGCAATGGAATGCAAAAAGCTGTTGATAAATAGTCGCAGTTGTGTCCAACTTTTTGTAACTTTCAAAGGGATTGATAACAATGATATCTGGATGATACTAAGGTGGATGTGCGAAAAAGTCTGTGGACTCAATTCGGACATCACATAGGTCAGAAAGCAAAACACTAGATTTAATGCGAGAGAGAAAAGGTTGAATACTTGATGGCCTAGCAATGTATAATCTCTTAAGAGAGGCATTAGGAATTGTGGAATACAAGGAATGATGAGGTGAGGACATTATTTTTGAATAATAATTAAGAGACAGCTGCATCCGCCGCTGTTCTAGAGGTAACTGTTGGCAGATTACATATAGACTTTGAACAGGTGATATGCTAAACGCACCAGAACAAATCCTTAAAGCAGAGTGGTGAAGAGTATCTAATCTGCGCAAGTTGGAGAGTCTAGCTGATCCATAAGCAACACAGCCGTAATCAATTCAAGATAAAATTATTGACTGGTAAATTCGAAGGAGTGATGTGCGATCTGAACCTAGAGATGTATTTGAAAGCACCATTGAGGATGTTAAGCAGTTGCTCACACTTCTTCCACAGGCGTAAAACATGCGGAAGGAAAGTTAATTTCGTGTCGAAAATCACGCCAAGGAATTTTATCTCACTGACTACAGGAATGGGACTACTATTTATGAGAAGCACAGGATCATTATGGAGACTAGTTTTCCTGCAGAAATGAATGCAGCAACTCTTACTAGGAGATATACCTAGTCCATTTCGTTCACACAAATTAATTAGATTATTTACAGCTGTTTACAATTGTCTCTCAATTATATTCATGTTTGATCCCTGATATGAAATTTGCAAGTCATACATATATAAATTACTATGAACAGAAGATGGTAAATGATGGAGTATATTGCTGATAAAAACGTTAAAAAGCGTTACACTTAAAACACTACCTTGAGGTACACCCTCAGCTTGGTTAAAAGTATTGGAAATTGTAGTTCCAACGCGTACTTTAAAAATGCGTGAGGCCAGAAAATTTTTGATAAATATTGGAAGATTACCCTTAAAGCCAACATTATGCAGAGTACGGAGAATTCCATAGCGCCATGTACGGTCATAAGCTTTCTCAACGTCGAAGAAGATTGCAACAAGGTGGTTTCTCCTCACGAAAGCATTTCGAATTTGGGATTCTAGATCTACAATGTTATCTATAGTGGATCGTCCTCTTTGAAATCCCCTTTGATGACAAGGTAGACAATTATTCTTCTCTAAGACGTAAATGAGTCTAGCATTGACCATAAGCTCAAAAGTTTTGTACAAGCAACTCGTGAGAGCTATTGGACGATAACTCAGAGGATCAGATGAATCTTTGCCAGGCTTCAAAATTGGAATTACTATCGCTTCCCACCAAGAAGTTGGAAAGACACGTTCCATCCAGATTCTATTAAACAATATCAAGATGTTCAATAACGAATTATTGTCTAAATGACAGAGCATTTGATACGACATTCCATCAAGCCCTAGACCGGTGTTATTTGCCTGAGACATGGCTGTCTTTAATTCCAACTATCGAAAAGCACAATTATAAGGTAGATTATGTCGATTGTCAAATCTTACTGGTGTCTGCTCTACAATTCTTTTAGTCCTTAGAAAAGTAGGACTATATGAATCAGAGCTGGAAACACAAGCAAAAGTTTCTTTGATGACATTGGCAATATCTACCAGTGAGGAATGTACAGCAGCTCCAGTTTTTAAAACAGGAATGGAATGATCCTGATAAATACCATTGGCTGCTTTCACTTTCCTCCATAACTGTTTGCTTGAAGTCAGTGTGGTAATTGATGACACGTATAACGAGTCCAAGATTCCCTCTGACTCTTACGTCTAACTCTACGAGCAAACGCTTTGGCTTTCTTGAAAGCATTAAGATTCTCTGTGGTTGGATATCTTCGAAATATATTCCATTGCTTCCTTTATTTCTTGTAGGAGATTTGACACTATTTATTCCACCAAGGTTTCTGGTGTTTATGTGGAATGATGGAATTTTTAGGAATAGCAACATCCGCAGCTCAGATTATTGTGTCAGTGATATATTTAACGGCATCATCTATCACATCTGTCTCAACTCTTGTCTCACTGATCACAGTCAATTGCGTGAAAGGAATTCAATCATAATTAATAATAGCTAAGTCAAGAATAATACAATATACTAAACACCATACAGCATTTGTATGAATCAATTCCAAGGCTAATATAAATAATGTTACATACCAAAAGCAGTCCTAAATCATCCTGTTAAAAAAAATCTTAATAAAATTTAAGGTGTTTCTATTATTTTGATAATCACATGTAAATTTCACAACTGAAATGTATATGATTATATATATATATACAAAAGCATGATTGAAAAAATCATGTCATTAGATAAGAAAAACTTTAAAAATGAAAACAAGTAGAAAAATATAACTAAAAAACGTAATTAGAGAAGCAATATCTTTGAATTTTAAATTTCACTTTATTATAATAGATGTAACTTCCAATACTAAAAGATGATAATGATAAATATTCTAGTAAAATGTAGAATTGTTTTAATATTTTTCTAATTTACAAAAAGAAAATTCTTCAGTATATTTTCAAACAAAGAAAATTTCATATTATTTAGAAATTTATTATGAATAGTACAGCACATAATAATATAATTTTAGTAACAAATAAACTATTATTATTTTAATTATAAAAAATATTAGCAAGAATAAATTATTGAAAAACAAATGTTAAAATAATATGAAAGAGCTTAAGTCATTTGTAAATTAAATAAAACATTGTATAAAACACAGTAAATAAAACACAATTAAACTAAACTCATAGTACAAAGAAATCAATTTTTTAATTTGTGTATAAAAATATATATTGTTTAATTAAATTACTAACACTTTGTAGTACTGATGTATACAAAATATCTGCATCACAATACTCTTTCTTGGAAAAATTTCTAATATAAAATGCACCAAGGAATTTTAAAATGCTCCTATAAAACAAAATGCAATCTAGTATAAATAGAATGAACAGGAAAATATTTTACACAAACATTATAAAATTAAGATCACAGCAACAATTTATAAATATTATATATTCAAAAGAATAAAATTATATGAAACATAATATATTTTGCCTCAAAATTTAAGAACAGCAGATGACTTTTAACACATTCAATTTTAAATGTTTAAAAGTTAATTTACTTTCTTATTAACATCCTAACATTATTTCACAAGGGGCTATCAGTAATGAAATAATTACTTATTATTCAAAAGGGATTCACATTCAAATACCAAAGATAAAACAACTAATTTTATACAGACAACTGTATAACAATTACAAGTGTATATTGCTGCAATAAGTTAAAAAATGCACACAAATTTGATTCATGAAAATTACAATTGCTAATAATACACAGCTCATTTATTTGTACTATAAATGAAAATGTATGTATATCATTAAATATTAAGTCAAGATTCTGGTCAGAACAGCTGATCAATCTATAATATTAAGCGATTTGATGATAAAACAATCAATTTTATGGTAACTTATGCATACAAGGTGACTTTTACAATTAGCTCAAATAAAAGCAACAACATTTTACTGGCTAAGTGATTTATAATACTCAAAAGTACATGTGTGTGTGATTTTTATACAATTTCTAATTTTTATGTAAATAACAATAAGAATCATAAGAAAACAAATAAAATTATCAGGGAATCTGCCTCAAATGAGGTATGATAAAATCTTATTTTTATCCTATATTTATTATTTTACTCCTGCACACAAATCATAATTTATAATTATCAATTTATAAACTTAGAAAAATGAAAATAGCGCAAATTGTTTTAATTTTATTTTTTCTTTAGTTTGATTTTTATTTTAATTACTACTTCAAAACAAAATATATTATCTTTTGCTAACCTGACTTTCAGTTATAAGGAAAATATTTCTTGATTCTTAAATTTTCTCGACATAGTTTTTCATTTACAAGGAGTGCATGGATTGAAAATAAAGAAATTAAATTTCGTACATGAAATACTATTCATGAAAAAAACAAGAAATTTCCCAATAGATAATAAGATTCACTCACCTGATAATTGAGATAAAGAGATCTTGATCAATTGCTACTAGAGGAACTTTTAATGAATTCATAAAAAGGATAAATGAAATAAGAATACTATCAAAGTTACTCTGATATAATGGTACATAAATTATAGGTGTATTTTCCTAAAAGAAAATAAATAACAATAATGAATAAATTTTAGCAAATAATAAAAAAAGAATTATGTTTCAGAATGTAAACACAAAATATTCTAAATTATAATATAAAATTAATTGATAGCAAAAATAGCTTATTTCCGGAGATTTAATTATTATATTTCAGGAGAATACATATACTTTCATTATTTTCATATTGAAGATTATATATATACCAATGCCACATAATTAACTACTGTTCAAAATTATTTACAAATTTTAGGCATTAACTACTGTTCAAAATTATTTACAAATTTTAGGCAGTTCCATTATTGATTGCAAAATTAACAAAAAGAAAATTTATTAAATAATAGCTATGCAATTATAGCATGTACATGAATTTAAAAATATAAAAATTAATAAGATAATACCTGGCTTGACATTTGCAAGATTTCAATTTGACCTTTGTGAACTAACACACCATCAAACATTTTACTCAAAATAGAATGCAAAAACACACTAGAAATTCTAAAAAGAAAATAAAAAATAAAAGTTTCATGAGATTTTATAATTATAAATAAAAGTTTTATATAAATAAATTTGCATACACAAAAGTATAAATAAAATTTTGGAATAATGCTGCAAACATGTCATAAGCTAATTGATATCTCATATCAAAATGTAATTGATTGCAAATGACATAAAGGCTATGAAGAGATAATGAGAATACTACAGAACAGATTTGCAAAACTAAATGAAGTACAAGTTCTAACTTACATGATATAGTAGATTGATCTGGCTGTTCCATAAATTGCACTATACTACTTACTGTCAATTCAAGATAGAATAATTGATTGACATACACAGAGCTTTACATCTTGATTATATATATATATATATATATATATATATATATATATATATATATATATGTATATATATATATATATGTATATATATATATATATATATATATATATATATATATATATATATATATATATATATATATATATATATATATATATATATATATATAATTTTACAATTCTCTTCACCTCCCCCCAAAAAAAGGTTGTTCAACAATATTTTCAGAATATTAATCAACTTTTCATACCCCTTGCACAAATTTATGATATGTGGCAGGGAAGTTAATTTTCTGACACACAATATTTCCAGAAAAATGTTCAATTATCTACAGGAATAGTTGAGTCTGGTATTTTAATTTCTGGATTAAGATGATATCTAGTTCTTCAGCAAAGATGAACACAATTACTTTTACAAGATAATAAAATGTGTCTAATTTTGTTATACCATGTAACAAGATTGACTGCAATTTGTAATTGGCATTTAATCAGTCACTTATTGAAGCCCTGACAAGATATTTGTAGATCATCAATATACGTTCTATGGATAGATGGTTGCATTACATGAAGAATGTTGTTGATGTGAAAACATTAAAAATAGTAGCACTTAAGATGCTAACTTGAAGAACATCTTCAGATTACATAAAACATATCATAAGCACTGAAAACATGAGAGCTTGAAAAGTTTTGAATTAAAATTATTAAGTTAATTTTAATTCAAAACAATTATAAAGTTATTAAGTGCAAAGAATTCTATAATGCCATGCACCTATGCCTTTTCTATATCAAAAAAGAAGAAAAACATTGAATACAAACACTTTTCTAATTTATGTCTCTAGGTATATGTTATCAAGAGCGAATCTATCTTTCTGAAATTTACTTTAATAAGGTGATACTTTTTGATTATCTTTAATTAAATAAACAAAGACACATCATATGCTTAAAAGTTTTAGCAAGGCTGCTTGTGAGTGCAATTGGATGGTAGTTCTGAAGATTTCTTCGATCTCCCCCCGGTTTCGATATTGTAATAATAATTGCTTCACCTCAGAGACTGAAATAAAAATTTTCATTCCATATTCTATTGAATAAAAAAAGGTTTTTTTAAAGAATCATGACTAAGATTACAAAGCACCATATATGTGACAACAACCATCAGGTCCCTGACTTATATTTTTAGATTGGGACGATGCTTTTTGCAGTTCCAGCTACTAAAAAATTGCAGTTATATGGTTATACCACTTTATCGTGAAATCTTATAAGCTTTTCTCAGCTTACTCTTTGGTCCTAAGAAATATAGGATTATAAAAGGCTCTACTAAATATTCTTGCAACAGTTTCACCTATAAGATTGGTAATATTATATTGAGGAGGGTATGTGATAGCTCCTAGTACAAAATGTTTTAGCAAAAGTGGTTCAACTTTAAAATCCAATTAAGATGTAACAGCTGCATTTTGTAATATTGTAATAGAAAAATTCTGATATAAACCACTCTCTCTCTCTCTAGCAGTTTAACTTTCTTTCATGACTCTTTGCTGGAAGTTGGTGATGTAATGGGGGAGACTATTTAATTAAATATTTCTTTTCACTACTTTTTTGTTACATTTTACAAGCAAAGATTTTATCTTATTTGAAGCGACAAGTTTCCTGCGACAGGACACCAATGAAAAATAGCAAATTTTTTGTTTTCTGTATGACACTTGGCCCTTATTATTCAAACATGATTCACAGTGCTAGCATGGAATCAGGAAACACTTGGGAATCATTATTTTGGCAGTGTCTAAAATTGCAAAGGATCATTAGTATGTCCTGTCTGTGAAGTGTGGCTAGTCTGCAAAATAGTAAGAATAAAAAGTATGGAATACTTGTGATTCCATTTACACCTGTAAGGATTGTAACTGGAGAAAAGTAATCACTGTGATGTTAATCATTTTCAATATTGGAATTATATAAAAGTAGAATAAGTGGAGAGCAAATGGCCAAATCTTACGAGTGAAAAATTTTGATGGTAGGTGGAAGTAATGTATTATTGAGGAATTTAAGAGCAGACACTGTAATTAAAAATAAACTATTCAGTTGTGTGACTAAAAGAATTTCTATTATCACTTAGTTTTATGGCCATTAAAATCACCAAATAAAATAAAGAGAGTAGGCACAGCTGATCCAATAAATTGTTCCTCTTTAATGGTAAACAATGTGAGGAGATAAGTAAAAGCCAAAAATCACAATGAAACATGCTGCATGTGTGCATATTGCAAAAGCCAGTAATGATGTGTTAGGGGACCATACAGAACTAGGGAAGTCACAGGATATAAGAATGTATACACCTCTAAACTCTGTAAGATAATATCTTTTCTCAACAATTATAACCAAGCAATTTAACTCAAAATTGAGACTTCAAGACAATTTTTTGAATGGCTAAGTACATTGGATAATACAGGTCAATTATTGTTTTAATATCAACCATATGTGTGCGAAAACTTTGATAGTTGCAAGAGATGATAGATACCACAGTCATTTGGGATTCGAACGAATCATCCTTGAAGAGTATTTCATCATCTGAAGAATCTACCTTCACTGCCTTTGTTTAAAAAAAAAAAAATGAGTTTTTTTATTTTTATTTTGAAAGGTGATTTACACAGTTCTTCTCACAAATCCTTCAACATTAGAGAATTTGATTTTGCTACAGATTTTGATAGTATTTATTTTAGAATTGGTAAGCTGTGTTTTGCATTTGGAAAATTTAAGCAATTTGTTTGAGTACTGTATGAGTTCATAATCTTTTTGGAAAGTTGTATAATTTAATATTTTGCTGAGAAGAATGGAATAACATGGCACACCTGTTTTTAGGGTATAAGAAAAGGTTTATTTTATTTTCACAATTGTAATTTCTATTGCTAATATCAATGCTGGGCATGATTTGGAATAAGGATGTTCATAAGTGTAGTTGACGCACTTTTCTTTTAAATGGCTTGTATTGCTGCATTGTCTAATTAAAGCATACCAAGTGCAAATCAAAGTTTTCTTACATGTTACTATTGCATGTCCAAATGTTGAAATCAAAAGAAATGTAATGGATTTGGAGTATAAGGTTGTACAGTGCAAATCAGATAACTAACCCAAATAAATTGTGGTAGAGTAAGAGTTGAAAATGTGAGTATAAATGTATATTTTATAATTTGTGCTTTCTATCCTGATAGCAATGTCAATTGTACAAGATACTTTTTTATCAACACAAGATTATCCAAAAAAAATAATAATAAAATTCTACCTTAAAAACTTTAAAAAATCAACAGCAGAAATCACTCCTAGCATTAAATATAATGTACTGTGGGCAATAGCCAATATTACAGAAAAATTTCAGTTTTAGTATATTTTGGCCCATTTAGCTGATAATACTTTAATCAAGAAATGATCAGGTTTCATAAAGTAGACATATTCCCAACAGAACTAATAAAATTCTCATTGAGAATGGAGAAACACTAACAAAATTGCATCAAAATATTTCTGATCACTTTCCATTTGTATTTATTTCCCATAGGCAGAAAAGAATTAAAGGTATACATCTTAGAGAAATTTGTTTATTTCAAGTGTCTGACTGCATCACCCACCATGGAGCCCTACAAGAATTTGCAAGATAACTGCATTGATGCTATCTAGGCTTTATATTCTATCAATAAATCTTTGAAGTGGCCTCCAGCCTTATCAAGTCATCCACCAGGAGCACAATCACTTAATACATGTAAGCTGATATATGTGCTAAGAACCACAATGTACCTTCTGTTTATCTGAAGAGGCCAAAGTGACCTATTGTCTAGGGTCTCAATTACCAGAGTTCTCCTTTCCAAGAACACTGGTTTCCCAGCATGATAAATATATAGATGGTTTCATTCCAAGAAAGCTAATAGTACCATAGTGGAAATATCTTAAGATTAGCCCTTAATTTTTTACAAGGAAACACAATAAGACAGAAAAAAATATGAGGAAAAACAAAAAAAAATTATAGATAGCATGCACGCCTTTATTATGACACTTGTGTTTTTGTAAAAAAGTAAACTCTCTGAAGGCTTCATGCACTAGTATTTGAAAAATTAAAACAAACCATTTGTTTCCTAAAGCAAAAATATGAAAATACTAAAAATTTACATTTTGGAAGGAGTGTAGAAAAATATGTGAAAAATTCTATCAAACATTAAATTAATTTAAAAATATTCAAGAATAGAAGCACAGATTGAACAGATGTGTTGAAAGTAATAAAGAGCACATAGAAGACAGCATAAGAATTTTTCATTAAAATCTTCAATAAATATTTAAGTACAAAAAAGGCTTAGCTTTCTAAATGAAATCATTTACTGGATTATCTAATGATACTGCCTGATTGAAAACAATTTTATACAATAACACACAATTTGTAATATAAGGAATTTACCTTTGGATATAGAACAGAAATAAAGATAGTTATAAGTTTGATACAGTTTTTTGTTCAAATACAAAGAAATTTCTTTAAACATTTTTTCGAGTATAAACTTAAACAATCCGAAATTTAATGCATCCATTTTTTTATAAACAAAAGTTTTGAGCTAAACTTAAGTTATGAAAATATCTATTGTAAATATTTAGCAAGATTCATAAATAATCAATTATTTATATTCACTTCAAAACTATGAGAAATATTAATTAATAACCGATTTAATTTTATTGCATATGTTCTTAATTTACTTCATGATTGAAATTATTAATGAATGATAATTTGTAGAATCAAAGTATTTAAACTTCCACATTTTGTTGTAAAGACACCAAAAAAGTAAATAAACAATTCATGTAATTAATTAAATATCTTAAAGTTACATATTTTAATTAGTTATTTATAAAGATAAAGATAAATAATTGGAATGCACAATGTAAATCTAAAATATTTGTCTTCCATAACTATTACAAAAATGAATGCTTTATTTTTTATCTTTTTAAAACAAAGAGATAATCTAATGAAAATAAGATTATATATATATATATATTGGATAAAAAGATATATTAGTTCTAGCTAAGATTAATTACTGACATTAGAGAGTATCTAATAATTGGCTGCAAGATTCAGTATTTTTTCAGATTCCCAATATTATGAAACAAACTAATGACTCCAAATTTTGAAAACAAACACATTTAATTAACAAAGAAACAAAATTACAAAGGAGTCACATATCTGGGTTCGCTAACAACTCTCTCACGCCTGCGTAGCGCACAAAAGTATCAATACAAAGAAAAAACGCATCTTCTTCAGACTGCTCCTCTGGCACCAACCGTCTCCCAACTCATCCTCCCTATCAGAGGCTCTTGAGATCTCAAGTGTGCTGACAATGAGACATTACACCTATTTAATTCTTTACATAAAATATAATAATAATTATTGGTATAATTTGCATTCATTCCTTTTTTATGATGATTAGTATTATTAAAAATGCTAATGATCATTGGAAACTACTGATAAAGTGTTAAGACTTTTCTGCTGACCAAACTCAAATCATTAATAAGAATAAATATCACCTCAACTCTATTAATAAAAGAAATATGAAATTCTTTTTGCTTGCTATCAATCAATTACATTAATCAAAAAATTTTATTGAATCAAAAATTAATGAAATTTTTTCCCATATTATTTAACATATGAATGCAATGCAATTCAATGCAGTCATTCTCAATGAATTCAATGCATGCAATTGAAACCTTTTCAAAAATTACTTTTGAATCAATATTATTTGGTACATTTATATCAATATCAAAATTATTTTAATTACATACATTTTTGAGGATTATTTTAATCACTCAGAAGTATAATCATAATGACTAACAATTACGTTAGCACTGATAAATATTTATGAAGTATTTCAAGCACTCACTTTAAAAAAATGGAAGAAATGGAAGATTTCATGCATTCTAAAATAGTTTTTGCTCTGCTGAGTTGCTCGATTTTCTTATTACTGGCCCAAGTTTCAGTGTCCTCATTACAATCTGAAATATTAAAATAGCTAAAAAAATGCTAATGCTACTTTTTAATAACATTATATATTGAAAGGAATAAAAAATATGAATAAAACCAGCACAATAACTCATATTATGAAACAGTATACTTTAAATATATAATTTTAAAATGAAAAGTATACATATTTATACTTATTATATATTTATTTATTTTAAAATTATATTTTTAAAAAACAATAGAATTCCAACTATCCAAACTCTATCAGAATCGCAGATAATCTAAGTCAATTTCAGAATTTCAGTAAAATAAATTAGATTGAAGAGAAGGAAAGTAAGAAAAAGGAAAAAGCTCAAGGAGAGGAAATATAGAAAAAAGTAGAAAGTAAGAATGATGTGTCACATGAGGAATTCAAAAATATTCTACTGAAAATTCCTGGTATTCAGAAGATAGCAATGGAGATATAGGAGAATGAATTGATTATAAGTCAGATCCTAGATTACAAATTGCAAATGACAGTAAACTTATTGAAAGGGTCAAGGAAGAACATGACCTTAATGTCGAGTTAAAATAGACAGGGACCATCAGCTATTGAAGCATTAGCCAGCTTTGAAACTGCTTTGAAGAGGATAGAGGGTCAGCCCAAGTGTGACCACATGCAAATTCTCAATGTCAAGTGGATGTATGATTTTGCTGCTCAAAACATATGAAGACAGTAAAACAGCTTACTCTGACTGAGATGATCAGCAAGCAATGACTTTCATTTAAGGCATTGTACATATATACTGTATTAAAATACAGCACTTATAAGTATTTTAATATATAAAAGTGTTCCCTTTTATTTAAATGATTAAGAATTCCTTTTATTTAAAAATATGTAAATTATTTCTCACATCTTCAATGTACAACAATTATTGGTAATAGAACTTTTCTTCCAAAAATTCCGAGATTTTTGATTTATATATACATACATACATACATAATTCTATTAAGATAAAAATGGAACACAAATATAAAATTTAAATACCAAAAAATTTCATAAAGCAAATTCGTAAACTTATTCTTCTACATATACTAAATATGAAAAATAAATCACTAGCTTCTGTAATGAACCTCATTTAAACTTCACAGAACTTTTAACTTGATAATATGTGTTGTTGTTGTGGCTTATACTCCAGCTGTCTGACGAAGTCAGACAAAATCCATTAGACTGCTAACCCAAAGGAAGTCAAAGACAAAAAAGAAGGACGAATATATTTACCCCTGGAAAGTCTTAAACATTCCAGGATTTACTTAGCAGTAGTTTGCTGAGCTTGATATTTTAAGCAGGCTGTAAAGATCTTTCTGCCCCAAAAAATGAGACTCTTAGAGTAATATGCTTGCCAGTCTGGAAATTGCCATTCGAGAGGTTCTGTCACAATTGAGTGCAAAAGTGCCAGGCTCTTTCTACACATACTAAGATGATTAGGAAGAATCCTTCACTCCTTCAAAAACTCAGCATTGATAAGAAATTGTTCTAAAAAGGTGAGGGTTAAAGATAAAAAATTGTAGAGGCCGCAATGCTTTTTGGCCAAGCTATCTATTCTCTTGTTTCCATGTATGTTGACATGCAATGGAAGCCACTGATAATGAACATCATTGGACTCTGTAATAAGTCTGAGTTTGTGAAGGAAGGAAATATTTGTTTTGTCTCCGACTGTGATGCAATTGTGAATGTGATGAAGGAACGAACTATTGACAGAGGATCCAGAATTCGCCAAAGTCAGTTTCTGGAGAATAGTTTAAAGGTCATGATCAAATGCAACTAATTCACTTTTGAAGACTGGTGAGAAATCAGTTACAGAGGTAAATGGGTAAATTATTCTCCAGTTTCCAGTGTAGAATAGCACAATAAAAATTGCGTTTAAAAAAATCATTCATTTTAGTTTATGTTTAAAATAAGTCACTAAAAAATACAATAAGATTAATGAAATATACTGAGTAATTTAAGTAAACTATGTTATAGAAATTTTTAAAGTTAACGATTAAAATTTATGTAAACATAAGATTTAGTAAAGTCTTATTTTTTAAACTATTTTTTATTGCCAATGCAATATATATTTTTCCCCCATAAAATTTCACTACTTGAAATTTTTAAATACCTAATATCATTTGACTTTATATTTTTAATAGATTTAAAATTTTTAATTATAATTTTGATATAACTATAGTAGAAATGATTAAAAAATTTAAATACTCTTTCCTTATTTAATGATGAAAAAATGTTTTTTGAACTACCTAATTTTTTATTAAAAAAATATGAAATAAATGTTAAAAGTATTTTTAAGGGTAAATAAAATTCTGACCAATGAATTATTGAATAAAAGAAATTATTCTATGATGAACTTAAATATTATTGATTTCATCTTTAGCATTTAGTTTTCTAAAATCTTAAGCTCTCACTTGAATAAATTTTTTTGGAAACACACATTTTTATTAGGATTCCAAATTAATCATAATTTTCTTCATCATTTTCTTCAGATACATAAATTTGGAATTTGTTTATAATAACTATAAACTTGGTTTACAAAATTAATTTTTAAAATATATTTTAATAAACAAGTTAAATTGTGTGAATATATTTATTATACGATTTTAATATAAAGTCCTTTCAATATAATATTGCCAACTTTTGCCAAAGTTTACTGAAAATATTTTAAAAAACACACTACAAGTACATAAAGATTTTATAAAAATATCATAAATCAGTCTATATTTTTTCGCAAAATAAGCTATAATGTGTTAAATATTGTTGTTCATTAACTTTCTTTTAGTTATATAAGTTGAAATTGAAATAAAACTTTCCTCATAAAGAATTTCCCTATATATAATTCATTATTGTGAAGATAAAAAAAATACATTTAATAATACATTAATTTTACCAATCAATATACAGAACCTCTTTTTTACAAATATTAGCAAATATAAATAAAAACTATATTTCTTTCCAAAAATATAAATATATTAATGAAAATATTAAAATAAAGTGAATGAAAAAATGTTAAATTAATAAAAGGCACAGAAAAAATTAAATACAAGTAAAATAATATTGGTAAAAATTAAGAAATGATTTATTATAATTAAAATTATTTTTAAAAATAATAATGATAGTATAATCAAATATATTTCAAAACAAATACTTCTGTATTTTCCAATTAGTGCAGCATAATAAATTATAAATGCAAAACAACTAATGAATACAATGATTTATTTGTGTTATTAGTTTATCAAAATAATGTATATTCTTATTAAAATTAAATTATTAAACTAAACCTTCACATTTTGTTTCATTGCTAAGAAAAACTATTCAAATACATGAAATACAGTTAACTTTATCTTGCTTAAAACTTACTGGACATCACTAACTCCAAAATACTGACATTATTTTATTCAAGTGAAAATTTCAAAGGAAGGTAATTCTATTCTGAGAAATTCATATTCAAAAGTACAAATAATTTTTTCAAACTTAGTCGATTGATTATTAGACACTATATTTTGTCTCTAAATAAATTACTTTTAATATATTGAAATGAAAAAAACTGTAGTAATAAAGTAAAAGTATATTCTGGGTGTAGAGCTATTATTGGGATATTATGAGCAATATATAATATATGTCAGATTGCCCATAAACATACAGAAATTTTGGAGGAGATCTCCTAGACTTTTTTTCTAACAACAGGCACTAAGTGACTAACTCTTCACCCCAACAAGGATAGAATTTGCTACTCATTTATACACCTGTGAACCAAATCACAGAGGCGAGTAACTCTCATCACTCCACTACAAACCTGTTATAGGGTGGGCAGCACTCATTCATCATCAGAAAGAAAGATTAAGAAACACACACAGAGAAAGGAAAATCCATGCCTCAACTGGGATTCAAACCTGGGATCAACAGCTTAAGAGTCGGGAACAATAACCACTTATCCCTCGGCTAGCACCTCCTAGACTTGTAGTCACTTTAATACATATTTCTTCTAGTTTATAGATTTTGTACATACAAAATTTTACATGCATTTTATTTAAGCTGAAAGGATTTTTTCTGTTTCTATATTTTTCTAAAACTAAATGTTAACTGATGAATATAACAGTAAAGTTAAACTCACCTTGCAGGTCTTCACTGATTGTTTGTTGAACAGTACTAAGAACCCTAAAAGTTAAAAAATAAATAAAAGTTTAAAAAATGAGTAAAAATAAAAACAGAAAGGATACATATTTATAGAATAAACATTTCAAAATAAAATCCAAATCAAATGAGTAATATCCAGTAATCCAGTCCTTAAATACAAAGAAATGTGAGGAGATCTTACTTAAATGTTAAAAATTATAAATTCATATATATATATATATATATATATATATATATATATATATATATATATATATATATATATATATATATATATATATATATATATATATATATTAAAATTATCATGTTTTGAATATGTGTATGAATTTTCTGACAATTTTTAATTTGAATTGCCAAATGATTCAAGATAAATATTAGAATGATTTCTAAAATATGCATAATCTTTATTGAGGGATTATTGCACTTTATAAATAATGTGGTTGACCCCAAAAAATGGAACTAGAAACAATTAGCTTTGGTGAACATGGTACAAAATGCTTTTAAACATAGGTGCCTTATTTCAGACAAACTTGAAGAAGAAAATATGCGTTATAAAATACACATAGAGCTAACTATGAATAAAAAATTCAACGAAAATTGGGAACTAATAAATTAAACTAGATTTCAAAACCTCGCAAAGTATGCAATTACAAAAAGTGTATACATATTCTAATAAAGTACAATAACAATAACTTTAAGTAATTTAGAATTATAATTTGAATACAATAAATTATATAAAAAAAGATATTTCTAAAATATATATTTTAATATTTTCATGAAGAGAATTTAATTATACTTTGTTTACATGAACTTTCTTGTTGTTATACACATGTGATATTTTCAAAATTTAGAAATTTATCGAACTTTTGAAATCATACTTTATATATGATACACTTTAGTTGACATTTATTTTTAAAAGTGAAAAAATGGAGATAAATGATTTGTAATTAATCACTCAAATAAATTTAATAAGAATATCATTAATCAAAAATATGATAAAAATTAGTATGCATTTAAATGAGCTTGTTTTATTTCAATGTGATCTACACTGATTTTTAAATGTAAATTAAAACAATTATTCACATGCTAAAAAATTTAATAGGCAATGAATAAACATGATAAATATAAATCTCAACTTTAATTTATAAGTAAAAATTTATTTTAATCAGCATTTATAAAGTCAAAACTGTTTAATTTTAAGTTTTAATCTACTAAATTAACAAAACTACTTTGTTTCAAATTCACAGCAGTAATAAAGAAAATGTTTGTATTATGCGTTAGGAATATTGATTCTTTTATAGATATATTTAAGATAAATTGAGAGAAAATTATTTCTAATCAAAAAAGTGAAGGTTAAAATATATTTTAACAACATATTAAAAAAAATCGAATTGTGAATGCTATAACACTGAATATATAACAAAATAAACTGAACAAAGTAGAATTAAACTCTAATAACCTTTCACTTTTCAATACATCTGTGCAAACATCAGGATACAAAGGTTTCTCCCTCTTTTTCAAAATGTTCAGTACAAAGCTAAAGTCTAAACTGAAAAATTAAAAAAAAAATTATAAAATTTAAAAAATATATCTAAGAGAATTAACAAGCTCTTCAGAGAAAATTACTGACAATCTAGAAGCACATATTAAAAGCAGAATAAAAATAAATGTGATTGAAAATAATTATGGTTGAATTGATACCGCAAAATATTATACAAAATATACATTAAATATTATTCTCAAGTTATAAATAATATTTATAATATCCTAAATCATTTTACAAGGTAAATAATCTTAATTACTGAAAATCATCAATAGATGATTTTCAGTAATTAAGATTCAGTAAAAATCATCAATAAATAAATAACTATACAATTCATTAAAAAAAATTAATTTGTTAAAGTTTTTTTTTATTTATTTAGAACAATCTTAAACAGTACCACATAATAAATTTCTAAAAAAGTATAAAAAAGAATAATGTCAATCAAAATGTAAGTAACTGAATGCAAAAGAGAAAAAATATATATTAAGAACTTTTTTTTAATAGATATTTTAAAGGGAATACTAAAGTGGATCAAATTTATTAACTTGTCTCAGTTTCAAAATTTTGAGAAAAGGGTAAAATTTTAAAAATTTTATAATCTTAAAGGTTATTAATCTGAAAAAAATTATATAATAATAATTTTTTCATTAAAATATTTTTGAAAAATTTAATAAATATCAAAAATAACACTTGAAAGGAATGTTTACTACAATAATTCTTAGCATGAAATACTTTCACGTTTTTAGATGAGATTTTTTAGGAATGTTGCAAGAGCTTAGAATCCAAATTCCAAATTACAGAAAAATTAAAATAAATGTTTTCTATGTTCGCAGTGGGTTTTCAACAAAAGCAGTTTTGCTATAGAATAGCACTACAAGAATGTAATACACTTTCCAACAAAGATATGATTTGTATTCTCACTTCTAAATGTTAAGTGATCAACTTATTAAAATGCGATACAAACAAATGACTGAGTTGGCTAAGATGTATAACATTTCAAATTACAAGAATTTATATGATAGCAGTGTCTTTTAATGCTTTAGAAATGAGAAGAAATTTTTTATAGATTACCTAAATTATAGCTACAATCATTAATAATATCAAATCTTTACAGAAGCAAAATTATTCATCTCAATATAATTTGCAATAACTGTTAACTATTTGAAAATACAATAAGTAGATATGTAAGTTCCTGTTATTCTAATCATTAATACATTAATAAAATATTTTCAAAATTACTAAACATTCTTACTCAAGCAAAACACTCTTAATGGAAATATAGTAGAATATTAGGGGCTCTAGTAAATAAATAAGTTTTAATGCATTGATAATCTAATATATACAAACCTTCGAAACATAGGAATGTGGAGAACATTGCAAACACTTAAAGAAAATACTCTGGAGTCAGATACCAATGCCTGCAACATAATTTTTAAAATTTTTAATTATTTTCAGTGAACTTCATTGAAAAAATTGCAGCCTATTAATAACAAACATAAATATTTTATTCTTCTGAAATCTATATTCCATAAAAAAAATATTCAACATTTAATTTTTTTTCTATTTTAAGACAAATATTATTTAAATTAAGAAAAAAAAATATGCTTGTAATAATAGATTACTAAAATACATTTCCAATTAAATCATAAAGGTTATTTTCAAGTGCAAAAAGGAAAAATATTTATGGCTTTTCTAAAAAAATAAAAAACTTGTTTATTTTATGCTGAATAAATCACTTTTCAATAATGATCATCAATAGGATTGCATGAAAGTAGCTATAAGGTCGTTTGTATTCTTGTATTTACAAGTTTAAATATTTTCAGTGAATAACCATCAGGATCAAAAGAAATCAGAACCATAATAGAGGTTACCATTGTTTAAAAATATTTGTTAATGGTAGCTTGAGTATACAATATGCCGAACAATTTAAATAAGAATTACTTTATAATTATTTTTGGACAAAAGGTTTACACTTTTATTCTATCTGAAGATTTCAATATAAACTTTTTAAACTTATTTGCATTTTTTTAAAACTTAAATAACAGCAATATTTTAAATGAGATTTAGTTATGATGTAATTAAAATTGTAAAAGCAATAATTCAGTAAAAAATAACTCTCAGTAAAAGTATATAAAATTAAAAAGCAAATGTTATCTAATTTATAAAGAAAAGAATCAGTTCTTTTACTCTGCATTTACAATTTTGTTTTAAATTAAAAATCAAAGCAAATTATATATGTTATAATTATAACTTTTATTCACTTTTTTTGTATCTTTTAAAATAGTATGCAATTTTATTAGAAGATAAACATCCTATTCTTACTCTAATTTACATCAATTAATATTTTTAAATAACTTTAATTGTCTTCTATAATTGTGTATAACATAATATATAATTCAAAATTATTTTTTTAACACATTATATATTTATGATAAAAAATTTCAGATTTTAAATGAAAATTATGTGACATAAATATATTTAACATCAATATAAAAAAATTGCTAATAAGTATGATAAACTTTTATCCCAATAATTATAGTAATTATTTTAAATATTATTAATATATAACAGATCAAATAAAAAAAGTACATTTATGTATGTATCAAATACTTCTTCTTCTTCTTTTTTTTTTTTTTTTTTGGAAATTTTACAAATTTAAATTTACACAAATAAATAAATCAAAATATTCTTTAACTATATTTTCTACATTGGTTAACCGGACATGCGTAACAATAAATTAAAATTTTATTTTACAATAAACTAAATTTATATTTAGATAATAGAAATTATACTAGAACAAAAATAAATGTGCATAAATAACACATATAAGTTTAAAAAAAAACTGCAAGAAACTAATTCATGAAAGAAAACATATTTCCTAATCAGAAATAAATGTGAATTAATATTTTTTTAATTAAAGAATACCAAAAATTAAAATATAAAATAAATTTTTTAATTAAAACATAAATTAAATTTTATACATAATGAAAAAGTTCAAAATTTTAAAAAATCAATCAAAAACTATCAACACAAAATTTACATATACAGAATTATTGGCATTTAATTTATTATATAACTTGAATATTTTCATATTAAATATTTTTAAAAACAAATTGGTGATGAAAGAATATATTACTAAATAATAATATTTGTCTCTATATTTGTTAATGAAAATTTAGTTCATAGCATTTGTATACCCTGCTAAATGGAAGACATTTTGTACAGCAACTTCCTACAAAAGGTCTTTGCTTATTCACTGGCATGACACAAGGAGCCATCTTAAACTGTGCAAGACCATCATACTTTGGCTAGGAGAGGAGGAGAGAAATTTATAAATAGTAAGTTGGGAAGGAAGTTTAAAATAGTGCTGACATCTATCCACAACAAATGTTCCAAATTAAAATTTCAATATGAAGAGTAATTTGTAATACTCATCAAATTAAATTTTATTTAAGAATTATACATGGTAATAGAGTATAATATATATTTTATTGATAATATAAGTAAAACATATTCCTTAATTACTAGAATTAAAAACTTTTTATAAACATCTGAATACTTTAAAAAGTTGTTTCTGAAGCAAAATTATTGATTTAAATATTTTCTTTAATTTATATAATAAAATATAATAATAATAAATAAAATAATAAAACACATTCCTTAATTATTAGAATTAAAGACTTTTTATTAACATTTTAAGAGCTTGCTTTTGAATAAAAATTATTAATTAAAATATATTTAGAGGGTATTAACATTTCAGTTCAAAAAGTAAATAACGAAAACAAATAAAAATTATGATTTATTTTGTGGAAATTAAAAAAGATAATTTATAAAAAAAAAAAAAAAGATTCAACAAATTTTAGCATAGCATTAAAAAATAAATAAATTGAAACTATTTTTTCCTACATGCAAATTAAATCTCATATACATATGCAACATCTAAGAATTATTTTAAAGAATTTAATACAGAAGCTCAATTTTTTTATGTGCTAGTAACTATGTGACAGCTTGGATTCTCTTACATCTACTAATAAACAAATTTATAATTAAAAATAAAATTATGATTTTTCAATTAGCATTTTCACATTTTCATACAAAAATGTAACTTCAATCAAAATATTTAAGTAATTTTTTATACTGTCTTGAATTAGATCAATATTACAACATAAATTTATCTTGTAAGTCTACAAGATAAAATGTAATGTACATTATACTGATACAAAAAATGTCACTTAAAAAGATGAGAAAAAAATTTCTACAAAAAAATCTTGTCTATTATTCAGTAATATACTTTTAAAATTAATGAGACAGTATTTTGTTGTTTGATTTTTTTTTTATTAAATTTTTAGTCCCATTAACATTTTGTTATTTGAAAAATATAAGTTGAGATTAAGATTTATTTTACATGCTTATAATGTTTGTAACAAATGTAAATAAAATGTTATCAATTATTTTGATTTATATTTGGTTCATGATATTTTATATTTACACAAATCCCATATAAATTAACAAAGCCTATTCAAAACTAACTTATAAATATATGTTCATTTTTTAGGATAGAGACAATTTATTAAATGATTGTTAAGAAATTTATTTACAAAAATACTGGATATTTACTTTAGGTAATGTAATTTAAATTATATGTAAAGTAACTAATTTAAATTGGATTTAATAGATATTTTCATTGATCAAATTTTTTTAAATGCATTATAATTATAAATAAACATCTTCAATAAATAATCCTCAATGAGAAAATTCTATCTTTAAATCAAAGATAAACAGAAAATTATTTTTAATGTTATAAAAGTGATAATGTATATTTATTACATTAATATACTTACAATTTTAAAGAATGGTTCTCGTTTATATTTATTATTTCTGGTTCGGAAAGCATTAGAGTATGAATTAAAATATTCTCCACTTCTTGCATTATTGGACCTATTGAATACCTTATTTTGATTCTTTTTTCCCCTAGAACTAAATCCAGAAGCACTTCTTTTTTCCCATTTTTTAAACACATCTTCCATTGTATCATTCATCTTTAAAATGAAAAAAAAAATTTTTAAACAAAAAGATACGATCAATTTTAAAAAAAATCATACATATAACAATATACATACATTAACAACTATGCAGTAAAATTTATTTATTACAGTAAATATAAATGTCCAAATGAAACAATATTGTAAATAAATGCATTTTTATTTGGAATTAAATTTTATTTGGTAACTTTTAAATAAGTGAAACATGAGCAGTCTAAAATATTTATATTAATAATGAAACCTTAAGTTTCATAAGAATTTTGAGTTGTACTTCATTTTCATAGCCCTGGTTTTCAAAGCACTAAGATTTTCACCATATTAGAACTACCAGCATGCAGTTCATTTGAAGCTTCTATACTTCCGTTACTACTTTTAATATGGCATTAATGGCTTATTTTTGTTAGGATTTTAAATTCCTGAATTTTGCAAGGTAGAAGACTACATGATGATAAATCTAGACAATATTTTGAATGTTATTTTGTTTCTGTCTCCAATTTTTTACATTGTATCTCCACATACTTTCATTTACAACTTCATTTCCTATCCATGCACATTCAATAGTGAAGTAAAATGTCCTTTTCAAAAAAACCAAAAAGCCAAATTGAACTTCCATATTCTATATTGAATTAATAATTATCAACATTATTTTTATGATGTTCAAATTGAAAAATGAATATTACAATAATATTTAGTCCATTAAATTCTGTAAAAAAAATTCTTATTTATGGTTATCTTTCATTTGGTTACTTTCAACTATTATTTGCATTCCTTCTTGGTGTAGCAATTTTAATGGCCAGTAATGTATTTCAGAAAATAATATATTTTTATTCCAATCATTTGCTTTAATTAATCTCTCCATGAACTGTTTCTACAGATGAAGGCTATTATAATAAGGACCAACAAGATTATATTTTCAATAATATTATATGTAAAGGATAGTTGTTTTTAATGCTTTGATATTGCATACATTTCAAAATACTACACAAAATTTTAATATTTAAAGTGAATAACAAATATCCTTTAACAATAATTGCAAAAAAACAATTTCAAATACAATTTTGTTTGTTAATATAGCATGATTTTTTCAGTTGAATTTTTTTTAAATTCCCCTTTTTATACACCATAAAAATAAATTAATCTGTTATTATAATTTACTTCATTCATATTCAATATTAGTTGACTTAATTTTAGTATTAAACAATTTACACTGCAGTTTCTAAATATTTACTAAAGCCTTAAACTTAAACCAAACTTTAGAAATTCTAATACATATGGAATAATTTTCTAATTGCACTCTATATACAAAAGTATATGGAGCAAAGATATGCTAATTGTGGATTCTGGTGACTAATTAATAGATAAAATATCTGGTTAGTATTTAAGAGTATCTTGGATTTCCTTCTTGGCAACAAGTGAATATAGCATACTATATAGGAAAAATAAGCAGGGTAAAATATAATAGTCGTTAAAAATTCAGACAAAATCTTTCAGCTGTTGTGCTATCAATGATAAAATATCAAATCAGAACTTAAGGATATTATTTTATTTATCAGTAGTTCCTAATGTACAATTTGCAAGTTCAAGGAATGTATATTTAATCAACCAGTGAAAATTTAAAATATTTTCAGTACTTTACAAGCATTTTTCAATCCGTCTCAACTATAGAAATATTAAAATATTTTCTAGTTTATAGTAAAAAACCTTAAGAAAAGTTTATAGTGGGTATCTTTTTTTAACTTTTAGCATTATTTTCAAATTTTTTTATATATAGTAACAAAAACTTAAGACTGATTCACTTCTTATGGTTCTTTTCTTAATTTTTTAAATTTTTTTTCATCCTAATTCCATAAAATGTTTCTAAAAATTTAAGAGGAAAGTAGCATTTCATTTCATTTGTCAATATTTATAAGTTTTCAATTTTAATGAAAAGTAAATATAAGCATTGTATGGATCACAATGTTTGAAATTAAAAAAAAAAAGTTTTAGCATTAAATTTATTTGTATCTATGAATTTTTCATAACAAAAAGGTTTGCTAAAATAATGAAATTTTAGAAAAATTATGATTTATAATTTTATACTTGCTATACACTAAATTCAAAATTACATGGTTATATCATGGCCTTCCCACTAGTAAAAAAAATATAATAGGTTATGGATTCTAGGTTCAAAATTTGTGATAAAATTTGTAAATTATGATAAAATTTGTAAATTATTATAAATAAATTTTATTATGAAAAAAAACTATGCTTTAAATTTATCATTTTTAATATCAAATGAAATTAATATTTTAAAATAAAAATAATATTAAGGATAGTTTTAGATTTACAACAGAATTATCATTCAAATTCATAAAAAAATTGTGGCTATTATCAAATAATCCTTAAATGTTTCACTATGTTGTAAAATAATGGAGTTAAATTACAAACTACGATGAACATATTTGATAAGTATTATAGAATTTAAAATATATAATTTATATTTTAATCAAAATGATGTTCAAAGCCTGATCAAGATAAGTTATTCATAGAGCAAAGAAATAAATAATCTGACAACATCCGCTTAGAACGTTTTAGTTATGAAAATAAAAAACATAAATATTATTAGTAATACATTAATAAAATCTTTCTTCAGAAATTAATACCTTAAATATGCATTAGAAAGGGAACTCAAAGGCTTGTGTCTCCTTTCTTAAAATAGATATATATTTGAAAAGTTATAATGCATTCACTTAATGTTGAGATAGGTTTTGCAAAACATAATGGATGTGGCCTTAGATCACATTTCTAGATATGAACTGGGTCAAAATATAGATAATTTAAAAAAAAAATTCTAATTAAGTATATTAATAATCTTTTCTATCTTCTAATTAACAATACAAGAATCCCTTTTATCTTGGGAATGGCTAAACATGACATAATCAAACATTTATTTCATTGATTACTATCAAATGATTCTTTATTAACATGAATGACATTTGTGTTCACTTAGGATTCAATGTACAAATAACAAATGAAGTTATTAATTATTAATTACTTATCATTATTTTATATTTACTGATTTTTTCCAAAATGTGTGTTTTCTTGCATTATTTGCAACACAATAAAAATCATAATATTTAAAAATATCTGTTAAATATCAGAAATTTTTGAAATTTGACTAAAAATTTTAAAATGCGTAATAGACGTTTTTTATTAGAAAGAAAAGGTAATATTAGGAGAAAAATTTTCAAGAATATCTTGAATTATTAACTATTCAGTGCAATGTACCAAATTTCGTATATCGAAATTATAGAATTCAAATTTTACGTAATACATACCATTATTTAGTTTGATTATTTTAATTCATAAGAAAAATTTTAAATCGAATCAAATATCATAAAAGTTTTTTTAAAATGATGAAGAATATATAAGCTGCCATATTTTCAAAATGATCTTTAGCCAATGTGCATTGGCGTTTAAAAACAAATAACACTCAATGTCTCGATCTCTATCTAGTAATCAAAACAAAACAAAACCGCATGGTGTTGATCGATACAATATAGATTGAAATATTTCAGTATCGATATTACTTCACTATTTATTAAAGTCTGTTTGTTACGTTTCGTTTTTATTTGAATAATTCCGAATTCGATTTCTCGATCATGTATAAAAATGGAATTCTTTTCAACGTAACATAATAAAATTATGGGCCGAAATATCTACGCGATATTTAAATTGAAGACAGAAATTATCAATTATGAATTTGAAAAACAGAAGTTCAAATATATTTATTTCTTCACTAAATCAAAACATTGCTCGGCGAGTGCCGGATGCATACTGACAAAAAAAAAGGTTTTAGATTACATAATAACGCAAGCAGTCACATGGGTGACGTCACTCGCTTCTCTGGCGATTGGTTGTTACATATCCTCCCACCTTTTGTTTCGGGAGAAAACAAAACCTAAATGAAAAAGAAAAAAGTTAGTCATAATTATAAGATTACAGATTTAGTTTTTGAGGAATTTTCACTAATCGTCCAGTTCTGGTTGTTTTTGTTAAGTCCTTATCACTGAGCAAAATTGTTCTTAGAGAATCACTTGAAATGTCATTTTCTTATACCGGTGACAAATCATTTCCTTCAGCATCTGAAAAGGAATCTGTTCTCACATTTGATGTAGTTGGGACATCCTCTTTATCAGTAGTTGCTGAAATCTCTAGGGGAAAAATCCTCTGTATAGGTCGCACTAAAACACCGGATTGTGTTTTCAATTTCACAGTTCTGGCGATATCATCTTTGCCAGGAATCAACTGCATGACTTTAGCAAGAGGCCAGTTCAAATGTTTTTTATTGTCGTCTCCGATTAACACGATTTCTCCAACTTGTATTTTTGGAGTTGAACACCTTCTGTTTAGACGCTGTATAAGTTGACCAAGGTATTCCTTTCGAAAACGCAGCTTTAACTGCTCAGTTACTTTGGCTCGATGTTTAATTCTGATTCGAAAATGCTTGGCTTCAATTTCATCAATATTTGTGGTTACACTCTTTATCTTGGGATTGTTTAACATGATCATGGCTGGTGTTATAGGCTTTAGATCTTCAACGTCCTCTGAAAGATATGTGAGTGGACGTGCATTTATAACAGATTCACAATCTGAGAGTACTGTAAGTAATTCTTCATATGTAAAAACAGTCTTTTCGAGGGTACTTTTAAGAAGATCTTTAACCACTCTAATCAGTTTTTCCCAAAAACCACCCCACCAACTCGCGGTTGGAGGGTTGAATTTCCAAGAAATACGTTGGAGGGCTGTTTTGATCGAATGAGCTAATCTTACTCCAATAGCGCAGGATAATAACTCCAATCTTGGGATGGTGAAGGGTTTTAAAGAAGCTACTCGTGGTTTAGCTCTTAAAAGACAAATTTTTACTTCATTGGAAGTGATAGCTCTAAGGAAAACACAAGCGGCATAAGCTACTTTGACATGCATTTGTGTCGAATCATTAATTTCTGTATAGCAGGCTATTTCAACATTATTTAGTAAATGTAGATCATTAATCCATCTTTTAAAGCTATTCTGATCTTCAGTGGGTAAAGGAGAGTCCCAGGATAGTTTTAATTTCCACATGTCTTGCAATTTAATTTTTATGGGTAAAATTGCCGCTGACAATAAACCAATGGGATCAAAAATCTTCTGAATCGTAGCCAAAATTACTCTCTTAGTTATTTTCCCACCTACTTCTAAAACAAAAGGATCAACCTTAATATCACAGTTACATTTCAAAGTATCACGGTCCAAATTCCATAAAATTCCCAAAACATTGGTAGTGCCAGAACTTTTCGTAATGTATTTACACTTGACATTGCTCTCCCACCCTCGCAAGTTGAAGCATCCACGTGAAAGTACTTCTATAGCTGTTAAAATAAAATGCTCTTGTTCTTTGATATTGAAAACACCAGAAAGACAATTGTCTACGCAAAATGATTTTCTTAATTTTTCAATTATTTCGTTGTTTTCTACAAAGGTGTTGTTAAGCAAACGGGAGATGGATGTTGCTAAGAGAAAAGGGCTGGAAGTAACCCCAAAAACTACTCTACTGTGTCTATAAATGACCATTTCATCTTCGCATGGATAGAAAAAGCCTAAAAAGTCTCTGTACCTTGGAGCAATAGACAATTGCAAAAAAGCCTTTTCGATATCTGCAGACAGGCCAATGGGATATGAACCAAATCGGTCAATCAGGTCTGGGATTAATTCAATGAGATTTGGCCCTTTATATAAAAGTTCATTCAAGGACGGCTTGCCACTAGAGGCATCAAAGACTGGTCTTAATTTTGTAGTAGTGCTTTCGTTTTTGACTATAGGCCTATGTGGTAAATAGTGACACTGCCTGTCGCTTATAATTTCATTTTGGGGTACCCTTTCAATTATATCAAGACACTCCCATTCCTTAAACACCATTTCGTAATCCTTAATTAATTTTTTATCTTTAGATCGTTTACACATTTTTTGGTGTCTATTCCAAGTTAGTTCCTTGTTATCGGGCAAACTTGAAGTATCTGTTTTAAAAGGCAAACCTAACTGGTATCTACCAGAAGGGAGTATTTCCAAACCCTCTTGAAAATCTTTTAATAACTCAGAGTGTACAATATTTATGTTTCTGTTTTCAGAAGGATCTAATATACCAAGATTTTCTAGATTCCAAAATTCACTAACAGATAAATTATTAGCATGCAAAGATAAAGCACATAAAACAGAGTCATTATTTACATCATAATTATCATTTAATTTCTGCTTTCCAATAACAGTATACCCCAGCCGGGTTTCAATAGCAACTAGACTTGATTCTAACTTCACAGAATGGCCAGTTAACAACATTCCTGCCACATCGGATCCAATCAAAAGATTTATATCATAATTAGGGATTTCGAAATCACTCAATATAATCCCTTTTTCTTTCAGTTCATGAATAGTCATCATATCAGTCAGTTTAGGAACAAAACCACAAATTTTGTTTTCAGATAAAACCTCAATTTTACAAGAAAAATCATTTTTCAAACTAGCAATTTTCACATCGTATACTTCATGAGAACAGGGTTTCGTTTCTTGACCGCCAAAAAGTCCATGTATTAAAGATAATGACCTTTTGGGTTTTAACTTTAATTGTTTAACTATTCCTGAACTGAGGTAAGAACGTTGGGATCCTGTGTCCAAGACTGCTCTTACTAAACACTGTTTCTTTTGATTCATAACTTTAACAACAAGAGTCATTAAATAAACATTTTCTACTCTAGAATTATTTGACAATACAGTTGTAGATACAGTTTCGTTTTTACTGGCAGGACTGTTCTCCTTATCTGAATAACACATAAGAGTACAGTGATTTTTATTACAATGAAAACACTTCACCTTAGCCCTGCAATTTTTAGAGGTATGTCCTGTTCTCAAACAGGAGTAACAGGCCCCTTTCTGACTAAGAATTTTAATCTTTTGATCAAAATGCATTTTTCTAGCAGCAAAACAATCTTGGCTGGGGTGTTTCTTATTGCAAAAAAGACAATCAAAATTCCTCTTACCTTGATTTTCTGCCTCTGATGTACTTACAAGGGCGGCAGCTGTAGTAATATTCCCTTCACGGGATTCCTTGTGTTTGTCGATTCGGGGAGCTCCAAACCCGGTACGGGCGAGCACAACCATTTCTTGTCCTTGAACTTCTTGTCTCAGAAAAGACATCAAATTTTCTAACGAACGTACTCCTCCGTCAAGTGTACTTCTATTTCTTTCCCAAGCTATTAGGACACTCTCAGGCAAGCACGATTCCACAAGGGGAGTTAAAAAGTCCCCGTACTTTTCTTGGGTTCTTCCTAGGCTGTCCAGCGCGCGCAGTTTTGATTCCAGTTCATCGTAAAGAACAGCTAAATCCGTTTTAGTTCGGTTTGAAGAGGCATTTCTCATTACCATAGTTAACAAGTCTCTGACGTAAACTTGTACAAGTAGATCACTCCGCCCGAAGCGATCCTGTAACTGTTCTATGACTTTGGGATAGTTATCCGCTGTCGGCGGGAAGCTTTCCACTAATCTTGCTGCTTTCGATTCTGGCACTATTGCCTGTAGCAAATACTGGAACTTGTCTTCTGGTGGAATTCTCTCATCATAATCAATTTTGGAGAACTGACTCCAAAAACCAAGCCATTCTCGAGTCTCACCGGAAAATCGCTTTAGTTCTAACTTCGGGAGCTTGAATTGTTTCTTATTTGAGGTATCTTGAGAGACTTCCGTTTTCATAGTTACTTTACGGCATTTTTCAAAAAGTTCAATATATCTATCACGATATTCTTCTGCTATAATGAAATCTTCTTCATATAACCGTTCCGCATCTTTTGAAGTTAAAATTTCGTTTTCTACTTCTTGTTGAGAAACTTCTAATCTTTGAAATTTGTCTTCTAACTGCGCGGATAAAACCGAAATAACATTCTTATCTACTTCTGGTTTCAGGAATTCTTCTTGAATTTTATTCCCGCAGACTGTAAAGGATGCTCGAAGCCCTTTTCGTTTCTGTTTCAACAAATCCATTCTTCAATATAACTTTAATTTCAATCTTCAGGCCCCACGTTGGGCGCCACTTATATTACGTTTCGTTTTTATTTGAATAATTCCGAATTCGATTTCTCGATCATGTATAAAAATGGAATTCTTTTCAACGTAACATAATAAAATTATGGGCCGAAATATCTACGCGATATTTAAATTGAAGACAGAAATTATCAATAATGAATTTGAAAAACAGAAGTTCAAATATATTTATTTCTTCACTAAATCAAAACATTGCTCGGCGAGTGCCGGATGCATACTGACAAAAAAGGTTTTAGATTACATAATAACGCAAGCAGTCACATGGGTGACGTCACTCGCTTCTCTGGCGATTGGTTGTTACACTGTTTTCATTTTTCAATATTTAAGCATTTAATTTGATTTATCAACTTACCTTGATTTATCTACTTATTTAACTTGTGGAGATTAATCGGCATCTGTCGATAGAGTGTGCAAGTTAAAAGACAAACTTTCTGTATTTCGAAATATTATCTTTTCAAAACTTTTAGGCAATGTATTAAAATAAATTCTTTACAATGAAATTCATGTAAAAAAAACTTTTTTAGAAATCTAAAAATTATTATCATGTGAGAAATTTATTACATAGTAAATCACAAAATTCTCAAAATCTAAACAAAAAATTCAAAAATTGAGAAGATATATGTTTAAAATAAACTGATCTAAATGAAATTTAACTATATTGTTGAATAAAAGATGTATTCAACAAAACTGATATCTACAAATTGACGAGAGGGTATCAAAATACATCATTTGCAGACAAAATAAAAATGCATATTTAAGAGCATAATCATAAGCTATCATAAGCTTCACTCGCATTTTATGCAGAAAATTTATAATAACTTTTAAAAATGATTATTTATCAAAAAATTGCAAAAGAGATTTGGAGACATTGATAGATAGAAATAGCAAAATGGAAATCTTTTCCCGCCGGTCCAAGATATGGGGATGAAATGTCTAGCTGATTCAATCTGATTGCCGTTAATCTCTTTTCAAATATAAAATTATTTGCTCTAATACTTACAGTTCATATTTGAGATTAGTGAAAATCCTCGTAAATATAAGTATTCCCTGATATATGATCTGCATGATGAACATACCTTTAGGGCTAACCTCACTAGCCCTTGATGGTTGGAATCATTTGCAAAACAAACTTAGGTCTATGGAAGTTAATAACGTCGTATTGGTAATAGTTTTCTATGGCTTGAATTTCCAAGTTTTCTAAATTATAGAGTTAGCTGTAAAATCAAAACGCAATGTGTTTGGTGTAGCCCGTTAAGGAAAGCATACTCAGGGTTTTCCTAATCAGATGATTCCTGAAGTAGAGCTCTTGCTTTAGAAATAAGTTCGAAGAATTTTATTTTGCCCTCTTTCTAATGTAGCAATGTTTGATATGCATGCACCACCCCAAATCGGTGTTGCATAAATTGTGATGGGCCTTAGATAGGCTTTATAAATTAAAAATTTATTTTCCATTGATATAAAATTACGAAATAAGAATGGATATAATGTTTCATTGGGGCCTTAGTGGCCTGGTTAATTAGGGCGGCGTTCTCCTCACCGGAAGGTAGTGAGTTCGAGCCCTTGCTTAACAGAACATCCGAAGTTTTCGCTAAAGGCAGCTGGAACACGTTAAAACTAGGCTTGGTCACTATGTCTTCCAAATGAAATGATACCTCTGAGTGTGGCAGGCCAAATATTGTGGGTCTTCTGCTTGGTGCCTGCTTCAAATCACGAAGACTCCACCAGGCTGCTTCTATTTAAGTGGTTGAGCCCAACTCAGGGCATGGTACAGGAAATCATGCTGGCGCAACAATAACAACAATTTTCTATTGGCACTAATAATTTTGCTTTTATGTTGTTTATATGCAGTCTCCATGAAGTCTCTTATCAATTTTGACCCCCTTTAACTGATCTTATTTCGCCAGGGGATACTAGTCCCAGCAATTCAAATGTTTGAGCAGGTTTTACGCCTCCTCGTAAATTAAACAGCCTTCGATTTAGCTACATTAATTTAATTTTCCAAAGTGCCAGCCAATTTTCTATTTCAAAAAAGTGTTCAGAGAGGTTATGATGGATGGTTTGATGATTTATGTTATTTGCAAGAATGGCGGTAAGAAAGCAAAAAGGCAGAGCATGGTTTATGGGTTTTATAGGATATCATTTATAAATATATTAAAAAGAAAAGGGCCCAGTAGAGCCATCCTCAACGTTTAAATTATGTAGGTAATTATTCCAAGACTGGTGGTTCTGTTTGACTATTTCTTTATTGATGGTCTTTTTAAGTGAATTAATTTGAGTTTTGATGGAATGGATTTTATGACAGTTGTAAAATTTTACAATCTTTAGTTTCACTCCCATATGAGCTGAGTGATAGAATCGGGTTGACAGGAAGAGTTTGGGTTATCTTTTATAATTTTGCAATTGTTTAAAACTGATGTAATGATATAAGTAAGGAATTTTACTTTATTATTAATTTCTTCTTTATTGTTAGCCAGTTTAATTAAAGGGAATGGAATATTGTTAACATCTTCTGTGAATCTTTTCCAATTGACATTTGCTGACGCATTATTTCCGTCACCACCCACTTGGCTGTCAATTACTGGGAAATGATCAGACGGTAGATCTTTTCTCGTAATGAAATTCTCTTAGTAGCGGATAGGCGTCAACCATTTTGAACTATTGATAGAGAGTACTGAGAAGTTAGTCAAAGATGATCAATTAATACTTAACACAAAAATTATAGAATGTGTAATTACGGAAGTGCGGGTGTTGTATCTGTGCTTCTACTATTAGTTCAAAATACTCTAAGAAATTTTTCTAAAATAATAATAAACCCACTCGTATTTTCCCAAAATAGTCTCATAAGAACCTGAATAGAAATCAAAATAAGTAAATAGTCATCTTTCTTATGACTATTAATTTATTTTTATCTGTCACAAGCAAATAAATGTAGACCTTTATTTAAAGCAAAAAGACTAGGCACAAGTAAATATAGCCCAGGAGAAAAATAGCTGCTATAGAAAGCTTGAACTGGGTACTTCAGAATACTATTTAACTCAGATATTTATTAACACTGGTGTTCAAAATTAAAAGAATTTTTAGATTTGGTCAACTGTTTCCAGTAATAAAATTCGATATGTACATGCATCAATACATTACAGTACAAATAATTAGGCACAACACTAAAACAGACACATGATCATGTGTAATATACATTGGAATCGGAAGGCATGCAACAGCAGTTGTAGAATAGAACAGGAAAATGGGTTAATAAGGAGTATGGTCTCCTCTTAGATATTCAGGTCTCACAGCATGATTTCATTCTTGAAATAAGATAGTTTATGTTTTCTTGTAGCAATTGGTCCCACTCGTTCAGTAACGCTGTTTTCAGCCCCAAAGGTGCAAATAACCCTCTTTTATGAAGTTTTTTTAAAACACTCATCCTTGAAACTAGGATTCTTATGGTCCAATACAAGAGAGCTGAATCACGAAAGAGCTGAGAAGCAGTAGTATCTCTGTTACGCGTCACTTGAATAGAGAAATGGCGATCGTCTCCGGTCGTCGTAACTCTTGGACAACCTTACCCAGACTTTCTCTCAATAGATCTGGTCTCTTGGAACTATTTCCATAAGTTGACACGATACTGGATGTTAAATTGAACTCTGTATGAATCTAGACTCGAGTCTGAACTGTGTCTAACGCGCCTACAATTCAGCACCTCATCCCATAATCTAAACATTGGTGAATATTGGTTGTTACCATAGAGCTAAGAGTAGAGCTACTCCCTATAATTTGTCCTTGATTTCCTTCAAATCACAGGGTAAATTGATATACCCATCAGATGATGTTTACAAGATTTGTAAAGTATGTGAATCTGTATTTAGAAGAAATGTAATGTTGCACTCATTTTCAAAATTTAAAAATGTCAGAAAAATAAACATTCTATGTGAATTGGATGCTTTATCTGCATTAAATATTGAAAATATATTTTCTCAATTGAAACTACATCAATTCGATCATGATCCTCTGGATAATCATGTCATTCAACTAATTAAAGCTGTAATTAAGCATTATTTTGCTATCCGTATTAAGCATTATTGTAAAAATACTTTAAATAATATGAACTCTATAAGACAATTATATACAAAAGCAATTCTTTTTAAAGGTCAATAATATAATAGCTTCCTTTTATAAATAATCAAGAGATTTTTTTGTATTTAATAAAATATTCAATCATACTGTGTTTTTTATTTCACTCTATAGAAGAAATTTAATCAAAAATTATTAACATTTAGTGAAAAGAGTGTGCAATAAAATTACAATTGGAGGTTTATTACATTCAATACCTTCCTCTACTAACAATCACATTTTTTTAAAGGTACTAAATTATACAGATGAGTGACATGTATGACAAAAATAAAATTTCTAACCTTGATTAATAACCAAAATTATTAAATAACATAAATTATTTTTATATTAAATAATTTTTATAACTTGTTTCCCAGCTTGTGAAAAATGTCAGAAAAATAAACATTCAATGTGAATTGGATGTTTTATCTGCTTTGAATATTGAAAAATTATTTCCTCAATTGAAACTTCATAAATTTCATCATGATCCTCTGGATAATCATGACATCTAACTAATTAAAGCTGTAATTAAGTATTTTGTTATCCATGTTAAAAGCATTATTTTAAAAATACTTTAAATAATGTGAACTTTATAATTATATACAAAAGTAATTCTTTTTAAAGGTCAATAATATGTTAACCTCCTTTTATAAATAATCAAGAAATGTCTTGTATTCAATAAAATAATATTGAAGCATACTGTGTTTATTTTTAATTTCACTCTATAAAAGAGATTTAATTAAAATTATTAACATTTTGTGAAAAGGTGTGTAAAAGAATTACATTTAGTAATTTATTACATTCTAAACCTTCCTCTACTTATAGTAATTTTTTCTTTAAATGCACTAAATTATATAGATGAGAGACTGTATGACAAAAATTAAATTTCTAATCTTGAAAGAAATTTATGTAATTAAATAATTTTTATAACTTCTCAGCTAATAAAAAATTACATATTCATTACAAATTATACATTTTATTTCACACAAAAAAATTTATTCTGTACAAACTGTTTTCTTTTTGAAAAAATATCTGTTTTAATTGATTTGAAGTTATATTCTTTGCTATACTATCAAAATATTGGTGCATGCGCAAATTGTACTATTACTGCGCATGCGTAGCTTAAGAATCACTCGATGCATTCTTCCCTACTAGCATTTGATGCTCCAACCAAGATGGCGACAATGGCTTCAATCGGACCTAATGCATTTCATAGGATATGCCCCCTCCACTACTCCTAGCTCTATGGTTGTTACTGTTACACATTGAATTTAATAGATTGCTACACACCAAAAACAAAACACCAAGAAATTTGGCGAGGTGTGTTACCAAACGAAAAGCGTGTTTTGTAACAAGCGCTTATAAAACCTGCTTCTGTACTGGCTTAGTTCGCACATATGTGAATGCTCACGTATTCGATGTACATGATTTGTATCATTGTATGGAAGTAGTGGTTTTACATTCCATTTAGTTCTTTTCAAGAAATTCGACAAAGTAGGCGTATTGTTTTAATTTTCAATTCCAATGAACAGCTGAGCTTGCATTATTAATTATCAAAATAGATTGTCATTATGAATCACGTGATTTATTTTTCTTAATCCTCTGTACATGTGTGTTTCATACCCTCTATAAAGTCATTGATTCTAGAATTTCTATATATCTTCATGCTTTTCATCTTAGTGATGCAAATCTATTCTTGTAGAATGTAAATAAATTTTATCAAATTTTTTAATGGAAGTAACTAATTGCAATGAAATGAAGAATGTGTCTGATATTAACTCGTACTGTTGAAATAATTAAATTAGCTTAATGACAAAATTTATGCGCCAAAATAATTTATACAATGAAATACATCATTTTTTCATTTGACATATAAATCAATAATAAAATATAAATAGTTTTAATATAAATATAATAGCTGATAATATAAATAGTTTTAATATTTTCAATGAGCTTATTAAATGAATGTAAAAAAAAGCTCAATATAAATAACACATTTTTTTCTACACACTTTAACTTTCCAAATTGAGATGTAAAAATGAAGATGAAATGGTTTGTTCCTCTCTCACGGTCATTTTTTAGCATGAAGGCTAATTAGATTGAGACTTACATTTTTATGTCGATTTCGAACCACTTGCAACTTCCAAGTTAGAGGTAGAAAACTAACTTATGAGCTGTTAAACCGAAGGCTATGCTTGGTCCAAAAAACAAGGAATACGGTTCCGTGAGAATGATTTTCAAGGTACTGAATTAATAGCTGACTTTATCAAATGAGAAATGTGATTGTTATCAGAACGAACTTAAGAAACTCCAATCAGACAATAAATAACTCGTGTTTTATTTTCCTATTTCTTTTAATCTTCACAGCTCTAAATGTAAAATATAATAAGTAGATTTATGTGCTAATTGAATATTGTTAATTATGGTCCTCTGTGGAGTGTATTAATTAGAAAAACAACACACAAAACCAGGGATAGAAAAATTTTGGAAGCCACCAAATTTAAAAAAAAAAAAAGTTTTAATTTTTGAAAAATGTGCAATTTTTTGTTTAGTAGAACAGAAATAATGCAAGCGAAGAAACTGATAATTATTTTACGAATGAGATATTCGCGATCACCATCATGCGATCTCTATTACCCGTTATCATGATAATGTTCCGCTATATTGGCTGTTCACTTCCACATATAGCAAATACCAGCATTCTCGCTCTCTCTTACGCAAAACAAAGATAGACAGCGGAGAAACTCGAATTCTTCCTATTTAAATATCAAGAATCAATATAGATACCACGAAACACCAGAATCCGTTGACAGCCAATCAACGAATACCCTCTCTCTCTCAATAGCAGCGAAATGCCGATTATAAAAATAGACGTTCGAAGCTTGAAAATAAAAATATTCAACTGCTTTCTGTAATTGTGTTTTGGTTTATATAATGTTTCGTTAATTCAACTTAATTTGTTATCAGATAGGTTATACGACTTATTTTTTCAGCATTGAAGAACTTAGATGCGAGGTCGGAGTGCAATATAACAATTAGACAGTCCAGTTGCATTCATGTGACTGCTTGTCAGATGCCAGAATAACCGCTTCTCGCAGAGTGAACTCTGGCGAGATGTACAGGAAGAGGTTCCTGGGATGTTGAGCCATACCGAGTTCAGTGCAGTGGCCAGCTGCACTAGATTACGCGGTTGAGGATCCATACCAATAACCCAATCCAGATCATCCTACTGATTCCCGACTGGGCTTAAGTAAGGCTTTATTGGTCAAAGAAGAACGGTAAACTCACTCTGGTGTTCTTCGAACCACGCACGTAGAGCAGTAAGACACCTCGCATTGTCTTGCTGGTAGATGCCTTCAACGTGAGAAAAAACAATGCGCATTTAGAGATGGTCATGGTCCGTAAGGCAGATGCGTACTTCTATTGATCTATCGTGTCTTCCACACATGAACCCAGAGAACGCCAGAAATACATTTTCAAGACCTTAATGCTCCCGCGTCCAACCTGGGCCATTCCGGCAATATATGACGTGAAACCTCTGAAACTAAGGTTGTTTGCTTTCAGAGGTTTCACATCGTATACGCCAACGACCATCCATCTGATTATCCAAACGCTACCTGTCGCTACTCAGTGGGCGTCCAGTAGCCGTATTCGCGTGTAAATTCCAGTCTTCGTCACCGATGAACAACTGTCAGCATAGGTGCATGAACTAGGCCTCTGATTCGGAGGCTCAGAAGCATTTTCGTTGAACAGTAATATGGGAGACACTGTTGATAGCTCCTTGGCTCATCTGGGTGGTTAATTGCTCAACGATAGAATGTCTATTCACCCGAATGCCTCTCCGCAGTCGTGGTTAAACTCTGTCATCTATTGCCCGTGGTGTACCACATTTGCCACGTCGCTGATTTTAAGTAGTCCCATTTTGCCATGCACGGTATACTTTTACCACAGCGGCACGAAAACATTTCACAAACTTAGCCGTTTTGGAAATGCTTTCACCCTTATACCGAATGTCAATAATCACTCATTTTTGGATTCTGGATAAAGCACTCATTTCCTGCCTTAAGAAAGCCATAGCACTGTTTTTTGATGCCCTTACACATACTTTACATCCTGGGGAAAAGTAGTTGAGACAAAACTAAAGAATATGTTTATTAATTAATTCATCTTTTCGCATTTATCTTAGACGTGCAATTCTATTTAAATAACATGGAAAACTAAGATGTATATAGAGCAGAGATGGCGAACCAAAGGCACGCTTGCCACAAATGGCACGTTTGAAAATTTTTATGGCACGCATAAAAACAAAATTATTTTTTTATAAGTTATCTTTTTTAACAGAAATGAATTAAAAATTATTAATCTACACTTAATTTATAATTTATGATATAAATTTGTAGAGTACTGAATATCTATCTCAGTATGTTAACTTCAAATTATACATTTTATTATTAAAATATCACATGAATTCTCAAGAAGTATATAACGATGCGCCTTAGATAAAATTTTTTGCGAATCCAGTTTCGTCTTCTAATGTTATTGCATTTGTTGCCGTCTCAGCGCTCGAATCAGATGACAGACTGCATTAGTTATTTTTAGTAAACCACCGTCACACACACACACACACACACACACACACACACACACACACACACACACACACACACACACACACACACACACAGTGACTTGTGAAAAATATAACCGTTTATTGTAAATAGATATAGTGTTATTTTTAGGTAAATATTTTTACATATTATTTCATATTTTATATTCTGCATTCGTTTGCAAGAAAATATTGCGTCAAGACTGAAATTTTAACCTGTAACAACATTAAGGTATTAAATGTTACTAAACTTATAATTTATTTTGCTTATTTTTGAATAAGATATTTTAACATTATGAGAAATTATTTTATCATTAAATCAGTATAAAATGTAGAAATAATTATTGAAATCACTTTTTGAATTAATATATTATTTATTGTTTTCTTGGGTTCTTCTTCTTCTTCTTCTTAGAATTGGGTTTGTATGTCATTGGGCACCTCTGCTTTTATCAGCATTTTGTACCATTAACTCCAAACCCAATGTTTCCTAGTTCCAGTTGCTTGGGTCACCCACTTTATTAATAAAGTCCGATAACCCTTTAATGGAGTCTAGGTGTAACTCTCTAGTATGGATGATGCCTAAAGAAGTTAATCTAGGGAGGGCAAGAGCCTCGCATTCATAAATGATATGCTCTGCCGTTTCCTCTTGCGTATGACATTTCCAGCAGATTGGGTCTTGCTGAAATAGTCCCATCTGGTCAGAGAGTCAGTCATACAAGGGATAGCTTCCTGACTTGGAAGCTATCCCTTGTATGACTGACTCTCTGATGGTTTGGAGGTCATTTCTACCTCAAGTGAAGGATTCATTACTGCCCCTTTACAAGACAGCCTCTGAGTTCACTTGTCTTTTTCCGCAAGGTCAACTTCAGAGGCATCACCTGTAGATGCAGAAAGGATTGTTATTTCTTGTGTCTTTTCAACCACAAGATAACAATTTATAAGCTCAGGTAATATAAGTCCATCCAGCATTGCCTGAGATACTGGGAAAGGCAAATTACTCTAGAAGTTTGCCAGGCAACTAGAGGCTCCGTTAAGACACCAATACCGCGGTGCCAATTAGCCCTAGGCACGGAACACATAACACCAGGGTTTACGGGAGCTGGTTCGCGGCCTCTGATTCTATATTCAAGGCTATCCTGTCATTGTTTTCTTGGGTTGGTAATATTTTTAGTACTTTAATATGTGACGAAATATGTTCTTGCCAAGGAATGAAAGAATAAATTATTTATTTTATAACAATATTATTAATATATATATTTTTAAGAATTTCTTATTATGGATTTAGATTCAAATTAAATTGCGTAGATTTACGCAGTTTAAATAATTTGAAGAAACTTTAAAATTTATTTTATATCCTGATACAATACCATTTAAAAAATTAAATTTAAAAGTACTTGAAAAGTTAAATTTTAATGAATTAGAAATGGAATTAGTTGAATCTCATTCAAGTATCTTATGGAACCAAAAATTTGTTGATTTAAGAAATGATTTAGAAATTATTGAAAATTATCAATTATTGGATAAAATAAATAAAATTGCAGAAGGTGAAATTCTAACTATATGGAATTCAATTCCTGACACGTTTTATTGTTTAAAAATATTAGCAAAGGCAATGTTATCAATATTTTCATCAACGTGGACATGTGAATCTCTTTTTTCAGAATTAAATTTTATAAAGAAAAAATATAGGAATAGAATAATGGATGAGTCGAACTCTGCATGCGTACTGTTGAAATTAACTAAATGTGAACCAGACATTAAATCTTTATCATCTTGTGTGCAGCAACAAAAATCATATTAAAAAAAATTGCTTTTATTTGTTTATTTAGTTATACTTACGTATCGTTTCACCACGCTAACATTTCGAATGAAATTTTATTGTGGCACGTTACCTATTTAAAAAAGAATTTTTATGACTTTGTGGCACGGGCATCAAAAAAGGTTCGCCACCCCTGATGTAGAGCATTGTGAATTATGCGGATTTCATTATCAGTTGAATAAATTCGAGCACATCTATAACATAAATTCTCATAAATAATTCTTTAGGAATGTTAAAATGAATTGATTGTATCAGAAAAAAATCGTGCATTCATTTTTAATATTAAAAAATACTGTAGAAAGATTAATTTCTGTTGAGAGGAAAAAAACTTGTCTGTTATATCGAAATTACTTAGCTTTTATGCATTTTCGGTAAAACTTTTTATTTGATTAACAATTTTACAAGCTTACTTTTAGCACCTTATTTTGAAAAGTTTATTTCGATCCATTAATATTTACAAATGTTTCAACTAAATTTTTTATGGGATTAAGTATTTTTATGTAAAATACTTCATGACTATATTTTTATATAATAATTTTAATGAATAAACAATATTTTTAACTGGAAAGAAACTGTTTTAAAGGAATATAATTATTATTCTGCATTATATATATATATATATATATATATATATATATATATATATATATATATATATATATATATATATATATATATATATGTATATATGTATATATATATATATATATATATATATATATATATATATATATATATATATATATATATATATATATATATGTATGTATATATATATATATATATATATATATATATATATATATATATATATATATATATATATATATATATATATATATATATATATGTATATATGTATATATATATATATATATATATATATATATATATATATATATATATATATATATATATATATATATATATATATATATATATATATATATATATATATATATATATATATATATATATCGCTATTATAAGTCTATTTAAAGAAAAATACTCTACATGTATAGAAATCCTTTCAAAATAATTCATAATAAAAACAAGCTTGCATATTAATGCTCTAATAAAAAACAATTTGAAAAAGCTCATAAGTCTCTCACAATAAGATTTAGTTTATAAATAGATTATATATAAGAAAAAATTTATTTAGTTAGAAAAATGTGATTATTAATTAATTAGAGGTAGAGCTTCGCGCTCCCAAGATAAAAGTCCGAGGTTCGAACTTGGAGCTAGGGAAGGTCGACTCAGCCTTTCAACTATTCAGTAGGCCGATAAAACTGAGAACCAAGCATGCTTGGAAATTAAACACTGGGGGCTTTGCGTTAGGCTGATCACCTAAGCGGCAGATATACTTCGCACACCAGGCTCCTCGGTCACAAAAACAGATATGGGCACTGTAAGCCTTGAAGTCCATATGGTCTGTCATACCACTGAGTTTAATTTTTAGAAATTATATTAATCAAAAAAAGAGAAAGCATTGATTTTCAGAAGCATTTGTATTTGTACATTTAATTAATGTAAATTGTACAAAACCTGAGGTTTTGTAAAGTCATTTTTACATCTTGGAATAACATGTCATTCCATCAATATAGAAGAAGAAAATTTAAAAATGCAAGTGATTCTTCCTGCTTAGAAGTAATTGAAAGGTATTGTATTTAGATTCAGTCCTCATTAATTCATTTCTTACAATTTTATCTAGATCAAGAAATCGATACGTAAACAAGTGGATTGAATTTCAAGGCTTAAAAAGCAATTATAATTGTCACAAGACGTTTTATTTTACGGTAATTGAATTTCTTTTTCTTAAGAAGATATAGAATTCATTTCCTGTTTCTTTTATTTAGCTTTAACAAGATCTTTCTTATTAAACTTAATGCTAATAGTTAAATAGATCTTATTTTTGTCTTGTACTTAATTAATTTAAATAACGAAACATGATACTTGAGTTCTGAGTTGTTTTGAACTCTATATTCTAACTTAAAATTCATTTATAAGTAAAATAATTTACCGTAATTTGAACTCTGTATAGTATTTAATTTCTAGAAAAGAGCAACTTTACTTGGGAAGTTTTTTTTATGCAACGATTCTGAGTATGACATATTTTAATAACTTCTTAATATTTTAATCGTAATGTAGAAGCAAAATATCAACTACATTTCAAAATAATTTTGTAGGAATCGGTAAATTAAAGTCCAATATAGACTAAATTTTATTTTTCTAAAGAAAAATGTATTGTTTCATAACCCAACAGTATTAAAACTAATGATATTAAATTAATATACAAAATATTGGGTAAATGCAAAAACAGTTCTGAATTTTTTAGAACTAATCAATTTTTCATTAACTATCTTTTCAGCAACTATATCAATAATTTTGATTTGGTAAATCAATCTTAAAATCTGTTTTATTGTCCTTTTTATTGAAAATTAAATTATGAATTGGGGGAACGGGGAATTGAAAATTTTTGAGCTAAAAAAAAAACTATTCACTATACTTGTTCATTAATTATTAAATATTTATCCCTTCTCATTATTTCAATTGAGGAAGAGATCTTAAAATTAACTAATATATAGATACTGTTTATTTTTTTATTATAAAAATATGAGGAAAAAGGCAGGATGAAAATAGATTAAGCAGATAAAGAAATGTATTCATTATTTTATTAATTTATATTAATAATCTATTTTGCTATATCTTTTTAATATACATTGATTGCCCTCTTTTTCCACGCATTTTTTAAGACATAACTTTTCTATTTATTACAAACAATAAGCTATAGATTGATTTCCTCAGTTTTTGAAGTTAACATTTTTTAATCTGCATATAATAAATAAAGATATAGAATAACTATTTTGTCATCTGCATTTGTTAGAAAAGCTGGAACAGAACAGGTGCTTAATAAATATTAGTACATAAGATTTATATATTGTACATTCTAGCAGTGGTTAACTTTTGGAAAATAATATAAAAAACACTTAAGAATTAATTTTAAAAGCTTTTTAAATCATTTCACATTTAATAGTTATTGTATCAGAGCTTTCAATATGCATGCACAAGAAGAAATGATATTTAATTTATTATAATATTTGACATTTTAAATACTTCTTTATTAGACAGCATTCACTTATAATTCTCGTAATAAAAAAAGAATGCGATTAATTTATTCAAATTTATACTGCTTTTTTACCTTCTAAGCTGCATGTTTTCGTAGTAAATTTATACATCTCATTTCTTAACTGAATCTGTCATACAAACTTTATTTCTATTATACAAGCTAACTATTTAAATTATTATCTATTATAAAAGTTAACGCAAATGTCAATAAAATGCTCAAAATTTACTTATTTAAATACCACTAAAAATTAAACTTTATAAAGTACGTAAAAAAAGGCGATTATTTGTTTTTTAATGCCTTATCTGGATTCATAGTGGGTGCTCTAGCGCTTACAAGATTTTTTTTTCGTGAAGCACGAATATACAGCTGAATATTTATGAAACATCTTTTCTAAAGATAATGATGTTGTTGTTGCTACTATAATGACACTTGGACAAGCCAAGCTCGCTATGCCTTGGCTATGCAAATTTAAGTCAATTGAAGCATCTTTCGTTTTAATCAGAGCACCATGAAGGTGACAGTACAACTTTTGCTCTTCAAATCCTCCTATAGATGGCAGCACCAGAGGATTTACTCCTTCAATTTTGGCAATGATCTAAAGGGGAAGTAAATTTCACCAGACTATTGCACCCATGGTAACTGCTCAACGACCGACCACAGGACTTGCGATTCCACAGATTTTACGAGCACGTATATCGCATGTACTCGGTGGGTCTTTGGCGGCAATGGGAATCGAACCCCACCCTTCCGGATGGAAGGCCAATACCCTAAGCACTAGGCTACCACGGCCAAAGATAATGAAATTTTCCGATGTGGCAAAGAATTACAGCTATCGTAAGCTGATACTCTATCTACAATGCACCTCGAAACGATTTTCTATTTTTAATGCACCTCGAAACTATTTTCTAATTTATTAATTAATTCTATTTTTTTTCTATGAATTTTGAAACACAGAAATTGGTTAAGGTACCTTTAGAAATAGCGGGATTAAGGCAGGTTATGTCTTGTTTTTACAAACTGAATGGGAAAAAAGAATTATTTTGTATGTATTGCCTACTTCTTTTTTAATGAGTAGTAATTAGATTAAATAAGTTAATTGTTTAAGCTTTTAAGGATCTTTTTAAAATATTATTTTAAATTTGAATTGATGCATTGGTTTTTCTCTTTAGGGAAATAATTTATTTTGGAATATTTCATTCTTATAAGCGATCCTTAACTGTAATAGTATCTTGATGCCTTTATATATCAGTAGATTGTAGAAACTAGGCATTACTTTAGTTAAGAGATTATAAAGAAAAAATATCTCCTAGAACCTCTACTGATAAAATCCTCTATAAAGGTTAAATTTAATCAAAATAATTTGAATACGAATTTCCTTTAAGTGGATGAAGTTTTTGACACTTTCTCAGAATAACAAAGCAAATGTAAACAAATAAATCACAGTCAAAAAATGCCATAGCAACGAAACTTATCTTTAGTGGGAAATATAACCATTGATTGTATTGATTGCAAACTTCATCGCTACCAAACAATGCCTCCGATTCACAGGCTGCAAAATGCTTGCTGTAATTACGATAACAATTTTCCTTTTAAACACTTCTGACGCATTTCATTTTAATTTAAAATCTGGAGATAAGAAGTGCTTCATTCGTGAATTACCAGACAACACCCTACTTATTGGTAACAATTGCTTTTTTCTAATTAGTCAGAAAATAATTGAATGTAGTTTTATAAGTTTAAAGAACTAGTATCTTTAGTAACTATCATAATTCTACACTCATTTCGTTGATTTTATGGATTAATTTTTAAATTTAAAATTTTAATTTGGACAATAATTGCCTAATGAAATGATAGAACATTCATTTTTTTCTGCTTTGACACTTTATAAAAGGATAAGAGTAAATTTTTTTATTTTTAAGTACTTTTCATACGCTTGTCTGGAATAATTTAGAGAAATTAAGCGAATCTGTACTTATTAAAAACTAGAATGCAAGAATTTTTAAATTCTTTTAAAAAGATGTAAAAATTTGCATCTAATACTTTTTTTCTTCCCACATTTGCAATTTTTCGAAATTTATTTTTAGAATCCATTTAGCTTTTTTAACTTACAATCTATATGTATATATATATATATGTATATATATATATATATATATATATATATATATATATATATATATATATATATATATATATATATATATATATATATATATATATAAACGACTTTAATATAACTTTAAAAAAATTATGTCGGAAAAAAATCTTAAACTTTTCAAAAGTAACGTATAGGTTTCAATAAATCTCCAATCAAAAAATTATTTTAATTTAAAACAATGGTTAACCACAACCAGATTCTTTTTCTTAATGAATTTCTTAATAATTTCTGAATTTATTTCTTGAAATTTTCGTTAAGTCGGAAATTAATTAATGAAGAAAACCAAAATAATAATAATAATATAAAGTATTTGTAACATACTTGATATCTTATATAACATGTTTAATATTTGATATATCTTATTTTATACTTGTAACATCTACTTATAACATATTTATATTAGACATGTAATTTAAATTTGCCGTAAGATAATAGAACATTCACCGCTTAAAGGCTCGTGCGATTATATTTCACCCTTACTTCCGGACTAGCAGGAAGACAGTAACGATCTCCCGTTGTTCAATAATATCAAAGATCGAAAAAAAAATTTCCTCATGGAAAAAGGCAATTTTAGCACTTCACCATGATCAGCCTCTGTAACATATTTAGCAATATTTTCTTATAAAATAGAAATTTCAAATAATTTTACGATATTCTTGGAAAATGACTTATACCGTAATTTTTATACGAGACAATCTCGTAATATTTTCTTAAAAAGAAGAGTCTCACCAACATATTCTCCTATCAAATTATATATGATAACTATATAATAATAAGAATCTTCAGACAGCAAAATTTATATATATATATTTTTAAATTTCTGTTTAATCTTATATATTTTTATTATTTTACTTGAACATATTTAATATTACTGTAAACACAACATTTGTTTTGACTTTTAAAAATTATCATTTTTGAGTTATTTTGTTTCAAAGTTGGAAATTCTAATATTTAAGTAGATTAAGCGTTTACAAGTGATTAATATATACAATTCAAATAAAAACTGTTTTCTAAATATTCTGTAATATGCACCAAATGAATGATAAATGTTAAATTGTTTCCATAGCTCATTACAGATGCAAGTTTCTTGATCGGAATGTGTCGTATTTGAATGAGATGGCGGTAATGATGATTGAAGTTAAAGATGTCCATAAGCACATTATCCTCTCCAGGGAGTATCGAGACCAGGGTCGATTTACCTTCAGATCTCATGTTCCGGGAGAACATGAAATATGCTTTCATCCAAAGACGTTAAGAGATTCTGGAAAGACATTGGTAAATTTTAATCAGATAAATCTTATATAATTTTAAAATGGGAGGGAAAACGTGTGCACACAAAATTGGGATAAAAAATTTGTAAACCTAAGTGATTCTCATAACACAAAAAGTCATAGTTTTCTTTGCACACACAGTTATGCATTCACAACATTGACGTCTAATCAGAATATTTAATCAGTTTAACACTCCATATGGAAATGTTTGATGATGCACGTGCAAAAACATCTATGTTTTGAATATGTTAAAATAATGTATGCTATATAATATAGAAAATTTTGCATTTTATCTATTTGCAGCTTTATATCACTGATTTCGCATATAAAAATATCATTCCGCTATAAAATATTTATGAAAAATTCTTTAAAATGTTTATATATCAAATGCAAATAATTTAAACTTAATATTACTTTATAAAATGACGTATAATAGTTTTTTTCATGTGCTTAAAGTGCTTTGATTATAAGCTTTAATACTTTATTTTCCAAATTGTTATTTTTCATGACAAGAATTTAGGATTTTAGATGTCCAGTTACAAATAAAAAAGTTAAATTTTCTTCAGATAATATTTTACTTTGATCGATATACAGGATATCTAAATAAATATGTGTTTTTTAATTGTATGATCGTTACTATATAATATATATTTGTATGGTTTAGGAACAAATAACACAAAATAATGATCCATGTCTCATAAATTTTCGAAGAAAAAAATGAGTCTGAAAGTGTTTTTGCAAAAATATCACGAATGTGCAAAGGCAGTTTAGTACTTAAATTATCTTATGTAGCAGTGTTTTTCCTCTTTTTAGCAATGTAACGCAATTGAATAAATTCTTCACAAATTATACGTATTTAAAAAAATTAAATTACTTTAGCTTCATAAAAGTGTGTGTTAATTCTCACTGCATCATAAATATTGTAATAGCGAATAAAATAAAACATAAAAAATTCTTTTTTTAATGAAAAAGCTTAGTACTTTACCTTATGATTTTATATAATTACCTAATATACATGTATGTATTATTACTTAACGTAATTTATAATACAGGCAAAAAGAAAAAACGATAACATTTCGACGAATATTTTTAGATTAAATTATTTTACTTATTTTGCATGTGACATTGTCGGTTCATCAAAAGCCTTTTGTGCAAGATCAGAGCACACTGATTACGCGCTCTCTTTAACCACCATAAAATCAACGCCGATCAAATCTAAAGATTAGTGAAGAAATGATTCGTTTGCTCTAGTTTCAATTATTTTGCCGAGATTTCATATTACAATTTTAAATAAACAGCCGCACCTTTCTTGATAGGTAATCTTCGCCCAAGAGCTGTTAAAAATAAGTGGGTTTTTTCAGTAGTGACTTTACAAGGGACTAGACTTAATGGAGATATTATAGCTCACCCATGTTATTGAATTTGTATTATTGCATTACATATTTTAAAGATTTTTACTCATACAAAGTTTTTATGCTGTTCTATTCTTAAAATTAATGTGAGAAAACTACAATAGAATATTATTGTACAAGTGAAGAAAATGCATGAGTGATAGTCCTAAAATCCAATACATGCATGAGTGACCGTTTCATTCTCTCATGCATTTGATATATTTTCCCCATGTTTATGAAATACTACAAAATTTTCGTAAATATTACGGGGTCCCCACACCAAAACGCTTAAGAACCTGTATTAGAATATTCATGCACGTTGAAGCAATCAAATATTTGCATATTTTTAAGAAATAAATTAAATTCAAAATGAACTATAAAAGAAAAATAATTTATGGGGCTCATTCGTGAATTCTTTTAATATCTTACACAATATTTTTATATCAATAACAATATTTTATATCTCATAAAAAGCTTTTTAAAATATTTGTTTAATATTTGCTTAGCGTATCGACTTGGGCTTACAGACAGGAGAACATACCATTAATTATACAGCAATCGCAACCAAGGAACATTTGACTGACTTACAAACCAAATACTTGCAATTATTAGAAAAAGCTAAGGAAGTAAGTAAAGAAATGGATTATCAAAGGGTAAGAATACGTTCAGTTCGAATATACTTCTGACATATTAAGCAGATCATTTTTACTAGTTGCTTAATTTTATTTATTACTATAATCTGATACATGAAAAATTCGACCTCTGAATTTAATGTATTGTAATTTTAAAATGATTCACATAAATTACTATTACCAAACTGTTAATAACAGAGTATCATGAATATACAATTTTAATACTTGAAGGAGAAAAATACAATATTTTACTGAGTAAAATATTGTGAATCCATAAGACGGTTAGGTTTAATTTTTTTGCTTATGGTCTTATTTTTCACTCGAAAGCTTATTAGACAGGACACTTGAAACCTAATTAGATTGATAGTTTAAAATGAATTCTGAACCATAATAAACACTCATGCTTGAACTGAAAATCGAACCCACAAATAGTAAAACTGAAAGCTAGAGCTTTAAAAATTTTATAGCTATTTGGTTTCCATACGCCGAAAATCAGATAAGTAATCATATTTCCAATATAAAGGTGATGTTCATTACAAAATAAATTATTGTAATTCACCAGTCTGAGAAGGATAAAGAAACCATTTCCATTTTTGAAAGAAAAACTTTAAGAAGCATATTTGGTGGAATAAAGTGTGAGAATACATGGCGAAGAAGACTAATTCTGAACTCTATATACTATATAAAGAACCAGATGTTGTTACATTTATCTCAATACAGAAATTAAAATGGGCAGGACATTTGAGCCGGATGAGCAACAATCGGATGACAAAAAAACTTTTCTTGGCTCGCCCCATTGGCACCAGAAAAAGAGGACGACCAAAACTCCGATGGCTTGACTGCCTTGAAAACGACCTGAGAACACTAAAAGTGACAAACTTGATGACTTTGTCCAAAAATAGGGGGTCCTGGTATGCACTTCTGAGAAAGGCAAAGGCCCACCCTGGGTTGTCAGCCAATGAAGAAGAAGAATTCATCAGTTATTTTTACTAGTTTGTGTTCATATACTACTGTCTATCTAAGGGAAAGGAAGACAAACTTACGATAAAAGTTAATATAAAGATCAAATGATTGAAATTACAGCGTTTTGTGTAAATTATGGATAATGAAAAAATTCAATAGTTAGTGTTGTCGCCATTGTTGGTTACAACTGCTGGCCTCGAAAAAAAAAAACAATATAATCAGGATATCCACAATTGTGCACTTTTTATATTGGATTTCATTAAACCAACGGTTTCACTGATCTAGTCTGACTCCGTCAGATCAGATGTAACAATTAGAAACAACAACAAAGAATCAAAGAGTATTAAAATAATCTTCTCGGGTCCATGCAGCTTAAACATATTTCCAAAGTCGATTTGATCTAGCAGCGGGTCGATTGGAGAATAAGCAGGCCAAGGAACCAATTCAATCTAATGCGTAAAGAACACTATATGCCATGCGTGGTCCCGCATTATCCTGTTGGAATATGGTTGATGGCAAGCACTGAAAATATAGGAGGACCAGCTTCAACATTTCAGAGATTCTGGCAATTCAGTGTGCCCCGGCAAATTTCCCTATAGATAGGAAATGATGCTTCATAGATTGAATCTTTTGTGCTAGATTTCATGTGGCAGAGTGATCAATCACTGACATATGCACAATATGCCTATCATCACATGCGGTAGTGCAACGAAATCGGTGTGATCGGTCCCGTAGGTTCGCCTTTCTCTTTTACACCTAAACGACTTCAGATCCACATTACAGAAGTTAGGTTTTGTCCAACATAAAGTAAGCAATTGGGATGTGGATCACCTATATTACTGAATGATAATCCGCAATTCCTATAAGCGTCTATTCTTCATAAAGCTTATATTTTTCTAAGTTTCTATTCTTTTTCGGTTCAATTCAGAAATTTTCTGGAAAAAAAATACATATGTCTTCTAAGAGGCAAAATTAAAAAGCGTATGTAAAAAATTTGCCTTATTTCAAATCGGTAGTCTTTTCCCCTTTTATATAGTGCTTTTGCTTACCCCGTGATGTACGTATGTGCTGTAATACTAATGATGTGTTATACTAATGTGCTGTAATACTGAATGTGCTGTAATACTGAATGTGCTGTAATACTAATGTGCTGTAATACTAATGATTTTCATCTTTCATAACCGCAAACGCATGACGCAAATTTCACATGATTTAAATGCTTCTTTTAGGGTATTGTATTTTGAATGCCAGTAGTGCATATATCTTACATTAAAGCAATTTCCTTAACCTGAATTTAGCTTTGCAAACATTTGCAATAGAAGTTTATCAATAATGCAAAAAAAGTGATACGTCAGAAAAAATATTTAAAACTTTGATTTTGTAAAATTAATGAAATTAATTGATTGTTGTATGAAGTCTTAAGGCTAAAATAACTACGGTTATAAAAATTATTAACATGTATTAAAGACAAGTGCACTTACCAATCCACATCTCTTATCTATCTACATCTCCCAAATTACCAATCCACATTGATGAGGTAATTGTTTTTACTTATGAAACAGTTTGTTAGTAGGAGAATCAAATCTGTCCAGACAATCAGATTCAAAATTCTTTGCTTATGACTGTATTATGCATCCACTCTTCACAACAAGTCAACTGACAATTCTGAAAATTTGCTTTTCAAGTGACAATGAAGTAATGATTTGCTTAATTGAACATTAATATTCAAATTTTATAATTAAAAATATTTTATTTTATTAGATACAAGAGATATCTTTGGAAATTCTTAATATACATAGCTGGAAAAAAGTAGGACAGTCATATTTCATAAATTGTGCTTTAAATTTTAGCACAATTTTAATGTAATTTTTATTTTTTATTTTATTAAGCTACTTTTTCTTTTATTTTGAGTGAATGAGTTTTATTTACCATTAAGAAAATATTCTAAAATAGTATTTAAGGATTTTTGGGCAGTGAAAAAAGTAGAACGGCTGCAAAAATATCTTAATTTTGGAATCTGTAGCAATCTAATAAGTTGAAAACACATTGTTCTTTTAAACTGCCTTTCTTTCAAAAGATACATTTTGTAGAAAAAATCCTCAATTTTTGTAAAGTTAAAAAGCTTAGGGGGATATCTAAGTGAATTTCAAGGAAGCCAAATTGTTGCATATAAAGATGTGGGCAACTCTAAGAGAAATATCAAAGCACCTACGCATCAGTCCAAACACTGTTTCTAACTTCTTGAAAAATCTAGCTTGAAAGCTAACATTGGCAGACTTAAAAAATTGACTCGATTTAATCAAGAAAAAATCTTTAAAGAATTTGAAAAAACGCGTGGAAGCATTGGAAAAGCACAAGACCAATCTAGCTTCACACTGTAACCAGAATGACATTTTACAACTACATAAAAAGATAGGATACGCTCGTTTTCAAGAAAAGAAAACACCATCCTAAATGAAACGAAAGGCACAATGAGCACCGGCTACAGTGGGTCAAAGGACACATGTTTTGGAACTCTGAACGGATTTCAGTCATTTCTTCTGATGAAAAAAAAATTGTATTTAGATGGCTAAGACGGCTGTCAATATTATAGGCATTGTTTGGGTACACAAGAAAAAACTTATTTTACCTGACAAATAAGAGGAGGCAGTTTAATGGTTTGGATATCAGTTAGCTATGTTGGAAAGACCTATCTAATGTTTCTGGATGAAAAATAGACACATACAGATTACATTCAAATTTTAAATTCAGAGCTTTTTCCCTGTAACACTGAGCAAGGCGGAGAAAATTGTATATTTCAACAATATGGACCATCAATTCACATGGCCAATTGTTGTGTAGAAAATTACAATTATTATAAAACGATCACCTATGATAATTTATATTAAAATAAGGAATTATTATTATTATTTTTTTAATATTGCGTTGTGTATTTATTCAAGTCTTTATTTCTACCCAGATTCTAACCTGAAAGAACAGAAGCAGAAACTGGCTTTGTTTTAGTAATCAAAACTTCTTTTAATTCACAAAAGAAAATAACACATCTATTTACAATAATATGAATTCAATTATTTGTATTATTTCTTTTATTACAATTTTGCTATTAAAATGATAATTCACTCACGTGGGGTGATTAAGTTACCCTAGATTGCCTGTTCTAGTGAGATTAATTATTAAATAAAGTTACGTAAATGGTGGTACCACACAAAAAAAAATCTGGCTGGATAATTAAATAAATAAAAAAAACATTCACTTACATATATAAACAGTCGATGGTATAGGCCGGCCTATTTAGTGGGGTTCACAAACCTGGTTGATCACAATAGTCCAGCGTTCTTCTTTAATAGTATGGCAAACGCCTTGGGTCGACGACAACTTGGATGTAAATGCTGACATTCAGGCATCTCCTAATTTCACCATTTGAGAGGGCTCTTCTTCTTTCAATCAGCTTTTTCTTTTTTTTATCAACTTCAACTTTACTTTTCAAAGTCTCCAATAAAGCGTCGAACTCCCCAAACCAACCGGGTCTCTTGTTCCGGCGATGTCCTGCAGCTCCTCTGTCTTTTTTTCCTCTCCCCTTCACTTCTCTTCTTCCTCCCCTCGCTTTTCCCTTGCAGGACCGGTTTTCTCCAAGTCCCACGTTAGGGCATTCCACTTCGTCAAAATGGGGGAAATGGGGTATAGAATTAAATAATAAAAAAAAGGACTTCCAGCCAGAAAAAAATGGGTAGTTTAATTTATAAAAATTATCCAGCCAGTGAATACAACACCAATAATCTACCTGGAAAAAAAAATCGAAGATTTTTTTTCACATATTTGCACATTCACACATTTGCACTTATTTTGCATGGCTCTGATTTGTTCAATACATTTTTTTTGTTTTCTACTTAAAATCATACATAAAGTGATAATTAATAAGATTTCCAATTAGAAATAGCACATAAAGTATACATTTATTTACCACACAATGTAATCTTGGCTAATTTAAAATATAAACTTCTTACAGACTGCTAGAATTAAGAACTTTAGTCAGCAGTTACATAAGTAATTCAAGATATAAAAACATATATATATATATAATTTACAAAACTATTTATTGCTATACATACACTCTACACAATCATTTGTTAATGTTTGTATTACTCATTTAATCAGTCAATTATGTGCTACAGTTCTTTCGAGCGAAACGAGTATTATAATTATGTTTTATTGTTCGAGATATTCCACCATCACATTTTGGGACAGATGAGACTCCTTTATTTGGAATTGACGTTGAGCTTTTGCTCTGAGGATTAATTACAGGGCTAAGAACAAACGCCTTTTTACCTTTTCTTTGCACGCTATCGTTAACCCCGAAGTAACTATTTTTACTTTCCTTATTCGAGTCAGTAGATTGCTGAGGTGTAGAATTAATTTCGTGTAAAGTCGGGAATACAATTCTATCATTAATTTTTGAAAGTCGATCTACATGAACTATTTGGGTTTTTGAAGGTTCTTTTACGCAAGCTATCTCGTAATTTACTGGTGATTGTTTATTCAGAACTCTAAAAGGGCCTACATTTGGTCTCATTAATTTCCTTGAAATCCCTGCTCTTGTTTCGGGAAGATATAGATATACGACATCTCCTATATCTATTTGTTTATCAACTGCGGTCTTACGGCGATACGTCTCCTGTTTTTCTGCTGCAGCTATTAAATTATTTTTGACAATTTGAAAAGCATTTTGTAAACGTACAACTAGATCTCCAGCGTACTCTCGGACATCCGCATAGTTATGAGCTATAGGTTGAGACATAACAGAATACGGTAACTGGATATCCCTGCCATACAAGAGATATGATGGTGTTTCGCTTGTTGTACAATGTCGTGCCGATCTATGAGCTAGCAAGGCGAAAGGTACATGCCGGTCCCAGTCTGTTTGAGTAGAATTTACTAAATGACTTAATGAATTAATTAAAGTCGAGTTAAGTTTTTCTACCATTCCATCACTCTGAGGGTGATATGAAGTAGTAGTGTGTTTTTCAATACCTAATTTCGAATACACCTCAGAGATGGATTTTGAGATAAAGTTAGAGCCTCTATCGGAAATTAGACGAGAAGGTACACCATGTCGACTAATAAAATCTTCTAATACTCTAGCAACGGTTTCACTTTTTATATCGGGTGTCGGATATGCTTCCGGCCAGCGTGTAAAATAATCAGAAATCACCAAGATATATTTATTTCCTGAATAAGTTAGAGGAAGTGGACCCAGGGCATCCATAGCTATGCATTCCATTGGTCGTTGTGTGACTGGAACGCGCTGTAATGGAGCTAGTTTTTCGGGCTTATGACCTCTCTTTTCAACACAAGAAGTACACGATTTAACGTAGTTTAAAACATGTTTATACATATTACCCCAATAGAAGTTTTCTCTAATTCTGTTCAGAGTCTTTTGAAATCCCTGATGGGTTGCTACTGGGGAATCATGACACTGACGCATTATTTCTGATACTAAAGTTAGGGGTACCACTAATTTATCTTTGGTGTCACCACGATGTTTGGGGGCATTTTTTGGTATACAGTAAAGAAGATCATTTTTTTCAAAAAATAACATATGAGTAGGTGATGGTGTCTCCTTATTTTTTAGATAATTAATAATTTGTTGGCATTTTGGGTCCTGTTCCTGATGAATTTTAATTCGATGTTTCATTGTGGAATCAGAATCGTAGTTGGAAGCTATTACTTCTACTGCGTTTACACCCCTAGACAAGTAATCAGCTGTTATATTTAATTTTCCCGGTTTATGTACAATGGTATAATCATATTGTTGCAGAGTCATTACCCATCGGGCTATTCTAGAAGTTGGATCTCGCACTTTGAGTGCGAAGGAAAGACTTGCTTGATCGCAATAGATGATAAATTTTTTCCCGTACAAATATTGTTTAAAATGGGTAACGCCGAATACCGCTCCGAGCATTTCTTTTTCTACTGTACTATATCGAATTTCTGCATCTTTTAGTTTTTTACTGGCGTATGCAACAGGATGTGGGAAGCCATTTTCATCGTTTTGGCAAAGAACAGCTCCTAAAGCGTATTTTGAAGCGTCAGTACTTAATGTAAATTCCTTTGAAAAATCTGGTAGTTTCAAACAAGGTTCAGAAATTAAGCAGTTTTTCAAAGTGTCAAAAGCATGCTGAGCTGAATCATCCCAACTGAATCTAACATCATTTTTCGTCAAGTTTGTTAGAGGTAATGCTATTTCAGCATAATTTTCTATAAACCTTCGGTAAAACCCTGTCAATCCAAGAAATCCTCTAACTTGTTTACGAGTGGTTGGGACCTTGAAATCTAACACAGCTTGTATGTTTTTCTTATCGGGATAAACTGTCCCCTTTGAAACAGTAAAACCCAGATAGTTTATAGTTTCCTTTAAAAAACAGCATTTAGAAGGTTTAACTTTCAATTTATGTTCTTCTAATCTCTTAAAAACTAACCGTAATTTATTTAAATGTTCATCTATTGAGTCAGAAGAAGCAATTATGATATCATCTAAATATACTGCTATTTGAAGAGGTTTTAATCCAGACAGTACTATTTCCATTAATCTTTGAAAACTATTTGGCGAATTGCGCATACCAAATGGTACTCTATTCCATTCATATAAACCATGCTCAGTTGCAAACGCTGCTTTATAGGTATCCTTAGGATCAATTTTCATTTGGAAAAACCCGCTACATAAATCCATACAAGAAAATAGAGTAGCATTTCCTAAATTGTCCACTAAGTCCGTTATATTAGGAATAGGAAAAGAGTCTGGTACAGTTTTTTCATTTAGTTTCCTGAAGTCGGTACAAAGTCTGAAAGAACCATCTTTCTTTTTGACAAGAAGTACTGGTGCGCTATAAGGGGAACTGCTTTCTTTAATAATCCCTATGTCTAGTAATTCGTTGACCTGTCTATTTAATTCCTCTTTTAGGTGATGAGGAGGCCTATAAAATTTTTGCCTAACTGGAATATCATCTGTCAAATTAACTTCATGTTGTATAGTATTACAACCCTCCAAATCTTGAATAGAATGGGCAAACACATGTTTAAATTCTTCAAGCAGGGGAAGTAATTTTCTTTTCTTATCTTCGGATAGGTGCGATAAATCTAGTTTTCCTCCCCAAGCTTCAAAATCATCACCTATTTCTTCAGTGGAAAATGTATTACACTCTTTAGTATCAATTTTTGTTACTTGTAAAGGTTCAATGGAAACTAATTTTGAACCTTTGTTTATGTGTATAGTATTTTTTGATGTATTTGCAACCCTTATTTTATAATTTCCCTCCTTAGATACTGGGTTTACGGAGCGAGCAACCCATACTCTATCACCCGCATGATCATTTGCAGGCTCTATTAAAACCGAATCTAAATTTGAATTTAATTTTTCTTTTGTTTTGATTTCTATAATTTTTTCGGTTCCAGGAAAAATAGTTATTTTGGTAACGGAAAATCCAAAAATACAACTATTGTTATCTTCTATGTTCACGACATTAGTTTTTAATTCGTCACAGTCAGGATTTTGGTAATTCCATTTAATTGAAGTAGTTGTATTATGTAATAGTTTTTGCCTATAATCAATTATCATTTTATGTTGTACAAAAAAATCACTACTTAGTATTAGTTTATATTTTTTTGAAATACTATCTTTAGTAATATAGAAATCGCTTTGAAATTCATTAGTATTTATTTTAATTTTTAAAGTTACTTTTTCTTCAATTTCTAGCACATGGTCTGAAATGCCTTTAATTTGGAGTTTACATTGTGAGAGCATTACACTACTTTGATAAGCTATAGTTTCAAAAAAATTTCGTTCGATTAGGTTACAAGATGCGCCTGTATCTAAGAGAGCATTTACTTTTACATTATTTATTGTGATTTGAATTACTGGCAATTTATCATTTATTGTGGATGTAACAAATAAAGGCACCTGTGTGGGTTTATTTTCGGAGTAGCGAGGTGCAGCCGTCTCTCCCCCTATTGCTAGTTTAAATGATTTCTTCTATTATCTCTACCTTTATGGAAATTGTTATGCTTGTTGGAATACCAACATCTTTGCGTTTCGTGTCCAATTTTACGGCAGAAGGAACAAAATGGTATTCTGCATGTAGCTTCTTCATGCCCATGTTTTTTACACCTGACGCAAAACAAATTAGGTATTCTTTGGTTTCTATCTTGTGTTGGTATTTGACTTACTTTTAATTCAGCTATTTGAGCTTGTAGGTCACTAATTTGTTTTATGAACATGCCCTGCATTTCTGAGTTTTTTTCTGTGTTATGTTTGATTAATGATTTTAGTTCACTTATCTCATTTATTTGAGTCACAGCGTGAACTGTTTCAAACTGTGTAGTTGGCGGTCTATTCAATGGAATGCATTCCTCTAAGAGAATGACTTGTTTCTTAAATTCACTATAGTCCGTGAGAGCTAAAGGCGTTATTCCTCTTAAAAGTTCAGGCTTAAGGCCATTTTTTGCCGTGGACAATAATAAATCCAATCTATATTGCTCGAATTCACTACTTCGTTCACTAGGAACGCATTTATACGATAAGCCCTCGATTCGTGAAAAATATCTTCGTGCTGATTCTGACGGTAACTGATAACTCGTAGTTAACCGAGAGATATCTGTTGTCATAGAGTGACAGAAGTTAAACCTATCACGAAGCGCCGTGCAAACATCTACATATGAACCGTGTTTTTTAAGGTCACCCTGACTTGATAAAAATTCCTCCGCTTCTCCAGAAATTCTCAATTTTAAAGCTAATAATTTATCTTTCGGGCGCCATGAACAATGGTCACCAATTTCATCTATTCTATCCAAAAATTGTGATAGTGAAACATCTTTACAACTACCATCAAACACAGGAATATTATTTAAGAATTCACCAATATTAGGAGTGTCTACTGACACAACACACGAAGCGGTTTGAGTCTCACTATTCATAATTACATTAATTAAAAATATTTACCTTCAAAAAATAATTTACCTTAGCAAATATTAATGTAAATATATGAAATTCATATAAGTATTTACAACAATTTTCACAACAGTTACAATGTTCCACTTAATATAAAATAAACACAATAAGATTACTGTAAATAATTAAATAAGGAGATGTACCACGTGCAATCTTTTAATAGTCAGCCATGTTTAAAACTAAGCCAGAATCTTATTCCGTTTTCAGTTTTTCAAAATCCACTTTAAACGGCACCATTTTGTTGTGTAGAAAATTACAATTATTATAAAACGATCACATATGATAATTTATATTAAAATAAGGAATTATTATTATTATTTTTTTTAATATTGCGTTGTGTATTTATTCAAGTCTTTATTTCTACCCAGATTCTAACCTGAAAGAACAGAAGCAGAAACTGGCTTTGTTTTAGTAATCAAAACTTCTTTTAATTCACAAAAGAAAATAACACATCTATTTACAATAATATGAATTCAATTATTTGTATTATTTCTTTTATTACAACTTTGCTATTAAAATGATAATTCACTCACGTGGGGTGATTAAGTTACCCTAGATTGCCTGTTCTAGTGAGATTAATTATTAAATAAAGTTACGTAAATGGTGGTACCACACAAAAAAAAATCTGGCTGGATAATTAAATAAATAAAAAAAACATTCACTTACATATATAAACAGTCGATGGTATAGGCCGGCCTATTTAGTGGGGTTCACAAACCTGGTTGATCACAATAGTCCAGCGTTCTTCTTTAATAGTATGGCAAACGCCTTGGGTCGACGACAACTTGGATGTAAATGCTGACATTCAGGCATCTCCTAATTTCACAATTTGAGAGGGCTCTTCTTCTTTCAATCAGCTTTTTCTTTTTTTATCAACTTCAACTTTACTTTTCAAAGTCTCCAATAAAGCGTCGAACTCCCCAAACCAACCGGGTCTCTTGTTCCGGCGATGTCCTGCAGCTCCTCTGTCTTTTTTTCCTCTCCCCTTCACTTCTCTTCTTCCTCCCCTCGCTTTTCCCTTGCAGGACCGGTTTTCTCCAAGTCCCACGTTAGGGCATTCCACTTCGTCAAAATGGGGGAAATGGGGTATAGAATTAAATAATAAAAAAAAGGACTTCCAGCCAGAAAAAAAATGGGTAGTTTAATTTATAAAAATTATCCAGCCAGTGAATACAACACAATGGTGTTAAAAATTGGTTTGAAACAAATAATGTTCGGGTTTTGTGTCATAGCCTGTTAAAAGTACAGACCTCAATATTGTTTAAAATATATGCTCAGTAACTGTTCGGCGTATTGCTTTCATTATTTAGAATTGTCCTTTTTTCACACAGTATGATGTGAATGAAATTAATTTTTAATTATAATAAGCTAGTAGTTTTTTTTATTTCATGTTACATATATAGTTATCTAATTGTAAATAAGTTTTTAAAAGTGCTGTGATGAAATTATTTTGTAAAAATTCAAAGTTCTTCGCTTATGTGAAAAAAACCTAGGGTTTTACTTTTTTTTCCAGTAGTGTATATGAAAATAAACGTCTTGATCGTGAGACACTTTTAGTGATTTGTTAGCGGAATGTAATTGTTGTAAACTTCCTTGTATAATAATATATAGTCATTATTTCATCGACTCTGAAAGCCATGCACGTATAGTTTTCGAAAAAGAATTAGTGTTCAGTTTTTGTTTGAATAATAAATGTAGTTTAATTGACGTGTAACCAAACTTACCGAAGTAAGAAAGCTTAGCTAAAGTTCATTTACTCTCAAGAAAATTTTCCATATAATTGAACTTAGAATACTGAAGATAAATTTTGTACAATTTACTGAACACGAATAGCGACTTTCAAATTTCTTCATATTTGCAGCAAAACTTATTTAATTTTATATAACAATAGAATTACTTCAATAATTTTAAAATTATTTTTTCTAGTAATAAATGTATTTGAAATAAATAAAATCCTATATGTGAAATGTATACAAACCAGAAATTTCATTTAAAATTCTAGTTAATTATAATCAAAGCTATGGATAATATACACTGGTGTGCAAAAATTAAGAACGAAATGGAAAAATTAGCATAGCAATGGAACAAACAGGTAGATCAGACCGAAAGACCAATCAAAAGATCGACTACGGTCAGGTACGCAAGGGCATACTCAAATTTCCAACATGACGTATAGGGGGAATGTCGGAGGGGTATAAAGCAGGCTATCGGTGTACGCTCAGCGTTTCTGTGAAAGCTATTGCACGGCGTGTATCAGTTTAAATGACGTAGAACTGCTTAATCAGTGTGAAATAATGAACAGGTAACCTCGCAGACGACATCTGATGACCTTACGCGAGGTCGAATCATTGAAAAGACTGAGGAAAGTCGAAGTGTGACAAGTGTGGCTGCGGAGTTTGGAATCACTCACAGCATCGTTTCACGAATCTGGAGAGCATTTCAAACTACAGGAACAGTTGACCGAAGGTTCAGCAATGGTCCACGCGTAATCACGGCAGTCGACGACCGGTATATGGTCCTACAGGCAAGAAGGAACAGGCGGCAGACGATTGAAGAAATCGCGAGACACCTCCAACAGACGACTGGACGACCGATATCATGGTTTACAGTCGCCATGTGGCTACACAATGGTGGCCTATTCGCACGACTACCTGTACGTTGTGTACCATTAACGTCTGCCCACCGGAGGCATTTTGTGTGGTGCCGGGAACACCAGAACTGGACGGATTAGCAATGGGGTCGAGTACTCTTTATGGACGAGAGCAGATTTAGTCTGACTACCGATTCTTGATGCATACACATCTGGAGAAAGCGGGAAACACCCAATAACCACTCCAACATCGTCGAAAGGACCGGTTTTGAGGTCGCGGTGTTCTCGTTTGGTGAGGCATCATGCTTGGTACCTGTACTGACCCTCATGTCGTACAAGGAGGTTCAGACACCGAGTCCCGTTATTGTAATGATATTCTCCTTCCTTATGTGCGTCTTTTTAGAGGTGTGCTATGGGTCTCCAGTTCCTCTTCATGGACGACAATTCTCCACCTCATCGTACAGAAGCTATCGAAGAACTGTTGGAAAGTGAGGATATTGAACGCATGGATTGGCCGGCAAGGTCACCGGATCTAAATCCAATCGAATACACTTGTGGGACTTTTAGAGAGACGCTTGGCGGCACGTCACCAACCACCAGTAATGATTCCGGAGTTGCGATTGGCACTACATGAAGAATGGGCAGCAATACCTCAGCAACTTATTGACAACCTCATACTCAGTATGGACAAACGATGTCAATCCTGCTCTACAATCAGGGGAGTATCCCCTACTGAAAGCTAGATGTTTCTCGCTAGAGAGCTGTCACATGGATGTTTCGGCAGTCTCTGTCATTCTGCTCCATGCTCATTTTCCAATAAAGTTCCTTTTTAATCATTTGGAATTTTTTGGACAGTTTTTTTTTTCTGTTTTCATATTTTTACATTAGGAGGATGTTTTGGTACGATTTTTATCGATTTGGAACACTGTTGAGCGACGCTGCACTAGATAAAACGTTTCGTCTATAATTTTTGCACACCAGTGTAGAATTTTGATTAAGTATAAATCAATATAAACTTTTTATTACGTTGCAAAGCTCTTATTTGTTATTGAATGAAATGGCAAAAAATAATTATGAATAGAAGGGTACAATTGTTTAGAATTTAATTTACGTTTGTATACTTTCAGTACAGAGAAGAAATATTTCGAGAATCGACGGAGACTTTGAGTCGAAGAGTACTTCTATGGTCAGTTGGACAGACAATAATATTAATACTCATGGGAATATGGCAAGTTGAACAATTGCGTCAATTTTTTAATTCTAAGAAATTAATGTAGTCATTTGAAATATTTATAAAAACAATAAAGATCTCACAACAAAAAGATTTATGCAATAAAGTGTTGTAAAACATATGTTTACATATTTTTCACAATTTAATTTAAATTGAAATTTATTGAAATTTTCGTATTTACATGAACTTGAAAGTCCATAGGTAAGAGAAAAATTATATTGAAATTTATTATTTTGTTTGTGAGTCGAAACTTAAAACAATACAATAATTCTTCCTAAAATGTTTTTAAAGACTTATAGGGACCTTAATTTAGTTTAGAAAATTATAGATGAAGAATGTAATTTTTTTAAAATTCGTTAAAAATTTCAATTTATTTTAATAATATTGTACCACGAAAGGCTGAGTAACTAGATACAAAATCTTAGCTTAACAAAAAAAATTTTTTTTCTGATTATGTTAGGATTTATACTGATATTTCGAAAATGAATTAGAAGTAATTACTTTAGGAAAGGTTATCAACATTTAAACATTAGTCCTATTTTGGTACACCAAAAATTAGTTTTTCACATTTTATCTTATAGATCTTGTGAACTGATCCAGCTTTACAAAAGATAGTCCACTCTTTTTGAACAATTAAAAAAATCTAAACCTAAACCAAACTTGTGGCAGACAGCCCAATGTGGGCCAAGGCCTACAATGTCCATATGTATTTTCCTGAACTACAACTATGGGATGCGAAGCATATGTCTCGATTAGGTCCTCAGCTTAATGCGAACCCCCAGTGTTTAGTTCCCAAGCATGCTTGGTACTCAGTTAATGGACCCACTGAAGGGATCAAAGGCTGAATCGACCTTGCCCAGTCCGAGGATCGAACCTCAGACCTGAGACTTAGAAGCGGAATTTAAAAAAAAAATCATTTAAAAAAAAGGGGAATTAAGTTTCCATACACTAATACAAGGAATTAATGCGAGAAAAAAACTAAAAATAATTATGTTATTTATTCATATAGTTACGGTTTAGATACCTCTTTCAATTTATATATATATATATATATATATATATATATATATATATATATATATATATATATATATATATATATATATATATATATATATATATATATATTTATTCAAACAGTTACCTCTTTAGAACTTCAATTTGAATTTTTTTTGTCAAAATTAAAAGTTATCAAAATTTTTGGAAAGAAACTTTAATAATAAATTGTTTCTAAAAGAAACATGTCATCAATTATTATCGAAAATTACACACTATCTGGAGTTATCTGTACAAGATATAAGGATAAGCTATCAGCATCAAGTATTATTTAATTCTTAATATTTAATTCTTAATCATTAATTATTAATGATTCATAAACAGAATCAAATATAGGTTTCATGATAGTCTTTTAAATATTTATACCATGAAAACATTTTACAAGATTTAAAATATGATGAGGCATTTTTTGTGATTGATTTATGTCTTTTAATACATTCAGTTCTTTTTTTACAACAATATAACGACGATTGTGATATGAATATCCATGGCATACGGACATAAATAATAAGTTGTTAAATTATAGGTAAATCGGGCATTCCACATAAATTTTTCTTTTTAAGATGGTGGGAAAAACTATGTAAATGTGATTCAATATAAATTATAATTTGTATATCTAATAACAACAAAAAATTGAACTTTTTAATTATAACGAAAATAAAGGTAGGGCTAAGTTAAGGCATCGCTTTTGTGTCTGAAAGAAGGGTGTTCGATATATGAGATCGAACCAATAACAGGTGTGATGTGCGGGCCCATACACATTTGAAGTTCGGTAAGGTATGTAAAGGAAGGTGTCAGATGAAGTGTCAACTTCGTCATTTGACAATGATTCAAAATTACAATGTGGTTGGGTGTGTTTAATGGCTTCTATCAGTAGAAATAGACAATTGGAAATATGTTAACTTATAAGTAAAATTAAATTGTAATCTTTTTCATAATATGGAAAATATTTATATAACTAATAAATTTTTCTTGGAATCTTTATAATTATTTAGAATTTGGCATTGAAGCTATTTGAAACCCAAGGCATAATATATTCCCTTCCCTATGCGACTATTGCAAATTATAACAGTATTAATAATTCTAATCCTTTATTAAAAGTAGTGATTCTAAACTTGTAAAACTATGTTATCAAAATATTAAATTTCAAGGGATTTTAAGGAGAATTATTTTGACGATTTGTAAGCAATAAGGAGAGTATATTATTATAGATATTTTATAATATCCTGGTAAAGAGATAATTAACAAAAATATTAAGAAATAAACAAATACATCATTTTATAACATTCTTTCCACAATAAATGCGGATACCAAATTTTTGGAACTATTGTCTGCTGTTTGATAAAATGTGTTTAATTAATGGAACATTGCATAGGAAACACACACACTACAATTTAATAATGATAAAATTTGTTTAAATTGGCTATTGTTTATCAGAGTATAAAGTAATTATTTATTAAAACATATACTATGAAATTAACTGCGTTTACATAAATATAGCTATTTTTTACGGCCATATCAAGAGAAGAGAATAATTGAGAGTGAAGATAACAATGAAAAAAGAAAAACGATATATTTTTGTCGAAATACATTTTGGGAATTTATTTAAAGGTCTAATACATTTAGACACAAAAGAGATTACAAAGTAATTGCTTTTAAAAATCTTTTTAAACTACAAAGTAGACTTTCTCAATTACAAAGGTATAAATTGTGATGACAGCTTATGATTTATTTTATTAGATGTTACACATTCAGTTATAAAATTATTTTTTCAATACTGTTGAGAATGCTTATTTTATTTATATCAATGTAAAATAAAAATCATAAAAGAAAATTCAGCAAAGAAAAGTACACTTTAAAAGTCCATTGAAAACAAACACTTGTCAGACAGAAAATATATTTATCATAAGGAATATAAAATCCTTCAACATCAAAATATTAAATGACATAAGTTTGTTAAACATAACTTTATTCTTCCTTATATTAGTGTTGATACTTTTTAATTTTTTTTTAATTTTACAGATTTTTTAAATAACTCTTTTTAACTGAAGAAATGAGAATCTTTAATCATACACTTGTTAGCATCATATTATTTTGCTATAATATCTAAGTAACAATAAAATAATTAAATTAATAAACAATTAGTAAAAATTTTCTGGAAGAACCTAAAGCATAACAGATGTATTTTAATGGCAACTTTTGTATGTACTTACAGTATGAAATATTTTTAATCAAGTTAAATATTTTATTCTGCATCTAATGCTATTTGCACTTATAGTTACATAATGATTCATTCATTTCGATTTCCAAAAATAGTATAACTTTCTACACATACAGATAAGTATGACTGTAAATACTTACACCAATAGATGATAAATAATAGCTGGTCATACATAGCATTCCTTCCTCCAATTATCACAAGAAATAGCGAAAATAATTTCAATAAACTATTAGTAAACTATTTACCCTATTAATAAACATGAATATTTAATGTTTTTTTTTATAATAGATAATAGTTCTATATCTATTATGAAAAATTTAAAAGTTCATAATTTCATAACTTTTATACTTCAGTGTTATATTTTTAGCAGAAAGGTTTTGAAGCTGATTTTAAAATGTCCTTTTTTAAAAAGAGAAAATAGGTAAACTAATAGCAAGTCAAGACTTGGATTCAATTAATTTAACATTTAATTTCTTATTGTTATCTTTAAGAGTAAAGGAGAAAAAATAAATATTGAAGGTTAATTTACTTTTTCATAGTGATTAAACTTATAAAATAATAAGACACTATCATATATTGAAAAATAAATTAGAAATATTGGTGATAAGGTGCAAATATATTGACATGCAGCTTCAAAGAATATTATTGGTTCAATAACATGCAGATAAATTTGTGATTTCTATCCTTAAAATACATTTTAAATACAAGTTCCCCAAAATCACAAAAAATAAAAGAGAATTAGTCTTATCAAATCAATTTGAATCAACAAAAATATCCTTCTGAATGACAACAAAATTAGAATCATGCATCTTAAAATAATAAAAATGATTTTTATTTTAATTTAGGATTTAATGTCAGATTACGTTTGTAATTTGCAAAATGAATAATTTCTAAATGAATAAACATATTACTCTTAAACATGAACCTTTTTCAGATAAATTAATAGATTATTTAATATTTCTATTCTCTTACACACTTCAGCTTGTGAATTTTTTATTCATAAATATGTGTATATTTAAAATACATATTACATTTTAATAATTTTATATTGTTTAAATAATTATATTCTTATATAACTCGTGCCTCATTAATATTTTGTCCCATTTTGAAATGGGAAAAATGTTGCGAGTAGTTTACTCTTGCAGATTATAAACTTAAAATTATAATTTCATTATTTTGAAATAAATATGAAACAAACACTTAATTGTCTATTAGTTATAACAATATGTCAATAAAATTGATAATAAATTTTATCGAAATTGAATACAATATTCATTTTTTGAAATTAAAAGAATAAAAAAATATAATTTAAAACTTCCTTTTTATTACGTTAAATATATGACTATTTATCTTCCCCAACTTCTTACATGCCAATCATGAGAACAAATTTAAATGAGTTTGATGGCATAAAATAAATTCTTTTCATTTATTCTAGCTCAAAAGTCCATAAAAATATGTGCAATGTTGTAAGATACCAAACAACATGCAGGATATTGATTGGTAACAATAACTTATACAATCTCGCGTTCCAGTAATGGGCGTTTGTGAAAAATTCGATCAAGATGAAATTTGGACATATCTACTGTAACATAATTATGATCAATTAAGAGTTCCATCATAGCTCGTCCAACAGCTGGAGCCATTTGAATACCATATCCACTAAATCCAGTTGCAAAGAAGACATTTGGAAAGTAAGGATGTCGTCCAAATAGTGGATTCTGATCAAATACATTATAGTCATAGTATCCAGCCCAAGCACTTGATATCTAAAATAATTAATGGAAAAAATTATAAAATGCTTCAGCATTTTCCAAGTCTAAAAATTTTAATATTTACCTAAATAAATTTTATGATAGTATTTCCATAAAAAAGGATATTTATTAAACCATTTATCAAGCTAAAATAACAAGGTGCATAAAAACACAATGGTTTTAAAGAAATCAAAATTAGGAATTTAGAAACTAAATATGGATTTCACTAAAAGCGTAAATGTATATAATTCCATCGAAAGTTAAAGGTGAAGTATTTATTTTTAAATATGACAGCAGTATAACAGAAAGTTAAAGACGTAATTTTTTTAATATGTAAAAAATTGACTTCACAAAATTATGAATAGTTTTATTTAATACAACATTCTCAGTAACATCAACTTGAGAAAATCATCATACATTATTTTTTATATCATTAAATATATAATAGTTTAAGGGATATTTCTTAAGTTTATTTTTATTTAATATTTTTTCAAGGTTTATTATTCGTTCAAAAATGATGAACATAAAAATTTATGGCTTAAACAGTAAATTTTAATTTGTTACAACTTGTCAACAGCTCAATTGTCCTTTTATGATGTTTAAAATAAAATAAAATATTTTTTCAAATGAATTAACTTTATTTATGTAAATAATTTTTAAGTAAATCAGTTTGTTTTTATCTCTATTTTAGATACCAACCAAATCTTTTTATTTTTGTTAAAAGCTAGCTTTATTTCTATCATATTTCTAAAATATCAATACCCATTATAATTAATTTTTTTCAAATAGTTTACTTATCAATAAACACCTAATATACTTATATTTCGATTAAATTACTTGTATTACTTTGGAATAAACACATTAAGTTAATAATAATGCTTAGTTCATTCAAAGTTACATCATTCAAAAACTATAGTTTTAAATTTTGTCCAAGAAAAAATGTCTTTTAAAATGTTTTAGTAGTTACTAAATGAAATACAAACTGCCCTGTACAATTAATCTGTTAGATAAATTAATATTGATCAAGAGAATAACTTTTATTAATTTAATAATAACACCAAGAATAACAAAAATTAATGAATTCATGTTAAGAAGCAAAATGCATATAATAAAATATTTTATTTTTTGACAATATCTAAAATTTATTAAAGTAATAATTTTTGGATGATTAAATGTTATCTGAAACTGAGGCACAGTTGCATTTCATACAATATTTTTGAAAAGAAATTTGAAATTTATATTATAAATTTAAAAGACATTCAAGAGAATTTAAATAACACTAACAAAAAGAAATGTATACATTTGCTTTAACATTTGATCAAGGATATAAACTGATTTTCATTCAAAGTTAAAGAATCAAAATTCAACACCTTAAAAATGGGCATAATTTACTTTTATAAAAGAGTAACTAATAAATCAAAAGAAAAGATTTAATTCCACAAATAAAATTCAAGGTAATAAAACTAAACAAATGTGAATGCAAATACTCAATGAAAAATGAAAATGAAATTAAATCACATTTTTAGGATTCAATATTCAACATTATTGGTGCTGTTTTATTTTTAAGTTAAGAACTCAACCGTGTAACTTAGAATAGATTTTTTTCACAATCTATTTTTTCTATAATTAATAAAGAATATTTTATAATATTCAAATGGTGAAATTAACTATCTATAAGATTACTAAATATTATAAATTTTATTAATTACTTTGAAGTTTTCAAATGAAGGTATTCGTTTGGTTAAAACAGGTGCAATTGAATTTTCAAAGAAATTATAGTCCACATCTAAGTTGCTGACATCTGGCTCTTCAGACTAAGGAGGAAGGAAATAAAAAAGACAAAATAAATACAATAGTAGCATCAAAATAAAAAAACAAAATATATATAGGTTCAACAATTTTCTAAAAAGAGCATTATATAATAATTTTAATAAATGTGTCATAAATCTTGCTAAAATATAAATGTATATATATATTAAAGAATACAAACAGCTATTTGTATAATAAATTTAGTATTTCAAAAACTATAAACCATTAGCAGAATTTTAAGTTATCTATCAAATTAAAATCAACTACAAATTTCTAAATAAGAAATGTTAAAGATAAAATTTTACTTTTGATTAATTTCAAAATAGAAGATATCTATTTAGAATTGACAAAAGAATTGGCTTTTTAATTTATTATCAGGAGGCTTTTTATGATGTTAAAAATAGTTCTTTGCAAAAATTTAAATCAAAATTTTAAAAAAAATCATTATAAAAAGAATTTAAGCCATCTTCAATATTTGTTAAATGTTCTTCTATTCCCCATGCATAAACAATTTCATATATTTTAAGAAGCATCACAACATTACTGTCTTCCACACATACTTTAATACTTTTTAATAATTTTATGCATTTTTCATAAGAAATTCTAGATTATATCAGATTGTTAGGTTCCTAGAAAGCAATGATACATAATAAAAAATGTCAAGCAAACTAAGAAATTACATTTAAAGCAAACTAATAATGTATCTTTAATAGTAATTTTTAGTTTAGTTATAAGTTAATGAAATATTATAAAACAAAATAGACAGTATTAATTTCAGAAAAAATATTGTTACAAATAATAACTCTCTTGTTAGGGTAATAATTGTTCAAAAGACTTCTTATAACTTGCTTACAGACTGATAAGCATTAATGGAATCAATATGTATTAATATGTTGTATATATATTTAATGTATACATGGAAATTTGTATTATATTTAATTAAAGAATAATTACAAATGAATTTCCAAATGAGACTTTTATTGCAGACAACAATAAATTAATAACTGGAAACAGAACCTTATTTTTAACTAAATTTTTACATATGAAAAATTATGACTTCTTCTCCTATGGCAAAACAAAAATAGAATAAATTCTGTAGATGTATTTTTAAATTATATTAATAGTAAATAACTCTACTGCAATTTTAAATAATTTTAATGAAAAATTGGAATTGTAGTAAATCAAACATGTAAAACATCACATTAACACATTTAAACAATATTAAAAGTTATTTCTTCTTTCATTATAAATATTTTTTTTCTGAATAAAGTTGCAAAATAAATATGTATATAACTTGAGATATTTAACTGTCCCAAGAAAATCTCACGATATATTTAGGTATTATTGGACAAAATAATTGGAACACCTGTGAAATGAGATTTTTTTAAATTAATAAGCCCTTGGCTCTCCTTTTGCATGAATTATTGAGAAGGCCACATGAGGTTCTATAATTCATTACTGTGTTCATAAATGTAATCTCCAGAAATTCATAAGTGTGAATGGGGACATTATCCCCTTGGAAGACTAGTTGTTTATTATGGAAAAGTTTGTACCATTGAGTAAAGATACTTAACCACAGCTTACAGACTGTCCACTTAATAGGCTTCTGGTCATAAGTAAACACATTAATTTGTCAAGAATAATGTGAATGGACATTTGCTTTGGCATGTTACATTATCCCATTGTTCTTGTGTTCAATCTTTATATTCACGATAACATATTTGTCACATCAAAGCATTGCATAAAGTAATCAATGATAGTAAAATAGCCAAACAAACTATCAAGAATATTTACTATATGGAGTTCATACTTGATAGTTTTTAATGAAAATTTCTCTTTGTGCCCTCTACAGATGTGAGTTTATCTCAGATGTTGTGGTATTGTTTTTTTTCTGCAAAACTCTAAACTCAGTCATTCAACTTCATCTTTTGATTACTGTTGTTCTTTTCAGGTGAAAATTTTCTGGGTTTCAAATATGCTGATATTACAACCGACACTATTTCTTTTAACACCTAGAAGAGTTGCTGTTATCGTTATTGAGACTCCAGAAAATCAAGCTCATGCAATCACACCTCTTTCAAAACAAAGAGATGAGCAATTTTAACAGAAATATATTTTGCAACTGTCTTCCATCACTGCTAATAGAAGACATGTGTGCACTTTCTCATCTGTTAGGTAACACCTTTCACTGCTATAATTCTGCAGGAATAAACAAGGTTTCTTTCAAGTATTATTTATCGAGTATTATTATGCACATACACACACCCATGCACAGACAGGGGGAGGGAAACAATCTACAAATGCATGTATGCAAGACAAAAATGATATACCCTATGGTAGCAATGTTAATAAATAAATAATAAATAGATATTGTGAATTTAGTTTACTGCAATTTTAAGAACAGGTTTTAAATCAGCTTTTGTTAATTTTTTTTATATTGGTTAAGATTTATTTTAATTTTCAGCTAAGACAATTTTTTCATTTCTAATGTTTCAATAGAATTTTATAATTTTCTAAATTCATTTATTTAATTACTTTAATTTTTTAGTAATATTTAATTGTAATTGAATCTACTACATACATTAGTTTTTCCTTATTTTTAGAAACATTTTTAATTAACAGAAAATATATTGTAGATATAAATAGTGAATTACACATGTCCAGAATTTAGATGTTGAAATACTCTAGTAAGTTATAAATGCTATTATTATCAGGAAAACAATGTTGCTTTGAAATATCAATTCACACATTATATTGCAATGTAACAAACAATTGCAACATAATATCAATTTAATTTAAAGAAATTATAGACAGAATTAACAATAATGTAATTGATTGAAAAGCTATAACATTGGGCAAATAAGACTGCATGATACAAGTTTTCCAGAAGATTAATCAATTATGAATATAGTAAAGAACACTAATTAATTAACTAATCAATAAATTTATTTTGGCAAACATGTTCAATAATTCTTTATATACTTATTACTTTTCTTTAATATGTGACATTAACTGTATTATTTCATAAAAGCTTAATTCTACTAAATAATATGATTACTTATTTGTACAAAATATGTATGATATACATAACTGAAAACTATGGTATTCAAATTTAATAATTTTATTATAGACAATTACAAGAAATAAAATTTACTTACTTCAGTAGGTGACCTCCCACAAATGTATTTGCCCCCTAAACCTTCTCTTCTTGCATATACACCAGTTGGATCGATAATCAAAGGCATATCTATGCCAGGACCATCCTCACAGTTTAAAACATAAACATATCTTTTCCTAATAAAATGCAAGCAATAAAACTATTATTTTAATTTTTTTAATTTACATAATATTTTCTTTGGTTTTATTTACAATCACTATTACAGAGAGAGAAAAATTATCATGTTAAATATTTGTAAAATGCATAAGAAATTCATGCAAGAGTATTGAATAAATAATGAGTCTTCAGGTTTTAAAATTTTGATACTTCTCTTAATTGTTATTTCAAAGATTAAAAAGTAAAAAAATTAATATGCATGTTGTATTATTAAAATGATGAGGTGCAACAATATTGTAGTGATACAATGTCATCTAAATTTTATAGTTTTTAAAATATAAAATAATATTAATAGAAAAAAATAATTCAACTAAGCTTTTTCTTTCAATTGAGGGACACATCAAAATGAAATCAATGCTTTGCCCATATGTGACATAATGAAACCAGAAATCAGTGTTTCATCACAAGTTGACTTACAGAACTTTAATTTTCATTCAACATATAATTTAAAAGCTTTTGACAGTTTTTACATATATATATATATATATATATATATATATATATATATATATATATATACATATATATATATAATATAATATAATATAATATAATATAATATAAAAAATAGAAATTGCAATACATTTTTATATTATATATTTTTATAAACAACATGAAAACAAACAGAAGGCATTGTTCCATTTAGATGCTTTCCAAATAGAACTTCAGAGGTACTTAAGAGCTTTACAAATTGTATTATATATCAAGTATTTAATTTTAATTCAAATTTACCAAAAATATGCTCAGAGAAGTCAAAAATTTTTGAAACTATTAAGTAACATTATATTATTTCAAACTTAAGTATTTTACTTGCTTTACATCTGTACAAAATTTATTTGTTAAACAAAATAATTAAATTAACTATTTTTTATCAATCTAATTTAAAAAAATTAGACTGGTAATTTGAATCTAAATTATTTTAAAAACCTAGGTAGTCTTGTATAAACAGCAAATATATGTAAAAGAAACTTTCGCATTTATTCAATGAAAGCTTTATAATTGCACATCATCAAAATTGTTATAATATAGATTATATTTTTACATAAATTACCTAGGTTCAACAGGTAATGGGACACTTAGTAGATCTGGACCTAAGCCTATATGTAATAGCTTTGCTACATCTGCAGAATATGGACCAGCAGCAACAATTAAAAAGGCAAACTCAACACAGTGGACTTCCCCTTCCTCATCTTTTATCTGCATAGTTAAAATTCTTTTAAATGGTTAAAATCATAAAAACAATATGTCTAAGATATAAAAAAAATTAAAAGACCTAGAAGCAGAAAAGCATTAAAATATATATCAATGATGTTATCCTGATTAAATCAGGATAACATTGCTGATAGTACAGATGAAAATACAATGAATTGTATCTATTTTTATTTGGGTACTTAAAATTTAAATCAAAATTTATTTCAAGATTTTCAAATAGTATATAATCATTGCAGAAGGTGCACATTTATTTAACATTTAATTAAAATAAATAATGCTCAAATGTTAGTCAAGTGCTGCTAAAATGTTTAGCTCAATGTTCAAATGTTAGTCATGTATTGTTAAAAAATAGTCAAATGCTGCTCAAATGTTCATTAAAAATTATTTGATAAATCAAATGATAATTAAATGAGATCAATATTTTCATAGTTAAATTTATATTCAATATAATTATGCTGAATATAAATTCAATGCAAAAAATATGTATTCTAATTTTAAAAACTTATATTAAAGAATAATGTCTAACATTGGGCTGAAATGATATTTTAATTCAAATAAAATATTATTATAATTGTAGATACTAAAATTATAAAAACTAAATTAAATATATAACAGCAAATGCATGAAACTTTGACAAAAATAACTCCATCTTTAATGAATAAAATTATTACAATACATGTAATAATGAGAAATTATGCAGCTTTTTATTAATAAAAAATAATATGCTTTATCTTAAAATAATAGATGAATAATTTTTAATAACAAATTACATGTGTGTTAATGTTCTTCATTTTTGTATTTGAAGTTAGGCATTTCACATCATAAAATAGACATTAAATCTAAACATTCTAACTTTGAAATGAGAAAAATGTTTAAAGTGAGTTTATATAACAAAATATATCATTGGTTTTCATGCAACTTTTGTATTAAGACCAGTTGCATGCTTGATGAATGCATGGAAAGAATCACATCATGAGAGCATTGCTAAGTGAGTAAATATTAATTAATGAGGAATCGCGGTTCAAGGATAACCTAAACAGAAGTTATACCCAATGTAAACACATGAATAAAGTAAATTCATTAGAAGATGGATTACATTATCATGATAGTACTCAGTGCTTTCTTTACTCTATCACTAACAACAATAAAAGATAATATTTATCATTAGATTAACTTCTACTCTCTCAGAATAAATTATAAAAAAATACAAGTCTAATAAGAGCAGAATTAAAAACCACAGGAGTCAAAGGATAATTATTGATGTTGAAAACAAATTGATTTATTCCAAACTTTTATTAAATGGTATGTTATCGTAAGATGAATTTTGTCAGTCATCATCATCAGCATTGGCACGACAGCCCTTTGTGGGCCTTGGCCTTCTTCAGAAGTCTCTGCTATTCTGCCCCTTTTCTAGAAATCGACCTCCAGTTGACTTTAAGTATGTTGAAGTCTTCTTCCAGGCAGTCCTTCCATCTCTTTTTGGGTCTTCCTCTTGGTCTACTACAGAAAGGGGTGGTATTGAAGACCTTTATCGGTGTTCTCTCTGTACTCATTCTAATGAGGTGGCCCGCCCCTCTCATTCTAGATAGTTTTATTGATTTAATGATGTTTTCTTCTCCATAGATTTTGTACAATTCAAAGTTATAGCTTTTTTGCCAGGTGTTATTTTCCAGGACAGCACCAAAAATAGTTCTTAGGACCTTTCTCTCAAAAATCGCCAATGTTTTCTCTTCCTTCATCGTCAAGATCCATGTCTCTGAGGCGTAGGTTAGAACTGGTTTAATCAGTGTCTTGTATAACATTATTTTTGTCCTTCTCCTGATTAGGTGAGATTTCAAAAGAGGTCTTAGACCAAAGAAACAACGGTTTGCGGCAAAGATCCTCTTTCTGATTTCAGGAGTGATATCTCTGAGCCCAAATAACTGAAGTTTCTCACAGACTGAAACTTAAATGTGCCGATCATAAAAGTCTCAAACTGGTATTCTTTTTCACCACAGAACATATGTTTTGTTTTTTCCATGTTTACTCTGAGCTTCATCTTCCCAGCTGCTTTTTCCAATGACAAAAAGGCTGTCCTCAGGTCAGTTTCAGATCTTGAAATTATATCAATGTCATCGGCATATGCTGAATTTTGTCAGTCATTCATCTTAAACTTTACACAAACAGTAGAAAGCAATATTTAAAAATATATACATGAATAAAATTTCTGGGTATTTTCTGCTTGAATAAATGAATTCAAATTTATCAACCTACTTAGGAATTCACTTAAGTATTAATTTTAAATTGACTAAGTATGCATTAATTCTTTTTAATGGAAAAAGACATTATTAGCCCAAAACCTTACTAATATTACACATTCTAAATATGGCTTCTATATTCATCTATTATGTTTAATGAAATATTTTTAATTCTTTCTAATTATTTCTATTTCAATGAATGCAATTTTATCCGTAAATATGAAAACTCTAACTTTAAAGTTTTTAGAGCAGTACAAGTTAGTTCTAAAGTTAATATATAATTGACTTACAGAATTTTTTAATCAAATAAATTCTTATAAATAACATAAAAATTATGTTTCTCAATTAAAAATTTATGTAAACAATACCAGTAATTTGTTGGGGTTTTTTTTCCATTACAAACGAAACAGTATTATTGATAAATTGTTTAAAAATCGAATGTTAAAATAAATTATGAAAAAAAAATACTTACATACATATAGTTTGTTCGTATAAGGGGATTATATCCTCCACCTTTAACAGGACTGTCATCAATAAATTCAAATGCAATAACTTCACCAGTAATATATTCAGCTCCAAGAGAATATGATTTCTTTTTGAAAGCTGACAATAAGGCCCAAGGATCAAACCAGCCCTCATTTTCATAACCTGAAATACCAAAATATCAAATGATTATTAAAATTAACTTAAATGAACTAATATCAATTTATTTTTAATATTTTATAAATTTGAAAAAGAAAACTTAGTTTATCAAATTGTCAAAGAAATAAATTTTAGTCTAAATAATTACAAATTGCACACTGTAGTCCAATTAAATTAAGTTCTTTTAAATCGCAAAAATAATTGTTGATAAAAGGTAAACTTTAAATTAACAAAAAGTTTCATTTATAAAAGACTAAACAACATGCAACAACATTTCAGAAATTTAAGATTACTCAATGACAAATTTTCTCCAAAACCATCATAAAAATCTATTTTAAATTTAATTCTTAATCTTTTTGTCTTAAAACTGGAGGGGAAAAATCAGTTATTTTTAAACACACTATAGACAAATTTCAAGATAATAATGAAACTGCTTCGATTTTTAAAAAAAATATTTTATTTAATAATTGCTTTCTTTTCATAAAGGGTCTTAGGATTTTATAAATTAAAATTCCATTAAATAGAAATTTTTATGAATGATTCAATTAAAAATTAAAAAAAACTTTAAACATACTTAGAAAAATATTTTTTAAATACAATGTTAATTTATGTAATAGTAAATATAAGTAAGCAAACCATAAGATCCCATTTCAATTCCTTCTAAATTAAGCCAGGGAAAGTTTTGTTTTAGTTGACTAGGCCTCAGTAGTTCAACTTTTGCTCCTAATTCTCTAAAAGTATAATACAACATTTATAAAATATTTTTAACTATACAATGATTGCTGAACTTATAATATTTATTAAAAATAATATTAAGAACTGATATGTCACATTAAAATACAACAATAATAATATGCAAGATAAGAAAATAAATAATTATTAATTCATATATGAAAATTAGACCATTCATATAATACAAATTTTTATTATTTGTATAAGAATTGTACATAATTCATATTATATTTGTTTATTAAAAAAATTCAGAAAGTAGTCACATATTTATTTTAAAAAAATACAAAATTTTAATGCCCCACTTAGTAAATTGGATATACAGATATAAAAAATTAAACTGCAATTACATATCAGATATATATTATATATAATTTCATTTATAATTTATGCAAATTAATTTCATGATTTTGAAACTAACATATTAATTTGATTAAATATGAAAATAAGCACATTAATATATTTTTCACTATAGTTTAATAATAAACAATTTAGTATAATATATGAAAAGAGAATCAAAAATCTAAATATATATTTTGTGAAATTAACACTGTTGTAAGCAATATCTCTATTTTCTGCAAATAGCTAAATGTGATGAGAGATACACAACAAATTTATTTATTTATTAAATTAAACTTAGACTGTAAAATGATAAAACAGGATTGTACTAAATTTACAAATATAATAAATGCATATGCAAGGTGACACATGTAAAATATTTAAGTATATTCCAAGACTTGGTGTATTTATAGTAGTCCATGCTCAAACTAAGGCAATGATCATTGAAAAATATCGAGCTATTGCATTAAAAAATATCATAAATAAATGTTCTACAATTTTGAATAAAATTTTTTTTAATATTGTAACTAAATTTGACTTAGAAGAAAATGAATTTTTAAAAAAAATATTTAGATGTAATTTATTTGTAATCGCAAACATGTACAATAATTAATTAAAATAATATATTCTATCAAAATGTTAATGTATTAATAATAATATTTCTTTTACAATAGGAATAGAAGGTGGAAACCAAGTGAGGTTTCATTCCAATTGAAGCCAGGTCTAGACGAAATATTTAATTGGGCATCTTCATATTTCTTTTATGGCAGTACTGACAGAAGATAAGTTGAATATTTTCAAATTGAATAAGCTGATTTTCTTAACTAAGATTAACTAGTTCAAGCATCTCACTTAGTGAAGAATCTATTATTATCAAACAGTTTTCTCATAAAAAGAAACATTTTTTACAATATCATCGATACCTGAACTTTCATTATATTCACTAGCTTTTTTTTAAATAATTTGCATAATATAATTGATATCTGAATCATGAAAAAATATCATTTCAATGCCCCCAGTAAAAATGATTTTATAAACAAATGCCTACATTTTATCAAATATATTTTTAATTAGAGCACTCAGCTGGAGCATACTGTGTTTTACAGTCCAATATAGAAATGAAATATATCCAGAAGGGGAGAAGGTCTTAAAGTAAAGAGAATCATGGACATCCTGAAAAGCAGAACCATTCTAAAGTTTCTTGTCATTCTTGTCAACACTCTCTTTACATAAAATGCAATGAATAGAAACCACAGGATTTGATCAAATATGAAATATATACAAAGATTAATTTCAATACTTATGTTCCAATTTCCCACTATCAAATTTTTTTAGAGTGGTATTAAATTCAGTTAAAAATCTATCATGTTAAAATTAGAAACATTGAAAACATGTTAAAATTATTTAAATTAAAATTCCATATTTCCATGAATATTGCTGTAATTCTTACTTAAATATATATACATGATACTCAGTCCATATAATTATTTGTTATAAAAACAAGTCATTGGAGGGATTTATTGAAAAGTAAATATTAATAATTTAATTTTTAATTAATTTGCTGCTATTCTATAATTTTAATTGTGAACAAAACTTTCCTGAAAAATATGAGATGCTATTTTAATGTCAAAGAATTAATTAAGTCAAACACATGATCATGTAATGTAGGCACATGTTGTATATATGTTGGGATTAGAAATTATTTAAATAACAATATTTAAACACAAAAGGATATGGCATATTGTAGAAGCATATTAAATTATTCTCTATAAAATAAAACATCTTTGCACTTGATTTTACAAAACTTTTTGACGAAACATTTACAAAAAATATTGGTTTATGTGTTAGCTATAACGTAATTATTATTGATAATTTATATGAAGCAAAAAATCAGTGCAAAATGTGTTTCATATTTCTGTGACTAAATGATTCCTCATACATTAATAAGTTAATGGTTAATTGATTATGCCTTAATCCTCTTCTAATGCATCCTTGAACATTTATTTCCAACATTGACATTGATTTGACTTAATTTTCTTTTAGACTGACTTAAATTTTCTGGCAATTCATATTTCTAGACTGTTGTTATTAAGAAATTTAATGTAATATAGAATGAAAACTTTTACAGTAGTTTTTAACACTCATACAGATTATAGAAAAAATATTGTAACAAGCAGAACCTACTTAAAAACCAACTGTGTATTTTTTTGCTAATATTTAATGATGTAACCTTGAGGTATTTCAGTCTACTTTCTATTTTCATTTATAATGTTTACATACATCTTTATATGTGAAATATTATATCATTAAACTATACTAATAAAATTTTAAGTTTAAAGGCTGCTTGCAAAATAATATTTTTAAATATGAAATTGATATAATGATATAGACTTATATAACTATGCTATATAATTCAAATTAAAAGAAGTTTTTTAATCTCAGGGAAACATTTAAAATCACCTTTGCATCTTGTGATTTTTTAACATGTCTTCCACTTCCTTTTCAGAAGCTAAAAATAGGTAACCATGAGGTTGATATCGAATGTCAGGAGGATCATCATCTAAATCAAGAAATGAAGAATTTTTCCTTACATATTTCTTTATAAATATCAATAAAATTTCATTTTTTAAAATATCACAAACAATGTAATTTTTGGAAAAAACGCTGTTATTTATATTTTTAAAAGTTAAAATTTAAGAACTGCAGCTTTTTCTATTAACATTTATGTATTATTATAAGTGTACATAATGATGTTATAAACATTATGTATGATGTTATAAACATTATTATTTGCACTTATAATGATGTTATAAACATTATTATTTGCACTTAAAAAAATAAAGGTTTTCTAGGGAAATTTGTAAAATTATTAGAAAGTAAGGGCTGAAATTATTATCAGTAATATCAAGATTGAAAGCCGATGAAATTATACTCAATGATAAAGAGATTCTATAGTAAATACATGAAAACTATATGTATTAATGCATACTGATTTATATATAAAATTTATTTTATTTACTAAAATTTACTATACTTACATGGTCAGGATTTCATTCCTATAATTTTTTATGTATTTTTCAGTTCTGTTATTACTTTTGTGTTTTTGTGTGTTAGTTGATGCATCATATATCATAATAATTTGCATCATCAAGATTTTACAACTGTGATGGTCACAGTGATGCTAAGACTTTCAATTTAATTTAAACCAGTGTGTTTCTGCTGACATGATTCTTTGGCACTGGATATAACTACAGTTAGTCCTGACATTAGCCCTGTTTGTAATTTGAGAGTACTTAAAAACATAGGAAGTGATCATCTTACAATATTGTTTGAACAGAATAAGAGGCAATCTATTTATAAGTTCAGTTATAGACACTTTAATTTCAAATGTGCTGATTAGCAAGCTTTCACTGATAATAATGAAAGTTTGACAAGTGTGAAACCACTTACTGATAACCCAGAAACTGACTGGCTAGTTCATTCTAGGGTCAGTTTTAAAAGAAAAAGAGCTTATTTAATTAGTAAAATGCCTGTTCTTCAGTTCTTAATTGCAGAGAAAAGACAAATATTAAATGATCTGGATTCTGACCACAGTGACACTAACAGGATCAAACTAAACAGAGTGAATGCACAATTAAAAAAGATGTATGCACAATCAAGAGAGATAAGTAGGATGAACTTTGTGCTGGCCTGGATTCAAAATCATCCAACAGTAAATTGTTGAAGCTGGTGAAGGGCATAAGTAAAGAAAGCCCCAAATTAAAAAATTCTATACTTTTCAATCCAAAGGTGGAATCTTGGCTCAGAATGACAAACAAGAAGCTAACATCAAAGGGGAGCATTACCAATTAACTTGTAGCCTGAAATTTACTGACAATGACGAGTATGTGAAGATCATGGCATATAATGTTGTTCATGGCTGTTGTAGTCATCCTCATGTGGGCCAGGCTATTTTTAGCAGAGCCTTCTCAGCTCGGAAGCTTGATACTGCGATTTCAGTTTTTTGAAATTAAATACTTTACCTGGATTAGATGGAATGCAATATGTCATTAGAGTCCACATGGAAATCAAAGATTTTTAGACATCATAAATGACTTCTGGAGATTGAGTCGTCTTCACTGGGATTAGAAAAGAGCAATTGTGATGCCTATTAGAAAATCTGGCAAGGACATTGCTTCTGTTGAGAATTTAAAACCCATTGTTTTAACTTCCATATTGTGAAAAATTATGGAGAAAATGATTTTAAACAGGCTTATGTTTTATTTAAATTCCCACAACCATCTATCGATGGAGTAGTATGGTTTTAGAGAAAGGCAAAGCACAATTGATCAGATGCTTTATTTTAGCTAGAGAGTCAGAGATGCATATAACATGAAACCTATCAGTCACACTTTATCTGCCTTTCTTGACCTTTCTAAGGCTTTCAGTAGAATTTGGACTCAGAAGCAGTTACCAAATTATATAAGTTCGGTATTCATGGTAGAGTACTATATTGAATTTATGATTTTTTGTGAGATAGGCACATTAGGATGAGGCTCAATAGTTCAACCTCAAATAGTTTTAAAATAAGGTAAGATGTTTCTCAGGGCTTGATTTTGGGCCCTATCTTTCTTACACTTTTTATAGCAGGAACTTAAAAAGTCATTCCTAGGAACTGAGAAATTGGACTATTTGGACATGACATTGTTCTTTATAATTCCGGCTCTGATCTGAAAAAGGTCAAAGCGAGTGTGAATTTGGTTCAGACTGTGTAGAGTTTTTCTGTAACATGATGGAGCTTTGATGTAAGCCACAAATTAAGTTTTAGATTTCAAGAACAAGTAATAAAAATTCTAAGAAGAAATCCAGACTCGTGCTCAGTATTTAGAAGAATTTTAGAAGGTCTGAACTCCATTATGTTGCTATCACAAATTAAAGATATCTGGATCTTCTCGGATAGTAGAAGTTCCATCCAGCACTTGGTCAATATGCATAACATGAGAGACAGTATAGGAGCAAACACCATCAGGAAACTAAAACAACTTTCCTGTTCTCATTGGATCCACTTCCATTAGGTTACATCTTACGATGATGTGTCTGGAAATGAAATTATGGATTGTCTGGCTGGACCTGGTGCTGATGAAACAACAACGCTTACTGCTTTTTTACTTATATGGAGCCCTTCTTGAAATATAAGGCAGAGAATAAGGGAACTTGGATGGTCTCACTTGTATACCCATGATACCAGAGTAAATGCCTTGGCAGCTTGATTTGTGTGGTGACTGCCCTTACCTGATTCCTTAGTGATCATTTGTCATCAATGACTTTTGTTAGTAGTAATAAACACTTCAAAATTTGCACAAATTTATAGTGTTCTTCTGCACAGGCCTGCCCTGGTTCAAAATCCCCTATTAGTAATGGACTCAGGGTGAATGGGCTTATGGATCTAATCTAACTCTGCTGTTCAAGGGGATAAGAAACAACAATAAGGTTTTAAAGTCATTACTTTCATATGGGGAACTTACACTGTAGCCTTTGTGTAGCAATTATAGTACATTAAATAAAATATATTCAGGAAATTCCATTATTATGCATATTCCACTCTCTGATGTCACGAGATTCAAAAACATTAGATATTTCTTTCAAGTGATAATGTTAATTACTATATGATGTCATCAGTAGAAAATAATATTAGAAAAGCATAATTTGGATTAGTTATATAAAAATATATAAACTGAAAGCTATGAATTTAAACCATTAATAAACTCATTGGAGCTATGAATCCTTTACAAAAGACAATTTATTGCTTTTTAAGAAATACCATGAAAAACTAAGAACTATAAACATATATTTAAATGTGTCTATGAACAGTTGTTCTATGAAAACATTTTCTCCTTCCAATTCAATTTTTCTAACATTTCTTGTAATATATCATATTAAAATCAAGACTTTTTATTTTATTTTTACATAACTTATTTTCAGAATTTAAATCTATATCTGTTAGCAGTTGTTTGAAAAGTTAAAACCAATGAGAAAAAATGCACTCTATATTATCAAACATATTGTTTATTTAAAATTACAGTTCTTTTCATAGATGTTACCAGCTTATCATCAGCCATAATTTTTGAAAACTAGTAAATAAGTCCAAAGTAAGAATGCTCAAAAATTTATCACATTAATATTAGAAAAATTATTTTTCAAAAAAAAATTATATAAAGGAACACACAACAGTAAAAATCTAAAACCATAGCATTAGTAATAAAGCAAGTAGTAATTACAAAATCAAACAACTATTTGGAGGACACATTTTGAAATTTCTAAAGAAATAAAGCAATATAGAGATTTTGTTCATTATGAAAAATATACTTATACAGACACATTTGCATATAATTTAATACAATTGGTGGATTAAAATGAGGCACTATTTATAATATTAGTGTATTATTGTACTTCTGCAATATATCAAAATTTCTGTAAAGTTTTAGTAAATTCCAAAATATTAAAAATTTGAGAAGAGAGAACAAAATTAAATACATTAGATAATATTTTTATCTCTTGAACAGTTTTAATAAACATCTAAAAGTTAAGCATTTGATCAGAACACAACAGAATATATTACAAATAATATCTTTATTAGTAGATATAACTATCTTTGTATAGAAACTTATTTTATGTTACAATGACAGTATTTCTAAAATAATTTTATCATCAATGAAGAAACAATAGATTGTAAGATGTTAGTACTCAATTAGGAATGTTTTTTACTTATATTTTTTTAAAATTTAAAAATATTTTTTTTTTTTACTTTTGGTTAACATTATAAGTTAATTAACAAATTTTTTTTCATTAAAAAATACCTGGTTATGCTTATATTATATTATGTTTTATTTTTCACATTATCATAAAAATTCAAAAATTGAAATTAAGGAAAAAGAACTATAAGTAGGAAAAATAAAAATTATAATCATGAAAAAAAAACATTTTAATGTCAAATTAAATAATTAATGTTACTAAATTCTATAGTATGATGCCTCAAATCAATTGCCTAATGGAATGAAATTTCCAGATATCGTTGACTAATCTTAAATGAAAGTTATTTGCATTATTAGCATTCCACAAGAAATTGTCAATTAATTATTAAAAAAATTATTTATTTTATAAATAACTTTGTTTTGATTTTAATGGCTGTAACTCATATAAAAGAAAGAAATATTCATGCTTACAGTTAATAAATATAACCATCAGATAATATAGTTTCTAAATCTATAAGTTTCTGTGAATGTATTTAAATATTTAAGTCAATGAAAAAATTATATTTCACACTTCTTTGTGAACAAGAATGTTTAAATAATTGATTCCTGAAAATGTTTCATAATACACATGAAGTTGTTAATCCTAAAATAAATATTATAAAAGACAGAGTAAAAATTTTAAAATTTGAACATGTTAATATTGATACGTATAGAAAACATTATATATTAATCTATTTAAATATCCTATTCATTACAGACCTAATACACTTAAATGCTGTTTAATATTCCTCAAAAACTCAGCACTATACATGGATAACATAACATTTTCTGGTGAGGAAAATTGCTGACGAATTCCGCCAACAGATAATGCTGAGGCCGATCTAGTATACTAAAAAAAATAAGATTAATATAAACATTCCAAATTAATCAAATATTGCAAGAATTATAATTAAATATTGTATAATTCAAAAATATATTTTCTTCATTTAATTGTAAAATTCAGAATAAAATATCTTTTATGACAGTTTTTTACACTAATGAATCTTTTAAGAGCAAAAACAAAATGAGCTTTAATTGTCTGTGCAAAAAACCGAAATATCTAAGATCTTCACTCTTAATGGCATTCTTTTAAAGATAGTAACAAAATTTCTTACTAGACGTGGTGCTCTTAAAAACATTTCACCTCCATAAGTAATTACTCAATTAGTAAAAGAAGCTTACTTATGATGGAAGTTCCTTTACATATCCTTTGAAAATATTAAAACTTTTCAATGATTTAGTGTAAATATCCAACTAAAATTTCAACTAAATCTTGGAAAGAGAAAGATTTATGTCAAATCATCTGTTTTGATCATTTGAAAGATTTTTTTTTTTTTAATTTGTTTCACACATCATCTGTTTGAGTAAAAACTTTATCTGCTAATGCATAACTGATCTTTGATCTTAGTGTTTAGAATAGGAAACTTTAGTATGTATCATAATACATTATAGAAAAAGGACTATTTATATATTATTTTCAATGAAATATTCCACAAAAATACTTTTGCATTAACTCACAATTTCCATGATGAAAGTGTATAAATTTTATAATTTATATCATTCCCATGTCATTACTTTTGTTACATGTTTTTTTTATATTAATTAATAAGTTTCTTCCTTAGGATACAATTTAATAATCATCTTTTTTTATTAGTTTTTTCTTCTTACTTTATATATTAACATTCATGATTTTTATTTCTGAAATTTAAATATTTCTTAAAGAATATACCAATGATGCCCACAAATTTCATATATATTTGATTCTGAAAGTTTATTAAAAAAATTTCATTTGCAATAGAAAAAAATGAATACTAATACTACATTCGATACATTTAATAACTTTTGCGGCATTGATGCGAAAAATTTACTCAGTGCTCAACTAATGTTATATAATTGATTATACTTTAAAAAATACCATCAAATTTTAGTTAATTATTTAAAATTTTAATTAATCCAAAACAATTAACAAGTTATAAAATTTTAGTTCATTACTCTAAATTTTATTGTTTATCATGTTTCAAATTATTTAAAATACAATTAACCTTTTTGTCCCGGCGGTACAACTGTTGTACCACAAAAGTGAGTGTCTCAGAAGATGGCTGTTGTACAGCAGTTATACAATGGATTTTTAAAAACAGTACACTATATTTAATTTAAAATCTATAAATTTAATGTATAATTTGCCATTCATCAAAAAAATGTTGCATTGAAAACAAATATGTAAATTAATTCAAAAATAAAACAAACTGGTTTAACGTAAATTATCTTATTTGGTATATATTTTAAATGTAATAAAAAAGAAAACTTAGATTTTATTCTTTTCCCACTTTTTTGATCAATCATGCTACATTTAAATTTTTTATAACTATACATGTTTTAAATACTTTGAATAAACTAGTTGTATCATGTAACGATTCTATATTTCATTTGAATGTTTTATGGTTTTTGGAGTTTTTAAAGGGGTAGTCAATGACAGGAAAATTGAAGACTCCTGATTTAACAAAATCTCTTAATTTTCTGCTATCACTTTTGATCACAATTGTTTTACAACACATAACTTAATTTGGTACATAGTAAGGAAGATTAAAAATCAATAATTCTCAGGTTACATATAACACAAAACATACACATGAAAATAAATACATAAAAAAAATACATTTCAACAGCGATTAATTTTTTGCACGTAGGTTTGTATCATAAATCAAATATAGACTATTTAGAAAAAAAATGTAAGACTTAATATTATAAAAGAATATTAACCTTTGGATCTCTCTCAACAACCATTAACTCGAAACTATCTGGAGCTCGTTGTTTCATTGAATATGCAATTGCTGAACCTATTATACCACCTCCAATAATAACAAATTCAGAATAAGGGGGTACTTTGTACTTAGGTGGTCCAAAATCACCTTTTTTTATCCTAGAAAACTCATCTTTTAACATGTGATAAGTTTTACGAAGTCCATCTTCATCATTCTCTCTTTTTCGTTCTTTAAATCTTCTAATTTTTTCAATATCTTCTTCACTTATTGACCTTGATGAGGAACATAAAATTCGACTAAGGCTAAGTGGTAAAAGTTTAAAACTATTTTTGATCAGCATGATCTATGCGTCAATTATACTAATTACGATCGCAATCAATAAAGATGATAAATATAAATGCAGGTATGAGATAATTATGTCCCTAAAGGTATTTAAAAAATAAAACTATTTAAAAATTGAATTTAAGCTTCTATCAAGCAGAAAAACAATAAATTTATAATAGTCTAATAAAATGTCTTCTATTTTTAGTCATTCAAGTAATTAAAATATAGTAGGTAAGCAAATCAATATACATAAATGCTGATAATATAATTTTCTTTGATTTTGTTTACTAAATACAATAAAAAAAAGATAACTAAACTTTATTTATTTAATTGTTCGGAATAAAAATCAATTTAAAAATAAGATTCATTTAATAAAATTTGTGTTTTAAGCTGTCTGCTAAAATTTCAAGTTTTAAAAGAGTTGAGTTATTTACATTTCACTCTTAAGCAAAAGTAAATTGAAAATAATTACAATCGAAATGAATGATTAAATTTTTAAACAGTAAAACTCATTTTATTAATATTTTAAATTGTTAAGGCTATCTTATGATTTTAATTAAAATTTTCAGTAAAAATGCTGAAAAAAATGCTTATGAAAAAAAATACCAACTGTTGCTTTTAGTTATTTTTAAACATGTTATTATATAACCGTTATGAATATATTTTCACTTACAAGTAATTGTATTCATTTATTCATTTTTATCTGAAATTTAGATCAAAATTGTTTAAATAATTCGAAATACGATGCCTTTTGGGTTGAAACCGAAATGTACGATGTGCAAAAGTGTATCGTCTTCTATGTGGCACAAGAATGATGAAGATGAAATAGTCTGCAATTCATGTTTGGTAAAAGTGTCTACGATGAGCAACAATAAAAGTAATGATAATTCATGCCCATTTACTTTGCGAAAGAGTACCCGGGCAAAAAGTTCAAAGTTTAAGCAACAATCCACATCAAAAAGCAGTCATCCAAAAGGCAAAAGTCGTCGCAATATATTTAAGAAGACTTGCCTCAAGGCTCCAACATCTGTCTCGACGCCAATTACTTCTCAGGCTATGTTCTTTAAGGGAACTTACTTTCAAGTTGGTGATATTGTATCGTGTGTAGATTTTAAAAATCAAGTATATTACGCACAAATTCGAGGTTTACTTCAAGATCAATACTGCGAAAAAAGTGCTGTCATTACTTGGCTCCTACCCACACAACTTAGTCCTAAAGGCAGATTCGATCCAGCAACTTACGTTATTGGACCCGAGGAAGACATACCTCGAAAATTAGAATGTTTTGAATTTGTTTGTCATGCTCCATCTGAATATTATCAAGCAAAAACATCTCCGTATCCTGTTATTCCTCTAAAACCAGAAAGTGGATTTATTTGGACAAGAATGGGCCCGAGAATTATACCATTACCTACTAGAGAGGAGGTGTTTGGAACAAAATGAATGTTTTCAAACTAAAATACGCATTTCATTTTGTTTGAAGTTTTTTTTTAATTTTTATTAGACATGATGTGTAAATATTTATCATAAATCAAAATGCATTTTAACATTTCCATCTTGATGTCAATTACATTGGAAAAAGATAAAATTAATTGTACTAAAATATGTACACTATTTTATGGATGTTTTTATTATTTGATTATTTTGTTGAAATAAAATTTCATCTCACCTTCTTTTATCATAAGTGTGTTCTCTTTTGTCTTGTGAAATGGATTTTTATAGGAAGTTAGCGTTTATAAATTTTTTAAGGTGTCAACAAAATTTTTACCAGAAAAGATTAATATTTCTCAAATATTCATTATTTCCAACCATTTATTGTCAGTCATGGGTAGTTTTCTTCATATAATTCTAGAAAATGAAGTGAAACAATGGAAAATTAAAACATTTTTTATTTTAAGTTTTATGTTCCGTTTTATTACATTACAAATGTATTTCCTATTACATTTTAATATAATATAATTTGCTATCTGATAAAATAAGAATGTACAATATAAAATTTTTGTGTCAAAAAACAAATCAGCAATTGTCTTAAAATATAAAATTTACCATGTTTTAATCCTGAATTGGGAATCAGATTAATGTACTGCAATGAGAATTTTAAAACTTTGGAGATTACATGAACTCTTGAAAATTAGCATGATAAGATTACATAAAAAATTTAATATAATATAATGAAATTTATTAAAATATCACATCATAACTATTTAGGAAATTCAGAATTCAGTATTAAGTCTTTTAACGATACATACTGCAAATATTTACAACAGTATAATTGCTATTTATTTCTTTTTTGTTACGACAATTATCTTACAGGGGCATGATGGAATTGTATTAAGAATTTCTGACCTTTCATCCAAAGGAAATGCCATTTGTAACTACAATTTAGCATTACTCAGTATTTAATATTCTACACTTTTTTTATACAAGTGTTCAATAAATCTCATCCATAGAAAGTACTGTTTCGATTGTGACCAGAATTTTCCTATCTAGTTGATTACTGAAAAGTCAATACTCTGGTTTTGTGTTTAATAATTAACAGGTTAGAAACACATCGCCAGTGTAGTTTGGAATACACTTTAAATTATAGGTCCTGCTTGCATTAGTTTTTGTATGCAAAAATGATCATTAAGCAACTAACAATTACAATTTTCCTTTTCTTATTGTAAAAAAGTAAGTTAAATAATTTGTGTATTTTATGTATCAGTTATATCTTACTATATACTTTATAAAAAATTACATTTTAACTTGTTTCACTTTTCTTTTATTTTAAGTCGCCATGAAGTATAAGCTATCTTGCACATATTTCTTAAGTTTTCTTGTAGTGATCCATAAAAGGTATTTCCCTTTGTCCTAATCTTATCCAAGCATTTCTTGGGTGCAAAACTAAATTTTACTTTAGTTTAATTATAAATTTTACTATAAAATAACCTCCATTTTTTTATTTACAGTATTCTGAATATTTTATGTTCTGACAAGGAAAAATAAAACAAAATCTTATAAGAATAATTTTTTTAATCATTCAGTTTTGCATCATCAAATTTATTTATTTTTTTTACATTATAAAAAATTTCTTGTTGTAAGCTTGCTTTGGGATAATAGGTGTTTCATGTAGACAAAATGTAGTGTAGGTCTTAATGAAATGTTATGTACTATTTTTAAGTTTTATAAAAGTAATGGATACAATTTTTTCTTTACTCATTTAAAGAGTTTAAATTTTAAAAAAATGCATTGTTTTTTAAAAGATAGCAAATAAAAAATTACTATATCATTTTTAATTAGTTGAATGTATACTTATATTTAGGCTTGTCAGATTTCTGCAATGCTCAGCTAGGATGCCAGAATAGTCTCCCTCATCCCAAGCAGAGTGAGTATTCAAGGCCATATACTCATTTGTCAAGTTTTTAGAGGGTGGTTTATGTTCTATGAATAAATGATTAGTAATTAGGTGCCTAAACCAATAATAATGACAAGCATATAAATTTAAATGGTTTATTTTCAGCACTTTATTATTTATGAGTTACTGAAGAAAGACGAAATGAATGGAATAAAAATTAGAGTAATATTTTCTTGTATTACTTATCATTAGACAGGATTTTTTTGGGGAAGTTGGTTTTAATCTTGTAAAAATCTTCATAAGTTAATTCGTTAATTGTGGATTCCGTGGTCAAACCTTTATCATCAGTGCATGCATTGTTTAACACAGAAAATACTCTCTACTGTTGTTGATGCCCCAGGTAATCAGGAGGCTTATTCAACAATCTTGATCAGATTGAGAACTGTTATGTGATTATTCTTGAATTGTCCTAACAACCAGAGCCATTTTTCTTCACTTGAAGCAATTGCATCTTTGGTTGTCTCTTCTTGCTTCCACTGTTCCCAATTTGACTGCACAAATTCTTCTTAGCAAACAAAACTTCACACATGGCCACTTTTGGCAAGACAAGATGATACTATGTTAATATTACTTATTAGCTGGCCTTCTATGATTTTCACATTTTATATAGTACAGAAATAAATGACAAATTATTCTAAACCATCCTTCACATTTAATTATTTTTACACTTTTTTGGTCATCTAAAGAATCAAATTTAATTTTTACTGGGACATGAAATTAACTGACGGGGACACGGATTCAGTTTGAAAATTAGGACATCTGGCAAGCATTCTTATATTCCATCACATGCTTGTAGTGAACTGTTGTTTACTTAATTAAACATTTCCTGCATGGTTGAAAACTTATACTAATTGTGAAATTTTTAAAAATTTGAGAGTTAAGTGCATTGTTTAAAAATTGTTTCAAAACTAATGTATATCTCTATAATCTATCACAACATTATTTAAAAGTGAATAAAAATGTGAATATTTAGATAAGTTATTATTAAAATATTATATGGATTAAATTCTAATATTTTTATTTAATAAATTTATTGTTTCATTTTAAGGTTTATGCAACTTTGAATTAACACCCCTGGAAAGCAAGGAATAATCCTTGGAAATTTCTTTTAAATGGTATATAGAAAATATAATCATTTCGTCATAAAATATGTTTTATTGAAACCACAATAATTTATTTTATGGATTTTCCAAAATATTATAAAAAAATTAATTCATGATTAAAAAAATATTGTTATTAAATTCATAATTTATGTGAATAAACAATAAAATGAACTTGATATATTTTGAATGTGTCACAAATAAGAAAATGTTAGGAATTAATTGTCAAAATGTAGAGTGTGCACTGTTCTTCCCTTCCCAATATTGGTCAAAATCTGTGTTACTATAAGAATAAATATTCTTTGTTTTAAAACTTGTTTTCATTTCCTCTTTATTATTTTATTTTACAAATGCCAAATATTAGTACTCACAAATCACTAGCTCTCTAGTACTTTTTAAACAATGTTCTTGTACCAAAATTTTTCAGTACAAGTATTTAAATATTCAAAAATCACAGACTGCTTTTTATAAAGTATATCCAATATATAGATATGTTATAGAAATATTAAAATTGGTAGTTCCATATGGAGACACAAGTTAAGTATAGGATAAATTAATTCAATGTCATTAGAATGCTTATCAGAACAAAAGTGTTTTGAATAAAATAACCATTTAAAATAATTCATGTTGACTAACATCATAATTTCATGAAACAATATCTTGAAAAAATTTTTTTGAAATTATGCTGTTGAAACTAGAAAGTTACTTGCTTGCATCTTATAAATTTTTTAATGTTATGTCTTACTTGGTTCCAAATAAAGATTCTCAGTTTTTTAGGATATTGCAGTCAAATGCCAATAAATGGGACAGTTATCAGTTCATGTTGAAATACTTTGGATCTTCTATTAGTCTATTGCAAAACATACAAATGATTAAGAATGATGAATTAAGAATGATTAAGACATTGTGATGCCCCAAATTAACATGACAGTTTTACTCTGTTAATTACAAATCTGCATTGTTCAATACTTACATTGAAGTTATACAATTTGTATTTTTGATAGTATTGGTGATTTTTGAAATAATTTATGCAAAATTTTTGTATTTGTTTTCTTACAGAATATGTTTTTATTTCTTCATTGAAGTATAACAAATAAAGGCTTGTCTTGTGTTTCAATTCTTTAAGATTTTTGGGGTGCCTCTGAAGCATTATATTGAAATTCCAGCAGTTTCTTATTAAGTAGTTTACTTATCTATTTTATTAAACTGTTGAAAAAAATGCTAAGTTTAAAGAATTAAAATGTTCAAAATCTAGTAAATCAGGCTTCGAACAACTCCTAGAAAATAAAGTTCTGAGAATGTATTGTTTCCCTTTGAAAATTTGAAGTAATAATTTCTAAGAACAAGTGAATAACTGTTGGAAATTTTTCATTTATTCCTTTTATTTTGTTGAAAATGTAGGAAAATATATTTTGTTAGAAAATAGATAAAGAAAGCAAGACATTAATTCATTTTTAGTTTTATTTTGAAATTTCTGCTGAAATTGACTGATTGGGAAGAATTACAGTACTAATTTTTAGTATCCCTATAATCTGAATAAGGCTGAGAAACAAAATGCATAGTTCCTAACTAACGCATTTTGTCTCTCACAGTTTTTGCTGGAAATTTTATAGCCCATGTGATAAAATTGATTAGATTTATAGTCATATCAAATTAATCTAAAAATATAAATTTCTTGAGCATGATTGGTTAATGTTCATAAGATGTATACTGTTCGTATATAGGAAACGATTTATATAATCTAATCTAATCTCAATTTGTATTATAAAAATAAATTTTAAAAAAATGATGCCAAAGTGGAATCGATTTCTTCGATTTTTAAAATCTGTTTCCCTTATTTTTAATTCTCTATGAGGATAATTAATCTATTTAAATTAATAAATTATTTAAATATGTATTCTTTAAAAACTGCCAAGAGCTCATTAGAGTTGTAAATGTAATCCATCCATTTCAATTTTTAAAGTATCATTCTGTTGGAATAAATGTTGGATTGAAATAAATATTTGAATATAGTTAAATTTAACTTTTCTAATAAACTGTTCATGGAAATAAAATAAATTTCACGCATGATTATCTGGAAATTTAACTTAAAAGCAAAATTTCTATAATGATGTAAAATTAAAATGTTACAACAGTTATCAAATGTTCAACAACATTATACAAATGAAAGATACATACTTTATAAAATTCTAATCTTTTGCCGTTTTAGTTTTAGAAAATTAAGTTTACATCAATTATTGTTTCAAACTATTTGCTTAGTTTGATTGAAACAATAAATTTGTGTATTAATTTAGAAAGAATATATTTAAATTAATCAGTATTTATAAAATTTGATGTACATATGTTTTGCTCTTATAGCATGATCATATTTTGCAAGTTTTTGTCTTATGTAAAATAAGGAAATATTACATTAATTAAAAACCAAAAGGATAATCTGATCTTAAAATATTATTTTAAAAACGTGAAATTGAATCATCTTCTGATAATCGTTTGAAGAATAAGAAAAATATAATTAAGTAGTTTTCTGATATATTTAAATGTTTTGTGAAAAACAATTTTTAAGAAATTTTGCTGGTCTTGTACTAATATTAATATTAACTACTAATATTTTTAAGAATATTTTTTAAATTATTATTATAAATTATTTTTTTAGAGTATATACATATGTTTCAATTTTTCTTTTTCCCCTTATTGTTTTATGCAATAATTATTGCTCGGAATAAATATCCATGTCCTATTTTTTTAATCGGCATAATTAATTTGAAAATATCAAATTGTTAAAAAAAAGTTAATAAAAAATTGTTCTTTGCAATTTTCTATTGTATGAAAAAAATCATCGTTATTGCCTTGAATTGAAAAAAATATGAATCAAGTTATTGAAGTGAGAGGAAGTGTCTTTATATATATTAGTGTTTAATTTATATAACGGAATATAACTCTGCTAATAAAGAATTTCGCACTTTCATGGAAGATATAAAATTATCAGTTTTGATCCTTCAAAATTAGAATAAATGATCTTATTTTAATTAACTATTAAATTGAAATATTACTGTCGTTTTTATAGGAAGTAAAAAAAAATTTTTTTAATATTCTTTCATGTGGAATACTTTTTTTTTTTTTGTCAGCAACAATTTGAAAATTAAAATTTTCAATTTTCACGCACCATAAAAATTAAGAATGATCTATATAGTTCTGCTTGGAAAAATTATCACTTGCATTTAGATTTTCAGCATGTAATCAGTAATAAACAAAACGCAGAGCGACCTTATATAGCCTGTAATATAAACAAAAAAATAGTATGAAAGGAAGACCGTACTAATCATGATAAGGGGAATAATAACAGAATATAGAAACACTCAGCTTCTGTTGATGAAATTTAGTTTAAAATGTAACGTGTAGAAGAAGAAAAAAATGAATTATAATGGAGAAATCGGAAATGAAAAAAAATTTAAAAACAATGTTAAACTTATGTCATCATAGAGACTTTCAGAGAAACAAAAAGTACAGCATTTGTAATCTATTAATTCTCATAACACCTTATTCAATAATTAAATCAGCAAATATGTCCGGAATGTATATAAATGAATAAGCAGATAAAAGAAGTTTAAAAATAAACAGAAGAACTACATAACTTTTTCTTAAATAATAATGAATCAAAATACAGAGAATCATTTATATTAAAATTTTATATCGTATTTATTACTTGTAGCTTTTATCATCTAAGTCTTGTTTAAGATTCTGATTTCAATAGATTATTTTTTGTGCATTTTTTAAAGTTTACAACAATTTAATAAAAAGCAGCAGAGGAAAAATACTCTAAAAAAACCCAATATTAAATCAAAGTATTTTAATAATTAATGTATAGAATTTTAATTATTAAATCGAACTGTTTGTGCTTTTAAGATAAAACGATTAATAGTAAATCAAAATTAAATAAAAATAACTTTCATCATAAGTAGTTGTTACAAATATTTATGGTCATTATCATTAGAAAATGTAACTAAAAATATTATATTCACATAATTGCAGATATATTGAAAAATAACTGTTAAAGTATTATTCAATGTGTGTCAGCACCTCCTGAAAAACTTCTGGAATATTTCTTCCTAATCTATTCGAAATCTTATTTGATTTATTGTATTATAAATATCTTTAGAAAATATTAATTGATTTTTTTACTATATATGTACTTTTTATTTATTTATAGAATAAATTCTTATTTATTTATAGAATATAGGAAGAATAGATTTTGATATGTATATGCGATTGCAGTTATAATATTCATGTTGAATTAATTATTACCAAATGGAAATATAATGCATAGTAAAGTAGCAAATCAATTTCTATAATTAAGAGAAGTTGTAACTACTATAGATTTTATTTGTAAAATATTTTGCTCTTTCCTATCTTTTCCCACGAAAACTAAATTGTTAAACAAAGGTAAAAACTGTTAAATGCATTCTACTTAAAGTGAAAAACTAAAAATTTTGTTATATTAAAAATAAAAAAGCCATAATTTTGTTCAAATAATAATTTTATGCTCAGGTGATTTAAAAACTCGAATTTCGATTGAGATAATATAGTGAAATCTTCCTTCATTTTCACGGAAATAGTTGATCGAGAATTACCAGGATATATTTATAATATTAGAAAAGTTCTACTGTCTATATACTTAGATCAGATATAATTGAAAATTTTTCTTTACTTTTAATATTTTCTTTTCATTTCTCATTAAATAACCAATGAATGTAAAAAAAAAGATAATTTATTTTAGTGATTTTATTATTCTTCTCTATTAGATTGGACCTAAATGTATTTTTTTTCAGTTGAGAATTTTTCATAATAATATTCAATAACTAAAAGTATATTCATATATTTACTAATCAAAAAATTATATTTAAATAGTGTACTTAAATTCCTTAACGTAATGAAGGAAATATATTTTACCTCTTATAACAGAATGAAATGATATGTTTTTAGGTGACTAACCGTGTTCTGATTTTATTATTAAGCCTATTATAGACTATTCGCATTGTACCATAGCAGAAGGGTTTGCCGTTGTAATTATTCCGTAAGAATATAAAATTTCCTAAGATAATTATCCCCTAAGAGAGAGTTGAAGTATTTTCTCCTACATTTTATTAACATGACGATTTGCTTATTTCATCCTTAATTTTTAACATTCATATGTACTTTGCACAGTAGACACATTTCGTCTACTGACACGTAAAAAAATTAACTACACTCTGTCAAAAAAGTATTGGGACACAATATAAGTTCATGGAATTTTATCATAATATATAACTTAAATACACAAATGAAACAAAAAAAAGACGTATATGACATTTTGTTAAATGCAGATCACAGTGGCTGAAACAAAATTCAAATATTAATGTAATTATTGTTATAATTTAAAGAGAGAAAAAAGTCAAGACAAAAAATGAGCTCAAAAAAGTATTGGGACACTGCCCAATAAATAAAAAAAAAAACAGCAAAAAATTGATAGTTAATGTCTTGTTGGACCACCTTTGTACTTTATGACTTCTAACAGTTGATTTGGCATGAATTTGACCAGTTTTGCACAAAACGACCCATTCGATTTTTGCCCACTCTTCAAGCAGATGTTTTCTTAACTCCTGCTTGTTAGAAATGTGGTGTTCATCGAGTTTTTGCTGCAAATAATCCCATACATGTTCTATGGGATTAAGGTCAGGACTCAGTGCAGGAGTTTTAATCACACCAGGACAGTGGTAAAGGGCCCATAACTTGCAAATGTGAGCAGTATGTTTTGGGTCGTTATCCTGGTACAAATTAAAATGGCTTGCTATTCCCAACTTTCTCGCACTTTACTTTAAATTTCGCTTGAGAATATCGAGATAGACATATTTATTCATTATACCATTGATGAAATCTAAATTTCCAACACCAGATCTTGCCATGCAGCCCCAGACAAATTGGTTGCGGCCTCCATACTTAACAGTAGGCAGCAAATTTTTGACATACAATTCCGTATTAGGTGTCCGCCAGACTTTTTGCTTCCCATCTGATCCGAAAATGTTATGTTTGCTTTCGTTTACGAAAATTACATTTTCCCAAAATTTTGGGGGATGCTTTACATACATTTTAGCGAATGTCAATCGCTGTCGGTTTGCTTTACAAATGCAGGGCTTTCTTCGAGGTACTCTACCATGATACCTATGTTTTCTTAAAACATTTCTCACAGTTTCAGGATTTACAGATTTCCCGAACATACTTTTACATCTCAGAGTCATTTTTTCTGCATTGGTTCTTGGATTAATGAGAACTTGTCTCACAATCCCCCTTTCTTCACGTTCAGTAAATATCCTAGAACTCCCTGATCTCTGCTTATTTTCAACACTATTTGTTTTCGTGAACCTGTGAATGATGTTAAAAACAGTAGACTTACTCAGATCAAAGATTTGTCCTATACAGCAAACTGATTTTCCATTTTTCCAATGGCTTATTACCAGATTTCACACACTCATAGAAATCTTTTTGTTTTTCGCCATTGTTCTACATGTAACCGATTTTATTGACAAGTTATGTTGAAAAGTATTGTCAAAAAAAGTGGTATCAAATTAAATTTTATTTTGTGTGACATATTTATTGTTTTACTTGCTCATTTCAAAAGTGTCCCAATACTTTTTTGACCCTTGTTTGCCTTTAAATTATATTCAAAAAGCTATATCAAATTATAAGGCTAAAATATTAGAAAAATTTTAATTATATAGTGTATACCAAATGTTAAAGCAGCTCTTGATTACTTTTGCTTTTGTTTTAATGTGATAAATATTTTTATAAATAGCTTCACATGTTACGCATCCCAAGTGTCCCAATACTTTTTTGACTGACTGTATGCAACTTATAAAAATTCAATTTTAAGTGTGTGCGTATAACTTTTGAAATTAGTAGCCAGTGTAGAAGCTATGTATTTCCTATTTACTTGTATTTGCTATTTTTTAAAATTTATTTTAAGCATGTATAACATCATTTTATATCGTAGTTTAAATCCACTTGGGAAGAGCTCGCAATTACTTAAGTTGTTGACCCGTTCTTTAAAGAAGAATGTTCTAGGTTCGATACCAATTGTTGTCGAACAATGGGATACTAATGGGGTTACGTTTCTGCTGCCTGTAAGCGCATCTATCAGCTTGAGAGTTTTCCAAATGCCTTCCTTGTGACTGGTAGTTATAGTCTATTATCAATTAAATTTCGTTCCGGAAGAAATCATGCGATGGATGTTCAAACTCGTCGTTGTCAGTTAGTCTGTTTCGAGGTGTTAAAATTTAATTGAGGTAAAATGTGCAAAGCTTGTCTATATAAAAAATACTGAGGGGAATTACTTTGTTAAGCCAGAATCACAGATTATAAACTATATTAAAGATTTTTTTGCCACCATTGATATTTCTCACATTATTGATAAACAAGTTTAATATATAGAAATTCATATATTTTAATATGATTGTATATATAATAAATTAGAGAATAAAGTTCTTTTGAGCAATGTATTTCCATGCTCCACAAACTTCATTATTGAAAGGAACTAAATAAATTTTTTAGAGTTTGTAAGTGTGTGAATTTTAGTTCTCTTTTTGATTAACTGCCAGCGATTACTAAACGAATAACTACAAAATTTTGTATAGAAAGTAATAATAAATTTAATGACAGAATGAAATTTTTAGTTTGTTTAACTATTACTCGTATTTACAATGAATTAATGTTATTTATAAATTGATGACATACATCATAAGTAAATAAATAAAAAGTTTATTTTCATGAAGCTATTTTTTTGGTATGTATACAAATGCAACTATGAATAATTATAACAATTTAATTATCTTTTTTTAATGCTCCATGTATATGTTAAATTTTTTTCTCTAAAGATTGTTATGAATTTTGACCACTTTCATATTTGATTATTTTTTGTCTTTCAATTGCATTTGAACTTATCGTATTCCCGAATGTTTTTAGCACTAATAGGTCAGTGAGATTGCTTTTAACATTTAGATACATTGCTCATTTTTAATAGAAATTATTTTCAATTGATTTTTATCATTGTAACAACCTGAAATTCGCGCTCCATAAAGTAAAATTGTAAATAATATTAAGAAAGAGCAGTTTGAAAATTCCTAATTTAAATATACTAAACAAATAATATCTCAAATTCAAATTTTACTTTATTGAAATTTTTTTATCTACTTAAACTACAAACACTACAGTAAATGGACATTTGATAAAAAAAAAAGGATGAAAAAATATCTTATGCATAACTATTAATATCTTCTATACTTAACGAAACTCTGTCATTCATTATCTTATAAATGAATATCATTATGCAATAAATTAAAATTCACCCTGCTGTAAGTAATCATATAAATTAAATTTATATTCAGAAACAAAAAGAAATTTAATTCAAATGTTACAAAAATTTTAATGAATTCAAATCCTTTGTATTGTTTTATTGTAAAAGAGAAATAAAAATACTTTCAAAAGACATTAACAATTGACATGAAAACAAAACAAATCCAAAAGATCTATCATTTCATGCTTAAATTAAAATATTAAGTAGATAAATTCATTACTAGTGCAAATTGGAGCGCAAAATTTGTTTTTAAACTAGAGAAGTTTCCAAGTTGTCTTATAATAATAATGCTCATAATATATGGCGTCATTAATTTAATCATCTTTAATAAACTGTGAATTATGCTAGAATGAATGAATGTTTCTTTTTATAGAAGGAATGGATTTTCTTTTTACTTTATTTTTTTGGTTGGAAATATTTTGAAAAAATGATTATTAGACTTTTAGCTTTCATTTAATTGAAATATTTCTTATAAATGTTAACCTTTTTTTATTTTTTATTTTAACTTTTTAAAAACACTTTTTTTTTATCTTAAATTGAGTTAAATTTTTATTTTGGGAAAGTTATTTTGCTATTTATTTTTTAATTTCAGAACTATCTGTAACTTAATTTCCAGAATTTAGATTGAATGTCACACCAATGTTCTCCATATTTTGAGATATTTGATTATCTTCATTGGGAGGTAATTTGTAATTGATAATATAAAACTGTATTTAGAAATAATTGTTGATTTCAAATGAATTTAGGTACAAAAGCATTATAAAATGTGACGAAAATTGTTCCTTTTTAATAATTTTCGTAAAATTATCATTTTTAGTTGTAAAACAGTTTAAATAAAATATGGTTTTATTATTTCTTTTGAATTATAAATGAATTTTTTCAGGGATTACAAATAAGATTTTATTTAAATAAATTTTTAATTAGATGTTTTTTATTCGCAACACTTTTATTTCAATAAAAGCTGTAATTATTAATTTCTTTTTCTATAATAATTGCAAATTTTATGTTTTATATGCATATATTTTGCTGTACACACATTATAGCAGTAATATTATGTCTAATATAATTGGTTTTTCAATTCTTTATGAGTTGTTAACCATTAAACGTTTGATTAGATAATTTTAACAGTTTATATTTGATTAAATTAAATTTACTAGATGGCAGCACTACAACATACTTTCAAGAGATTTTTGCAGTGTATGGATGTATTTTGGAAATAGTATTAAATTAAAAATTCAGATATCGATATGACTAACACTTATTATATAAAAATCACACAAATTAACGTTCAGAATTTCACTGAAGTGTATTATGTTGTTCAGAGTATAATACGCGCGCGCCAGAGAGGATATAAAAAATCCTTTCATATTTAATTTTTTTCTTAGTTTTTGAATTAAAATGTTGAAAAGTACTAAATGTTATTTGGGGAATAAAAGTTTACATTATCATTCTAAGCTGCTTCCGTAACATTAAGTTACACCAATGAAATGTGATGTTGCTATTAACTTCAATTCTTTGAATATTTATAGCATAATCTTTATTTGTTTGCTAATACACCCATTAATTACTTTCTTGAATTACAAGTTATTAAATGCTTAAATATAATAGTTCCAAGAATAAAATTGTAGAATTCGAAAATTGAAGAATGATTTGTATTTTTATATGAATATTTGACCGGAGGGAATATTAGGTATCGTAAAGAATTCCTTTATTTTATTTATTATATAAATTTGTTATATCTATCACAAAATAAAAGTTGAAAAGGTCACGGAATCAAAAATTAAATTTTATATTTATTCCTGATATGTATGCACCTATCCTTTTTCAGAAAACTCCAGTGGTTAAAAATTTATGGCGTGAGTCATAAAAGTAAGTTTCAGATATTATTATATTTCTGAGTTCCTTCACATTTTGAAAGATAATACGCGAAAATTTAAATATCTAAGCTATTCTCAAGTTGCCATTTTACATATGAAAACACTTATATTGTTTTGTATAAGATTTTTTAGTAACTAAATGGGAAAATTATCCTAAAAGATTTAACATTGAAATAACACCTTATGTTAAAAAATTAGGAATTATTAATGGTAATCTCATTGGTTAACAAAAAGAATTTGCATTTTGAATACATTGAAAAAATCAAATAAAATTAAAAAAAGAGTTAATAATAACTTGTAATATTTTAGGTGTTAAAGCAATACCTTGAGGCTTTTTTTTCTGTCTCATTTACAGTAAATTTAAAGTTTTTTCTTTGCGTAGCATACATTTTTTGTGTTGTTAGTATTATGAAATATTTAAAAACTTAATAAGAATTATAATAATTTAAAAATATGATTATAGAAAATAGATAAGAAATAGCTTTTAATCATTTTTATATTATGAAATTAATTTCTTTTCATTAAGAAATTAAATTTATAATTTAAAAATCATCTATTGATTGTTTCCCATAACATTAATTCTTATTTAATTTTTATATTTATGTACTGAATATATAAAGATAATACTATTTGTTATAATTTATATTTGTGTGATAATGTTATGAATTGTCTCGCTCAATTTTAAGAGGATCAATGATTGTTATTAGTGAAAATTCTTGATACGTTGGAAGTTGGGCTTATGCTGAAATATGAGCATTTAATTCAATAAAAAGTCTAATATTTGCATTATTTTTATAAGTATAAAAATAGATGTTTTTTACGAATATAGGTAAAAATAAGGACTCATCTATTTTATGAACATTAGGATCAATATCCTCGTGAATATAAGAATAAATGTTTAACCTGTAAAATTAGATGAATTCTTATCTCTCTCTCTCTATAACACATTCCTTATATTTTTCTCCCTTCAAATTAAGGAAAAAAAGTGTTATCAAAAATTCTTGTATTCTAGAATGCTCAAGTATTATAAAATATATATAATAAGCAGATTTTTTTTTCGTAATTTTACAGATTGTTTGATATTTTTTATTTTAGAACTTTTTTTTTTGTAATTTTACAGAAAATTTGATATTTTACAGATTATTTATAGTGTTTGCTCCTTTTTTGTGTTTTATTTATAATATTTGAAAAATTGAGAGAAATAATAATTTTTATTTAAACTTTCATCATCATTTCAAAATGTTGTTAAAATATTTCCTTTATTAATTATTTATATCCTATAAAATAATCATATTTATATAGGTAAAAATAAATTATAAGAGCATTTGAAGATAACATAAATTTGTGGTTAGAATTATTGCAATTTATTTTATTTGATTTTTGTGAAACTGAATACAATTTTTAAATAAAGAGCTAAATATTTTTCACCTTTAAAGATTGTTTGTTCCTGAATAAATATAAATTTTTCACGTGCGCATGTAATGCATTTTAAACAAGCATCTGAACAATATTTATTCAGTTTTAGTATTTTATATAATTATTCAAAAATGTTTTGTGCAAAATTATGAAATATTTTATCTATGAATACTAAATTTTAAAATAAAATTTGAGGTGATTAAAAAACTTTTAGATGTAAATTAAATAAAATCACTTGAATATTGTATTTTAGCGAATTATTTTAACGGATATCAGTAATTTAAGTCTTTATAGTTTGGTTTTTATTTTTATTAGAATGTTCATTTTATTTGAAACAGATATTTCACCCCAACAAACAGCAGTTTGATGAGGTCATGGTTATTATCCATCAGAATGAAATCATTGCCAACTGTCACGGGCATATAAGTGACCATATGAATCAAGGATCTCATTCCAATATCTCACGCGAGGCATGGTTCCTTCTTGGAACATATGCAGGTCAGTGTGACCACCAAGCCAGACCTTGGCCAGAAGATTATTCCATCACAGCGTTTTCCCACAGTATTAAATTGATGGTCTCTGGTACTTTGTTTCCTCCAGGCCAGCATACGTCTTGAATCACTCTCCCGTGTGAATCTTGACTCGTCTGTAAAAAATTCAGAAGCTCGCCGCTCTCTGGTCCAAGAAACGTATTCTCTGTCCCAAGATAAGCGAGCCGTTACCTGTCGTCCGGTGAGGGGGACACACACAAATAGTCGCCATATATGGAAACCTGTATGATAAAAATGCTTTTGAATCATACTAGCGGATATTTTACTCCCTAATGCTACAGAGTGGTTTGCAATAAGTTGTGTGGCATAGAAATGCTTCCCTTTCAGCCCGGAAAAGCTATAAAACCATCTGCGAGTTTACAGTTCGCGGTTGGCTTGGAACATGTCTTTTGAACTCAGAAGTTTCGGTTTAATATTGATTCCAGAGATGGTAGATCACGCTACGAGATAAATTAAAGGGTCTAGCAGCATCAACCTTTGACATCCCCATTTTCATTTGTCCGACAGCCTTCCACCTTAACGAATCGGGCAAACGGCTTCTCTGACATTGCTAGTTCCCGCTGTTTATTGAAAATAAATGTGCTTACAAATATTAAATCACAACAGAAGTTACACGCATAATTATGGAAGACTGATGTTTGCATAATTTTTCTCACTCACCTGTTCTTTTCTCGTTTTTTCATAAATTTACATACATTTGTTTTTATCATTTATACAAACCATGGGTTCCCAAACTTTTTTTTTCTCGTGGACCACTTTCAAAGTTTTACTATTTTCGGTAGACCCCCTGCTGCTACATTTCTACTGTATTCCCAAAACTGCTAAAAAATATCACCCTAAATTGAGGACGTTAAGAAAAAAAGAAAAGTATAACATTTTCTTGTGTCCTATTTATTAAAATAATACTTGTGGTTATGGATGGAAGTTTCCGTAAAGCGTAGAATAGAGGGCGCTACACCGTGGAGATCTAGGAAACTTCCAGCCCGAAACTTCCTGCTTACTATTCCATTATTGTCTTATACCATTGTGCTTGTTTTCTGTAGTTTCCATTGCTTTTGAAAAATATTCATTTAAAAGTAATTATCCTATAAAATTTTTGAAATGCAGATAGCAAATATAGGCAGTAGTTGTTGCGTAGCATTTGGTTGCAATATGTGAGCTAGAACAAATTTACTTTTGCAAGGGAATATGCTCAAATTTCCAATGGAACCCGATTTATAATCCTTAATTTAATTAGCTATATATTAAATCAACTCCTAAAAATAAGACTTTATTGTAATTGTATTTTATGTGTTATTGGAATAAAAACCAAGATTTGTTTAAAATATTAATAAACAACAAGTAAATAAACACATTATAACAATTTTGTTCTACTCATTATTGATACCAATTTATATATTCTAGCATGATCAGGAAAATTTTAATAAAATTTATATTACTATAAATGAAAGCATAAATAATACCTTGCTTAATATTTGAAATTACTTATAGTTCAATCGCGTACAAATATAGTTCTTGAAATTTTGGAATAAATGCATAAAATTAAAAATTAGTTAACGAAGAAAATTATTAACAATTGAGATAAATAATAGCAAGAGTCAGAATGTGGGTTACAATATATAACATTCATCAACGATTGATCTTAATATTGCCAATAAGAGCGATTCCCCGAGAAATATGGTAATCCATCAGGATTATTTAAGTAAAAATTAAAAATGTTTTTAAAAATTTACGGGATCACCACTGATTGCACTCTTATTAAAAATTATGATTTTAATGGATAAAATAAAAACATTTTCGAAAACCAAAATAAATACCTGAAAATATTTAAATAAATATTTTTGCGATTGCATTGATTTTCAATGGGAAGAGAGAAAACCGGAAGTATTTGAGCAGTCGTTGGAAATCTTCATTTTCATTGCACAATAATGCAAATAAACGGGTATTCAAAGCATTGCTTCTTATTTTATTATCTGCGTTAATCACAAATTAAAGTGATTGGTGCAATATATCACTCAAATTTTTCGCTGCAAGGTGTTGTTGGTGGATGACACAGGGAATTGCAATTAGTCCTGGTATTATTCTTTTAAGGTAGCTTATAAACCACAAACCCACTATATCGCCTGGACGTGGCAGGAGCTCCATCTGCTGCCACCGAAATAATGTTTGTAAATGGAATAGATTTTTCTGCAAAAAAAAAAAAAAAAAAAAAAAAAAACACATTCAGGACATTAAATATCGATTCGCCTTTAGAGTCCGACTTCAAAGTTTTTGTGAATAGCAGCTCTTCATGGATTACTTCGTCCATTACAAATCGAACATATGCCAATAATAATACTTCATTACCAGGCAAAGTAGACTTAACTATAAGTTTTAACGCAATTTTTTGGTGGTGATCTTCGAAAAGCATGCTGTTCCTTATATTTTATTTTTTTATTTCATTTTTTTGAAAACCCAAGCAACATTAAAACTTTAAAAAACAAAAATCAGTGTATAATTTATTTTACAATCTAATTATAAATCATAAAAAAGGAAAAAATCAAATATATATATATAATTTCAAAATTTAAAATACAAATTAAATAAAATGTATGAAACCTATTGCCCGCAAGAAAGCGAAGATGTTTTTATGTGGTGGATCTCCTATTATATCAAATAAAGTTATAAAATCAGCATTAAAAAAGTGTAAACGTTGTTTGTTAGAATCATGACATGAAATTAAAATACTATAAACAGTAAATGGTTTATCACACGTTTCACACCATGGATTTAGTTCACTTAAAAACAAATGTTAGTGTGTGAAACGTGTGTGTCCGAAACGAAAGCGAGTTAGTCTAACATCAGCACTTCGTAACGGTGTATAACTGATAACGAGGTGAGGGATGAAGAGATGGTATGCAACTTGTTGCTGACCTGCAAGTCCCACGATTCCTGCCAAAGATCATATATAATTTTTTTTATAATCTTTCTCACATCTGAGAGAGGAACCGATGGTAAAATTGAATCTGATGCAGTCTTTGCCAGTGCATCTGCTCTCTCATTTCCTTCAAGACCCATGTGGCTTGGTATCCAACAAAATACAATTTCTTTTCCATTGCCAGCAAGGGAATCCAATGCTTTGAAAAATTTGGATGACAACTGGATGACAGGTAACGCTATTGTTTCTCAAAGCCTTTAAAATACTCATGCTGTCAGTATAGACACAATATTGAAGATTATCATCTGTATTCACGTGCTGAAGCGCATAATAAATAGTTGTAGCTTCAGCAGTAAAGATGGAGCAGGACGAATGTAGGCTGTAGCTAAAAGACGTGTTATTGATAAAAACTCCACAACCGACATGTCCTGCGGTTTTAGATTCATCCGTGAATACAGATTTGTATGATTAGTTCTGACAGCGATGAGAATAGTATAGCTGTTGGAAAACAATAGGTGTTGAGTCTGATTTTCTGAATTGAGCAAATGTATTCATAAAAATACTTGTTGGTTCATTCCAAGGGGTATCACTGTGGCCTTGGGTACAAGGTTGAATCCCACTTTAAACTTAGGTCTTGATCTAACTTGTTCTGGTTGTGTAAAAAAATGACTGTTGAGAACACAACCTTAGATAAATATGCCTAATGCGCAGTTAACAGATTTTAAAATTTTAGCTCTTCTCATGTTATATAACTTTGAATTTTAAAAGCTTTCTTTAAATGATATTTTAGAAAAATTAAAAGAAAACAATTAAGTGGCATTTTCCCAAAGATTAAAAATATTCAAGAAAGTGTACATGAAACATTCTTATACTCATTTTTATTAATTTAATTACGAATAACGTTTTATGAAATGATTCATATAAAATATGTTTCATCATTAAAAAAGCGATTAAGTCTTGTTTTAAATTTCAAAATCTTAACTGTCAAATTGATTAGTCAAGTAGAAATTTATGGTATTAAAAAATGAATGAAACAATAATTCCTATAATTTTTGCATTATCTTTTTGTGAGCACCAATGTTTACCAATGATCTTATCTCAATGTCTCAATGATCTTATCGTCCTTAATTTTTTTATAGCTAGCCGGATGTAGAGGTGAATTTGTTCCTCTGTTTTTTTAAGCACCAAGATAATTGAATTTACTCTGAGCACAAATTTAGGGAATAAAACATTTTCTTAAAGAAGTTATATAATGAGGAGAGGAATTAATGTGATAAAATTTAACTGTGCAATGTCCTTGAATTATTGAAATAAAACTCTAAAAAAATGTGAACAAGTTTCCAATTATTTTAAAATATCACTTTTTAAAAGAAATGATGGTAGATATATGTGACATTCTTCCATTCAACAGAAAATTATAAATTAGATTTTCATCATTACTGAATTTTAAAGTGTATAGATAAATATTAGAAAATTATATCCAGATCTAATATACATATCTTGTGCTCACCTTATTTATTCCTTAGTCTTAAGAAAAAGACATTTTACAAAATTCTTCATGAGACATAAATTTAACAGTCATTAAATGACTGAAATTTATTTTTGAAATAAGAAATAAGATGATTGCAATTAAATGTGATTTTACCAAACATTAAATTTTTTACCATTAATTGTAATATAAATGATTAATTTTACTGTTTTATTTACAACAAATTAACATAAATAGTAGTAAAAGTTTATTGAAAAATTTAAATATATCAAAGTGTATAATAATCCCAAAATTTATATATTTAGTAACTATTGAGAAATAGAAATGATATTTAAATATACTACGTAGAAATAGTTTCAAAAACCGTTGCTTTTAACAGATGATTTACTGTCTGCTTAAAGTATTGGCAATGCGTACTAGAGGAGTGCGAGAGTGATATCCAATACCGCCCCATGCCATAATACACGGTGCAAGATCAGTGTGGCGGTGCATAACAGCTGTTCAGCAGTCTCTCTACACGGTGTCTCCAAACTCGAATGCAACCATTGTGCTGTTGCAGACAGAAGCGTGACTCGTCAATAAAGATAATTTCATTCCATTCTGCCGTCCATATCCTTCTTTCATGGCGGCGGAGGCGTCTGTGGTTCTGCGTCAAGGATAGACGAAGCAATGGACGTTTTTGCGACCAGACCATTCTGCTGTAAACAGCGTTGAATGGTACGCGCAGACACTGGTTGGGTTTTATGGCGCAAGGTCCAAAAATGGACAAGCTGCGCCAGCGCTGACACTGGATGATGCGTTATAGACTGAATGTGTTGTGCTATGGTTCGTGATGTGGCTGAGTGACCCGTCACTGCCATGCGTACAATTTGCCTGTCATCATGTGAAGTGGTGCACTGAGGTGGATGTGATTGAACACGTCGGTCTGTCGTACCCTCCTGTATCAGGGATGGCGAACCAATGACACGCGTGCCACAAGTGGCACGTTTGAAAATTTTGATGGCACGCACAAAAACAAAATTATTTTTTTATAAGTTATCTTTTTTGATAGAAATGAATTTAAAATTATTAATCTACACTTAATTTATAATTCATAATATAAATTTGTAGTACGGAACACACTTATCTCACAGTATGTTAACTAGAAGCGTCAAATTATACATTTTAATATTAAAAATGGACATGGAAAACAGTACAAAGCGTTTTGAAATATGGAATATACCATCCATTCTCTTACAACCTCTTCTCCATTTCTAAGCTTTTTTTTGTAATGTTTTGGTGATAATCTTCTATGCTGATCATCAAAAGGAAAATCAAAATTATACAAAGGTGCAGCTAGACCACGGTTAACCAAAAAAAAACTCTATCTGCTGCACGCATGATTTCGGGCCATAATCCTGGGTCAGAAGAAATACTTTGGACGGTAGCCTTTTCTAAATGTTTCTCTGAGGTCTGCACAACTTGTGAATTTTGATTTTTGGAACTGCACAGAACTGCATCACTACTCGCCAAACTCATTTGAGATGACTTACTCAGCTGAGTAATGCTGACGTTTGCATCCAAAGGGGAATCCATAACCGGAAAGTCAGTATCTAGGTTCTGGGCGTTGTTCAAATGTTGGTCGGTTGTGGGAGCGTTGAAACTACCTTCTTTCAAGAAGTTCTGCAGCGCATCTGACTGTTTTTGAAGCTGTGTTTGCTTGTTCAATCTCCGCTTTTTTAAATTCGCTCCCAGAGGGTTTTCTCTTAGCATCGGACATTTTGGTTTCTGGAACAAATTAATTAAAATAAATAATAATTGGTATTTTGTCTCTTGTTTGGTAGTTTTGTGTAAATTATATTTTTGTTAGAAATTACGCCTGCGGCACGTTTTTAATTATTTTAAAATTTTTTTTCAAGACAAAATATTGTATAAAACTCGTACTAAAACTACGCTTTTTTATACTCGTGCTACTTCTAAGCGCTGTGCTTTGAAAACCGCTTGTAAAACAGTTGCTTTTTGACATTTTTATAAACTACTATTTCGTTAGTCCTCAAAAGATTGGTCACACTATGCAGCGACGGATTTACAATTTATGTGGTCCTGGCCTACGCTATATACTTTTAGGGGTACCTACTCCCAACATTTTATTTTTATATTTGTAATATATAACCACCCATTTTTTTAATTCGAAGAACAAACAAAAACAAACAAAATGAAAATTAATCTGCCAATTTATGGGCACCTAAGCTCATACGATAAATAACAAATCCTCCCTTCAATGTAGGTACCTCCACTCTGCCCCCCCCCAAAAAAATGATACCACACAGGACATTTTTTTATGTAAACTCTAATTTTTGAAATCCCCCTTGTGTGCCACTGGCTTAAAAAATAAAATGCATTTTATTCAACTCCAGACTCAATTACTTTTTATTTGATACCACACAATTCATGTTTTGATCGAAACTTTAATTTTTGAAAGCTACCCTCACACTTTTTTTGGCTTATGTCTGATGGATTTTATTCGTTCTTAAAAATGAAAACACTTACCTTCACAGAAGCCAAACGCACTGTACAATTTGCACAAGCACTTTTTTAAAGCTTTTTTTTTTGCACTAACAATTTAAACAAACTATTTTATTTCGCACCAGTCGAAGTATAGTGGCAAATAATGCATTGTTGTAAGTCTACTTCCTTTTTATATGCAGTTAAAAAGAGCTGTTAGATCTTGTTTCGCTTGGTTTCAAAATCAAAACTATCAGTCAAATCTTGCAACGCGTTTTTGAGAAAATTCCCGTGAACCGATTTCAATGAAATTTGGTATACTTACAATACATGGGTCCGATGACAGTGCAATGATCAAAAAAAATATTCTTTACTTTTTAGTGCATTTTCTAAAAACCTGTAACTTATTTTTTTTCATCAGTTTATTTTCATTTTCCATGATTTTGGCGCTCCTAGATCACTGCGCTCTGGGCGGCCGCTCGGATCGCCCTACCCTGGGGCCGGCCCTGAGTCACGACTGAAGTTTTAACCTGTAACAACCTTAAGGCATAAAAAAGTTACTAAACTTATAATTTATTTTGTTTATTTTTGAACAATAAAATATTTTAATATTATAAGAAATTATTTTATCATTAAATCAGTGTAAAATATAGAAATAATTATTAAAATTACCTTGAATCAAAATATATTATTTATTATTTTCTTGTGTTGGTAATATTTTTAGTACTTTAATCTGTGACGAAATGTGTTCTTGCCAACGAATAAAATAAATTACTTATTTTATAACAATATTATTAAAATATATATTTTTTAGAATTTCTTATTATGGCTAGAGTTTAATGAAGAAATCGAAATAATCCGAAACATGTAGTAGCAGAGAATTTCAAGCTTGGTGGACCGATAGATACGGTATGATTGAAAAGGACAGTAAAGCAATCTGTATTTTATGTTCTAAAACTGTAGTCTGTAGAACATCTTCAGTATAGCGTCATTATGAAACCAACCATAAATTTCTTCTCGATCGAGGTGTAGAAGAGCAAAAGGAGTAAATATCACCTATCTTAAAAATAAAAATGATCAAACTACTTCCTTATTGAAATAAATTGAGGTTCAAACACCACTGTTGCTAGTTATCAAGTTTAAAAAAATATTGCTCAATAACCATACTTATTCGATGATTTCGAAAACAAAGAAAAAATTATCCAAAGAATTAAAGACATGCCGATAGCTACGAATACAGTAAAAGAGAGAATTTTGGGTGTGGCGGAAAATGTAAATTTTCAACAAAAAAATTCTTATAAAGTCTTGCGATTTTATATCTATTTGCCTTGACAAATCTACTGACGTAACAGGCTCTACTCGCTTAACAATTTTTGTACATTATATTGTTCAAAACAATATTAAAGAAGAGTTAATAAGTTTATCAACATTAACAACAACAACAAAAGGATTAGACATTTGTAATGCAGTTATAGATGCATTGGAAAAAAGAGAAATATGGCCTTCTAAAATTGTGTCAATTACAACTGACGGTGGACTGGACGGGAAAATGGATTTATAAATTTATTTACAAAACGTATTGGACACACAATTCTTGATTTTCATTGCACTATTCATCAACAAGCGTTATGTGCCAAACGATTTAAAAAAGTTTCATGATATTTTGAGTTTTGTAACAAAATTTGTCAATTTTATATGAGCACGATCACTAAATAAAAGAAAATTTCAAGAATTGTCAAATGAAATAAACTTGTCGTACAATAGCTTACTTTTATAGATTAATGTACGCTGGGTCAAGCCGCGGAAATGTTTTGCGTAGTTGTTAGGAGGAAATAAGATTATTTCTAAATAATGAGAACATTATTGACCAATACAATTAATTATTGGATGTAGAAGGGTTATATATTTGTTTACTGATTTATAATCTCACATAAAAGAATTAAATATAAAAATACAAGGTGTTAATAAAACAGTCATTATAGTGTTTGACTTAATCAAAGCGTTCGAAGTCAAATTACAGATTTTTAATCGTGATATTCTTTCAAATGCATTATAATATTTTCAGAATACAAAAATTTTTTTTCTTAAAGTGAATGTGTGTCACGAAAAGCCAAATAAGGAATCATTAACTAAAGAATTCTCAATGGTAATTCAATCCCTGATTCAGGAATTTTCTGCAAGATTTACGCAGTTTAAAGATTTGAAGAAACTTAAAAATTTATTTTAAATCCTGATACAATACCATTCGAAAAATTAAATTAAAAAGTCCTTGAGTGGTTAAATTTTAATTAATTAGAAACGGAATGAGTTGAATTTCAGTCAAGTACCAAACGGAACCAAAATTTTGTTGATTTAAGAAATGATTTAAAAATTATTAAAAGTAACCGATTATAGGATAAAATAAATAAAATTGCTGAAGATGAAATTCAAACTACGTGAAATTCAATTCCTGACACTTTTAATTGTTTAAAAATATTAGCAAAGGCAATTTTATCAATATTTTCATCGACGTGGGCATGTGAATATCAGAATTAAATTTTATAAAAAAATAAATATAGGAATAAAATGACGGATGAATCGAGCTTTGCATGCGTACTGTTTAAGTTAACTAAATATGAACCAGATATTAAACCTTTACCATCATGCGTACAGCAACGAAAACCACATTAAAAACAATTGTTTTTAAAATGAATTTTGTTTTTAGCATATTGCTTTTTGTAAAACATTGATTAATAAAAAATTGTTTAAAGAAGAATTGTTTTTATTTGTTTATTTAATTATTCTTACGTATAGTTTCACCACGCTAACATTTCGATTGAAATTTTATTGTGGCACGTTACCCATTTAAAAAAAAAAATTATGACTTTTGGGGCACGGACATCAAAAAAGGTTCGCCATCCCTGTCCTATATCCAACGATCACATATTCGCATTACAGTTTGGTTTCGTCCCCAACACGACTACCAATTTCCCTGAAAAATAATCCACAATCTCGCTAGAGCACTATCGTTCCTCTTTTGAACTCGGATACTTGATCAAAAAATGATCGCTGTTTTCTACGAGGTATAGTTGATCATTTTTTTAAAAACCATAGGAAAAATACAATTGCGAAACTTGAAATCGTTGAAATCTCCAAGCTTTAAATAACACTTCGAAGTGGCTCCACAGGTGCGCGTAATGTGTGTCTGCGCTTAAATTCTAATCATTTGCATATCTCCCCTCCGCTAATGCATGTTGTAAATTTCATGTTATTTGCATGCTTCCTTTAGGGTGTTGCATTTATGGTGGCCAGCAGTATACATTAGCCCGCATCGTCATTTGATCCAAATATAATTAAGCCATTATGGTCTTTTTAGAGGTTCAATATATAGAATCGGTATCCTCTTCTGGCATTCATCCAGAACTTTCACAATATCTTCATGAAGATACATTATTTACCACTTGTACAAATCGATTCCTGAGCCAATTCAAGCTGTATCATATGTTAAAGAAGGTACTACTGTATGTTAATAAAATACTTTTAAATCTAAGGTGTTCCCATTATTTTGATTACCATCTATATATATTGATGTATTAAAAGAATTATTGGGTATAATCTGACATTTTTTGAATTCTGAATAGCTGTATTAGACTACACACTGTATTAGAAATAACGAAGTTTGTCCATAATTTTTATATTCCGTGAATATAAATCTTAAGGTATTTCTTCTAAAAATATACATTAGGTCTTATATTTTGTGATATAGTTCTTTAAATCCAGGATCTCTTTGATAAACGAAACACATGTGGATGTTTTCGCAGTTTCAGGAAAGCTATTACGGTAGTTAAAAAGTATGTATAATAAAAGTCTCAAAGAACACTTAATTCTTTCCTTCATAGATATCAATTGGACAATAGAAAATTTGGCCATCACTTAAAATACCTTTGTTGAATCTTCCCATAAAATTGAATAAAATCGAACAAATCGTTTCATTAATTCAAAATTTCGCTTTCAACGTCTGAATTACTGTATGCTTTTCTAAAATCTACTTTTAGTCCAATATAGAAATTATTTTTTATCTTATAATAAGTTTTTTTTCCAAAGTATTTTTCAATATACTGTACGTATCAAAATCCATTCAGTGCGAAAGAGAGAACTTAATTTGTAGAGATGTTAGCTACAAAATTAAAAATTTCAATGTATATCTCATATCATTTATATTCAGTTTTTGAGGAACATATATTTTTTGATGTTTGGATGCAGCATTTTATAAATATAAAATTTTTTATTAAATTATTCATTTAAATATATCTGGACAATGATTTTATACATTAGACTATGATATAGTGTTAAAATTTTATTTATGCATTTCAAGAATATTATCATTTTCTTTTTTACCCCTAGATAATTTTTTACTCCTCGAAAAAAACAGAGGACATTTATTTAAAGAGAATCACAAAAGGGGAAACGGATAACTGAAGAGAATACCTTATTATTTTATTTTTAAATTATCATATGTATACACAAGGAAATGATGCAGCAAAAAGGCCGCCGAATCATATCAGCTCCTTCCGGTCTACTTTTCATGTTCTAGATAAGAAATTGAAGCATAAGAGTAATGATCAACTGAATAATTCCCCTCTTGCTTTTCCTAGATAAGAAAGCAATCATTATGCCAAGTTTTTATCCTTCGTCAGTTACAAAAATTCTTAAAACGCAGTCCAACTCCACTATGCCAACTTGAAGAAAACTTTAAGAAAGTTCCAGATATCGTTGTTGTCTTGTGCCAGCTAAGCTAGCATTATGGAATACGCTGTTCCACTTTTCCAACTGAACCATATTTAGGTGTGGAGTCCGACTTCCTCAGTACACACTTGTCATAGGTACCTGTTTATAGGGTAGGCAACCATTCATAATCCATTCATACAAGAAAAGGACGAGATAGGATAGACAGAGAGAAAAAGTACATCCATGCTCAAACTGGGATTCGAACCCAAGACCTCCCTATCCGCAGTCAAACACTCTGACCACTAGACAAGGTGTATGGCTGTTGTTGTTATATTGTTGTTATATTCGGAAAATAAAAGATATTTCAAGATATAAAATAGTGCATGTATCTGATTTTGATATAAGGAGAGTTGACTTAACTGTGTAAAATTGTTTTTGAGAACCCAGTATAATGACAATTAAGGTGAAATATTTAAGTATCTATCCTAATTCTAATCTCCTATCCAAAGCTAAGAGATTCATATTTTCGCAGTTCACGGGAAATTCTTGCATTATAATATGTGTGTGGGTAATAAAACAAAAACAAAAAAAAACATTAAGAAATACATTACTAGGAATTTTATATTAATTAAATATTTTTTATATTTATTAACAATTTATAAAACTTTTATGCGTAACCAATTATTTTAAAATATTTCTGATCTTCATACTTTTATCTTTATGCAATTTTAAATTAATTAATTATTAATGCAAAGTGAAGTTTGCTTTACAGATATGATGTAATTACGAAACATTTTTCAGCAACATATTTTTAATTTTCGTAGAAATCTTCAAAACTATTACTTTTTATTGAATGTTTAATGTACGTATACAATAATTTTGTATAATAATTTTAGACCAATATCTGTATCTTTAAAATTGTAATATATACATTAAATATTTGTCAGCTAAAAATGTTGTGTAGTATTTCTAAAATAACTCAGAAAGAATTAAATTATTAGAAAAAGAAAAATATATTTTAATATTCCACAAAATATACATCGTTTATATTTTGGTAGTATTTTTATTTATATTTCTGTACAAATAAAATTTAAATTGAATGATATCATCAAGAATTAGATTACTCATAAGTATAAAATATTCTCTTAAAATGACACAAATAGTATCACAATAAAAAAAATTGACAACATTTCATAAAGTGTGAAGGATTACGGCTGAAAAAATTGATTTATGGAACTCAAAAAGTAACCATAAATCAACTTTTTTTACTGGTTTTGAAGTGTTTTTCAACTTTTTTTCTAGAAGTCTATAAATTATCTCAGATTTTATAATTGATATGTATTTTAAAAACGAAAACGCTCTTGTTATTAAAAAAAAAACGTTTTCTTTTCTCATCACAATATTACAACTTTTGTTTAAATAAAATGACTTTCAATGGATAAGGTAACGTCTTAAAAATGGCTATCTGAGATTCCAACTTTATGTAATATAAACGACGGAAAATTGATGAAAATTCAGGTATATAATGCTTTACAATTTATTGTTTTAATTGACTTCAAATATATCCCAGACTGAGATAATTTAATTTAGGATTCAGTAAATTATCACAATCATTTTTGCTACAATATATTCCAAGGTATAGCCTTAGCAAAAATACACAGTTATTATAAGAAATATACATGTAAAAATATTTACATAAATAATCAAATGTAATTTTATTAGAAGAAAGTTTTTATAACTTAAATAATTTTATTAATGAAATATACATAAATTTACATATATATTTTTTAAAATGTATGAGAGAATCGTGAGAATATCTCCCATACATCCATTTATACTGCATAATTTAAAAAAGGAAATTATTCATAAAACAAAGAGCATTTTACATTACTTCTATACCACATACGATTGCACATTAAATATTGCACTTGTGATATCATTTCTACTTATTTCCAAACATAAGCAATGCTTTCTTCTTTCTTTGAATTTCCATAAATCTGGGCTCCTCTATTTAACAAAAGATAAAGATTTTTTTTTTTTTTTGTTTGTTGATTTCCTTAAAACTGTAATAGGATTGCTTGCACATTTCTTTCTGATCAAATAGTCGTGTTTCGTTCTTTGAACTTCAAAGAATATTAACCTTAACCAATTGATATCAGAAATACCAGAACGATTATCTGGAATATTTGAACCATGTTCAGAATAATCCTGTGTATGAAAATCATTGTTCAAAAAATGGTTTTTTATCTTAGAGAATCAAATGATTTTTTTTTTTTCATAATTTTTGAAAACATATTTATTTTGTAAGCAATTTGATAAAAATTCTAATTTTTATTAAGACTAGATTAATACTTTTTAAAACTGACCTCACAAATCTATAAAAAAAATTAATTAATTAATTTAAAAAAATCTGATCTATGAAATTATCAAAATTCATGAATATTGAAATAATTAATGAAAAATATAATTATTTCAATATTTCAAAAATTATATTTATATACTAAAAATTATATTAATTTCACATACCAGTCTTTTAAATTAAAGTAATGGTTATTAAAAATTACAGAGCACGCGAATGAAAGCAATTAAAATATATTTAATTTACTTAAACGGTAGGGCGTGCTGACAAAATAATTAAATTTGTAAGCAGTTTAGGTTTTATAGGGGTGCAAAAAAAGTAAGTTCTAGTTAAAAAAATTCCATTATAAGAGAACGTAATATGTTTGTCCTTTTTATTATATACCTTTTTGAATATAAAATACTTTGAACTGTTTTGTGTATTTTATATTTAGACCGAGTAATAATATTTCCCTATCTTTTTCAGGTAACATTTTCAACCATATTTTCCTATGTGATTCTGATTATTATGAATTATTTCTACCTTACTTCAAATCTGTATTTGAATAGTACACAAAATTATTATTTCAATATTTCTGGGAGTAACAGTCTTTTGCTTGACCTCAAGACCTGGCCTGTCACTTCTGCTTCTAAGCTAATAAGATCCACTTTGGGGCCACGACAGCACACCCACTGGTGCCCCAATAAATAAGGGCTTTCACTTTCGACTTTTGTAAAAGGTGGAAATCTCAGTGGCCGGGCATTATATGACATTATATTAAAAACATGATTTCAGTACATATAATTTCAGAATATTCTGTATAGAATTTGCTTAAGAAACTGCTTATCTTTTCTAGATAACTAAGGAATTAAAATATGTAACTATTACATGTAATATTAATATTAAAGGTAATATAATTTAACATGATTCCTAAAATTGTTAAGTAAATATTTCTGAATAAATATTTTTTGGAAGTTTCAGACTGTAACTAAAAATTTGCATGTTCAAAGTTTCAAAAATAAAAAAACGAATATTATTTTATAAGAATAAAATAATATACAAAATGAAATAATGTACGTACACAATATTTTTCAAGAATAAATGCAAGCCAAGCTCACCATATTTTGCGGACTTAGCTTACAGTGAAAAACCAGTACCTAGATATCGAAGAAAACTTACAGTTTGGAAATTTTTTTTAAATAAACTACTTAAGTTTATACAAAACACTGTTTCGTATAACCAAAACAGGTCTAAGTATTATAACAGATCAAGACAAATTGAATGAAGTATTAAATTCTTAAAAACTACCTGTAATTACAATGTTATTAAACAATGCAGTATGGACTATTTTTCCTATCTGCGTTCCAATGCATTCTCTGTCGGTAACATGTGGAGAAGAGTGTGGGCTTCCAAAGGCAAAAACAACTTTTCAAAAACAGAAGAAAAGTGTAAAATATTAACATTTTAAAATTACCTTATGAGAATGTAGAGAAAAAGCAAGGATCCGATGCCGTAAATGTTTTTTTCTTTATTTTTAACTGTTAAGCATAGATGAGGGGGAGACACCACATTCTTCTACCTTGAAACAAAAAAGAGTTTTGAAGTGAATATTGCCTCGTGGCAGAGGGTCTAAATTAGTGTTAATTTCGTATTACGAACACTATAAACAGTAAAACGAAACATTGCGCCAGAGAACAACTCCTTGACATAAAATTCATTCCATTTTATGCAGTAGAACTTCAACCTTAAACAAAAATTCGACGAACAAATAGAATAAGGATATTATATATATATATATATATATATATATATATATATATATATATATATATATATATATATATATATATATATATATATATATATATATATATATATATATATATATATGTGTGTGTGTGTGTGTGTGTGTGTGTGTGTGTGTAACTCAAATCTGATGAAACATTCATACAAACAATCATGTATAATTTATGTTTAAGAATAATTATCTTCTTAATGTAAAATTAATTAACAATACAAAAAGTGGCAAAAATATCATTATTTTTAAGAAATAATTATTTCTTAAAAACAATAATACCGTAACAATTAATTGTTACGGTGCAATAAACAGAAAATAAACAGTGATATTAGCTTAATAAAATGAGTGACATACCATGATGTTTCATTCAATTAAATATATTACACTATTACTATTTTTTTCTGACTTATCATTTGCACTTATTAGAAATCTTTATTAATTATGATGATAGGGCATTCGTTCATTTTGATATCAAACGACATCTTTATAATGATATATCATGATTCAAAGTCAGTATTAGTATGAGTATAAGCCAAGTTAAATGTGAAAAAATTAAGTTTTAAAAAGAGGTAGTAAAGCAGTAATTATTACAATAAGACATTTAAAGTATTTAATTGTTTAATATTAAAGAAGTTGCTTTTAAATTGTTTCTAAAGTAAGACTAGTCACAGAGCCTGACTGATGCAGAAGCATATGGGGTATTTGCACCGGCACTCTACATCATTGTGGCCCTTAAATCAAATATAAAGTTTGTTATTGTGAAAGAGAGGGGGTCCATAAAGAAGTTTTTGCCCTGGGTCTCAATTAGGGTTAGTCAGGCCCTGTCGAGGGAGACATTATTGTTTTTTAAATTACATTTTAAGGACATCGGAGATTGAGGTAGATAGTGAGGTAAAAAAATATATATATATAAGAATAGAGAGAGACACATCTACGTGTTACCAGTAGACATTGGTTGAAATTTAGCGTCGCATTAAAAAAATTGTTAAACACCATGAATTTATGAAAAAGAGAACATGATGAAAGAAATAAAGTTTTGGTTATACTGCCATTATTTCTTTTACAATACAACGTAATTTTTTTTTTTACCAAAATTTGAAAATAATAGTATTTATAATGAAATATATATGTAAGAAGTCTAATGAAGCAATAAGCTTGCGCGGAAAAATATGAGGAAAATTAAATTTTGATACTAATTTCACAGTAAGTTTTTATTAATCATAATTGGAACAATTACTTTCAAAATAAATATCTTCCTCCTTTTATGAAGTTTCCAAAATTTTCTTTGGCTAAAATTGACGAATACATTTTTGTTCAAAAATAATCTGTTAATAAAATTTTTTTAAACAGTTTCATTGAGTTTAACTCGACTTAAATAACTTTTGAGATTTTCCTATTTATGAATGACCAAAAATTATTTAATAATATTGCATTAGTTGGTGTTTAACTAATATACTGTATTTATATATAATTTTTTTATCTGTAAAAATTCATAATTTGAAACTTATTAATTTTATATACATAAAAACTTAAAAAATTAATTTTATTTACATGAAATGGAACGCATGAAATAATTGAAATCTATTCTTTTGGAAATTGAATTATGCTTGTTTCTGAAATACATATGTCGCGGTGACCTGATTCCAGAGGTTTGTCGTGTTCTCTAATGGGTGTCAGGGGACGTAAAATAAGTTGTGGTTGCAATGTCTTCCATGTGAAATTAAACTTTTAGAGGATGGCAGTCTTTAGGTATGGTTCCTTTTCTTGGTCTCTGACTTTAAATAAAAAAGACGTAGTCTCTTTCGGCGCGAGGAGGGGACATTCACTTGGTGCCGCACAACTTAAATTGTCATCGATTTCGCTCCTTATTGTGTAAAAGGATAAAATTTATTCATTGGCCAAGCATTAGAAAAAAAATGACTCTTATGTATAATTTGTATTTATCCAAATTTCTCGATAAACAAAATTCATAGGAGCACAAATTCATGATTTTTGGTAGATATAAAAATTAAACATAACAGTATTTCAATAAAACATGTCAATTTATAAAGCGCCGAGTAAAGAATTTTTCTCTTAAAAATATAAAAGTATAGTAAAAAAATTTCTAAAATAGGGTTCTTTCTTCAGTAGTATTAATGAAATATTGTAATAACTATTGTGCTATAGAAAGCACTAAACAGGACTTGTAAAAAGTTTACATTTTTATTTCGCTTTATATATTTTTGTAACAATTAAAAAGAAACAATTATTCTTATCCAATTTTTTTTTAAGAAATATTATAAAAAATTTGCAATAATCTATCAAAAAAATGAGTGTAGTTCTTCCGTTGAGGAGGAAGAATATCAAACAATAACATAATTGGATAAGCTTGGTAGAAAGATTTTTTTACAAGTTTAATTTATGACAAAAATCACAACATATGTAGAGAACAATCTAAACGGGAACAAAGCGCAGGACAATAAGCTCCTTTTTTGCATCAAGATTTAATACTACCTCAAGAATCTTTAATTAAAAATCTTACGTTCGCTATTTACTCAATTATTGTTCGAAAGTATGAATTTTGCATTGTTATTGAATGAAAATGAAACAGCAATTCAAAATAAATAAAAACAAATCAAACGATTGCAATTTTAACAATCAAAATAGAACTGCATGAAAGATGAAATTTAAAAATTTCTATGTCCAAATGTCTCACTTGGGAAATGCGAGCGCCCTCTAAACTTAGAAAAATTTATTAATGGAAACTGATTTGATGTTTTGTTCGATTATCGTAAATGGCAACCAAATTATATTCCAAAAACTTCATTATAAAATGTTTTATTGTCTTTAATCCATTTTCAAAATGTATACTAAATTGGCATTCGTTAATATAAACTTACTTTTCCTTTTGTATATGAATATAATATTAACCATAGAGGAAATTATACTAACGAAATACATTTTTCTATAAAGTCTTCCTATTAATTTTAATCACTACTTTATAAAAATTTATAATTTATTTCATTAAAATTAACATATGAATTTATAAATCTTAAGGACTTGGTAATTTAAAACTCAAATCTAAACTCTCTTATCCTTTATCCAAGGAATATTTAACTCGTAGAAAAAATATAATTTATTAAAAGCATCTACTTTTATTAAAATTTTTTGTTACGCTTTCCTTAAAATTTGTAAAAAATCGTCATTATTATTTACTTATTCACCTGTTAAAAATAAAAGAAGAATTTTAAATACACATAATTTTATAAATAAAAATTAATCCTATTACAAATTATATGTATTACATCCAAATTTCATGTTTTCTTTATTTAGACGCTAAAGTTTATTTCATAAAATAAAAAAAAAATTAAATTCTCTATTTAATTTATTAATTTTAAAATTAACTTCCAATGGTATCTTTTTGCCCCAATTTGAATTTTATATTTTAAATACTATATTCTTAAGCATATTTTTCTTTAAGTAAAGATAATATGGTTTGTAAAAACATTGATTTTATAATACGCTCCATCGGTACGCTCCAAGCTGGGACTCGCCCTTGGAGGACTTAAGCATTAAAAACAGGTAGTTTTAAGCCAATCCACTGGTTTGTAGTAGAAAATTGGATAAGATTGTTGAAGCTATTTCACTGTCATTTGATGATTTTATATCCGCAGAAAAACGGCGTTGGAAGCGTAACCATTTTATGGAGTTACCGATTACCATCTTTATCTTTTATTGTTACTTGCTTTTAGCAAAAAATAGTGAAATGTAATCATATGTATGTTTTCTATTTTATTGCTTATATTTGTGATTAATCCACCTCGTTTTTATTAGCGAAAATATAAAATTTCGCATAGTCTTTATTTCTGTTTAAACAATAGCAGATGGCATGGTATTTATAAATTTTGTCTATACAAAAATTGTATGTCTACTTCATGCTTTTAAGTATATTTCAATTCAATGAGCATTTTATTTTCAATTATAAGCACTGCGTTTTTAATTTTAATTTACTTTCCAAATGAATTAAATATTAAATAAATAAACAAACAAGTTTACAAAAATATTACTCATGTGTTAAAGACTTTACTTTTTAAAGCCTCGTTTCATTTAAAATTTTCTTTAGAATGAATTATGCGGAATTGAGACATCAGTGAATCGCTATTGTAGATTTTAATATCATAGATATTATCTTATATTAGTAATTATATATATATATATATATATATTATTTTATACTAGCAAAATTATTAACGTTAGAAAAATATAACCAGTTGGGTGTTCACCGATGAATTTCTTGTTTATTATCATAAAAATAATATTAAAGATGCCTTCAGAAAAGCAAGCCCCAAATAAATCATCGATATTTTTATTGCTGTAATTAAATGCCAGTTTTTTCTTGCTGGAACTGGGATTCATAGACCATGCTTAACCGCTTTTTTCCACTCTTCATGGAGACATTTTCTGTTTGAAATACCGGAGTTTTTCTTTTCTTTTTTTTTTCAAGTATCTGAAGAAAATAAAAACAGAAAAATGTTGCTAATAAACAATTTTTATGTCGGAGAAATGATTAATAAGCATGTGAAAATACAAGTTTTTTTTTTACCTGAATTCTCTCGATGTTGCCGACCTTGAAGAATACTCGCTTTGTTTGGCGCCTGCGGTGCAATTAGTGGATTTTTAGTTGCATTCCATGTAAATCGAGGTGCACTCGCGAATCTCGCTGAAGCTCTACGCAATATTGCTGACGTAAAAAATATTAAACGCATTTGTTAACCATGGATAGTATGAGTCAGAGGTGATAATTATGGTACCACTTTCTTTGTGCATAGTTATTTACAGACATAAAGTAAAAATTATTATTGAACTTAAAGAAAGAAGATACAAAAATACACTCTAGCCGTAGTTTTACTGAATTAGATTACACGACATATTAGATAATTGGACGTAAAAAGTAATTTCGTACGCCAAAAATTAATCTAATATGTAATTACTTTCACGTATATATGTGAAAAAATTAAAACATAAGTGTATTTTATATATAAAATTTATTAGTTTGTTGCATTATGTTTTCACTCTTACTTATGTACCTGACTAAAATTTATAAACAAAGGACTCAATTTTCAAATTTAGACATAAATTCTTAAAGTAATTTAATCAGATAATTAAATATCTTTTATTGAAAAGTGTTTAATATAAAATAAATTTTCTAATGTTACTTGTTGGAAAGTAACTATTTTATTTGTAAATTCCTTAACTTACCCTTTTTTCTGTTCATCACCTTTTATCCACATAAATTAATAAATATGGTATTTATCCATTAATATATAATATAATAATACATATTAAAATTCAAATTAAGACAATGATAACTTACATTAAATATAATTCCTATTAATAATTTAGCGAGATCTGATTACTTGATAGGATTTTTGTTTCGACTGCCACGCTTATCTTCTACTTCTGCTCATGATTTTCATAAGGAATTCTACGATATAATGGACACACATAAAAGTAAATTCTCATATTAAATTCTTAAGTCAGTAAAAAACTTGAAATATATAATTATGTATTACTCGCGCGCGCACACTCGTATTAAAAATTATATATTATAAATCATAGAGTAGAAAAATTTTTTGGTTTTTATTATATAATCTATAATATATATTTCATATAAAAATTATATCACATATGCCTCGCAACATGTATTTATTATAATCAAACTTTTCCATTTAAATTTTATTATCATGTGTATCACTTTAATAAATTTCTGATAAATTATAATATAATTTGTGTTTAATAATAAATCACACATTTTTAGATTTCATTGAATTTTATTTTATGATCAATCTAATTAGTTAATGAAAACAAACACGTTTTATAACCTTCTTTAAGATATCACTATTTTGTAGACTGCAGATCAGAAAAACCCTCTGCTCATTGACAAACTTATTTCCTATTAGGTCACCTTAATAATTATCGTTATTGATCTCATTAACCTAAATTAATGCGTGTCACTTAATGCCATAGTTTACTATGATCAATGAAGTCATCATCATCATACTTTCTGACTTTCTTACGAAAAGTAATATGACAGGAAAAATGACCATCCAAAATGTGTGTATACATATATATATATATTATAGCCCCGTTATGTAACCCTTGCTATATAGATTACAGCTTCTCTGCTAAACAATTCCCGAGTGTATTTTTTCTTTCCAGTTCCTTATTTTCATTTTTTCAGCTCCTCTCCATTATGATACAACTGTTATAGTTTCGCCCTTCCTCTTTTCCTTAATAGTACATAATTTTCCACTTAAGAATTTCTTTGATGTATCTGTTTTCTTTATTCTTTTCATATGTCCTATCTTGCTATTATGCTTTGGTAATGTTTTTCTTGTAACTAATTTTTCTAGTTCATTAGTAGTAAATTTGTATCTTTATTTCTATGCCATATTTTACGTAATGAGTCCATAAATTCTTTTAATGATTTGACATTCAAAATTTCTTATCGTAAAATATCTCAGTTTTCAAGATTTCTTAATATTTTATCTTTGATTATACTTCAAGTTTGGTACTTATAAGTAATTAGAACTTTTTAAAGTATATTATGTTTGCATTGTATAGTTTTAAATATTAATTTGCTTTCTAGCTCCTGTTATTTGCTACCCTGCCTTACTTCTATTTTGCGTCTTTTTATACATGTAATCTTGAATTTACAATTGTGTAATCGTAATGTTCATAATGCCAATTACATTTTGGAATTTCGCGACAGGGGTGGCATAACTCATACATTTTTAAAGTGGGTTAAATATACAATAAGAAGTGCTAAATACAGGGTATGAAAAACGATTATATATACATATGTGTGTGTGTGTGTGCATTGCAAGATGTGTATGACAAATCAAGTTTATAACTTTTGATGTTCTACATTAAAAATAAGGAGTTCTGAAAGAGTTCCTTGGTATGAACTTCATAAAATTGTTTTTATTATTTCTTCATATGATCAGAGCATTTTACTTAAATTATACACTATCTCGCAAAATATTTGCACTTAATGTGACAATTTCTCCTTTTTTTTTTTTTTTTTTTTGCTTTGAAGGATGGGCGCTATTTTATTATTGCCACAATTTCGTTGATGAACAGAACACAATTTTTAAGACGAGATTCTTCCAAGGAGTTGAATAAATATAGGAGGTCGTCCACATCGGGTGATCCTATTTTTTGCCTTAGAAGTAGGCGATATTTTTATTCCTTTGGCGCGGCGCCAGTAACTCTAGTTAAACGGCTGGTTCTGAGAAATAAAATTAATCATGAAATTGTATTATTAGCTTTAACTACTTCCCCTGATGTTTTCCTTTCTTTATAAAGATCGCAGGGATTATATTAAGTGATTATATTATCTATTTTTAAATGGCAGATTTCCTTAAAGGTGAAACATCGATTTTTTCTTTCTCTGAACTACATATGAAATTTTTTTAAAGTATCATCTTTTTTAGTTAGTTATATCTTGCAATTATCTAAAGAAGTTTAAAGTTTACTTCGATTAAATTTAAATAAAAAAAAACATTGTAAATTTATTTTTAAATAATTATGATTAAATTTGTTTGAAATTTAAGATGTAAAATACTTCGCTTTTGTTAATAAATGATAGATTTTTTTTTATCATATACTCGTATGACATATTCTTTACGCATTTTTATTTATATTGTTCTGCATTTCCTTCTGGCTGTTTATAAAGTAACCTTTGTATGACTTGAGTTAAAGAAACTATGCCTCAAATGAGTAGGGTGTTGGCTACTGCATTTAATGAGGCAGTCTAAATCACAGGAATAAAATAATAAAACGGAGTTATCTAATATGAAGAAATTTTTTCCTTTTTAAATTCGTATTTAAAAATGTCACGAAAATCTTTTTGAAACTTTGTTTTAAATTGTCGGAATATATAATATTTTCAAGAATACTAGTTTTACCTCATAAAGGTGTATATTAAAATTAATGATATTTTATATCCCATACTTTAAAAGTCTTAAATATATTTAAAATCTTGGAAAGAAATACAGAAAATTTTTTAGATATATTTTAAAATTAATTAAATATCAAAATGTAATATTATAAATCATTCTGCGAATGACACTTCACAAAAATAAATCGAATGTAATGACGTCATTTTTGACGGTGTCGGAATACCATCTATTTTTTTTGTGTAAAATTTAATCGTGAATAATGAATATTACAAAAAATGTTTACTATTAAGTTTCTTAGCGGTTTATATTAATAAAAAAAACCAATTACACATAAATGAATATTTCTTATTAACATTATTCACCAAGAAAATCGATATAAGATTTAAGAATAATAAATGTCAACTAACATTTACCAGATTATTTAATGAAGACAATCTAAATTATTTTTAATTAAAATGTTTAATAACTAAATAATTTTTGGCTAATCATTATTTCTTTATTCATTATTTTCCATTATCTGAAAAAAGTTTTTGCTATATAAATAAAACATTTTTTAAATAATATATTGAATGGTATTTGAAATTATCGAATTTATTTTCCATTAGAGGGAAAAATATATATAATTTAAATATCAAAATAAAAAAAAACTCCAAATTGATAAATATTCCTTATTTTTTTAATATTAAATAAAAAAATATTTTAAACAGCAAAGAAAAAATTATCTAAAATAATAAAATAAATTAAAATGATTTAATAATTATAGATCAACGTCTCTCTGTTATCGCCCTCTAGTTATTAAATCAATATTCTCTCAGAACAATTGTTTTCTGAGAAGCATTACTCAGACTTCTTTTATTTTCGGAAGTCTAATCTTGAGCGATTCTGTCCTTGATATGAAATTAAAAAAAGAAAACTGCCCTGTTTTTAAATAAATCACTCAATAAATTGCAGTCTTGAGTAACAAACCCTAAGTGTTTGAGGACAGATTGAAAAAAAATGACGTCTGATAATAAACGTTATCATTTGCGATTATGAGGCGTCTCATAATGAACCGTACATAAAAAAAGATTCATGAAATGCTGCTTATTCTTAGTACGTTCAACAACCTCTTGCACGCGATTTTCGTTCTGTTCTGGAACTTAGATTGAATACTTATGTATGTGCTTCAAGAATTAAAATAATATCATTGTAATAATAATGGTTTTCATGTTGACTTGTGTGTGTGTTGTTTTTCAGGTATTTGTTTACAGCAATTCAAGTAAAATAATGTCCAATCAATCGAAGTTAAATTAACGCGTAGTGGAGATACCCGTAAGTCAGATAAATTGCTGCATTGTTTGTCTATTTGTATCGATACGGTTAATTTTTGCAAAAATGAACTAATTCGACCGCAACTTTCAGATTAAACAAGGATTACGATGCCGAGATAGGGTATGAACATACGAACTGTTAATGTAAAATCCAAAGTGCTAGATGTAAGTTCGTAATGGTACAGTAGGTATATCTTACTTCATATGCACACACACACATCGTAAGATTGTTATGTACTAGTGAAAAGGAATTTTCATTTATTTGTTTGATTTGTGGATAACAGTCACTTTTTGTGCTGAAAATGGTTGATTCGTCAGTCTTATAGCTTGAAATAATTCCCATGCTTTTATAAGCCTGTACACCCAAATGGTTCTTGAAGCTAAGAATAATGAGTCCTTAAATCTGAAAATAAAAATTATTTCAGATTTAAGGACCCATTATTCTTATAGGATCCTACATGAAGTATTATATGTAGCATGGTGTTTTAATTCTGAATAGCTTGAGACTCTTTCATCACTAGCAAAATATTTTAATATTTTTTAAATTTCGAATATTAATTTAAAATAATGTCAAGCAAGAGTGCTTAATCAAATAGTTTAGTGTAAGTTAATATAAAGCGAAAGAATTATTAGCAACCAGTGAGAACAAATTTCATTATTATATGCAGAATTCACTCTTTTCATTGTTACATGTTTATAACTAACTGTTTTAAATCTCTACAATGGCACAAACGAAGTTGATTATAAGAAAAATGTATGGGGAAACGATGTTACTATTTCCAAAATGCGAACTGTTTATTTTATTTTATTTTTTTTTTATAAAAAAAGCATAATTTTAAAAAGTATAACCCTTTAACAATGGAAAATGTTAAGGGTCATATCATGCGATAAACAAGGTGGCATTTAGGGGACCGCGATCGACAAGGCACTTTGGCTTAAATGCCGATGCTAATTTTTTGTGATCCTCCTATCTAAAAATATGCTTTCTTAACCTAATTGTCACTGAAGGTGACCAAAAACGAAAAGCAGCTCGTGACCCAGAAAACTCTGTCCATCCCTGCGATGGAGCAATAAATAGATATGAAGATATTTGATTCTAAATTTCACCAGAGTGTATACAATTAAACTTGTTCAAATCATGAATACTAAATCTTTTGTTGTAAGTTAAATCTTTTTACACTAAAAATATCTTAAGTATGGTCTGATTTCATGATAGAGAATGTAATCCTTTTTTTGTATGAAATGCATCCTAATATCGAAAAAAATATCTGTTTCAGACATATTTCAATAACAATAATATGCGATGACTACAGTAATTTTTTTGGTTGAAAAGTTAGTTACTTTAAAGATAAAGTCAAAGGGATTAAAAAAAGAAATCAAATCGAAGGTTTACATTTTACATTAATGCAATCATGTAAAACACGTTCATGGACAGAAATGTATATTTATTTCATAAATAATCCCATCATGATCCCTTTGGAATCCATTTTCCATAATTCTTCCACAGAATATTCTTAACGATCTCTGCATTAAAATTCAAGACTTCATGAAGACGTCTGAAATCCCTTTTTTTAGAAAATATTCTTACAACGTATTTCTTTGGATGTTCTTATTAGAGTTCTAATTAAGCACATAAAGTTAACTAATTTTACTTTAGTGGTATGGTAACTCAAAAGGAAACCTTGATACACCTGTAAATAAGACTAAATAAGATTGTGTAGATCCAAGAACAACACAGCTGTATTTTGATATTAATTGCTGTAGTTGCAGTTTTTGTTTGCACTAGTGAAGATAATTATGTGATTGAAACATTGATATTACAAAATCATTTAATGGTTTGCAATTCCCTTAAAATAGTATTGTGTTTTTATTGTTGTATCACAAGTTTTTTTAGTGTTAAAAATATACTTTATTTTGATTTTGATGAAATTTCAAAGTTTTTACTATTCGGATTAGAAATGAACATTAACAAATTAAAAATAAACAAGTTTCCTAACAATTTCATCTTCAGAGTTTGACCAATTTATCTCATAAAAGTGTCATCTATTTTTAAATTTTATCTTCCTATGATGAGAAAGTTCAGTGAAGTTTAAATAGAAGTTTGAATTGCAATCACTTGCAAGTTGTCATAAAGTGTTTACGAAATGCCAGAGTAACTGTTTACTAGTTTCAACATCTAATTTCAGCAGAAACTTTGTTTAATGGATGTTTATTATGTCGAAAAATTTAAATTTGTTTTCCAGTCCTGTAAATATTGGGCTATTAAAGAAATTGTACACAATATACTTAGTATATAAAAAAATCCTGAAGTGATGCTATTTTTGTCTCATGCAATTTACTATTATAATTTGCATAAAAAAATTTAGAATATATTTTTTAAAATTTCCTATGTAGATAAATCTATTTATTAATGCTTAGTAAGAATGGAGTTATCTGAGTATCCTAAATGATTGTTTTTAATTAAATATTAAGAAAATTAATCACGATAATTTTACCTGTTACTTTTATGCTGCGACAGTTTACTCAAAGAGACTAATTTAATATTCATTTATTGCACTGTTAATCTAATATATTAATAAAAATGTAACTTTTAAATCAATTTGTTAAAAGTTTTGTAAGCTCAATCCTCAACTATTCCAAGCTATTAACCATATTTAAAAATTATTAATTATAATATTGAAATAAAATTATTCCATTGATGCATAACTGTTCCGTATTTATTTTGGATTCATCTAGATTTTGGTTTATAGTTCCATTCTTCATTATTTGTATCTAACAATATTTCGATCCCTCTTGCATTCTTAAGTACACTATCTTGATATAAAATAAATCGAGCTCGAGGTACAAAAATTTGTATCTTATGTTTTTCTCAATAAAGAGTTAACTGTTTAAAAAAGTAATTTTAAAGATTAATTTAGAAATAGAATTTTAATAACAAAAATATTATGATCTAAAAATATTTAAATTTACCCTTCTCGTTTAGCAAGAAATAGAGAATTAGTTTGGTACTGTTAGACATTTTGCAAACTGATCTATTTAAACACGTGAAGAAGATAAATAAATATAGTTTATCCTTGCTATGCGAGACAAAATATCTAAGGGTACTCATTTCAAAGTGAGAAGCATTTCAAATTTCTAAATCAAGAAAGATCCATTCTTTGTTTTTTCACGTTTGCATATTGGTATTAATGCTTGTGAATTTTCAATGATGCAAACTTTCAAGTTTAAACCGGTCAGCTGAATTATAAGCGCTCCGATTTTCGATTTAACAGTTCGTGTGTTCGATTTCCATTTCAGGTGTGAATATTTGTAGTAATTTAGATGCTATGATAAGTATCGATTTAAGTATCTCTCGTGACAAAAAATCAATGTTGAGCTGTAAGTAAAATATCCAAATTTAATTAAGGCAACAGTATATTTTTTAATGTAAAAATATTTTTTGAAAAAACTTTTGATAGTGTTTGTATGGATATTTGGAAGAAGTAAAAATAAAATATGAAGCAAATTCATTAATTGGTAACAATAATGACTATAAATATCCACTTCTGTAATAGTAATTACAATATCCTTGATCAAAAGACAGTTTTAAAAATATTTTATTAAGCGTGAATTTTAGAATGATTTATCAATTAATACACACATATAAATAAAGCAGTAAAGTATGTGAAAAACGGAATATAACCACAATACAATATATAGTGTACTAAAATACAGTTCATCTCCAACTTGACATTTTGAAAATATCAAGAAATGTTATTTTAAGGGAGATTGTATGTATATATTTTGTGTACCATATGTCACATGCCGATCTTACTTTATCAAGGCATGCACAACATCGGCAATTTCAGGCACAAGAAAAAATTTTGGATGACCTTTTTTTACGGAATTTGTATTGAAGTGAACACATCGACCATCGTGGAATTCGTTGCAACAATTTTTTACATTATTGTAGCAAGCACTCTTGCCTTGATAATCCATGTCGAAAGTTATAAATAATCATCACAAGGAAATATTCCCTAGTGAATTCCCTTTTTTACTCGTGATGAATTTTTCTATTTGCTGTAAACGACACAATTCACACAAAAATGGCAAAACATTATTTATTAATAAGTTATGCTTACAAATATCAGTTATCTTTTGGAAATATCAATGATTGTCATGCAACACTTACTGTTGCCAAGACTAGAAATGTATGCTGCAATTTTCATAAAAAAGACATAAAACTAATTTTTTAATTGTATACAAATTATCAATATTAATGGAATTTTCAATAAATTTTAAAAAAGACATTGTTTTTGAAATGTTTAATAACTGATCAAAATGATGTGATCAAAAATTAATGATTTTAATGTGTCAATATATTGACTTTTCTTGGCATATTTTATTTATGTGAAGGTTTATTTTGTTCAACGTTGCGATACAATTTAATAACATTACCATAAATATCTTCACCAATTTCTAAAGAATAAGCATTCGTCTAAAATATCATTTTTATTATTTTCCTAAGCACTTTGAAAATGTGATATTAACCCATAAATTTGTTGGAATAAAACTCTTCCATTTTTATACAATTGAGCAAAATAGCAGTCAATCTTTTTACACATCGCTTATTATTTTTCATACGTAAATTATTTATATTATTACATATTATTTCCTATCAATCTTCATTGAAAACTTTTCATTTTAGCTTTTATTGATTACTTCATATTTTAACATATGAAATATTTGCAATTCTCGTCATCAGTTATCTTTAGATGCCAGATGTGGTTTACCTATATTCTCTGGTATTCCTTTATTCAGGTTTTTTATTTCCATTTTTTTATTACACAAACATTTATTGGAAAGGATCACCCCTAACACGGCAACATAGTTTAACTTTCAGCTACAGTTTATTGCATGGCTAGAAAACATCCAAATAAATATCTTATAATCAAGATGTCTAACATAAATTAGTACATATACGTTATTCCCAATCTTTGCTAGTATTCTCTTATTCAGTTTTTTTCAATATTATTCATTCATAAAAATAACTAGGTAAGAGTAGGGTCATACTTAACATAAATATGTGCTTTTTCCTTGAGCTAAAACTTATTACATGGCTGGAAAACATCCAAGCAAACATTTTACAATCAAAAGATCCTATATAAATTGCCATGGATTTGAGTTATTCCCGATCTTATCTGGAAGTTAGGTATTCAGCGTTTTAGTCATATACAGTCATATTATATAAAGTAGCTCCAACACGGATACATAATTTTTTCTTCAGCTAAAACTAGTTATATAATTAAAAAACATCTAAAGAAACTTTTTAAGATTAAAAGATTCTAATTGGCAAATGTTAGTAATATTCACGATCTTGTTTATTATTCCCTTATCTAACTTTCTCGTAATTTGCAGCCGTTTTTATTATTATAATTGTTCCTAACACAGAGACAGAATTCTTTTTATTGAGCTAAAACTAATTGTAAGGCTGGAAAATACCAAACAAGGATATTAATATCAAGATATCCGATATAAATTGTTGTCAACTGTAATTTTTCCATTTTTATCTATTATACCTTTATGCAGTTTCTTAGTCTATTATATACCATTCTTTGGCTTCAGTCAACCCTAACACTCAGACCCGACATCTTATTGAGCTAAAACTTTCTGCATATCTCGAAGATATCCAACTTAACATTTTAACGAAAGAGATTGATATGTATCGTATTAAAATAATAGAACAGTTTTTGCTAATAATAATGTTCGATATAATTCTTTTTTTTTCTGGTCGCCAAATTTGAATCATTACCAATAATCTAGAAGATAACGATTGTATTTTAAATTTATGGTAATATTATGGAATACACACCTTAATAGTATTACCTAACACTGTCGCAATTTTCATTTGATATCTTGAGACAATGCCAAGAATTTGCATCACATTTATTTAATTTTTTTCTAAATTTCACAGAAAATCTTTGACATTTTTCTAAGAAAGAGTACGACCTTCTTCAGAATGTTAAAATATCATTGAATGGAATTTCTCAACAATGGCAATATGAGTGTAAAATATTTAGGCAGACAGAAAAATAAAGCAATGTTTTTAAATATGTAATCCAAATAAATATTATTTTTAATATGTTTTTTCTAAGACAACTAACATTACAAAAATTAGATTTATATAAATTCTGCTTATGAGTATCGAAGTAAATTGACAATTGCAATAAACGGGAATATAAATGACAAATGTACTCTTATTCAATTTTAGAAGAAAACGTGTCATTTTTGAATGTACATAAAGTATATTTAAAAAATTAAATTTAATGGATTATATATTGTACTCGATCAGAATAATGAAGATATGGGAGAAGCATGTTTCAGAATAAATAATTTAAATCGTACTTCATTTAACATATGTTTGAAGTAAAAGAATTTTCGATAGAAGATGAAGTAACCTTTGTACTTCCTACCCCCCCAAAAAAAAATTACCGTTTTAGGGAGGTAAGGAAATGCGATAAATTCTGTTGTTAAGAAATTTGACAGTTAATTACATCTATCATGCCTCATTTATTTTTGTTAGGTCTCCAAAAATAAAATCATATATTAAAACTAAGCGCAGTTGACACACATTTAGAGAAAAAAGTTCTTCAGAATGGAGATTCAAATAAAAATGTTCTTGAAACCTTCTCATTTTAAAAGGTATGAAAATGTTTTCAAGATGATTTTAACAAAGCGTTGGATGACACAAAAAAATTTAATAAAGTTTTTCTTGTGCAACAGTTAATTATGTCAAACTATAATCTGATAATTTCACAAGGAATATTTTCTCTAAAGTTCTTTTTTAAGAGTCGTTACAAGTCAGTACTTTTGAGTTATATTTTATTTATTCGTACTCCAATGTAGGTGAGGAGTAAGGTATATTTTTATAATCTTCAGAGCAAAAAACTTGATTATTTTTATTGTGTCGGCATCGATTAGTTTCCCAAAAGTCTAAGCGTTAAGTTAATCTATTCTACTTTTTTGATTTAAGAAATATCTCAGAATAATAAAACAATAAACCTTCCCATTATGAATATTACAAAATTAGAAACATTTAATTATTTTAGAACTTTATGGAATGCAGAATGTTTACAACTGGCAACTAAAAGCGTCTCCTTATCTTTTGTAGTTTTCCTGAAGTCTAAATTTGCAAATGTTATCCCGAAAATGATCCAAAAAGTATAAAAAATGAAATAAAACAAAATCTCAAAGTATAAAAGAATTTCAGATTTAACATGTACAAGAGACGGAAAAATATTTACTTCAACATTGGATTCCGAAAGTTGCCTTAAAAATACATGGAAGAAATGGATTACATCCAAATCCCTAAATAGTTTGGAAGAATTTTTACAATTAAATTTTCAATTCAAGAAAAATTAAGATTAGAGTTTTTTTTTCTGAAGAAGCTAAAAAAGTCGATATAATAGGAAGAGTTAGCGAAATATTTATTCCTTATCAAACGAGGTTATTTACGCGTAATGTTTAAAGTATTTTTTCACGTCAATGAAAATACTATTCTTCATATCTTCTTTGATTTTTTAAGAATAGTGACGCAATGGGAGATAATACCCTCACATGTTATCAATTGTTGGGTAGGTAAATAGTTCTAGTAATTTCTTTCCATTCATTTCCTCCTTCTATTATTAATGGATTGTCATAGATTTTATTGGTAAATTATAAATGCATTGCAAAAAAATGGAGAAAAAAGTTATTGGTGACTATTTTGGAAATAAAATTATTATAAACAATTTCTGGTTCGAAGAGAATATTTTTCAAAATGATCTCTATTTACCTTCGTTACAAGATAAATAATTCTAATCCACGAAGTGACTATACCTTCTATTGCAAATTCCTGATCAGCAACAAAGGCTGTTAGATAGGTGGAAAAGGGATGATACGCTTTAGGGTCTAAAGAATTTATGAAGTGACGATACCCTCAGCTTCAAATTCCTGATCAACTACGGAGCCAATTAGATAGGTGGAAAAGTAGTAATACACTTTAGGGTCCAAAGACCTTTATACCCTGAAGAAAAAAAAAAAAAAAAAAAAAAAAAAAAAACACGAAATGTAAAAAAAAAATAGAAGCTCCAAGAATTTATCAAAATTAGCTGTTGCCTGAAGCTCCTTAATGTATCTTTGTGACCATAAGCCAGTTCATTTACTTGACGAAAACAAATTATTGATTTAGCTGTATGAAAAGTACAGACTAAATCGTTAGAAACAAGATCTATTTTTTTTAACTCGGCAAAAAATAAAGATAAATAAATAAAATAATTTTTTAAATGCTAATATACATTATAGAATGTTAAAGTTTAAAAAATTTTTCTTAATAAGCTTAAAAAAGTCCCTGCTCTTTATAGATATTAAATGTATACAAAGTATAAAAACAATTTCATTTTAAATGAAAATTCGTAGAATTATAATGGAACTTTTATGAATTTCAATCGAAAGACTAATAAAAATTTAAGACATGAAAGTTTAGAACTAAAGTATTTTAGAATAAAAATCTCTAAGAATATATATGGAAATAAGATTACTTAATCAATACTGCTACTTGCTCAAATTATATATAAACATGGGTTTCTTATAATTTCCTATTTTTATTCATGTTAAATTAAAAAAAAAAAAAACTTTTTGCAGCGAAAGAAAACTTTCATTATTAAACAAAATCTGATGATTGTTAAGAATTGTACGTCTCATTGTGAAAATATGAAGACATCAGGAAATGAAAACATTTCTATAAACAGCAGAGCTTCCCAGTAAAATTACAAAACGAAAAGTTTTTCAAATTAAAGGGTTATAGGATACACACAAGATAAAAGCTAGACGCGAAATCTCATTACTTTGAAATTTTATATAATAGAGTCAGGAAAATTTTAATCTGAATTCTAAGAGAAGCCTCAGTTCAGAAAATCTTAATTATAGAATAAAGTTAAAAAATTTTTCCTGATTTAAATTGATTTGTTTCAGACTTCGAATAATTAAAAAATACAGTCCAAAATTGTCCAAAAAAATACTGAAAACAGATAATTGAAAAGTAAAGAGAATATATTTTTGGCGATCCAAATCTGACTGTCTTTTTATAGATTATGAGTACATAGAAACTAGAGACAAAAAGTAATGATTCATAATTTTTTTGAAGAATTCGGAAGTATAATTACACATTCAAATCATGTTTTAAATGAAAAGAAATTTAGAAGTCTGTATGTAATAAATGCGCTGCAAGAGCGTTCAAGAAACTCTCATAACATTCCGCGAAATATCGCAACAAAAGAAGAAACTCAAATTATGAGGAACCAGCCAGATTCCGTAGTTTATGGTCAACAGAAAAGCCAGTTGTGAAATTGGCAATAAATGCAAAATAACACAATACATGTTTGCTCACATTTATTTTAATATACTGGTTATCTCAGACAAAGAATTGCACTGTCTGATACAACTAGTAAAGCTGACAAAATGGTCCAAAACAGAGGCCGAATATCTACTATCAATAAATATATTGCAAATATTTATGTAACTAAAAGTGTTTTTAATTTCTTATGCTTTTTGAAAACTATTTATTCATTATATTTTCTATGGTAATAACGTTTTCTTTTTATTTATTTTTAAATTTGAATATTTATGATTATCATACCTTTCATCCTAAGAACTAAATGCATAGTACTAATTTTAACATATAAAAAAGCCTATTTATACACGTCCAATATTTTATGGAAATGTGTAAAACAATATTATTGAAAAGTTTCACTAAAAATTAATAGTATTTTCTAAATGTCTGGAGCAGAAAAGTATATTGGAATATATCTTAATACATGTTTTCCTCTTTTGTAAATTTAAGAAATAAATTCTCAGTAAAAACAAAAATCTACAACAAGTACCTCAAAAGTGTATTTTTTAGTATTTTTTCATTAGGTCCTTTTATTAACATCAACAACAAGTTTGAAAAAATAGTAATTTTTTTTAATGAAATTATATCACAACAAGTTAATTTTTATAAATACATTTTCATTTTCTTAATAGTTGTGGGGTTTCTACTTGCATAAGTATGCTTAAAATTCACATAATATCCTTATTGAACTTGCTTTTATACTTTTAGATAATCATTTATGCGGATGTACTTTTATAAATATTTGAAAAAATTCTAAGAAATTTCATTTCGTTATCATCTTTGCAGTAAAAACATACACTAATTTAGGGGAGCTATTTTACTAATATGATAAATATCAGGGGAAATTTTCTTATTGTTATGGGAAATTTACATCCTTTCCAAAACTTTATCATCATTATTAGATAATCAATTATTAAATAATATTTAAATATTATGAAATAAATATTATTCCTATTAATTTTCATTGCATTCATTCCAAGAATTGAAAGAGTATTAGATATTGTTAATTTATAGTCTTGAATTGTAATTTATATTCAAAAATGATTTTTTCTTTTTAAAAGAATAGATAACACTGTATTCCTTAGAAAAGAAAAAAAATCCTTTTTGAAAATAATATTTTTTAATAATATATTAGAAATAGATTTTTTATTGCATGCTCATTTATCAAGTTAAATTTAAAGATGAAAATTACCTTAAATTTCCTCATATTGTTTTATTAGATTGGAAATTTAATATTTTTAACTTTTTCTATTCATCTCAAAGCATAATTATTTTTTGGCGTAGATAATCTACAAAATTTTATTGTTAAAATGAAATTAAATAAAGCAACCACATATTTAATTTCAACTTATTCGTAATATTTTTGTTAAAATATATCTTTTGAATAAAATCTGGCTGGCAAATATTAAAATTTATTTATGTAAATTAATAAGAATAATACTCTGAATATCTGACGAAGAAATTGAATTTGTTACAAATTCAGCGAATATTATCACTCATTGATAGTGAATTATTTAAAATATCATATTATATCTCAAATATTTACATTAATTTCAAAGTAATATCAATAAGCTAGTTTGTTACCTTAAAACGGCTAATAATTTTTATTGTTGGATTAATATTTATTTTTTAACATTGCTTTATATTATTAAAGTTTTAATTAATAATTTCCAAAACTGATTAATTATATGTAATAATTATTTTATATAGTGTCATTTGTTATAATTTTATTGTTTAAAAATTCTTACCAGTTAGCATACTGTAATTATAAAAGTGGAGAATAAATTTTGAGTCATAACTAAGCTCTGTAAAATAGTTCAAGTTCATGTATATTTATTCGACATCATGTATATTTATTCGTATATTATATTCGTTCATGTATATTTATTCGACATCATTTATTTCAAAATAAAATTTTACTTACTGGATTTGGAAAATTTTTGTTTATTTTGAATGCTATACTAATGTTTAATAATTTATCGTTCTTCGTCTAAAAAAATTAACACACTTTGAATTATGGCTTAAACGGCACAGGTGCCGTATAATCCATAATTCCAAATTCTGAATTTTTTGGCTATGAAGAAATATTGCCAAGCTGACGTATCGTGACATGCGCGATGACGTAATTACTAGGTTACGAAAACAGAATTTTCTGCATAATTCTTATAGGTCTCCATATGTATAACGTAATAAAAACGAGGTTGCCAGATACTTAAGTAAATCCGGCAAAAAATCGCCAATCTGAAAATTTGGTATACTGGATTACGCGGCACCTGTGCCAAATAAACAAGAAAACCATCCGAAATTCATAAAATCTAACGCTTAATATAAAGCAATTTTGAAACAAATAAATTGAATATTAAGTTATAAATATGTTTATGCAAAATTTTTGGCCGACTAACAACAGATATTTTATTTTTGTTTATTATTTATAATGTTTACAATTTGTTGATAGGTTAATTATTTACAATGTGTTTTAGTTTTTCCCTGTTCTCACATTAAATGATGATGCACAAATAATCTACTTTGACTTTGGATTATTATTTACTCTTAATTATTAGATGGAGTTGATAAAAATTTTTGAGCGTTTCAAGTAAGATAAATGAACTTCCGTTCAATATTCTCGCCTGTTACCATGAAGCATTTATAGTGGGGAATTTTCATTAACACAATTGAAAATGCTACTTTTTATACACGAAATATGCCGACCGATTGGCTGAGTGGTTAGCGTTCCTGACTCCTGAGCTGTTGGTCCCGGGTTCGAATCCCGGTTCGGGCATGGATGTTTCTTTCCTTCTCTGTTCTACCTGTCCTTTCTTCTGTGATGTTGTATGAATGTGGTCCGCCCTATAAACGGGTTTGTGGCGGTATGGCACGGATAACGCTGCTCGCCTCCGTGAATTGGTTCACAGGTGCTCTCTAGGTAACGATAAATGAGTAGCAGTTTCTCGCCTTGTTAAAAAAAAATATTCGAAATATTGATTTGTTTTATATTAAAATTTAATTTTAACTTTTTATTTTCAAAATTCTTGGAGAAATTCATGAGAAATCAAACAACTTAAAATTCTGATTTTTGAATTAAGAATTAATAACGCTTTCAAGAAAAAATACCAATGTCCCCAAGATTTTGACAGACGATTTCTACCAGTCAAAATAAAATTGATAAGTATTAAGGACTATGATTAAATAAATGAGCCAAAAAAATATATTTGCTTTTTCATTGTTATTTTTATAGGGTGGCTGAAAAAGTTCAGAAATTCGCTAATGATCATATCACTAATTAAAATAATTTTTAATCAAAACTAATAATATTTTGTATTAATTTAATTTTAGCTTTAGTCTTTCCTAATAAAAAAAATACATAAGCATAAGAAAGTGCAATTCACGAAAAATTATTTTTTATGCGTACACTTACTAATAGTAACGCGTATAATAACGTAACAAATCCATTTATCCAAAGCATCTCGTATTTTCTTAAGAATTAAGAATTGCATACAACAATTAAAAGCATATAAGAATTAAAATTAAAATTATTTTTAAAAAAATTTGAGAGAAATAAATACAAATAACTGTTTTTTTGTTAAATATAACTAATTAAATAATTGTTTTGATTATTGTAACTAAACAATACAAGAGTAAAAAAAGTAAAACAAAGAATGAAATTCCGCAAGATTACTTTTATTTATTCTTCGTAATCGTAATGTAAATAATGAGAGAGCGAACATTGGATTCAAGGAATGAGAAATTCAAGTTTTCCGAAACCAAAGTTATCGCAATTGTGTAAAAAAATCAGGTACTATGAAATTCTCTTCTATATAAACAAAAAAATTAAACTTCATACTGAAGTTCATTACATAAAGTTTTGAATAATTATTACAGAATAAGAAAAATACATATGATAAAGTAGAGTTCATGCAAAATTAATTTGACACAAATTTGTGATAGTGAAGTCATTATTCAGTAGTAAACCGAATGTTTCTTTGACAAATCTAGTTTGCCACACAAACTTCAAAATTAGAAAAAAGTATTTTAATTTTCAAAGTAAAAATTGTTTACGAAATATCCGACGAGAAAATTTAATTTCAAACTTAAATTAATATGCCAATATTTTTAGCGAAAAGAAGAAATTGTGAACAAATTGGTATTCATGTCTTCCTAGTAACAGCATATTAGATTCACATAACAAGAATTTAAAAAATTAACTCTTTCTTAATAAGATTAAAATCCCCCTATAATAGTTATTTTAAATTTTGCAATTTCTAACCAGAATTTAATAATTTATAATATTCTTGAAGATATTCTATGCGCCATAAAATAATTTCTTTTTTACTTATATCTATCAAAAATTCAAAGAAATACATAGAAAATAAATATCATTTATTATTTACTTTTAAGAATTCAAATAGATGAAGATAGGATAATTTTAGACAATATAATGTATAATTATTTCAGGTATGCAAGCATCTTGCATACCTGAAATGCACCTATGCAATTTATAATTCTGTGGTCCTAAGTAAATATGAATTAAAAAGCAACTCCATTCCGATTTAAATATATCAGAAATAAGTAATCACATGTTCAAAACTAAAACTGGAGATACGTATCGACATATTTTAGAAAAAACGAAATGTAATGAAATTGAAATAAAATAAAAATTTACAAGGAATAAAAAACAAAAGCAAAATACATATTGGCTAAAACATAAGGTGCTGTGGATATGTATGCGCATCCCTCTCACAAAACCAATGAAACTGCTGATACAATTGCAAACCAAACCAACTTAAAACTAATGATTAAAATACATGATGCAATAATTATATGTTTTAGTATTATTCAATAAGAAAACAAAAGTATGATTCAAAGAAAAAAACAAAAGTATGATTCATGAGCAAAATAATTTTTGCATACCTGTTGAAGTAACGAGAAAGAATGCATTCAAAATGCTTCAGAGCAAGTCCTATTACTATAAAGATTCGAGTATAAGAATTAGAATTTAGTTATTTTAAACTAAAATGTTACTAGAAGCCCATGTGCGATTGTTTTGCGCGTCTATTCTAATTAGCAAAACTAATTATATGCTATCATTTTTCAACAATAATTTATATATTTATCGAACGAACCAAGGATTTCCAGCATGCTTCCATACCCTCTAAAATCCACATTAATAAAAATGAAAAATTAAATTTTTTTCCAAACAAAACTCATTATTGCATATATAAAAACCCGATTATCCAACACTCACTTTTATAAAAATCAAAAATAATTTCAAACTGAAATACATCAAAGTATCTAAATGATAGCATTTTCATGTAATTACTATATAAAAAAAAAAGAATTAGTAGAATTCACGCATAATTATGTTCGTACAATTTTTTTTTTTTTTTTACTGTTGAAATAATCTTTGTGAGAAACCAAGAACAGAATCGATTAATTTTTCTCAAACCATTCTGACAAATGTGCCTTAAAAATTACAAAAAAGAAAAGAGTTTCCTTTTAAAAATAAAAATAATTTAGAAAGTAAATCGTATAGTGAGTATTTAATTTCTAATAATTTCTAAATTACTGTTTATCTTTCAGCATTCCAAAAGACGACGAATAAATTATAATAAAGATTATAATAAAATTGTAATTGTAAAAAGCCACTCAATTCGTGTCTTTCTGTTTGCTAATACCAAATCAAATTCATATGACATATTAATAAGATGGTCAATTTCTATAAAGCTTCAAAACTTTCAAAATCTTCTCATTTCGATTTATGTAAACACAAAATAATTATTTTAAATATTGTATACTTTAAATCAGAACTTACAGTAGTGGCAGACAAGGAAAAAATCTGTGTCGTTAAGTTCATCATTTCAAATAAAATTTAAAAGTAAACATGTTATTTTCTGTATATAAAATAATTAAATAAAAAGTGGGATAATATATTTATTAAGAGCTTACAAATAAATATGTACATCCAAAAGAACATAAATGCACTGTGGAGTTATTTTATATAAAAATAAACGATGCTGTATTCATTATTTTCTCTATTGTATTTTTCCTTTCTTTTTTAAAATTATATGTGACAATGGTAAGACATAAATTTCAGAACGTATTTGCCATTTCGCAAGCAAGGTTTGAATATTTCAGTGCTAATAAAATTGAGATTATACGAAAGACATGTTTTAAAATTTTAATTGAAATAAATATGTTGTTCATTTTAAGTTTACCAAAGAAAATTCCCCCGTAATAGTTGATAAATGTAAGGATCGCAAAATTAAATAGGTTACAATTTTGTAATGAGAAATTATTTGAAAAAAAGTTTATGCTTCAGTTTCAATAGAAAGAAATTTAATTGTCAGTAATACTTATGAAAGAATTCGAGAAAAAGTTTATATAATATCTCTAATAAAATGGAAAATTTACTTTTAAATATTTATATAATTGCATAATATAACTTATAATTAATTCATTCGACTCTTTATTGCTATCGGATAAAACACCCTTTGCTCACAGAATATATTTAAGTATTTCCTGCAGAATAATATGCAACTTAATTTTGAACTTTATAAAGAACTTGTTCAACGAATTAGCTTTAATTAATAATCGTTAACCTTTTAAATAGTAATTGTTGGATCGTTTTAATGAGAGAAATAATTTTTAAGAGATCATGTTTTTATTAGTAATTTATGAGCATTTTAAATTTTTATAATTTTTTGTTAATAAATTATATGAACTAAATATGATTAATGAACTATAGCAAAGCGTTTTTTTTAATAATGAGATTTGGTTTCCGTGTTTATTGATTTTAAAGGATAAAAAAAATTAACTCAAACTCATAAGCACTTATTTGAAAATGCATGAAATATTATACAATATTATTTAAATTTCTTATGAGCAAAATTTTTTTAATTTTAAAAATAAAACGAGATTCGTTAATTATTATACAATGTAAAAATTTATTCCTTAATTGAAAGTCAATTTGGTTTGATTCTCTTTTTATTGTATCCTTTTGAAAATCAAAAATTCTTAGTCATAAATAAAATAAATAACCAATTAGCAATAATTTAAATATTAACAAATATTTTTATATCATACATTTCTTAAATCATAATCCGAAAACAATTTTTATAAAAAATGGAAACGGTTTCTGCGTCTCTTGATATTTAAACTGTTTCAAGATCTCAGTTTCGCATTCATCTTAAATAGTCTGTATGGAGTATGAACAGATTTCGGAATAAAAATGTTCGTCATTGAGTCATTATACTCGTTATCTTCAATAAAGAAACATAAAAGAATAAATAAAAAAGCAGCTGCGTTAAAAAAAAAATTGCCGTGAGGTTAGGGAAACTAAATGTTCCGGATAATAAACGGTATGTTTTTTTTTTCTCTGTGAGCAGAAAAGAAAGTTGAGAAAATAAAAAAAGGTCAAAGCATATCATGAGATGTGAAGAGATTGCGTAGGTACATGCGCAGATTGAAAATAAGTGGTTTCAAGAGTGGCATTGGTCGTTTGTTTACATACTTACAATAATAATTGTGAAAAAGGAAAGGAATTCAAACGCTTGATCCCTATGAAAGTGATTAAAAGTGAACAGTAAAGCGAAAAACATTATTTGTGTAATGGATTTTCTAATTTTATCTATCATCGTTATTTTTCCTGAAGTATTTTCTAATGTGAGTATTTTAATTTTATTATCTTAAATGATTGTAGAGTTTAAAATCGCCAGGCGGGAAAATGCTTATTAAACTTTCCTAGTTAATAGTTTTGTGAAGAGCAGTTCAAAATTCTTTTTAACTTAGTGTTTCCGAGAATTCTTTTTTGATCTTTTTTAAAAAGTGTTATTGTTTTAAAAATGACTTATTTTGTAAATCGCATCACAATTTATCATAATTAATAAAGTTTAATATTTTGCTCTGAAAATTCAAGCGAATTATCTTTTCATTATGGGTTGGATTACGAGGATTAAAAATGATTGTTTCAAAGTTTTTCCTTTTAAAATTTGCATTTTTAGCTTAACATTTTTATCGGAATAATATTTTAATAGTTTAATTTAATGCTTGAGAATTTTTTGTCTGTGCTTTTGAAGTTTGTTAAATTTAAAATAATTTGTTAAATTCGTATATAATTTAATTTATAATAAATGATTTGTAATTACCTTCTTAATGCATCATTTCTTTTGTATAAAAAATAAGGTGAATATTTTATAAATATTTTTCAGTTCAAGATAAAAGAAGAAAGAACTTAAAATTTCTGTAGTTTTATTTTGATAATTTTAAATATATTTTCCTTGGAATTTAAATACTTATTATTCAATAATAAATTTTTTGGGGACAACAAAAAGTGTAGCATAATTTTATCGTATTGTTTTTTATATCTTTAATTTTATTTTAGAGGGAATTTTTAAAATAAGAATTTAGTCAATAGCAATTTAAATTGTGTATTATTTCATGATACCAATAAAAATATATGCTTATCAGCTTTTTTTATGTTACTATTAATCTAAAAACTTATTAAAATTATTACTAATATTAAAATTTAACAAAGTCTTATGAAAGTAAAAGTTGTTAGTTAAATAGAATAATCTTTATTCTAAAAATCTTTTAAGGTAAGTTTTTTTTATTTTTAATAGTAATTCTTTATTTGCAATCAATATAATTTGAATCAATAGTTTATGTGATAGACTGTAATTAATATATATTATTACTGGACAGTGTATTTTTCCTTTCCAGTTCTTTATTTTCATTTTTTTAGCTCCTTTCCATTATGATACAACTGTTATAGTTTTGCCCTTCCTCTTTTCCTTACTAGTACATAATTTTCCACTTAAGAATTTCTTTGGTGTATCTGTTTTCTTTATTCTTTTCATATGTCCTATCTTGCTATTATGCTTTGGTAATGTTTTTCTTGTAACTAATTTTTCTAGTTCATTAGTAGTAAATTTGTATCTTTATTTCTATGCCATATTTTACATAAAGAGTCCATAAATTCTTTTAATGATTTGACATTCAAAATTTCTTATCGTAAAATATCTCAGTTTTCAAGATTTCTTAATATTTTATCTTTGATTATACTTCAAGTTTGGTACTTATAAGTAATTAGAATTTTTTAAAGTATATTATGTTTGCATTGTATAGTTTTATTATATTAATTTGCTTTTTAGCTCCTGTTATTTGCTACCCTGCCTTACTTCTATTTTGCGTCTTTTTATTCATGTAATCTTGAATTTACAATTGTGTAATCGTAATGTTCATAATGCCAATTACATTTTAGAGTTTATACAAATTCATTCTAAATTGTTTAATACATCTTTCTTACTTTAATGAATTTTATTTAAAAATATGATAATTTAAACATTTAAGCTTTATATAATTTCAGAAAATCATTTAAAATAAGAATGTGTTTCTAGATATTTTTTATGTCAATTTTAGATTAATCTTAGTCTTTTTTATTTTTAATAGTAATTCTTTATTTGCTATCAATATAATTTGAATCAATAGTTTATGTGATAGACTGTAATTAAAATTATAATACTGGACAGTATATGTGAGCATTTATATTTATTATATCTTAGCTCATTACTTAAAACTCTTTAATGCATTACTCATTTATGTTTTATTAAAATTTTAAAGTTAGAATTTTTCAGAAAGTGTCATTTGTCATAGAAATGAAGTGTTTTGGGCTAATTCTTTTATTTACAATTACATAATATTTGCTGTACTATATCACATAATTATTAGAATTTTACATATTATTTTATACTAGCCTGTTCCAAAAGAAGATGGGCAGTGTGTCATGTATGGTCACTGTGATGGCAGGTTTGGAGATGCTCCTTGTGTATATAATGGTCCCGCCAAACCCTTAGACAAGAATGTTACACTTATAGATTATGAATCCCCTCTTGAACTTTTAAGAGGTTTATGTCCAGAATTCATTTATGGTATGCTTTTGTTTGTCATTTTTTAAAATCTTTTTTAATATTGTACAGTTTAAATTTAGAATTGAAGTAAAATAATATTTATTCATGTTAATTATGAATGTGTATTATATATTAGGACATAATTTTATATCATAATGTATTTTTATTTGATTTTATTATTTTAATTTTGTATGCCTTTCATTATTACTTTTTTTATTTTCAGTGTGCCACCTTTATTTAAAAGGTTACAAAATTTAAATTAATTATTCCGAGAGTGAAATATTTACATTTTGCTTAAAGCGATTTCAGAAATGCATATAATCTGGATTGCTTAGATGTTTTTTTGAAATTTTGAATATTTCCTTTTCTTTTTTATCTTTAACATGCTATTAAAAGAAAGCAAGTTTTCTTTGTTTAACTTTCTAGGTTTGTGTAATTAACTTATTTTATGCAGTATTCATTAATATTGCTTTCTAGTAATTTACTAATTTCACATTTCAATAATGGTTTGAGTGTGGAGCTCATAATACTTAAATTATGTTTTGCTTATTGGTTTACAATTCTATATTTATAGAATTTAAAACTTAATTTATTTTGAAAAGGCTGCTTTATTTAAATTATTTTCAATTTTGTGTCTAATCAGTATATTTAAAATAAAGTTGAGCATAACATGAATAGAACTATCATTTTACTAGTCATTTATATTTCTTATACAGTATACAAATTCCATTCAAATTGTAATAATCTAATTATAATTTATTAAAATAAATTTTTAAAATATATTCAATATAAATTGAAAAATTTTGTTAGCATTTACAGTATCATAAAATTTTATTCTAATATTTTTAATATTAGAATTTAATTTTATTCATTATAATATTTTAAAATTTCCTAAAGACTGATAGAATGCCATACATTATTTTGCTCATGTTACTAAGGTTTTTGACTTGTCTCAAAGGAGAGATACTATGTATCTAAAAGTGAATAAATTTTATCTAATATTTTGACTAGAAAGGAACCTCTTTAGTATATCTAATCAGTATAGATCCTGTAATCCATTCTTATGTAAAACTATTTATGTTTGGTATGTTATTTTAAAGTAGAAAAATAAAGTGATGATGTATTAGACAAATAAAATATCAGTATTATTAATTGATAACTGTTGTATATGATTCTATTTCCAAAACGAATCTATTATTACATTTGAAACTGGCCTGGTATGCTGAATTAAAATTGATTTATTTAATAAATATTTAAAAACTGAAAATAATAATATGCATTGAGATTGATTCATATTACATATAAACTTGCTGTAAAGAAGAAATATGCATAAAAATTGTGTTGATTGATAAAAAGATAAAATAATTCATTTTCTTAAAATTAATCTTTTTAATTTTATACTTAAATTAATAAAATATATGTTTTAATAATATTAAATAAATAAATTTATGAGTATTTAATTTTATATGCATACCTTAAAATGTATGAGATGTTAATTTAAAAAATATTGGATAGTTTCATGCTGCAAGTATTACTATTGCTTTTAAACAGTTTGATATTGAAACTTTTCATAGGTAGGTATTTATAAACATATAAGAAAAATATTTATAATTTAAAATTTAATGAGATAAATATTTTTTTTAAATATTTCCCTTCTAAGCAATTATGGATAAATGTTTGTATTTGACATAAAAATTAAAAAAAAATTTTTCCATTTAAGTAAAAACAAAAAAAAATTTTCATAAAAAAATTAAGATATAAATGACATAGCTTAGTATATGTGGATGAAGAGAATAGTCTGAATATAGGTGAGGAAATTAACACATTTACCTTTTTTGAGGTATTAAGATCTGAATAAAATTTTTTTGTTAATACTCATATTGACTAAATCATTTTCATATCAAAAAACATCAAGTGTATTCATATGAACACAGATCACAAAAGGCATGTAAATATATCAAAAAACATTTGAAAAACAGTTACAAACTAAAATTTAATTGAATATGTATGGGCAATTTACTATAAATAAATACCAATGTTTTGTGTTGACAAATGGGTTTTTTTCATGGTCATGATCATTTACTTCAAATATGTATGCATAAGTGTTCAGTGCAAGAGATATATGCATTTCACTTACATTAATCTGAACTCTGTAATATAATTTAAAATTATTAATTTATTTATATTTTACTTCTCTTAATTTTTAAAATTTTATATTCATATTTCTATTTAGAATTATGGGTGTTTAAGGTGATTGCTTCATTATAGAATAAAATGTTATCAGATTACTATACTTGTTCAAATTTAAATAGCAGGAATATTGATTTCCTGTTATAACTGAATTATATTTCATTGTTGACTTTAAATTTGACAAAATAATTTATTATATATATCAAAATGAATAATTTAGAAGCATTTTTTTTAAATAAATGATATTAATTTCTTATTTTTTGATGACTTTAATAGAAAAAACTTCGTAACTTCATATAGCTCTGGAAAGCAAAATTTGAAATTTCAACAAATTAGAAATTATATTTCATTAATTCTTCAAATTTACACAAAAGAAAAATGTTTATGCTTAATTCTTCAACATGAAGCATATAAATAAACCTAGAATTAATATTATTGATTCCAAGGATAATGAATTATCTATTTTGACTAACTTTTAGGCAAGCAGTATTTTTAATTTAGGGTATAATTAAAATTATTTGAAGCAAATATTACTTTCTAAATTAAATACTAATTTTATTGCAAAATTTATCAAATTATCTCAATTGTTTATGTAATTAATGGAATATTAATTAGTTTTAAAGAACCTTTTTGTCTACAGCAAAGTTTTAGTTGGCAGAATAATAATTGCATTCATTTAATTTAAAAATTTCATGAATCCTTTCAGATGATGATCCTCATGTTTGTTGCAGCACCGACCAGCTATTGGCATTTCAAGAACAAATGGAAATGGTTGAAAGTTTGGGATTTGCTAGATGTCCTTCATGTTTGCACAATTTTCGACGAATCATTTGTTACTTGTCTTGTACTCCTTGGCAAAGTAGATTCCTTCGAGTAACTGACAATGAAATATTTAAACAATACGATGATGCTCCAGAGCAGAATTTAGTTACAGAAGTGGAATATTTTGTTTCAAAAAAGTATGTGTTTTTAATAATTTTTCATTAATTTTTTATTTAAAATAACATTTATGATTAAAATTATTTGTTTGGTTATTGATTATTCTTTCCATTGTTTTATAAATTGTTTTATAGCTTCATACTATACATTTATTTCTGTATATTTAAAGTTGCTTTGAAAAGTATAATTTTTTTTAATTAAAATTCTTTGTTAGAATGATAAAAAATATCTGACTCTTAAAATAATTAACAAATAATTAAGATTTCAATGTATTTTTCACTAAACGTTCTGCAATAAAACTGAAAAAAATTTGCTTAAGTATAAGAATTTTTCCTTAATATATGATAATTTTTGTTTCTCATTTATTTTTTATGGAAATATTTCTTTGATTAATTATATGTGCATTAAAAATTTTTTTTTGTAAATAATTCTGATTATCGTACAGTTTAAGATTACTTTTATTTAAATTTATGGAATAATTATTTCAAACACTCTTTGAAAATATACATTTATGCTCATGACTAAATTTACTTTAAAAATATTTGAGTGTGTTAAAAACAATTTATAAAAGTTTTTTATGTTATGAGACAAAAATATTTTAAAGGCATTGGCTTATTTATATAATTAGTTTTTTTATATTTGTGTTACCAAAATTAAATATTTTTTGAAAGCAGTTTTCTTAATGTAAATAATATATTATTAATTTATTTGTGGGAATTTAATAAAAATATTTATTATAGGTATGCATATGCTCTTTATGAGTCTTGTGAGGGAATTAGAGTTTTTGGTAGATACTTCATGGATTTTGGATGTGGATCTTGGGGTCATTCTCAGTGCAACCCTGAACGCTGGACAGAATTCATGGGATCTACTCCTGATGAAGGTGCTCACTCACCTTTCAAAACTATTTACAGGTTGCATGTGGAAGATTCTGTTACTGTAGATAACAGAACATTCTATCCTATGAAAGCACATCATACAAAGTTAGTTCTTGTAGCATAATTGTATTTTTATACAGAGTCCATCCTATTTTTGTCTAGTTTTAAATTTATAATTTATATATTTAAGAGTGATATTTTTAATATTTAATTTGCAAATTTGCACATCTTTATGATTTTATTTTAGAAACATAGAAGCTATAATAAAATCAAAATTCTATTCATAAATTTTCTTTAGTTTTTTTTTTGTTCAAATGAAGTATGTAAATCAATTATGAATGGGCTGAAATATGTTGAAATACATATATTTGGTAGCTTAGAAATGCTAATTGCATTTTGTAAATCTAAATTTTACTATAAATGTTGTTTTCTTTTTTTTCCCTAAAAAAGTAATATGCAACAAATATCCATTAATTTTTTCATGCCATTCTGTATCTACATTTTATAAATTCTCTTTTTGACTTACAGAGTTTAAAGAATGAATTAAATGAAATTTGTTGGAAAAGTACCAAGAATGTATTACTTGTGATATTAAAATTGCATTCTATTTTAAATGCTGTATATTTTAAAATATAAACTAGTAATAACTTATTTAACTAATTAAATCAACAAATTCAAAAAATACATAAAACAATAGCATGCAGAAAATTCTTTTTTTAATATATGTCAAAAAAGAAAAGTTAGTTGTTTGTAGAAAAGTTTGGCAAAAAAGAAATTTTAATAATTTAGATGTTGAATAAATCCAAGTTGTATGTTCTTCAATTTGTATATTCTTTATTTGCTATTGAAAAGTATTCTGTGGTTATTTAATGAATACCTTTTGAATCCCCCTTGACTGAATTAGGATCTATTTGCAAAATTTAATTTGTTACTTTTAAATAACAAGATTATAACAAAAAATATTAACTCATACTTTTGGTTTTATTAATCCATTTTAATACATTCCTATATCTGTAAGGTTAGGCATGTATTTGTATAGTCAAATACTTATCAATGTTCTAAGTTAATTTCTTACTTGAAATAATTACTAAAGTTATATGTTTTAAATATCAAAAATATTTTAAATATCTTTTTAATATAATATGAATAATATAAAATAAGGGTTTTTATATTGTAAAAATATGATAAATATTTCAATCAAATCTTTAAAACTAATTTAAGAACATGCTATCAGAGTTTTATAAAGAATTCTAGCTTTATTTCTGAGAATAAAATGTTAAATAAATATGAAAGTAGAAAATACTTTTAATATTTATAAAAATGATGCCCACATTTTAAAACTATATATGGATAAATAAGCCATGTTCACCATTATTTAATTTTCTGTGCAAATTTCTTTTTCAATTTAAAAAGAAGTTTTAAATTAAAAAAGGAATTCTCATATCATATGATTCTTTCGATAGGTATTTTAATGCTACTGCAAATCTGGTTAGTTAAATGTTGATTTGATGCAGCTTTTATGAAATAATAATGAAAAAAGTTATATATATATATATATATATATATATATATATATATATATATATATATATATATATATATATCTGTAGTTTATAATTCTGTTGACTGTTAATTATAATTTATAAATCAACAGAATATATATTATAAAATAGAATATGGTGAACATATCTTTCCTAAAGATAAGAAAAAAAAATCAATTAATGATATAGCTTCAAGTTTGTTTTACATAACTTATCTATAGATTTTTAAATTTTATTGAATAAATGAATTTTAAATTTTATTTATTTATTTAATAAGTTTTGTAAGTATTTGAAATTATTTTCCTTTTTCTAACTATTAATAAATTACTTCAGGTGTTGTAATTTAAATTATTATTATTTATTTTTGAACATTTTCAGATTGATGTCTTATTTTTTTTCTTATTAGAAACAAATATTTTCATTTTTCTTTTGTATAGAAATATTATAGGAGATAACTATTTCTTATATTTTATTGTGACTAAATTTTTTGAATTCATGTTGGTGTAAATCTGTGTTTAAAAACAAAATTATTGGTTATAAATGGAAAAAGGAAATTGTATAGTTGAATGAAAATTTTCTAATATTGGAAATTTCTTAATAAAGACCTATATGAACTATACATGATCTATATGTAACCAGTTTTTCGCATCTTATTAGTATTGTTATACTTCTAATTTTAATGGTCAATTTTGTACCATTATGACTTTATTGTGTTTATATTTTTTTCTGATAAAATTTTACTGCTGCACAGAATGTTTCTTTTTAAGTTTTCTTTGTATAACATAGGTGTTCTGAATCTCCTGGACCAGGTTTTGATAAATGCAGCTGCAGTGATTGCGTTGAAGCATGTTCTGCTGATGTTTTAAAAGCACCTGATCTTCCTCCATTGCCTGAACCATTCTTAATTAAGAATTTACATGGTGCCACTGTTATTGCCATTTTTATATTCTTATTACTATTCATTGTTATGACCTTCATATTCTGTCGTTACAGGAAACCAGCCTTGTTACGTAAGAACTAAATACTTCTAATTTCTTTTTTTTAGTAAAATTTAACATAATTTTTCTTATCTGAAGCAGTGTTTATTGAAAACTTTATTTTCATATTTAGCTTGACATGTAATTTAAAATTAAAAATTTCCTTTCTAGAACAGTTCAACAGATAAAATTTATTTATAGTTAAATTTCTTATTTTATACATTATGGTTATTGCTTCATTTTTTTGTGTTCTATGTGTTGATATTTCATTTTTGTTTCATAATAAATAGGATTAATATTGACTGGAATTTGTTTAGTTGCTTTTCAGTTCAGTAGTTGTAGAATTCTATTTTAGTGACAAAAATGATGTAAAATAAATTTAAGAATCTATAATAAATATTTATTACTTTAATGGACAATTTTTTGTCATTTCTATGTAAAGTGATCATTTTAATTTGATAGTATTTAATTCACTTACAAAATGATTAGAAGAAATCATGTTAGTAAGCTAAATCATTTCATTGTGATATTTATGTTTTCATTTTTGTGCTTCAGGATTAATAATTTTTATTAATTTCTTATTAAATCTTTACTTTTAAACTTTATACTTTGTAATTTAATTTACATTTTTTTGTATTTGTCTATTTTATGTAAATATTGGGCTAATATCTTTTAAAATTATTTTTGGTATATAAATTAAATAATTCTTAATTTATATTTCATTTTAATAATTTGATCAGTAATGTAGATATTAAAGGGAACATTATGATTCTTGTTGCTATTTTTTGGTTGCCATAAATAATCTGGAAGCGAAAAGACAACTGTGATTAAATGATAAGAAAGCAATTACTCTTGCAGACTTTATTGTGTGATGGATCCCATTTTAAACTGGGTGATTTATTTGGAACTACAAAAGAAGACGTATTTAGGATGTAATATTATATTATTCTTAGTTCATTTATGTTTTGTGTAATTTAGAATATGCATTCTTGTTACCATTCTACAGTTTATTGAAGAATTATACTACTTTTTAAAGGTTGGTTTCAGAATTTTTAATATGCTTTTGGGAATATTAAGTTTTTGTACATTTTATGAAATTATTGTGTATTTTGGTGAAATTGCGTCAGGAATTTTGTGTTGTTGAATTCCCTTAAACAGTAGTTATTTCTGATAATAATAATGTATTTTTGATTGAGACCATTATTTATATCTATTTTGTTCAAGTGTATGAAATAAAAAGTTTGTCTGTGTATATACTAAACTAAACGTTCAATTGTGTATTTTTTGTTTAATGAACATTTTTGTATTTGCAATTTGATTAGATTATGTCTCAGTTTTTCAAAATTGCTATAATTTTCTAAAATGTTGGAATTCTATTATTTATTCCATTTTTTACTTTTAGCATTCAGTTATTTATTTTTACATTATTATTCCAGGGACTGCTATTCTTTTTGGAAACAAATCAGATGCTTATTTTAAAAGTTCTACAATATAGATAATTTTTATTTAGTCATTATGCTCCTAAATTGTATTCTCCTATGTTCTTGAAACTTCTGTCTTCCAGTTTAAATATTTATGCTATAATTCTTTTTCATGTATATTTTCATCCATTTTTTTAAAAATAAGGATGTCTGAGAATTTGTTAAGTATATTTTACTACTAATTTATTACATAAAACTAAACATTAATTTTCTTCCAAACTAATTTTAGTACTCTAATTATATTTTGTTGAATAATTTCCATTAATTTTTATTTGTTTTTAGAAAATTTTTATTTTAACTTTTAAAAGTCCTTAAATTTTAAAACAATATATTTTTATATATTGCAATATATTTTACATCTGAATGAATATTAATAAAAAGCTATGATTGATTAGAATTTTATTTTATATTCTATTTTACAGCTGCTGAAAAGTTGAATGATATAGCATCTAGTGTGAATCTTGGCTCTCTTGAAGAAATTGAACCATTAAGATCAAAAAATAGTATGTGACAAATTTGTATTATTTAAATATCTTGTTTTAAATTTTTTTTTAAATATTTAGTTTTGTATTTCACTGATTTATATTTCATCCACTTATTAAGTTGTATGTAGACTTAATAGTTTGTACACATACAAATTCATGTTCTAGCATAAATTAACTATATTTTCTCAAATTTATTAAAATGATTTCTCTCTATAATATTTATTTTTAATTTGAGTGAATAATTATTCCTCTGGATAAAAAAAGTTATTGCTTATAGAATATACTTGGGAAATATACTTGCCTCCCCCAAAAGTTTTGATGCTTTTGTGTTGAGATAATGGATTATTTTGTAACTAACAGCATAATAAAAGTTATTTTGAAAATACTAATAAAAATGAGATAATTGAAAATATTAATAAAACCTTCTGTTTTGTCAAAAAGATCATTTGTATTTATTGAAAAGATTGATACAAAAATATTTTTTAATTCAAAAATTGATTCACATTTTTAATTTATCTCAAATTGAAGGCAGTTTTGAGAAAAAATCGTTTGTTAACTTTTTCTCATAAAAAAATTTTTCTTTATAATTAAAATTTTTCAATAGTTTAGTATGCATATGTACATATGAAATAAAGTTTTTAAAAAATGACGAATTTTTAAATTTTCACTGGTGAATTCTTATTTTTAATTAGTTGCAGCAGGTGTCATTCTTTCATCAATATTTTGCTCAAGGTGACTTTGAATTTGCCACTATTGTTGAGAGAGGGAATGACTAAACATAATTTTTTATATTTTTCCTTATGTTACCATCACTTGTAAAGAAGATTGGAAGTTATTGTTTGTTTGGCAACAAGCAGGCTTCATATAGTTGATATTGTATTAGGTTACTCATTCTCATTCCACATTCTGAAATTCCAAAGCGATTGTAGAGTACATAATAGCAAGCCATGGTAAAAAAAAATTAAAAAAAACTTTTAAAATTATTTTATAAATAGAAATTTTATTTTTTAACACAAAGAGTTAGGCAGTTTGCTTCATTTCTAATGAGAATATAGCCTTATTTTGAAAGAGAATATGATAAAGGAAATGACATCAGGGAATATGATACTGAGCACTGTAAAAATATTTTTATAGAAAATCATTTTTAATGTGATAAAGTGCGGGAATTAAAATCAAAGCTAAATTGTCAGCAGTATTTTTACCATACTGAATGAAGAATCTGAAAACAGTGTTCATAATAAATAAATTTTAAATATTGATTTAGAATTCTATTAATTAAGGAAATTTTTCAAAATTTAAATCATACTTGTCAATTTAAAGTAACCATAAAGTGAATGTTTTGTTTTGTCTTTTTCATTTTGCTTTTTCTCTTGTTCTATTGCACATGGGTTGAAATAGTGGAAAACGGCTTCTCAAACTGATGCTTTGGTCCTTATATAAGAAATCGTTTTATGATTTCTTATATAAGGACCAAAGCATCAGTTTGAAAATAAACTTTGACATTATTTCTCTGATATTTAAAGGTGAGCTTTGCATTGAAACTCTCGAAGAATACGATTTGAAAGCAGGCAGCAAATTTGTCAACAAGTCAGATTTATGACGCTGTCTCAATACGATGTCAAAATTAATTATGTGTGATGTAGATAAAACATTATCTGACATCATGGTTATTTTAAGGTGTGGTGGATTGAAACAGATCTTTATCATTATAAATATTTTTTCTGCTGAATTTATTATATTTTGAATCATTATGTGTATTTTTGATTTTATTTGGGATCAAATTATCAGCATTATGAGTGTTTGACTATTTGTCAGAAAAAGTGCCACGGACTGTACGCTGCTGCAGATTATGCAACGCTTTTTTTTCTTTTGTTCGAAAAAAGGGGCTTGCAGCTAATCCATGGCTGCGGATTATATACAGGAAAATACGGTATTAATTATTTAGATAATAATTTTTATTATAACTTTAATATTTTTTGTATTCAACCAATCACTTATCAAAATAATAAATTTACAAAATAAAAAATTAGTGAATAAATAAATAAATATTCAAAATGTAAAGTTAAGCATATATATATATATATAATTTATACATATTTTATACTATTATAAGTTATACTTTAGTTGTTATTTTTATTATCTAGATCCTGTGATCATGTCTAGACATAAATGGAAAAAAGAAAAATCGCTCCCGAAGCCTTCCAAACTTCGTATACTTGGTTATAGTCTAGAAGAACACCTGGGAAGAGATTTTATGGCTTGGGGTCTTTTTGTAGCACGTAGACCAACATCTATTATGATATTTTCACTTCTTGTCTGCCTTCTTTTATCATCTGGTTTGCTGTTGAATTTTGACGTGACTACAAATCCAGTTGATCTGTGGGTATCATCTAACAGTGAAGCACGTCATGATATGGAATATTTTAACAATCATTTTGGGTTAGAAAATTTTTAATTTATTTATTCTTGTTTTACTTTTTTTTACTTCTTTAATTTTATTTTATTAAATTTGAGAGTTAAAAGGGTTAAAAATATCTCCATGTTTTGAATTGACTCTAGAATAAATGAATCTAATTAGTGATTTTCTCACATACCTAAGTTTGAAGTTTTAAAAATATTTGTAAATTAAGTTATTACAGTGTCTCCAGCTTCCTATTTCTGTTGAAACCTTAAACATAACCGAACACATTGTAATTTTTAACTATGATCCTGCAACAAATTTGATATTCAGCCCCCTCTTGTCCAATGTTGTTTACACTAGAGAAAGACATTGAAGCCTATGTAGTTGTTAACATGTAGGTCATTTTAACATAATGTTCAGGCTTAAAAACCACTACCTCTCTGTCATGAGAATGATGCTTTTCCCAATGAAATCATCACAGTCTTATCCTTAAAACTTAAAATATTTTCTTTAATTAAAATGAAGTTAGAAATGAAAAAATAAACATTATTTGATCTTGATAAATCAATTTAATTTTAATTTATTTATAGATATAATTCATGTTATTTGTCATAAAATATAATTTATATTTTATGTAAAATTGATGTCATAATCTACTGGAAAAATACTTGCAATAAAAATGCATTTTGTGTTGACCAAATGTAGCTTAAAATAGCTTAAATTTACTGAGGCATCAGTTAGAATAACAATTTAAAATTATATTGATTATACAAATTTTTTTTTTTTAAATTTTGCTTATGAAAATTATTTTAAGGAAATTTTTTCAAATATCAGAATCAGTAAAAAAAAAAAAAGGTGTCATTTCTTTCAAGAAACAAAATTGAAGCTCTTAAAATAATTTTTTAATGTGATTTCATTTATTTAGGGATTATTATTTTAGATAAATATGGGCAGGTTGACCCTAAATGTTTTGCAAAGAATAAAATTAATTTTTTCTTGCAAAAAAAAAAAAAAAAAAAAAAAAAAAAATTGAAGAGTTTTATTATATATACTTAATTTTTAATTTTGAATGTTTTGTGTTAATTGTCATTTAAATGTTAATTATTTTCCTTATTTTTGTAAAATATTGCTAAGAAAATTCACTTAAAAACATGACTACTTAGCTCTGAGATAAGAAATGATACAAAATAGGTGATAAATATGATCAAGATTTTTCTGAAATTCTTGATTTTCAAACTATTTTATATTCTTATCTTTTAATTGTTCGATGATAATATTTTTATTCATTTCCAAAAAATTCTTTTATTTTCAGCAATGTTTCTTCAATATTAGATTATGATGCTAAGTAAATAATAAATTTTGATATGTTATATATTATGTTAAATGGGGTACATAATAATTTCTTCAAATAGTGCATATATATATTCCTGCATATTATGTATGCTTTTAAAACAAAAAATTAGATTTAAAGTTGTGGTGAATTGGTATTATATGCTGAATGCGAAAATGATTAATTTAAATGCAGTAAAAAATATGAAAAAAGGATATTAATTTTATAATTTTCCAAATGCTGTCTGTGTAAAAGAAATAATGTACTTTATAAACTTATAACATTTGTAGAACTTGAAAAAACTTCTTTCATGCTTTTAAACACATCATTCATCATCATCATTTCATCTTCATCATAACTATTATTCTGATTTATAAACAAATTATCTACCATTTGGTAAAGATTTAGTTTTTAATATTTAATAACCTATATGAATGATTATCATTTAAATCATTTTTTGTAGTGTCAGGTTTTTTGGTTTATTTTGTTTCTGTTATATATATATCCATTCACACATTATTTTTAGAGTTTTATTATATATTTGACCTTTTTATATACATGTTTTTCCTCCTTTTAACATACATGCATTTCATTCCCAATTAAAATACATTTTGAATGAGATAAATCTAACCCCATTAGATGATATGCATCTATAAGTTAAATTAAAAATATTCTTGGCATTAACTGCCATTGTTTAACACTACTCCATCAATTTTTTGTATTATATTTTATTTATAATCTTGGATAAAAATAAAGTGAGTTAAATCCCAAATATACGAATTCATTTAGGTGCTAATTTACTTTTCCCATTTATTTCATGGCTACAATTTCACAACATTTTTATCTATCCATTTTTTTCATAAGTATGAATTAAATTGACATTTAGGAAATTACATTTTGGTTTTGTCTTTTAAAAATACCCAAATTTGGTCTTAAATTTTGTATCATCTGTTTAACAAAAAGGAACTGTGGTAAAGGAAACGTTTGCATGCTATGTTGTTTCTGTGTAGGTTTTTTCTTCATATCAGCTGTTTTATTTTCTGTCTTATTGATCACAATTGTAGTTTCTTCTATATTTCCAATTTGTGACCTAGATAATGTTTTATCTTTAAGTCCATAGTATATTTAACTTATCAAGCCAACTTTAAATCTTTGCTAGAACTTTTACTCATAAAATATGTTCTGTGATTTAAACCAATATTACCAGTTTAAAATAACTTTAATTTTTCATTTATGTCCTTTATTGTCCATTATAAATCACATAACCATATATACCTTATACGGTTTCTTGATAATCCATTCTGGTACTGTTTTAGCAATCAATTTAAAATATTTTTTTCTAATATGGATCCTTTGTATTGTTCTTTTATATAAAGCATGTTTAGTTTTATATGTATTTTATTTCAATCAAATATCGAATTTCTACCAATATCAAACATTCTTACTACTGCACAATTTCAATTTTCTTTTCGAAAATAGAAAGATTTTTCTATTTGAAACCAATATTATGTCCATTTTATTGGCCTGACCCATATTAACTATTAAAAAAGACCCTAGATCAATTGTATTTATACTAAAGAAAATATGATAAAAATCAAAATCTTGGTTAGAAAAAAGCAAACACCTGATTCTTAATTACAAGAAGTATTTTCTTGTATTCTCTAAATTGGGTCTTTTTTCTTTGAAAGTCTAGAATAAATTCTTGTTCATACATGCATTGAATGAAGATCACTATTTGCAAAGTTTCTTACTTCAAGTATTTCTCCCCTTGTCATTTAATATTACCTCTTATATATATTTCTCATACAATAATTCTTCTTAATTACTTGTTAATTCAGTGTAACATTCAAGATCTGAAGAAAGTCAAAGAAAATTGACTTTGCAGATGTATTTTTATGTTTTATGCAGATGTATTTTTATTTTTATCAAAATACTTTGTTTCTTTCTTATTTTATATAAATATATAAATGCACTCTTACATTCTATATGATTTATAAGAATCAATTTAAAATTTATACATGTTATTTGAATGATTCATATCCGAACTAAAAGAAAAGATATATACACTGCTACACATAAAGTAAATCCTAAAGCAAATGTTTTAATGTCAGTAGAAAAGAGAAGACTGGTAGTTGAATAATTAAGTTGTAGACTTGCTAATTACATTATCATTCAGACATATTAGCTGTTAGGCAATTTGCATAACATAAGGGTAACAGTCTTACGAATAAGATATTCATTAGATGTTTTCTTATCAAAGAAAAGTTACATACTTTACATATTATCTTTTGATGTGTTTAAAATACTCCATCATATTTATTTTCATTTGTTTTTATATCTGTCAGAATTATCTTTTTCGAACTAAAAAGTTTTGCTTTTAACTTCCTCCTATTAGAAAAATGAATTACTTTATAATTTCTTTGAATTATTAGAATAACATATTTGTAAAGTTTGTATTATTTTTCTTTTTAGGCCATTTTATAGAATTGAGCAGATCATTATTACACCAACCAATCAAGAGAATTTTTATCATCCAATTATTGTGAACCATGAAATTAAGAACATTTCTTGGGGTCCAGTGTTCCAGAAAGATTTTCTATTAGCAGTGAGTTAGATGTAAATGTGTATATAATAGTTATTTAGTAATAAATATTAAGTATTAAATTAAAAGTATTAAATATAACTTTAATTGCAAAATGTTTTTCAACATATTTTTATTGATGTTTTAAATAATAAGTATCCACTAATTTTTTAGACTAATTACTTGAAAGATATGTAACTATACTATTAATATTGCAGATATTAGATATACTATAAATATAAGTAAAAATAGTTGTGAATTGTGCTTGCTTTGATCTTGTATAATTAATATTCTTACATATTTAATTTTGTAAAAAATATATAAATTTAAAAAGTATTTTATTTTAATGCCAGTTTTTTATTATTTTTTTGAGATTATTTTAAATTATAGGTATTTTGCTTAATGATGTTAATTTTTATATGTGGCCTTAACTGATCGTACAAATTTTTAATGAATTAATGTTCAACATAAAAAAAGATCATACAAAATCTGAACGCTAATTTTTTTTCATTCTTTGAATTAGCTTTGAATATGGTTTTGCTAGTAATTACTAGCTTACGAGTGTAAACTTACACTTGTTTTTTTTATCTTCAACTTGCCTTGTTGTATTTTCATTTGTATAATTTGCAGCAACATGTTATCTGCAAGACCTCTTTTTTTTGAGTAAAAGGAAAAAATAGCGTTATATAGCGTTTGTATTTTAATTTATTAAATGAATTTAAAGCAATTTCTGAGGATCTATTTACCATCAACAATTCTAATCTAATAAAACAGCTACTATAGTTTCAATAGAATCTAATAAAATGTGCTAAATGTATTTATAGGATAATTCTTATATTATTGTTGAATTTCCATGTATATTTTAATACATTAATTACTGAATATAAAAAGAATTCTGATTTTTGTATTTTATTGTTCATTAATATTTTGAAAACATTTGTTAAATTTGTAGCTATATTAAATGGATTTACATACAATACCTTAATTATTAAGATATTATTAAATTATTTAAACATTAATTATATTAATTTTAAATTTTGAAAATTAGGCTTTGGATTTACAACTCCAGATTGAGAATTTGACTGCTGTTCTGGATAATTCTACTGTGCAATTGAAGGATATTTGCTTAGCTCCATTAAAACCACTCAACTCAGAATGTGCCATTCAGAGTGTGTTTGGATTTTTCCAAAACAAAGCAGAACTTCTGCAAAATAAGTCAAGTTATTTGCCACACTTTAAGAGCTGTTCAGTGTAAGTTTTTCCAAAAACGCTATTTAATTGTTTGTTTTCATGATTAAGCATTAAATAAAAATTCATTGTTATAAAATTTTTGTTATTATTCCCTTTTTTTTCTTAAATTAATTAATATTTTCATTTTGTAAATCTATGATTTTAAATATTAAAAATATTTGTTTTTGAGCAATAAAATTGTATATTATGTATTATCATCTGTAATAATAATTGTTTTCTTATTTTTGTCACAAGTCATTTAAATTTTGTTTAAAATGTGTAACAAAATCTTTATTATTACAAAAATGTTTTATAAAAATATATTTTTGTTTTATAAAAAAGTAATAGTTATTCAAAACTAATTATTATGCAGTTCCTTTGTCTTAAATTAAACATTTTAAAGTTTAAAAAACTGTAATTAAAATTAAAATTTATTCTTAAATTTCAATAATATTAAAACAAATAAAAATCTAAGAATATTTAAGACTGTATTAATGAAGACATTTAAAACACTGTTAAATATAGTTTTATCAAGAGTTTTTTCTAATATGAGAAATTTATATTAATATTAATGAAAAATTTTTAAAAACATAATTTAAAATTAGTTTTCTAAAAACTTATTTCTAACATGTGTAAAGAATTCTTTCTTTTTCTGGATTGAAATATAACTAATATAATAAATAATTGAAACAATATTTTAATAAATATTAAAAAAATCTTTTTAGTACACCAAGTAGTCACAAATGTTTTGCACCATTTGGAGGACCTCTAGATTCTACTGAAGTTGTTTTAGGTGGTTTTAATGGCACCTATGATTCAGCTCAGGCATTAATAATTACTTTTCCTGTGTCAAATTATAATGATGCAGACAACAATATTAAAGCTATAGCTTGGGAAAAAAAGTAAGTTGAAATTTATATGATGTATCAACACACTGTTGTTTAAAACATGATTATTTTGATATTTAGTTTTTTTCATTCAATTTTTATTGCTGAGGTATTTCAAATTCTGTTTATATTTAAAATCAGTTACAACATTAAATTAACATTTTTCAGATTAAATTTAAGATTAAAGCAGATTGCATTATAAGTTTTGCTTGCAACAAAATCTATGTAATATAATTCCATGATTATTGGTAATTGGTATTATGAAAAGAAACTACAAATGCCAGAATTATATCTTCACAAGTTAGTTTTAAAGAGTGCCATTAGAGGGCATCTGAACAATTTACATGAAATATTAAGCTGCAAAATGTTTTAGTCTTATGTTGGCAAATTGTGGTCAATATGTCAGACTTTATTTATAATAAGTAAAGAATATATTATAAACAACTTATCAATATCAGTGTGTGGTAAGTAGCTTTTTAAGCTTAAAGGTAGTATGAAATAAGATTTTATGTTGATGTTCATTGTTTAATGGCAGTATCTAGTGATATTTGACAAGCTATATCCCTATCACATTAACCTCATTTTGATCTCAATTCATTAATGATTTCTTATGTCTCATTTTTCTGTTTTGTATTTTTTATAAAATATTATATATCACTGAAAATGCAGAGTAATAAAAAACTTTATACATCTCTGCATATCAGTAAGTCGAATCGGTTGCTGAATAATTAATACTCTGACTTTCCATTCAGCAGTTCATGGGTTTGAATGCCAACTTAAATTTGATTGTTTGAAATGGAGTCCTTTTTAAACTGCTGGTGCTAGTCTAATTAGTTGTCATGTGTAAAAAAATGACTGTTGAGCGACATATAAAACAACCTTATTAGATAAATTTACACTAATAATTTAATACAAAAGTTTAAAAAATGGAAATCACTGAAAAGTTTAGTATTTGTTATTGTAAAATTAATTCTAATACACAAGTTTCCAATTAATTTCTATTAATCTAATTTTGTGACATAACAACTATTGATATTAATTATTACCAAATATTTATATAGTAAATGTAGAGTTTATTAGATGTTAATTAAATAAATTCTTTTTCTTAATTTACACACACACATTATTGAATTTTACATTTAATTAAATAAATAAAGTTAAAATTGTTACATTTTGCACTTGGTGGTTGACTTACAAATATGACTTAGATTTCTCATAATATTTACTATTTTGTTATAATTGGAAATAAAATTGTATTCAACTTTATTTTTGTGTAGTATCTTATTCTCTTTTGAACATTTATTGAGACAAATTTTAAGTTATTGAATTTTAAAGCATTGAATGTCTCTTTCAAAAATTTCTTATATTTCAATATTGCATTTTATATTTATATTATTTATTCCATTCTAGATTCTTAGAATTTATAAGGAATTTTTCACATCCTTTAATGAATATAGCTTTCAAAGCTGAAGTAAGTTTCTTTTACAATTTGAAATTCATTATTTTGTTTGTTGAATACAAAATTTGGAAATTAATCATTGATTTTCATTAGTGTTATTTTAATTCTATGAAACCAATGTTTATAATAGAATATAAATAATCTGAATACATCATATATGTATATTTTATTTTTATATTTTGTTTGAAAAAGGATTTCACTTCTAAAGAGCAATGGGATATCTAAATGTAAGGATGAAATGCTTGCTCACACTCCATGAATAAAATACATTATGATCATACATGTACAGGTATTAATAGGAAAGCCCAAAAGTAGTATAAAGATAAAATTGCATCAACTGTTGTCAAGAATTTGAATTTTCATAAAATTCAATAAGATTGCTAGACTATAATGCATATTGTGCAATGTTTGCAGTTATTATGTGTTATTGCAGAACACAAGATCTGGTGAATATTTCTTATTTGAAGGAAATATTTCACATTTAACATTCAAATAAATCTTTTTACATAAAAAAGTATTTTACTTTTTGTCTTAAAAAATCTTTAGTCAGATAATGGAAATAAGAGTAGATAAAGAACTGTTAATATTTATAAATTTAAAATTTTGTATTTTCATATAATCAGTCAGGGAAATATACAGTTTCGAAATTAAAGTCACATTTTCCTCATTTTTCTTGTTTATAAAAAGAAAAAATGTATTTCATATATGAGTACTTCAGGGATATACTTTAATATCAATGATTTTTTTACTGAAAGTTACAAATCTTACAAACAAAAATTCGTATTGTAATTTCTAAGATATAAAAATCTTCGTTTAAAATTTTTGTTTGTGTATATTCAGTTTTTTTAATGCTATATCTATTTTATCTCTTAAATTTAAAGATATTTATGTGATTAAATATTTTACTGTTTTAATTTTATTGTTAAATTAATTAAGTATTATAAGTGAGTTTCTTAAATCAATGGAATCTCATTTTACTGCAATATTTATGAATCAGACGTTTTTTTTAATATTAAATGAGGATAAAAAAATGTAATAGATAGAAAATGCAGAAAGCCATACAAACAACTAATTGGGTTTGAATTGGTTGCATGATCAACATTTATCGAAGCAAATTTTTTATAGAAAAGTATCAATATTCACTTAAGGTAAAATGTCTTAACAAGAGGTGTAGTCTGAAGAACAAGACAAACTGGAATTCAAGTAATAGGTTATGCTATAAGACATAATTATTGGGCTTCATAGATCCTGATGGAAATGAGAACAGCTACAGAAAGAATATAAAAACAAAAGCTCTCTTTGGTAGGAAGCATAGAATATGCTGGTGCCAGTAAATTATATATTATTTTTTCCATTTGTCACCTCATTATTGTTAGGAAAAGCTGATATCTTTTTTAACTCGCCTTCATTTTCCGCCTCGCCTGACTCCACCTCTGACACACAAATTTAACATCCAGGCATTTATTTCTAAATGAATTAATTCCTTGCTAGGAAATTTGTTGAAATGATTGTCTGGTGAACCTTACACAATTTATCATATTTTACTTTTATATCACTATTTTCACCATTGTTTTTTTTTAAATGATATTTTAAGTTTGACAGATTTGTTTGGAGAGCCACCACTTTTCACCCTCTTCTTTTTTTCCTTTTTAAAGGCAATAGATTTTGTAAATTATATTTAATTTATTATCTTTTAAATTTATGTAAATATTTTTTATTTTACATACAATCTAATTTTTTTAATTTATTCAAATCTTTTTATATTTTATTGAAACTTAATATTATTTGGGCTTTAAAAAAATTTCTTTTTTAAAATCTAAGTTTTGTCACAGTTTGTTCTAGTCTGGACCTTGCACCACAAAACCCAATCAACTAGCCACTAAGTATAAGGCTCTCATTGCTTTGTTTAATGGTTATTCAAAATATTTATTTTTGATAATATTTCTTTATAAATATTATAATTTATTTCAACAATTATTTTAGCCATTATATCCGACATATGTGATAAATTTTGCTTGCCTATAATGTTTATTTTTCCATGACATTACCAAGGTATAGTGAACAGGACTAATTTGTTCTACTTTTACTAACATACTACAAAATATTTTAATGCATGCTGTAAACGTTTTATAAAAATTCAATTTACTTTCTTACTTTGAACTGCTTTTTTTAAATGGTTATATTATGATCATTTTTTTATATTCAGAGATCAATACAAGATGAAATTGAAAGAGGAAGTCATTCTGATCTTTTGACTGTTGCCATCAGCTACATTTTAATGTTTCTGTATATCACAGTTTCCCTTGGAGAATTTCATGAGTGTAAAACATTACTGGTAAGTAACATATGTTAAATGCTAATTAAAGTATTGTAGTTTGCATATTTTGTATCTTACATTAATATTTGTATATTCCTTATGTCAGCTAAATTATTTACTGGCCAAAAGAACTTCGATTTGATCAAGGCAACGAATAATCACTTTTGAAATTAAATTTTTAATTAATAAAATTAAATCAAATGATTTTTGCATAATACACATATGGAATTACTCTACAATAAATAAAAAAATAACAGTGAGAAAAGATTTAAAAGGAACCACAGGTATAATTTTACTATTTTTAAAAAAGAATAATATAATTAGCTTATATGTACTGCAGAAGGTTGTGACATACATTCAATCATATCTGATAATAATGTGTGATTATGGTTACTGTTAATTAATTTACATCAAGTGTTGTTTCTGATAGAAAGTTAACAATAAATAATAGCTGGCAATTTATATTGGTTAGGTTGATATGAATTGAAGTTGACATTTAATTTTGTATTTGAAGCTCAAACAAATATTTTATAACATTTTAAGTAAATTATGCTGAAATAAACAATGGAAAATTCATAGTGTGTCATATACAGTATCAGTTTTGTATAATGAAAGTGAAACAAATCTCTTTCTTATTCTATTTCTCAGAAATTTTGCAAAGAATCATAAAAATATGAATTATCATATTTTTAGAAAATATTTTCTAAGAATTTGAAAGTAAAATAAGCTATCCCAATAAAGATGTTTACAAATTGTTTAATATCAATATGTGACTTGCAAAGTTATTGAAATATACAGAAAACTCAGAATATCCTTAAACTAACCTTTGGAACATAGATTGAAAATAGTGTCACTATTAATACACTATATTATATTATGATTATATTACAATATAAACATATATCCGATACCTGTTTTTTTGTTACTGTTATATAAGATACCTCATCTGGAATCCATTTATTTTGTAACTTTTTGATATGATTAATTCTTATGTTATTTCTTCTAGAATTTGATTTGTTAATGAATTTAGAAGTTAAATTTTGTACAATTAAATTAAAAAAAGATGAATTTTATTCATAAAATTTGCAATAATTTTTTTCAGTCTGATGTAGAGTTTAATGTGAGATGTATTTTTTCGAATAATATATCTTTGCTAATTTTTGTAACATAAAAAATAACAATTTTATAATTAATTCCTTATATAACTGAAAGAAATATATTTTTTAAGTTTGGGTAATTATTTTTTAAATTATTATTTTAGGTTGAATCAAAATTTACTCTTGGCTTTTTCGGAGTTTTGATTGTACTTGTTTCTGTTATTTCTTCACTGGGAATTTTCAGCTTTCTGGGTGTCCCTGCGACTCTGATCATTGTTGAAGTGATCCCATTCCTAGTATTGGCTGTAGGAGTTGATAATATTTTTATACTTGTGCAAGCTTTTCAGGTTTGTACTTTTTTATTCATTTCATTTCAGAAATTATTCTATTTTGAAAGATAGTTCACATGTATTTTATAAAACTTTAAATGAAAAAATCTTATTGTTTGTGGATTTCTTTTAATACTTCTTAATGTAGTTATTTTATTAAAAGCAAAATATGTTTCCATTTGTGACATTTAATTTTTATTTTTCTATTTTCACACTGAAGATTTTCATGTTGAGTTGTTTTTATAATCAAACAATAAATTTTGTAATAATTTAATGTTTGAACTTTTTAGAAATGACAAACTTAGTTATTTATTGAAAATAAGTGTAAAATACCTAATTTTTTTCTAATTTTCTTGAAACTATAACTATAATTTAAGTCTAATTTTTGAACATAGGGAAAAAGATTATTTATTAAGTTGAGTAGTGAAAATTGTATAATTTCATGGTATTGTAAAGGGGAAATACTAATAAAATTTAAGTATAATTTTGCTAGATTTTGTAAAAATAAAAAAAATGGAATAATTGTTTGAGTATTATAATTAAATGAATATTTGAAGCAATAAATATAAAAATAAAATTTTTCAACACCAGTTTTCAAAAACACCTTAATGTAAGAGTATGAAAATTTTGTTTCATTTTTCTGTTAGGCTTGTTGTTGAATATTTGAATTAATATTTATTCTTTAGAGAGAAGAAAAGAAAGCAAATCAGACTTTGGATGAAAGAATTGGATGTGTTGTGGGAAAGGTTGCACCAAGCATGCTTCTGTCAAGTGTATCAATGTCTAGTTGTTTTTTTATTGGTAATAATCAATTTGAAATATATTAAATGCATTGAAGTTTGTTACTGAATATGATACAATTCAGTAACATATTGTAATAAATTATATATGAAGAAAAATACATTAAATCTTATTACAAAAATATCTAATTTTGTAAGAATGTTTCTCAATATGGAAAGGCTATGAACTTTAATTGTTACTACTTACCTTTAAACTACAAATATTTTTTCATTTTTTTTATTGAATTTCATATATGTTTTAATATTAGTTAACAGTTTACTGGATACATATCAACTCTCTAATAATAACTGCTAGTTTATGTTTGGGGGAATTAACATGAATTTATCTCTATCTGTCTGTATATCACTGCTGCATATTAAAATTACTACAACAAGTAATTTCCATGATAGGAAGAAGATGCTGTCAAATGCACATGGTTTAACTTTTCAATGCATTCATGTAAAATAAATGGTTGCATCGACATCTGTAATTGCTTAAATGAAAAAATAGTAGGAGAATTTTATCATAATAAATGTCTAAAGTAACAATTTAGTGAGTTGCAGAGTTTACGAGAAATTTGCATTAGCATGATATGTCAGCATAACTGGTTCACTTCTCTTAACAATACATGACATAAGAGCATATTCAATGGTAATAGTTCACAATATAACTGGAAATAGGAATGCTATGATTCCAGGTTTTCAGACTAATGCCAGTTTTGTTTACAGAATCATAATGATTCCATTCATATTTGGCACCATCATTAAGATTGCCAGCTTACATACATCCTTATACCTATCCATCATTTGGAATGATAGCACAAAGTGTCATTGGTTACCCATATCTTGATCATTTCTTCTTCAAATTGATAGCACTTTGAACAGTGTGTAATACATTTCTGTTGTATTGATGCCCATGGCTCTTCTACTTATTTGTACCTTGCAAAATGTTTCTTTTTAATAAGGTAAAGCATGATCTCATTTTGCTGGTTTTATGAATCACCTTTTATATAGAAAATGCTCAATCACTGTATCGATCATGACGTTTTTCTTATCTGTCACCAAAGAGAAATATCTGGTCAATGACTATTAAGTGACAGACTGGCTAGTCACTGTAGTAGATGAACTATAACATTTTGTTTAAAGTTACTTAGATAGCTCTACTTGCATATTGCATTTAATAACCAATTCAAAATAGACATAAATGCTATTATTGCTGCCACAGGTAATAGTTCTGGTATTAATTAAATGGTTTCTGAGGATATATGATTCCATATTTTTTGAAAATTATTTTCATTAATTTCAGTATAATATATTTATCCCTCAATATTACTTTGTTATTTGCATTTCTTCCTGTGCTAATTTTAATTGCCTGCAGTGTGTTTCACCTGATATATGAAGACTTTTCATATAAAGCAGCTCTTATTTTTCTACAGTAATAATTTTTAATTAATGCAGAATAAATATTCCAGATTTGAAGTTGTTATAAATAATTAAGAAATCTACTCTTCCTTGTTTTCTGAACTATGGTTTAAGCTTGTGTTAAATAAGTCATAACCATTATTTTATTCTAATTTTATTCATAATTCTGAAAGAGTTTGATAATTTTTGTTATGAAAATAAGTATCTGTACTTCATTGAGCATCATGAAATTAATAAAAAAATGCTACTGAAAATATTTTGTGGTGAATTATTTCTATAATTGAGTGCTCTTAATATTTAATTAAGTTCAGAATCAGTTGATTTTCATAATATTTACCATTTGAATTACATATTTCATTTTTTCTTACTAAACATTTAATTTTTAATCTATGAATTTTATTTTTATTAATTATTTCTCTATAAAATATAATATTTAAGATTTTTTTCTATTATTTTGTTTTAATATTCAAAAGTATGATTCTCCAATTTAAGATTTTTTTAATGATTTTTGAATTTTTTTCTTATAATTTTTCATGTTTCTTAGGAACTTTGACAGAGATGCCAGCTGTCCGTCTTTTTGCATTATATGCTGGTGTTGCATTACTAGTCAATTTTTTTCTTCAAATGACTTGTTTCTTGGGACTTTTTATTTTGGATTCTCGCAGACAAGAGGTATAATTGCAATTAATAAACTATTATAATAGAGAATTATTGTCTACCAAAATTAAAAAAACTTTCAAATTTTAAAATTTCTCTTAATAGAAAAATTTAAATTTAATTCCATTGCCTATTCATTTTGATAATTTCAGAAAAAATTTTCTAATTTTGTATATAAGTTTTCCCAAAAAATGAATAGCATAATATCTTAATTTTATAAGTTTTTTATAGTATTAATTGCATGATTTTATTATTCAAGATATAATATATTATTATACATTTATGTTTATATAATATAATACTATTTAAGTTTTGTATTATGTGTTAAGTTTTAAAAATTAATAATAAAAATATTTATATACAAGCGCTTTCAGTGTATTTGTACTGGTTTTTAAAAAATATTAAAAATGAAAAAGTGATGGCATCTCAAAAAATATGGAAGCAAATTATAAGACTTTTAGATAATTATCTCTTGAAAACATATGAAATAACTGTATGTATTTACAATTTTTGATACCAATTAGAACATAAACTGCTATCAAATTTTATTTTCATTTTAGTTGCAAAAATATTCTATATTAAAAATAAATGTTAAATGTGATTATCTTAAATAGCAATGATCTCATAATGGTGTCTCATGCTGTTGTGGTATTGTCCACAAGTTGCATAAGCAATAACAACCATTGGTCAGTTGAGTTGATAATTGAATGGTTAGTGCTGTAGTTTTTATTTGAGCAATTTATGAGTTTAACTTATACCTCATATATGGTTATTTGCAGAGGTTTGAAATCTGCTGTAAATTAGGTCCTTGTCAAATAAGCTCATGTGCTGAAGATTACCATTGAGTGAAAAAGAAATCAAAGGAAACTTAACCATTAATCATGTAAAGAATTTCTAAGCTCATATAGGATTTTTAAGAGAGATAAAAGAAATTTTAGGAGAGTTAAATTGAAAATTAATCAATAACTTTTAAGGAATGAGTTAAAGGGTAATTCATGTAATGTAGTTTAATATTAATAAAATTCATTCTTATGCAGAGTCAAAGACTTGATGCCTGCTGCTGCCTGAAAGCTTCCAAAGGACCAAAATTGGGAACTGTAAAAGAAGGGCTAATGTACAAAAGCATCAAAAATCTGTATGCACCTTTTCTCATGAAAAATTCTGTTCGCTACTTTGTTGTAAGAATTTCATGCATATTTTTCAACATAACTAAAATATGTTCTCATAAATCTTTACATTAACCTATTTACTAATTGGATGCATTTAATTTTTAGCTGACAGTATTTATTGCTTGGCTTTGTAGCTCAGCTTCTGTGTTGGATAAAATCGAAATTGGATTTGATCAAAAATTATCTGTCCCTGAGGTATATTACATTATCAATTATTTCTTATATTTTATTATTAATTCTATTATTTCTTATTATTTTTTAATATGAACCACAATATAGATTAAGTAATATGTATGAATGTTTAATTAATTACTTACATTAAACAATCATTTCAAACATTGAATCTACATGTTTATTAGCCAAACTGACAGCCAAATTGTGAGTATATGGCTAAATACAGTATAATAAATTCTATTTTTAACTTATATGTTTATGATATTTTGTAAATTGGTTCTTTAAACAAACTGATACATCTAAATATTTTAGCGAAATTCAAATGCTATTAATATTTGAATTCATTTATCAGTTAATTTTCATATTGTAGAAATATTTATTTTATAAAATATATTTTATGATTGTTTGATATTTTGAGAATGATTTATTTTGAATACTCAAATTGAGATCATTAAATTTTATGCCAATAACTTTATTTACTCCATAATCTCCTTTTTTTTTTTACATGAATTTGAATTTTTTTCTCATAAAATTTTTTGAATATTTTAATTTGGATAAAAAAATATCTGCAGTTTTGTTAAGATTTAATTTGTACTTTTTCAAAAGTAAAAATTATGAGGAAAACTACATCAATAATTATAATTTATTTAATAACTTTTGGATTACAAAAAAGATATTTAAGGGATTAAAGTTATAAGTGATAAAAACCACATAACAATACAAAATTAATAAGATTAAATTTTAAATACTGGGCAAATATTTCTCTTTATATAAAAGTGAGTTCATTAATTTAAATTAAAACATATAATGCAAAAAAGGAGTGCAAAACAATGAATTTTATCTTAATGTATTGAAAATATAAATCTTTAAGCATCCATCACATGATAAAGTTTTGCAAATATTGAACTTTTTAATGTAAATTATAAATACTATTGTCTTTGAAATGCTTCTCACTTCAAACTTGTATTATTTTTGACACTATCATGGAGAAATCATTCCATATTTTAAAAACTCTTATGGTTAAAGGCTGTCAAAATAAAAAAAATCTATGAAAATAAAAGCGTTAATTTTGATTTATTATGAAACATAATGGCTGGTAAAAATAAAACATTATTCATGATTTTTTTCTTTACTAAAATATATGGGAAAAAAGTATCTACACATATTTTATGTTATCATATAAACAGTTCTATATTCAATTTGTTTCTATGTAAGGCATTTTGTACCAAAAAGGGATCTATCGGTAGATTATCATGAGAAAGAAATTCTTTTTAATAGATGCACTGCAGTTTGTGTAAATGAAATTCTATGTTTACTTTGTTTTACAATATTTTGTATCCTGATGGGTATTTATAATTTTATTTATTAGGATTCCTATATGCTGAAATATTTTGATTATCTTGAGAAATATCTGTCTGTGGGTCCACCTGTTTATTTTATTATAAGTGATGGATACAATTATTCAAGTCCAAGGGAACAAAATAAAATTTGCTCCGATCAATTGTCTTGTGATATTGACTCGCTTACGTATCAGTTAGCTAAGATGTCTATGGTAAAAAACAGGTAACTTCTGAAAATTGTAATTATCTTTTCAGTTTTTAGATATCAATTGAAACATAAAATTTTGTTATACGTGTAGACCAAATTAATATTAAGCATAGTACTTCAATTGTGGTTTGCAAAAATTCAAATTTATCATAAATTTTAAGAAAAAATTACTAAATTCTAATGAATTATTGATAAAATTGTTAATTAATAAAATTGTATACTTAAATTATTGATATTTTGAAATATATGTTAAATTTCTAAATTTTCTTTGCAAATTTTAATTAATTAAAAATAATTTTTTCACTTTAAATCTTTTTTAGCTATTTTTTATATTTAAATCAGCTGCTTGCAAAAGCTATAGTAATATATGTAATCGTTACTTTGTAAAATAAATGTAATTAATAAAGCTTTGAGTTTCTGTTTTGTTCTATATTGTAAATAACTTGGGACACTTTTTCATGGAAAATGTATTTAAATGCAATTAATGACATATAAATTTCTGTCAAAATTTGTCGAATTCTTATTTAGAGTTTGTCTCATTCAAAAATGTGTTTGCTATATGTTAAAAATTGAATAATTTGCATTATTTTTTCCTTAATTTTTAAATTTATGAATGTATTTTTATTTGAAAGGAAAATATCTAAAATGAAAAATAATGAATGTAAAATATCACTTATTGATTGCAAAGTTTCACATTTTGAAATTGTAAAAATAAAATATTTTCTTGCTTTTAACATTATTTAAAAATAAGGAAATATGATTAAAATGAATCAATTGTCCATAGTTCTTCAGTAATAGATATTTTGCCTTATAGCCGTAAAAAGTTTACGTAACTAAAAATTTCACGTATTTTTATTGATTTTTAATTATAAGTGTGTTTTAGATATAGATAAGCTCATTACGTCATCTGATTAAAACATTTTATTTTAAATTGTAAGTAAATTGAGACATTTTTTTCTAATGACCATTTAAATTGCTGTCAAAATTTGTCAAATAGTTATTTAAAGTTTGCCTTACTTAAAAATTCTTTTACTATATCTACAAAATTGAATTATTTGCATTTTTTCTTTCTGCATTAACTCCTTATTTTATGAAGGTGCTTTCATTTGAAGGAAAAATACTTAAAAAGAAAATAATGAATGTAAAATATTGCACCTATTGATTCTAATGTTTCATATTTTGATATTGTAAAAATATTGTATTTTCTTCCTTTTACATTATTTAAAAAATAAAGAAATCGAATTAAAATGAATCAATTTTTCATAGATCTTAAATTATAGATATTTTGCCATATAACTGAATAATTTATGCTACTAAAAATTTAGCATTAATATTGTTAGTTGAGTTTTATTTAAGCTCAATATATTATCAGGTTAAAAAAATTCCTATAGATAGGAAATAAAAACTATTTTTTTCAATTGTTACTGTTAAGTATTCTTCATTGTATTAAATATACAAAAGAAAGAAATTATTAGTGGCAGTATAATTTTTAATCTAAGTAGTTACAAACAGCTGTTTCTCAGGTTAATTTGAGAAGTTGCATTAATCTTTGAACTCTTTAAGAAAATCTTTGTTCAATAGCTTAATGTTGGAATGATCTTAATAGCTTAATAATATTAAATAAAATTTGGTTTATTTTTACTGCTTATTAAATTTCTTACTTTAATTTAAGTCTGGTTAAAAGTGGTACCTATAGTCAATATGTGATGATTCAGATAGTAATAAATAATTAGGAGAAAGTTATATGAAAAATCTATTGTGTATTATAAGAGAATAAACATGTTAAGCAATTTAATGGAAACATTAGATTTTAGAAATGCTGCATGTTTGTTATTTTTATGTGATTTTATTTACTGTAAATTCTTGTCATTATTATAATGCTTAAATCAAATAACTCAGAAACAAAAAAAATCCCAATATTTTGAGTATTTACTAACATTAATAATATTTTAGCAAACCAAGACTAGAAACTCAAACTTAATTTGAGAAAAATAGATTTAAAAATATAAATACATAAAAATATTTTTATATATTTGTTTTTAATTTGCTCAAATATTATCTAATTGATATAATTATCTATTAGATAAATAATAAAGCAATTTCATAATTATTATAAATATTTTTAGGACATATATTGCATTTCAGCCTGTCTCGTGGATGGATAACTATTTAGAGTTTTTAAAGTCTGAAGGATGTTGCTTTGAATTTAAAGAAAATTCAACGCATTGTCCATCTTATATAGCTCACAATAGGAAAGGTTTGCATGTATTTATTAATAATTAAAAAGTTAAACATTACTTTTAATAATAAATATATTTGATTCATAGTTACTTGTTTGCAGATGCATGTGTCTCTTGTCAAGTTAAGGATCCATCATCCATGTCTGAAGAAGAATTCATTAGAAAACTTAGCTATTTCTTAGCTGATTCACCTTGGAACATGTGTCCAAAAGGGTATTAAACATAACATTTTCAAATTTAATAAATTAAATATATAGTCCAATTATTTTCATTTACTAACTTAAGAACTCCAAAAGTAATGAAATGTTTACCAATACTATTAGGATTCTTTGAAATTTAATCAAAATTGTTTCTAATTGAAAGATTATGAATAATTTATCTATTTTTATAATTGATATAATTATTACACAATTAATTTTGAAAAAATTAATATGTGTAATAAAAATATATATGTAGTGTTAAATAAGCTTGGGAAAATATAATTTGACATATATAATAATATTTAAAAAAAACATTCTATACATCTTATTATATATAGCCTTTACATAAAGATTTTTTGCAGTTTTGTTTTTCTGAATGTTTATCAATTAAATTTGCAGATGTGTTTTGTTTATATAGGTGAAAATATGCATATGTGTGTGTGAGAAGTAATATTAGTGAACATATTCAATAGTTTAAATTATTAACATGTTTTTAAATTGATTTTTATTTAATTTCAATGCACCATATTTCTATTTGTTTAAAAAATTATTTGACTTTATAATTATTGGCTTTTTATATAAGAATCCTGTAAATTAATAATTGTGTCACTCTTTATTTGAAGTGATAAGTGATTATAAAGAAAAATATTGCTTTGTGATTCATTTATTAAAAAAATGTCATTTGTGTTACCAACAAAGAAATGACTATCAAGAACTGCGATTTTCATACATATTAGTTAGTGGCTTATAAAAAAAGCTTTACAAGAATGTGTGCAACATGTCATAATGCCTTATTCATATATTATGCTTTTTCTTTTTAAGAGAATAATTGATTTTGAACAAGAATGTGTGATTTATATTTAGTTGTTCTATAGCCATTTGCAATTTCAATAGTCAGAAATGTCCCACGATTTTCAGAAAGATAAACAGCCTTTGCATTTTTATCGAAATTATTTGTATCTATGGTACACAATTTTATTTATAATGTATATTATATTTATTTATTTTTTGTTTGTTCAAACATGTATAAAAAGTTTTCCTCTGTTCGTAAGAATTTCAGTGTTGATTAATACATGTTTGAACTAACAATATATATATATATATATATATATATATATATAATAAGTAAAATTTCATACTATAAATACAGATTACACATTTATTAATACATACATTTACTAATGTTTAAATAAGATATTTTATTATGTTCTTTTAAATTAAATCTGAAAAAAATCCATGAAAATTTCTTTTGCAAAATTATACATAAAAAAAGTAATTTGTTATTTTCATGCTAAGTATTTCTGCATTGATTTCATTGTAAAACATATAAAAATTAAAATTCCTTGATTAAAAAATATAGAAACTTATTATTTGAAAGGAATAATTACTTCTAAAATCGCAGCATATTTTTTGGATTTCTAGTCATAATGTATTGTATTATTGAAAAATATTAAAATCTTTGAAACAAGCTTCTTTATTTCAGAAAAATGAATAAATAAATTTTAACTGTTCTTGAAGTTTTATATTTTTTGTGCATTATTTTAAATACTGTTAGTGAAAAGTTCATCAAGAACATCGTGTTAGCAAATAACATAGTAAAATTTTTTTCTTTTTGTTTATTGCATACTTATAACATTATATGATTTCAACTAAAAAGGAATTTCTTTTATTTTTTCATGGAAATAAACTTTGTAAAAAAATTTTTGGAGTAAAAAGATATACTTTAATAATTTAAAATATATTGTTTTATTTTGTGATGAAATCAAAAAACAAAGGGATATGATAAATACAAAATTTATTATCATTAGTTCAAACTGTCAGTAACTGTTATGAAAAGTTTCATTACTGTGTGACAAATTTAATAGGTCATTTCAGTTTTACTTTTGTTTATTTATTCATGTTCACAAATTTATATATGTTCACAAATTTATTACTGCTTTTACTTGATATATTTCATAAAAGCTTAACTTTTTTTTACATGATATAAAGAAAAGTGTTCAGAACTCAAAGCACTAATTCTGCCATATATAATGCAGTAAAATATGAATATGGCATCATCTTGTGTTCTGTTATCTCTGATTTCAAACTATCAAAGTTTAATTTTCTGTTAATTTAATTTTAAAAGTGATTTAAAGTATTGCTATTAGAAATAAGAGTTAGAATAGATAGAAGGGAATAGAATAGATTAAATAGAATAGAAATAAGAAATAATACTTTTGCTCAAAAATTTAGAATTGTTAATTAACCCTGTTTTGATATTTATTTTCATTCACTTGCCATTAAATACCTTTAAAATTTATTTTGTTTTTGAAAAATTCTATCTAGGTCACATTAATTGCTACTACTAAAGTGATTATATATTCAGAATGAATTTAAATTCTTAGACTAATTTATATTATATTCTAATGATTTTTTGACTTAAAGGGGGAAAGCTATGTTTGGTTCTTCAGTAGAATTAATATATGATAATGGAACAAGAATTGGAGGTAAATGAAGGTTTTTTTAATAGCTATTCACATACATTTTAATGTAATTGATAATGATGATCACATTTTTATTTTATTAATAAACTTGTTTACAGCTACAAATTTCATGACATATCATACGGTTTTGAAATCATCAAAGGATTTTTATCAAGCATTGGATTGGTCAAGAATTATATCAAGAAATATAACAATAACCCTCCAAAATGTGTCATCGAATCCAGAGGTTAAAGTTTTTCCTTATAGGTACTATATATTTATCACTTATAATTCCCTGATTTTTAAAAAATTTGAAATTTTAGTTGAAGTTTAGTTAGTAAAATATTAAAAACAGAGTAGAAATATTAAAAATTTTATGAAACATAGTTTGACATATCATTGTTAGAAGTATAAGCTGTATATTTCTCAAATTAAAACTATGTGAACTTTATTAAATTAAATACTCATAATGTTTAATGAAGTAAAAATGGGAATCAAATATTTAATTTACTCACTTTAATTGCAAAATGTTAAATAAATTATTTTTCTTAAAAATGCAAATTGAAGTCTAATAGTTTTTATTAGTTTTTTTTAATTAATGTATTTTCCTGTGTATAATCTGCAAAACCTTTTTTCAGAGTAAAAGAAAAAAAGTGTTGCACTGTAGGAGCGTATAATCTGTGGCAATTATTTCAGCAAATATTCGAAAATATATGTTGCTGATAGTGTGGGTGTCACGTGATAAAAAAGTACACAATGTAATTAAAAATATAATAAATTGTACTGGAAAAAAAATTTATTATGAGAAAAAATTTTTTGAATTCACCTTATCGCAAAGTGCAATAAACTGAGAGAAAGCATGAGATCTGTAAAGAGCGATAATTCTGAGAAGCTAGAAAAACTTTGATTTTTAATTTTTAATAAATTCTAAAATGAGATTAGACATATTTTTTTAAATAAAATTTGTTTAAATTAATTAAATGAAAGAAATAGATTATTTTTGAATTGCGTATTAGATACATTTCCTTTTGTACTGCAGTGTTTGCTTTTATCTTACTTTAATACGTTTGTCGTCATTTTACTATTTGCCTTCTCTATAGCTTTGCATTTAAGACTTGCTGTGTAACTTAAAAGTTTTCGCTTTCACTTGATGATATAAGAATTTTAATATCTTCTGAATGAATTAACTCGGGTCAAGACAAAATCCGAAATGAAGATAGCAACTGTTTTTATAACTATCTTATCTTTACAATGAACCAAATTTGTTCTTGAATGCTACTGGACAAAGCTCATTATGGATTAAATAAATTAGCTAAGTCATGACACCATCTGTTATTCGCTTTATTAAATATAAATGGCCTTTTTAAAAAAATTTTACTGTAAGGTTTTTGATTGTGAATGTTTTTTTATCAAATTATCCACAGTGGCATATAATACTGACAAAAAAATTTAAACTTTTTAACACAAAATCCATGTATTATATAGAAAAAATGGTAATATATTATAGGCAAATTAATATTGTTTTTTTACAATTTATAGTTTTATAAAATGAGTTTCACTCTATTCATCGAAGAAACAAACTTTACATTAAACAAAACTTTGCTTCAAAATCAAAGTGTGACAGACATGAATAAAAAAAAGAAAGATATGGCTGATGTGTCTATTAAATGATATAAAAATAATAGCTATCTCTATTTCAGAAAACTGAATGATAAAATTATTTCAAATAACATATTATGGCAGGTTTATCATTGTCTGTAATGTTATAGAATAAAAGTGTTGCTATTTATCATTGTAAAATTTACTTCAATTATGTTAAATATTATTTCTTATGCAAAAATTTAATTTATAATTCATGATTATAGAATTCTGTTCTCATTTTAATCAGGCATTAATCAAAATTTTAAGAAGTCATATAAAAGTAATTATAGTTTCCGATATTTTATTTGAAAAATAATTCATTAAATAATATTTAAAATATTTTCCCCAATAGCTTAGTGCATGTGTTTTATGAACAATATCTAACAATGTGGTCTGACACCTTGAGGAGCTTAGGTCTGTCTATTGCAGCAGTATTTCTTGCCACATTCCTATTGCTTGGACTTGATTTTCTTTCTGCTGTTGTTGTGACTGTTACAGTGATTGCTATTGTTCTGAACATTATGGGTCTTATGTATTGGTGGAACATCTCATTAAATGCTGTGTCACTTGTCAATCTTGTAGTAGTAAGTTGGTTTTATTATTTTTGAATAATAGTTTGTTTGGATCATTTTATGAAATCAATGAGTATATTTTTATTCTGAGTTCTTTTAAGTATTTTTGATTTCTTCAGACTAATTTCAGTGATTGATTGGGAGTAATTCTTTACAACTGTTTTGTATCTTATATAGGATTTCGATTTATTTTTAAATGAATTTATCATTTTCAGTGATTAAAATTAATACCTACCTTTTTTTTATAAAAGTCATTTAATTTTTACCAGATAAAGAAATTATATTGAAATATTTAGTGAACAAATGTGAGTGAAATGTTAAATTTATAGCCATTTATAACAAGATCTCACTTGCCAAATCTGATTTGGTTCAAACCAGAAACATGTTACTATTAAGATATAGTTATTATTCATGATTGTCATAGAAAGAATTTGCTTTTCAGAAATTTCATTGATTTGTTAGTTCATATTTAAGGTGTATGATCTATAAATTTTTATTTGCTTGAAGCAAGTTTCATCAATTTTGGACATTTTTAGTACTGGGAAACAATTGTTTTCTTATTATCATGTTTCCAAAATTTGTGTATTCTTATCATATCTAAATAAGCTACTAAAATTTTAATTAATTTAGCAGTTGTATTTTTATTATTGATTTTAATACTTTCTTCTCTTGTATTTTACCAGAGATTTGATTTCAAATCTAAAAAGAAAATACTGCTGAATCAATTATTCCTTTTTTTAATGAATATCAAGTTAAATCAGCTGAAAAGTTCATGCTAACTTAAAATTAAGTTTATACTTATAATATATTTAAAGCTTTATCTTTTGTTACGTTTAAAAGATATTATCTTCTGAAATTGAAAGGAACTTGATTGCTTCATTAAATTGCAAATTTTAAATTGGAAAGTTGTATCTACGAAAATAAATATTTTTTTTAAAAAATTAGGGAAAAACAAAATTTTGCAATATTTATAAGTGAATTCTAAATTTTATTGCAATCAATAATATTTAAAGGAAATCTCTAATACTTGTCTGCTTCTAAACTTCCAAAATTATATATTAATATGTATCTGCTTCATATGTATCATTTATTTCAAATATTAATCCTTGCAGAATTTCTAAAATATAACTGGTTTTAGCTTATGAGCTATTCACACACAAAAGCAAATAAAAAATTTTTTCATAAGCACTTAAAAAGAAATTTACCTTATTGAAAGCTTTTATTTTTCTCTTTTCCTATGATTTGAAATAGTTTGTGATTAATTACAAGATATATTTAATATAAAAATACCATACTCTTTAAACATAATATTGTATTTAAATTGTAGTTTACTCTTAGTGACATCTAGTTTTTTAATATAGTATTTTGTTTTCTTACAGGCTGTTGGAATATCTGTTGAGTTCTGTTCACACTTAACTAGAAGTTTTGCACTGAGTGATAAACAAACAAAGGTTTTAAGAGTGCAAGATGCACTGTGCCAAATGGGTACATCGGTAAGTAGCATTTTAATTTTATACCCCTTATTTTTATATATATGCTTTTTTCGATTATAAGGTCAGATGATATTTAAGTTATATTAATTTATACAGAAAATCATTTAAATTTCAACATTTTATTGTAGATATGAACTTTGTCTGAAATACATTATGAGAATATGAAGTTTCTTTAAAGTCAATTATTAATATTAAATAAATCTTAAAAGAATATTTTATACTTGCATTTGAAACTGGTTGTAACGTATATTTAATCAATTTTACATTTACCATTTGTGATTGTCGTAAATATAAAAATTTTTCTGTTTATTTACATAAAGGTACATATGTAAGTGAAAGTACCATATGTATGTGTATGTAAGAGAAGTATCTTGTTTGTTAGTATAAGTATTATCTTATACTTTTACGCACATATTTAGTAAACCTATCACAAAATCATTTTCAAGTTTTAAAAGTATATGAAACTTATAATTTAAATTATTAATGCTTGTTTTCATTTTTTGGAAAATTTTGAATTAAAGTGATTATATTCTTCAAAAATGTGACATAATTAGTTTTCATTGATGTTTTATTTAACTACAGGGAAAATTCAATTAATTTAATGTAGTTAAATCACCCTGAACTAACCCATAGTTAGTGGTTTATTTTGTGTAATTTATGCTTTTTGTTTCTAACTTTTAGTATATTATTTATTCTATATACATCTGAGATAAAATTAAACTTGTGGCAGGACACCTATATGTAACCCAAGGCTTACAGTGCTCATAACTGTTTTCCTGACTAAAGGTCCTCGGATGCAAAGTATATGTCCCGGTTAGGTGGTTAGTCTAATGCAAAACTTCGTGTGTTTAGTTCCCAAACATGCTTGGTACTCAGTTTATCAATCCACTGAAGGGATAAAAGGCTGAGCCAGCCTTGCTTAGCACAAGGATTGAACCTCAGACCTGTTCCTTGAATGTGTTAAGCACTATCACAAATCCATCAGGCTTATACTTCTGAGATAATGTTCTGTAGCACAGCACACACATACTATGAAGATGCATAATTATGTGCTTATGTACTTAAATATGTATGTTTGAATGTGCTATTAATATTTAGTGCTAAAATGTAATAATTAATTTTATAAATTTTTTATATGACTAATTTTATGATTAAAAAAATAGCAGTTAAAGTAATCACTGAAATTCTGAATGGAAGACTCTAGTTGTAATTAAAAATATTTTATTATGTTGTAAATATTAATAAATTATTTCAGAATGTATAATATTAAAATTTTCAAAAACTTTTTATTTGCCATTTAAGCACAAAATTATTTATTATTTAAATTATTCACTCAAAATTATTTCAATTACCTCTAAAATAATATATTTTTAAACGATCTAATTTTTTATGTGCAAAATTAAATGTTTTAGAATCAAGTTTTTACACTTACAAAGAATAACCATTATTTACATCTTTAATTTATTATATTGAATTCTTAATTGAATGATGTAGTGTTTTTAATATTGACAAAGTCTTTTAGAAATAATATAAGGCTATTAGTTTAATATAAAACAAAAAATATTATTTAATACAAATGTGGGATATGTAAACACTTTGAAATAAATGAATTTAAAAATCATATATAGTTGATATTATTTTTATAAAAATCTTATCTATATATTTACTTAATTTTTTCTGCTCTATAAAAATAGATTTATTAAAATACTTAAACATTACTGTGCCCTTTATAAAAGTTGTTTACTTTACTTAAACGATTAATGAAATTAGTCATTATGTTAAAGTCGAATTCTCATTATCTAAGATCATCATTTATCTGATCATTAAAATTAAATTACTTTTAATTCTAAATAAAAATTTAAAAATAGGTTTTATTATATATAATGGAGACAAAAAGAACATATGCATTTTGTGAATCATCAAGTGTTTGTTTAAATAAATATCATTAAGAATTATAAATGAGATTATATCATTATCTCTCCAGGTAAAACACTCTGGAAATAAATTCACTTTAAACTGCAATCACATGATGTTTAAAAAATCATTTTAATAAATTTATTTTAGAAAAGATGATAATTTTTCTCTATTCTTTTAATCTTATTTAATCCATCTCATATCTTCCTAGTAATGTATTTAATCACATTAAACAGGAGGATATTTGATAAGTGAAGAAACTAGTTTTTCAGGCATTTGTATATTCTTTATCTTAAAACATTTTGATTATTCAAAATGTAAATTCTTTCAAGGATTAAAAGTTGTGTTTACAATGTTACCTTTTATGAAGGGTTAACTTGGGTCTTAAAATTAGTTTTTATATACATGTTTTGGTGAGAATTTTTCTAGAGGATTAGGATATCTTTTACTTAATTATCTGAATCATTAAATCAGAATAACACTCTAAGATTAAATTAATTCATGAATACAATTTTGTGTAGATTTATTACATCTAAAATTTCAAATTTTGTCATTTCCTATTTTGTTTATGACAGTATTTTCAATCAATTTTCAAATATTAACGAATGTGAAAGCTTTAAAATTTTTTTTAATTATTTAACAAAAATTTATTAATTATATATTCTATTTTTTCTTGTAAAAAAATTCCCTTTTAAAATTATTGAAAATTATTTGAACTTCTAAAATTTTAACATTTTTTAATTGCAAATTTAAAATTGAATAAAAATATTTTTCTTTATTTAAATAATAATTATCTTTGAAATTAAAATTTGAATACAACTAATATTTTTAATATGTTTAAATAATATAAATTTAAAACATTCTTGGAGAAAAAATTGATTGACATTCGATATATGTAATATTTCTAATATCTCTTGATATTTAGTCCATGCTCAAAATTATTTCGCTGTTTCTGATTTGAAATTAAGATAAATCCTCAACTAGAAATGTAATTTATAAAAGCAAAATTTGAAAATTGTCTTGATTTAATTACATGTCATAGACATAAAATGTTCATTTAATAAATTTTGGTCATTTATTTCTCACTATGGTTAATTAGATGATTTGTTACAATTTAAAATGGAATTCGAATTCACAAACTTTCGAACCAAAGGCCACCAGTGCTGACCATTCGACTACTAGCTCGGCTTGTAACACATCTAAGAAGTCTAATATATTTTCTTATTTAGTTTCCTTAACATTGATACAAAATTATTGTAAAATTTTAGTTAAATAGTAAAATATAAAAATTTGATAAACGAATTAGTTATGCATATCAAACTTGTGGAACATGTATTCAACAATTCTTCTATTAAAGAGATGAGAATAAAAAAGAATTAAGAGATTTATTATATTTTTAGCTTATGTTATTTGTATAGAGATATATGTATTTTTACTTTCACTCCGATGAGTATTGTTTTTCTTTATATTTTTGATGAGATTTTATTCAGATTAATGAACTAATAAGGTAAAATGTTTTATGTCATTTAATATTTAGTTAATTTGTTTTATTAATATTTACTTTGTTATTTTCATAATGAATCATTCGTTATTAAATTTGATTCTAATATAATTACATGCAGCAAATATTTGTAAATGGTAAGCATGATTTCTGCTTCAGTTTTGATCTTCTTATTCTCCATAAAATATATAAAAATCTAAAAAAATTGTTTTTTACAGGTTCTTTCTGGTATTACCTTGACTGATTGTGGGATTTTAGTCTTGGCGTTTGCTAAATCACAAATATTTCAAGTATTTTATTTCAGAATGTATCTTGGAATTATTGCATTTGGTACATTGCATGGCCTTATATTCTTGCCTGTGCTCTTAAGCATATTTGGTAAATCTTGTGTTATTTTAGTGTTAAGTGTGAAATGAAACTTAATATGAGTTAAATAATATAATTGTTTTATGTAATTTAACAATAGATTTTAAAATGAGATTTATTAAGTTATTCTATTTATGTAATTATTCTATAATTATTTCTTTTATATAAAAAATTAATTACTTATATTTTAAGAAATTAATTGTTATTAATACAATGTTTTCTACTGAAATTTCTACTCAGGGAAAGAAACTGTATAAATTAAAAATTTGTCATATTTATTCTTTAATTTGTTACAATTATGAAATTGCCATTTCCTAATCCAGTAAGACATGAGATTAATTTTGATTAGACCTAATTGTATAAATGAAGCTTAAATGTACTGTTCATAAAATTAATTGTTTATATAAAAATTTATCTAATACTCAAGTAAAATTCTAAATATTAAGAGTTTTATGAGGGTAAAATCAGTGGCTTGAAGGGAAAAATGTTATTTCCTGAGATTGCTGTTTATATTAATCAAAGTGTCATTAGTAACACTCATGTATGGGTATAGATGAAAGAAAATTCTGTTTATCAGTTAAAAAGTAATGGGCCATATAGAGTACAAATAATATTTTCCTACCTACTGCTCTGTTTTCTATTTTTATAGAATAGAAAAATTTTCTTGGTATTTGGGGTTTTTAATTTATCAAAAGATCATATTACTTTACATATCATACTATTTATATTTAAATTGTGATATATGTAGTATTTTTCATTTGTCTTTTCTTTCTTTTGATAAAATAATGCCATTAAGGAAAACTACCCGTTATGGTAGAAGCTAAATCATCCTGATATGACTCCTACCTTAATGGGAGTAAAAGCAGAATATATAAACAGGCTGTTAGTATTAATAGTTTGTAGTTTAGGCTGTAGTTTTCATTAATAGAATTAGCTTAATAGTGAAACATTGTTATAATATAAATATTTCATTGTCATATATCAATTAGTAAGTCCAATCGATTCCATTATTAATCATTGTGATAAGGAATGCAACTTTAATTATCCATTATTTTAGTTTATCACACATTTTTCTTGTTTAACATGATAGGAATAGCAGTAAAAAACTGTAAAAAATGAAATATCAAATTGAAATTAGTAAATCAGTTGTTTTAAAATTCAGGGCTGTCTTCAGGGATATAGAAAGTTTTCTCATAATAGTATAAGGTCTTCATATATTTGTTAGGCTGCATTGTCTAGCATTATTGTTTCTCATTAAGGACTATGGTTTAGAGTGTAATCACATTTCATACATTGTACACAGCCTAATGAATATCAAACTTATATATATATATAAAGTGTGTTTGTCTTTGAAATTTTGAAAGAAGAAGCTTTACCTGTTTTACTTATTCACTCCAATATTTTGCCAGTATCATTAGTCTTATAAGATTCTATGTTGTGCATCTTTGTATATATTTTGACTCTTTGAATTCAGCTTTAAACACCAAATAAACGAAATGTTAATTTTGTCAAATTCTTGTATATTTTGTTTTTGTTATGCCCAGTTATTTCAGATATGCTCAGATAATCAACCCATTTTATATATGGATATTTTACCATTTGTTCTATGTCTGTAATGAAAATAAACTTTTTAAATTTAAAATTTCCCATTTTTTATCTTGTATGTATTTTATTGCCAAATGAGATGCATCATAACATCTTTTTAGCATGCATATAATTGTTCTAAATGGGAACTAATTTTTGATTGCCTAGTTAAAAAAGAAATTTATATAGAGCAAATATTTAAAAAATAAAAAAAAGACATGTAAGATAAAAACACCTCTGATATTTTACCTAAAGTAAAATATATATGTTATATATATGAATGGAATTAGTAATTAATGTTAAATATGTTTTGGCTTGAATTTTGAGCAATATTTTAATAAATATAACAATGTTCATAAGTATGATACATTAAAATATACTAAAATACATAGTTTTAAAAAAAGATTAATAAAATAATTATGAGGTGATAATTTGAATTATTTAAATTTATGTATTAATCATATTTGCTTGTCACTTGATATATCGTGATTAAGTGTTCTATTTCATCTTAGTTATGAGATATCTTTCATTTTTCAATCTGTTAAGTAACTTGTCAATATTTTTGAAAAACTGTTGTTGCTTTTTATAAGGTTCACTTTTTTGGCTTTATTAAACACTGAATACTTTTGAATAAATTGCAATCATTATTATTATAAATATTTAGTTAATTGGGATTTTCAGTTGGGATAAATGTTTTTCAGATTTATTTATTAGAAACTCTTTAAAGATGCCATCATAATGCATATCTAAGAATTTTGCTCTTTTGAAACTATGCTTCTAACAATAATATATCAAAGGTTTCTTTGTTATATATTTTACTCAAATTTATTAATAATCATTCTTTAATTTTGTAATCTTTTTTATTTAATTTATTTCCTTTTATGAATTGTTATTTGTTTTTATATTTTCTGAAGTTCATATCATAGATATGATGATTTTTCTTTTCTAGGCCCATCTGTTAGGTGGAAGGAACCAAAAAATGTTTCAAATTTTGAATGCCAAATAGAAATGCCTGCTAATGTTGAAAATTTGAATGAAGTGCCATTGCAGGCTAATGGAAAAGTTTAAATTAGAATTCTGTGATAAAGGTAGCTTGATTATAATAAATTGAATAAATTTTATAGAAAATTTAAAATTTTTTTTTAATTTTCACATTTGTTGATTATTTTTTTATGTGCCTGTTTACAAATTATATTTGAATATGATTTTTATTTATCTTAGTTTCTCTCTTATTTTTGTATTTAAACATTTTCCTTAACATCATAACTTGACAATATAAATTTCCATATCTGTTCTAAGTGCAAACTTTTAAAACAAAATGTAAAATCAAAATTTTTTAAAAAGAAAATTCTGAATATTTAAACTCCGTTATACACTTATCAAAATCTTATTGTCATTGGAATTGTTAAAAGTTTAACAGCTAGCTTGCAAATTCATATTTCTTTTCAAAATTTTAGATTCTATAGTTATGTATTTGTTAATTATTTCCATTTATTGAAAAGAATTTATTTTCAATGAATGGAAATAAAAGTTTGAATCTAAAGCTCTCTTTTAAAATCTGCAACATAAGAGTAATTATTGAATAATGCTATCATTTTATTTACAGTACAACATTTTATTCTGCTTAATTTTTCTTAAAAGAAATAATTGATTATTTGCATATTACATGTAAATTTCAAATTTATATTATAATAAATGTAAACTTTTCTATGAATTACAAATTTTAAATATATGTGCAAATTGGATTCCTAAAACTTTAGTAATTTTGTATTTAAGAAAAGGTTTCTATTTAATTTAGAAATTGTGATGGTATTTTTATTAAAAGTTTTTTGTTTACTTTGTGCATTTAAGTAGAAATCTGATATAGCTCTGTAATTATAATTTGTTATGTGTGATAATTTATGAGTAATACCGTTAGAAACGGAAAAATTTTAAAGGTAACAAATGTTAAATAGAGGAAAGTAAACAATTATGTCAAATTGAATAATTTATCAGTTTCTTATTCTATGCAATATAAATTACTTCATTAATTACATTAAAATAATTATATGATCCAAATTTTATTATTTCTTTCAGGTACCTGAATTTTTATTGATAAATGACAACTGTTTTTGAATAACTCTGAAGTGTTCAGAACTGCAATTTTTTCTCATTTTTTAAAATAATTCTTGTTTTAAGTTTTTCATTTAAGGTAATAAATCATTTTAATGTTTATCATTTTATGGTGACATTTTATTTTTAAAAGTTACATGAAGTTTTGTGTTTTGAAAGTCTTTAGCTTGAAAGAAATGATTTCATGAATTCTCAATTAATTATGACTTGCATATTTATTTTTACATTTAAGTGCAAAATTTATTCTATTAATTTGTCATATATTATATATTTTATCGTGCAGATTTTCTTTTTTATTACACTGAGTAAAATAAATTTGCATATATGTGTACAGTAATTAAAAAATATAATATTTCCATGGATTTCAAAATTTTTTGTTCAAATGTAATATTAGTTATTTTAATGAAAAACATAATTATTATTTCATTTGCTTATTAAATTAATAATAATGCTGTTCAAAAATTATTACTCTGCGAATACTCTGAAAGTTTTACTTTGGGATTTTAATATGTAACATAAGTTATAAATTTTGTTTAACAAACCAATACTTTAATAAATTTTTAATTAGTTAAAATTTAAGTTAAAAAAAGGTTATTAAGAGAGTACATGGTACAATATGCATTAATTACTATTTAGGTTATTTATAAATTTAAAGTGCTTCTGGTTATGTCCATATTGTACTTAGTTTTACTTGTATGATAATTCAAATGTTAAATATATTAATTACCAGCCATTAAAAATAAAGAAAAATTAAATTATTTTGTTATATTTTTTTATAACTTATTTTTATTCCTCGATTTATAAAACAATTTTTATATGGCATTTTTATCTTTGATATCGAGAAAATGTCCTGGTTATTTTCAGAAACCTTTTTGTATTACTGTTCTGTGATAAAAATAATTTTCCTTGATTTTTATTCCACTTTGAATAATTAAAAAATGTCAACAATTGTTTGCCGATTTAAACAAAACACAAAATTTGAAATTCGTTCCTGTGAATAACAAATAGAGGCTTATAAAATTTAGAGGAAGGTCAGTAAGATAAATACAAATGCTAGCAAAATTTTCTTGATCTAATTTTATGAAAATGTTATAGAGTATGTATAAATAAAATATTATAGAAATATTACAAAATAAAACTGATCTTCAAAATATGAGAGAGAAACAATTCATAGTCAAGTATTCTTTACTAAACTTTTCTAAAATAATTAATCAAAAATCATAAGATAGCAATTATTAATTGTTGTCTAATGATATGAATTAATTACTCACTCTATACAATATCTTCTACATTTTTGTTTCTTATAACAATGAAAATTTTTAACAGTTTAATAAAAATGATTTATAAAAGTTAATGTTCTGAAAATATATATTCAAAAAAGATTTATTGTAATAACTATTTTTAAAGATTTCTAATTAAAAGGATAATTTTTAAGTTTAAAGACGCCTTGAGAAAAATGCTGTACTTTACAAATTATTTAACTTATTAAAGGCCAGTTTTTAATTACTAGATTAGTAAGGACTGAAACTTTATTTGTTTTTATTTCTTTGTAAAAGTTCAGATATAAAAAACTAAAATATTGAATTATTTAAATAATGATTTGAAATTATTGTAAAATTTTGTAATCTCTATTATAAAAGTATTGCTAACTTTCATATAAATATTTGTCTCCTGTAAATAGTGCCTTTAGTTTTTTTTAATTTTCAAATTTGACATGTATATTTCAAAAAATTGTTTTACAATATTTTAAGTCCACTGTTATTTTTAAATTATATTTTAATAGTTCTTCACCAAAAGTTTCTGTATATTTGATGCTCATGTGTTAGGAGGTTAAAAAATATTCTAATTGCAGTTATCAAAAAATAATGATCAAAGATCAAATTGAATGATGGATTTGTGCACTCCTCAAAAATTTTATTTTGTTTGTGATGACATTACCTTTGAATATAACAGTTTAAATGTAGCTAAAAAGATTTTACCTCTTGCTTAACCATTTTAAACTGCCCATAAATGTTTATTAGAATCCGTCCATTTATCAGTGAAAAATAATGAATGCTTAACTACAATAAGAGAATTTTGCTTGATACTACTAAAAGAAGCACCAAAAGAATGTACTGAAAATTTTCTGCATTATATTATAATTTCACTTTTATAAAATAATAACTACATTACAAACAACTATTGTATTAAATTTATATCTAAAATATTTTACTCTTTTCATTAAAAATCATGTTTGAATGCATCATTTCATTTTTTTAAATCATAAATTTCACCATCTGTTATAACCAACAATTTAAATAATGAAGCTTGGTACTTGATTTTAAATTCATCCTATTTATAAATTGTTACATGGCCAGTAACTGTAATATATGATATTCATAAATGCAAAATACTTATGATTTAAAAAAATGTTTTGTAGCATATTTTAATAAGAAAATTTATTATGTTGAATGATTATAGAAATTAGTTTGAATTCATGTAAACACAAATATAACTTGTTTTGTAATGTGTATAAAATGATCTTAATTATTTATTTTTATTAATATATTTTATAATGTTATAGTATACTTTTTTTTAATATTTTTCGAAAGAACTATTATGCATAAAAGTGTATGAAATAATGTTTTAAGACATTTTTTATGCTTAATTGTATGTTTGATATTTTTAAAATATATTTGGGATTCACAATTACTATGACAAACTTTTGATAACTGTCAAAGACTAATTTTTATATAGAAGTATGTGGATAACTTAAAGAGCAGCATTTATTTTCACTCAGTCCACTGTCTCATATGAGAATCAATTTACGATATAAATTATGATTTTGAAAATTTATTGCATTTGTTTTATTTATTTTCATATTACTTTATTCTTTAAAACAAATATGTTAAAAAGAAGACATTTCACTGAAAAATTAAATTAGAAATTTAAATGCATAATTTCTCAATATTTAATGTTAATTTTTTTTGAAAGACATTAGTAAAATAATAGTAATTTTGTAAAATTTAACAAAGGACATATATATTAATAATTTGTATTTATGCATATATAATGAATGTGTCAAAATAGTATTTATTATGAGTTTTATGTGTACTATTATATACACAATGTTATTTTGTACTATATTGATGTATGTTTTTGTGTTGTAGTTAAGTTTTGCAATGGTTTATTTTGTCAATTATTTTATTTATTGCTTTTGATTAAATTTAACAATAGTGCATGAAGAATTTTCTTTAAATTTTTAGTTACATATTTCAAACATATCAATTACAACAGTATGTAAAATATTTTGTGTTATGTAAAAAAAGGAATAAATTAAAATTCTTAAAAAATTTAGATTGAAATTATTTATTTTAAATACATATGTTTAATTTGCATTTGAATGGTTGGTGAATTTAATATAGGATTGTTAATGTAGTTAGTTTATTAAATGGAATTAATAGTTGTTTATTTATTAACTAAAAAATCTTTTTTACAATTTATAATTATATCAGTAACATTGCATTTAAAACTAATTTAGGTTATATCCAAAAATGTTTTCAATAATTATATATATTTTTGTATGATTTTTTACTTGAAAATTTTAAATAAACTTTTTATATTCTATGAATTTTATTGTAGAATTTAACACAGAAGTCAATTGTGTTTTGTTGCATAATATCCAAGATAGGACAAGCTGCATCAAACTTAAGTTTTAGATAATTAGTTGGATTTTATGGTTTCAAAAGAGCTTTAGTAGCTCCTTTTGTCTTTTACTCGGACAAGTATTATTTAAGTAGTTTGATTACTGGCATATACCATTTCAAAATTTTTTGTATCCTGAAGAGAACAAATATGCTGCCTATGATCAGTTCTTTTGAAATACCTACCAGGTTCAGGACCAAAAAAATCGGTTATTGATACAATTCTTTACCAAGAACATCAAAGTGCTTGGGGTTTTACCAAGCACTTTGATGTTCTTGGGGTTTTACCAAGAACTTCAAACACTCACATTAAAGTAATGGAATTATTGTTAGCCAATTTACACAGGGTTGGGTAGCATTCCCAAACAAAAGCAGAATTCAAAGAAAACTTCTGTAAAGACAGTATTGCAGCTTGAGTGTTAGAACAACTAATTATTCTATTGCGAAAATGGCCTCTGTCCTAGCATATTCTGCTGTACACGAGAATGGCAGATTTCCACTTGGAATACAATTGTACATTTTCCTAAAGGGAATAACAACTTTGTGCCTTTAGTTGGATTGTAAATACCAGCCTCAGTGTTGAAATTTATTCTTGAGCCATGAGTGAACCAATAAATACAATTTCCACTAATCACAACATTATTCCAGTCTTCTCGAAAGGGAAATTAGATTGCATAAAATTTGTCAAAAATTTATTTAACAATCATGTAAATAGTATGCGTGCTTATAAAAAACTAACTAATTATGTCAGCATTAAAATTTCCCAAGATAAAAATCTGGAGTAATCCTTCCACTGACCTGTACTTTAAGCTTTTTCATGGAAATTATGGCTTCTTTTTCAAGATGTACGTAAAGAGGGTGCATATGCCAAGAAATCTCAAATGAAGAAGTGGGAGTTGTTTTAATACATCCAGAGACATTAGAAGTTTTATTAAATATGCCTTAGCAGATTTATCTTTGATTCTAGGCTACCAAATTACTGAGCCATAAGTGACAATGGGACAAATGATCATAGGGTAAATTCAATGAATAACTGGGATTAATCCCCCAAATTTTCTTCCACATGCATTGTTACATGCCCAGAAAGTCTTTTTTGCTCTTTCAATACTAAAGTTTAAGTACCTGTTCCAACTTAAGTTCATATCAAAAAATACTCAAAATACTTTTTCACTTTGAAGCAAATGAGTTCTTGAAAAATTTTTTTCTCCAGAGATATCTGCTTTAGAAAGGGGATTCCCAGTCCCGTCAAATAAGTTGAAATCAAATTAAGACTATTTTTTCACTGTGAAACAAATTATAATAGTTTTCTGAGGATTCACACAAAATTACTTTTATTATTACACCAAGTCTGAACTTGTTTGAGGTCATTGGACATGATGCTAGGGATTGTTTTGTCAAATTTCTAATTAGATCATCTGTATACCCAACAGTATATTTTCATAGTTGCTTACCAGACATGTTTAAAACATCTTGAAGGGAATCTACAACACAGTACTACAAGTCAGGTAAAATAACCTCTCCCTGTTGACAACCAGCTTTGACTTGAATCTTGTTTTCTTCTAAAAATGAAGCTTTGGCAAATTTGTTATTAAGTAGGTTTTTGATCCAGAAACAGTGCCACTAATTCCTTTTTTATCAAGGAACAATCTGAATGTTTTAAATATATACCTTATCATTAGTACCTTTTTAATATCTAAGAAAACAACTAAACCAAGTTTAATAGTTCTCCAAAATGAATGACAGGTTGCATATGGCATCAATGATGTAATTACTCGATTGATTTGCATATTGAGAACTAGAAAGTGGCTTATCAACTAAGCAAACTTCTCTGATATGTCTGTCAATCAATTTGCAATTATCTTCAGAAGAAAAATCTGAAAGATTTAACTTCAGAGTAATTATATTTTCTTTAAAAATTATAAAAATTATCTGTTTCCAAGCAGAAGGTATATGGCAAAAGTCTCAGTCCATGCTCTGAAGATTTTTAACAAGCGTTGGGATAATGCACTGGATTTCTTCAATAAGTAGTGCCAGTACAATACTATCCATTTCTGGCCATTTACATTCGTGTCCATAAATTAAGGATAATGCTCCAGCAAAGAGACAGAAACAAAACACATGTGACTTATTTGTAAAGTCTATTTATAGAACAAAACGTATAGAGCAAAACAGATGCTATGTGTTTGACATCATTAATAAGAATTGCGATATTTACTCCCTGGAGCAAATTTCAAAAAAGATCCTATTTACAAAAACCAATGTAACATGGTTAATGCATACGAGCATATAGACCAATGTGCTCTAAGCGTCTGTACACGGTTTGCCTGAAACTGTCGTACTGCTGAAGAGAGCTGACGAGACAGGCCTGATGCTGTGCTCCGTCTGTTTCTTTTGTTAGTAACTGCCAATACCGGTCCTCATTCGGCGTTGTAACTCGAGGGTGACTTGTGTTGTAACGTCTACTCACATTACCATCATCTTGGAACTGTTGCCAAAGCCTGGAGATGACACTCTAGGCGATTACAAGTTCCTCGGATACTTCCAGCTGGGTACGTCCACATTTCAGACGGCCGATAATTCTATCACGTAAAACATCATCCAAATGCTTCCTTTGTGCCTTAACTATGCAATTATTACATTGAAAGGCTTTTAAAACGCTTGCGAACAATTTTACTTCTTTGCAACCGTTTCTTATATATCCCTCTCTTACACTCTCGTCATTATGACGTACTATTGGCACCATCTGGTGGTTTCTTTTAATTTGCATATTATTCTTCAAGATGAGTGTGATAATTCTACATGTGAAATTTTTATTTTAGAGTTCAATTTCTGTGTGATTCTGAATCATCCTTAATTTATGGACATGAATGTATAAGGTTTAAAGGACATCATGGCTCATTTTGTTTTATCTTTAGATTTTTTTGGCAACATACCATTTACTTCTACCTCAATCAGATGTTAAGAATATAAAGATAGAAGTTCCCATTATTTCTTTGGAACCTGGAAAGTGAACTCAGAATAATTCATCCAGGGTCTCTCTCTCAGATTCTAAAAGCTTACTACTCGGCATTTTAAGATTGTTTAGACAACAATTTCTGTCTGTAGACATTATTTTAACATCATGGAATAACAGACAATCTTAATGTCACAATAATTTTTCCAGGAATTCTTTTTAAAATTCCTGATAGCTTTATTATAAGTGATAAAAACCATTTTATATTTCTTCCACTAAACATTTTTAGCTTATTAAAAGAACATCCTACATTGTCTCCATAATTTGTTCATCCCCTTAGATCACCAAGGAACTAACCTTAGCAAGCAATCATTATTAACCCTATAATTTTGATAGTATGCTTGGAGAATGGCATTTTACAATTGATTAACGGTGAACTCCAAATCTGCTACCGATGATAACTTACCAAAATCATCTTCCCTGACCAGGATTTTTTTTTTTTTGTAAGAACTTCGATTGGTGTTTTTTGAGTTCAAACCTACTATTTAGCTCATTTGTCTCTGAAACAGAAAGGATAATGTATTGGTTGTCAGATAAGCCTACTTTATCACTTTCCAGGCATTCTTCGAACTTAACTATTACCTAGAGTACGGTCAATGACTTCTCTTCTATATTTACAAGAATAAAAGTAGATTCATTACCTGTATATTAAAGATAAATAGGTTATAATACAAAATGTATTCTAAAAGATCCTATAACGTCTCCGTTATTGCTTGTAAGCCACCAAGTTAGTCCCGGCTTTCAATATTCTTTAACACCCTTTGCAGCAGTAGAAGAGATTGATTTCCCCCGTGCGAATTCCAGGAACTACATTGTACCGAAGGCAGTCAATTAGTTCTGATTAGAGGATGATGTGTGAACGGCAAACAGGATTCGTGAAAGGCCATTAAGTCCTTCATGACGAATATAATTCTTCAAATTATACTGGAATTACCTGGTGAATGGTCCAGGTGCTTTCGGAGAATTTATTGCCTCTTCACTCTTTCTGATTCGAATCGGTGGAGTAGCTGGAAATATGTGTTGAAGAGTTATCTTAAAAGATGGATCTGATGATCACTGGAGGCCAGATGTTGGGGGAAAGCTTGAATATAAATAGCAGACCCTTTTGTGGGGGAGAGGAGAGCTTTGACCTACGTGTGGTGTTCCTGATACTTCCCTCAAACAGGTCCCAGAGCTCACAAGTCCTGGCGACGGAACGAGGAGAGTGAAGCACCTCGAGATCATGAGACTGACGCCGAATTGAGTCGGAAAGAGAATCGAGAATACAGAGACGGACGCCAGACCTCGAGTTTTTGCTACCTGGATGCCCCAGTGCTGTTCGGAGAGGATCGTCGGTCTTACCGAGTGATTGCCCGAGACTGTTTCCCGAGTGCGGAATTTAGGAGTCTGGTTCCCAGTACCAGCGAGGAGTTTTTCCCCGACTAAATGTGCAGCAAACGTTCCAGAAAGTGAGGAATTCATCAGTTTTCCTGGAGCCTACAATTTATGACAGTTCTTGTAAATAATCTTGTAAATTTGTAAATAAATATTTAGTGAAGAATATATTGAATTACATGAACCTGATTCCTGAGCGGTTCTTGCCTACCTAGAAGTCAGCCTATCCAGACTGAGTACGATCCTCATAACATTTGTTGCAATCACTACTCCCCCACATGGTGTGATGAGCATTTGCATCTCCTCCTATGATGAGTTTTTACTCCAATTACTACGATTTGATCAACAACTTGTATATTTATTTTCAAAAGGAAGATATAAAGACAAAGAGAATTTCATCTTTAATTCCTAGCAATAAACTAGATGATTTTACTGCAACATTATCTCTATTTAGGTTATTAACCAAAACAAGGGCATTTAATTTTTTGTTAACAGAAATACAAGCTCTTGGTTTCAAACAACATTTATCATGAAAGTTATTAGAACCATGAACATGTGGGTACAAAACAGAACCACTATGGATTTATAGCTCCTGAATTAATAAAATGTTAATCTCCCTTCTAATTATCTTCTCTCTAAGAATAGTGGAAGCTAGTCGACTATCATGAAGGTTGATTTGTGCTACTTTGATGATCTTCTTCTTCTTCTTCTTAAAAATTGAGTTTGTATGTCATTGGGCACCTCTGCTTTTATCAGCATTTTGTACCGTTAACTCCAAACCCAATGTTTCCTAGTTCCAATTGCTCGGGTCACCCACTTTACTAATAAAGTCCAATAACCCTTTAATGGAGTCTAGGTGCAACTCTCTAGTATGGATGAAGCCTAAAGAAGTTAATTTAGGAGGGCAAGAGCCTCACATTCGTAAATGACATGCTCTGCCGTTTCCTCTTGCGTATGACATTTCCAGCAGATAGGGTCTTGCTGAAATAGTCCCATCTGGTCAGAAAGTCAGTCATGCTAGGAATAGCTTCCTGAATTTCACCAGAAGAAGATGGTTTAGAGGTCATTTCTACCTCAAGTGAAGGATTCATTGCTGCCCCTTTACAAGATTGCCTCTGAGTTCCCTTGTCTTTTTCAGCAAGGTCTACTTCAGAGGCTTCACCTGCAAATGCAGAAAGGTTTGTTATTACTTGTGTCTTTTCAGCCACAAGATAACAATTAAAAAGCTCAGGTAATATAAGTCCACCCAGCATTGCCTGAGTTACTGGGCAAGGCAAATTACTCTAGAAGTTCGCCAAGCAACTAGAGGCTCCGTTAAGACACCAATACCGCGGTGCCAATTAGCCCTAGGCACGGATTGCATAACACCAGGGTTTACGGGAGCTGGTTCGCGGCCTCTGATTCTATATTCAAGGCTATCCTGTCATTCCTACAGGACATTCGGCTATCCACCACCTGCCGACGCGCCTGGTGGCTGTGCTCAAGCCCCAGGAAGGTACACGTACCCCCTGGTTCCAGGTACTTTGATGATGCTTACCATTGTGGTATCCAAAGAAGCTTAGAGAGAGCCAAGTAGGAGTCACTCATTTGAATTTCCTTCAAACTTTTTTAACTTGCTTTCAAAAGCAGGAGAACTAGGCTGCAAGATAGGATTAGAACCAGTGTTTAATTCTAGTTCTACAATAATAAGTAATTCTGTGTCTTTAAAAATAGGAAAGGCAGTTTGCCTAGTTTTTTGGATCTACTTCTATCTCTTTAGAATAACTGGCCTTTAGGTTTGAATACTGGAAAATTTTAACAATCCAACTGTTGAAACCTATATAAGCACCATAAATTGACTCGGCATATGTGTTTTCACTGTTAAAATGTGTCTACAGACTTCTGCAGAGCGCGCTACTTCGTTTTGTCTATTAAGTCGTTTCGGAAGAGCGGCAGGATCACTGTCCTTCGTCTTTGAAAAGTCTTTTTTTACTGGAATTTTTTAGGGAGTTCACTTGGATCCAGAATTCCGAGTCTCTTATTTCCAAATCTACGCTTGTTACCACAGAAGACTTTTTTAATCCATTCCACGGTTTTAAGATCGTCATATAAGAGGATCAATGCTCCAGGCACTAAACTGAAATCACGAACCTCAGGCAAATGATTTCCCTTGGAGACCTCGTCTGTCTTTGTTGATACTCCCCCTGCTAAGTTTGATGACTGAAAATTCATCCATCCGGCTGTTTTGAATCATTTAACAGACTGGCAAAAGTCATAGGTCGATGATCATGCATGGGCTTCTTTGAAGCTATTGGGAGAAGGGGTTGGAACCTCAGACCTATATATATAAATCTTTTGGTTTCTTCAGCCTTCTGAGCATTCTCAACCTGCTCTTTTTGCCTTCCGGTGCCTTAAAATTTTTATGAGGACTCCTAACTCTCTAGTTTTGGTCTGTATATGCTGCTTGGTGGCAACTCCAGTACCCCAAACAGCAAAATTGCTTGTGCTCTTCTTTGTGCCTGGATTCTGTTCCTTTGGAACCGTTTCATTGATTGATTGATTACCTCGTGAAAGTGCAACAAATTCTTTATTATTTTTATTTGCATTTATTGAGTCACTAATATATGTTAGCCTGATAACTGGGAGGAATAATACTCTCGCCATCTGCATAGTCTCCCTGTACAGGTGGAACGCAAACATACAACGAGATTTTGCCAGGTTTCTCATGACACCATAACCCTGATACCAATCATTCATCGGCACGGTACCTAATATCTTGGATTAGGTTACCTTTCTATGTAACAGATGTATTTTCACAGCCTTCCCGTCCTAGGTGACCCAACCAAGAGCCTAAAATAAATTTAGGTTTCAGACGCACATCACATGCGCAACCCGTGTATATCTTCCTTTTTTTTTTGAGGTTACAGAATAAAATTTGTGGGTGTAAAGACGAGTTAATCTGACATTAGCACTTCGTAGGGTAAAAGTGAAAATGAAGAGAAGTATGGAAGAATAGTACATAATTTGTTTACCAGCATCCTCCAAATTTCCTGAAAGAGGGAACGAATTAATGCACTCTTCATATCTAAAAGAGGAATAGATAGCTGAATTGAAACTGATGAAGACTTTACACCTCCATCAGCCGTTTTATTGCCAAAGAAATAAAATGACCTGGAATACAATAGAAAAGTTTTTTATATACCTTGAAAACAAGGAAATCCATTGCTTGAAAGTCTTGGACAAAACAAGATTTAAGTGAATATTTTTCCAACGCTTCTAATGAATTAAAACGTCAGTATATATGCAAAGTTTATGAGTATTTGCAGCATTCACGATCTGAAGTTCCTGGTATATTTATGTAAATTTATCTGTAAAGATAGAGCAAGACGTGTAAAAGAGTTGTGATTATAAGTAACATCATTATTCATTATGTCGTAGCCAATATATCATACAGTTTTGATCAATATGTGAATACTGGCGTGTACGAGAAACATTGACAGCGATGTGACAAATAGAGCTGTTGGAAAGTAGTGAGAATTATTCGATTTTCTTTAATTAACAGGTGGTTTAATAATAGTTATCTGTGAATAATACTAAGGAGGCTGTCATAACATGACCGTTTTAATAAAATGGATATCACGTAGGTCAGACAAGAACAGATGAGATTTGGTTCTAATGAGAAATAGTTGGATGTTATATAGTCGAGCATCATACAGCCTCTTTAGTGCAGGAGCAGGAGATAAGGAATATAATGGATAGTGAGGGTCTGACAAGATCTTGCTTAATAACTGAGATAACAGCTTTCGTTTCATGTCTAAAGGTAACTATTGAGAGATTGAGTGAAGACTCTAGCCGGGTGATATGTGGAAACCGCCTGAATATATCCCCAAAACAAAGTGATGAGCATTGTCCAGTCAGCGTAAGACCGAAGATTTTCTACAATTTGAATTGCAGTGGATTGTGCAGCCAATGCAATTTCAACAAGTCAACAGAGCAGAGTATACGAATGCTTCTTACTTCTCCCAGAATTCCAGATATTCCCTTTGTATTAGAAAAAAAGGCACATTTTCAAATGTTCGCTCCTTGTTAGAGATTATAAAAAATTAAGCATTCAATGCAAGTAGTTGTTGTTCCCACGGGAGAGTTTTTAAAAACATTTTCTCCATTAAAAAATATAAAATTTTGGTACCTGACCGCAACTCCAAATGCAGACCAGTTGCACCAGTACTAACCAGATCCTATACGCACACAATATATCCATGGGCTTCCACCCTTAACAGTAATTCCAATAGATGTAATGATCGCTTGATCCATAAAGTGGATTGATGCGGTGAGGACCGCAACATACTTTCCGTTTACTTGAAGCAGATACTAAAGTAAGTGTTGGTCTCTGGGGCTTCAATTACTCACATCCTCTTTTCCAGGAACGCGGATCTCTACTACTACTTAAGGAGTGCCCTTACACTCTTACGAGGCAATTACGAAGAAGAGAAAAGGAAAGAAAAGGATATATTACAGGGATACCTCGGGATGTGATATCCGTGTTTATATAAAGAAAGCATACCCTCTGAGGGGATTTACCTCAGAGGTATTTGGGTTATTCTGAATGAAAGAATTACTGAAAGAAAGTGTAACAGACCTACGATTATTTTTGATGATTTACTTGCAAATGAAATTTTTATATATAAAGTTTGTTTCCGTGAAATGCTCTGAAGATCTTAATTTTTCATTGAATATCGATTTAAAAATGAATATATTTTTGTTATTGCTATTTTTAGTGGGTTAGAAACCTCACTTGTTTTGCAATTCAGTCAGCTGTTTTGATAACAATATTTTATTGAGTTCCAGGGGTTTTAATGAACCATTTTAATTATACCTTATTTTTTAAGTTACATGAAAAATATAAAATTTTCATAATTTATAATTAGCCATTTACCTTTTGCTCTATTATTTAATTTTTTAAAAGCTTTTGATTTGATGTTGCTTTAGTTACTTTTTGTTCATGAAACCTAAATCGATTGGGACTTACAAGCTATAATAAGAATTCCGAACCAATCTATCGGTATCGGAATTCTTATTATAGAAGTGAGAATGGAACTCATGAACTGTTAAAGAGAAGTACAAAGCTCTAAACATTAAACTGTCAGTTTGGCTTTAGCACGTACTAGACAATCTGTTTGAATTTACAAGTGTATGATTCGATGACATTATCCGAGTATGAAATTAACTAGAAAAGCATCAATTTTAGGCGGTACTCTTACAAAACTTTGTCGAAGTTTATTAAATAATATGAATTTTGTGATGTTTCAGTTTATTTACGGTGACAGTTACCAATTACGATGCATTTCTCATTAATCATCTAAGTGGATAAACCTCCTTTTATTTATATAATGTGATTTATAGAGGGTTTATTTTTCAAGAAAATGTGATATTTTTAACTATACTTCCCAATTCTATTAATTCTTAAATTTTAACCGTAATGTTAGCAAAATGCGTATAAATAATTTAAAATAAAATAGGAGATTTAATGATATTTCTTTTAATCTAAATTTGGGATTTTCAATAAAAAAATTGACATACAAAAATTAAATATTTATATAATTTTAATCTGGGTTCCCCATTTTTAGTTTTTTTAGGGGGAGGGGGCATATTTATTGGAAGCCATTAAACATCAAGGGCGCTCCGTGGCTGAGTGGTCAAAGGCATCACTCTGCTAATCGCTTGAGAGCGTAGGAGTGTGGGTTCGATTCCCACCGTGGCCCTGGGTGTTTTCTTCGTTATCTTCTGTGGTTGTACATCTTTCATTGTGCTATTTGTCCTATTAACGACGAAGACTTTCTAGCGGATCTCAAGAATCAAGCATACAAGTCTGAATATATGTAATGTAATAAATAAATTAAACATCAAAATATGTCTGCGTTTAAAACGTTATAGCAGTCATATAAGACATGGTTTCTGACGCAATCGCTAGCACAATATGTTCAATGTTGTAGGACGAGGAATGCGTATCATAAAGACTTGCACAATGTGTAGATTTCTTTGGGTTACGATTGAATATTCTCGGACACTTGAACTGCAACATTTGATCGTCCAAAAAGTTTTTCCTCTCATGCTGTCTCGGCATGTGTTTTTGAACTCTCCATACCATTGTAGAAGGCTTCTTATATTGCTATGCACAAAAGGTGGTTTCCGTTAATTAAGCGCCATTTTGCACTTTTCTTTTTATTATTTGGTGAATCACAAAATGTCTGTAAAACAAAAATTTAAGATTTGCTATTTTCATAGGATTATTAATTGAAATGGTTGGATATAATACATTTGAAGCAATAAGAATCCTATAAATTATTTGTAACCCCCTTCGTTCTCTGAAAATTTTCCATTAGTAAAATGAAATAAGGCTCATCGTGACCGAATGATAGGACGGTGCTCTTTGCAGTATATCCTCCAGGATTCGACACCAACGAGATGGATGTTGCGCTTTGACAAGCAAATCTGTCGAGAGAGCGCTTGAGAATTTTCTGGGTTTCCCACCTTGCGACACGGGAATACGGCCTACTATCCTTAAAAGTTCCAATTTACGTCATAGATATTAAAATGTCTTACAAAATCCTTGTTAGGCTGTTCCCAAAGTGGCGTCAAAGTTTTTTATTAAAAGAAAAAACTTTGACTCACAATAACCTATGGTAGAACAGAACTCTTCAAAGCAAAAGGTTCTAAAGGTAAAAGGTAAAGGTTCAATCCCAGCCATTATTAAACAAGAGATGGATATTGCACTTCTGCATGCACGTTTGTTGAGATGGGTGCTTAGGAGATTTCTCCTTTTCCTTCCATGTGACACATGAATAAAGCCCACTCAAAAAAATCCTCACCGAAGGCAATTTACACGAAAGTTTTTAAAATACCTTAAGTCATTTGATTTTCCTCTACGTGGTGTCAAAGTTATAACACTTACATGACCACTGCGTCACAGTGATATACAAGTACAGCGCTTTTCAAATAACTGAAAGATCTCGGATTTAACCCCAGTCACTGTTGAATAGATCTATGATGCGCTTCTGCAGGAGTTTTCCTGTTTCCTCCCTTGCAATACGTGAATAGCCTCACCATTAGAATGGTCGGAAGGCAATTTAGAAAGACCTTCGGGTGATTGACACCACCTGGTGGGCAGCCTAAGTAATATAGAGCAGTCGCTTTAAAATAGTTTACCTTGCATAGTTCAGTATATTTGTATATCAAAAAGTTGAAAAACTTTCAATCTCTTCAATCAAATATTTTCTTAATTATATTTAATTTCCTAATTTTTAAGGAAAACTTTTCATTTAAATGATTGGCTTCTTAAAAGCTAATTTTAATTTTTCCAAATACATGTTTTCAAAGTGACCATATTAAATATAAATTTTTTAAATTAACGATATTATATATCTTAATTATTTTCAGATTGTGCTACGTTTAATGACACAAGCTCCTGCTTAGGACAGGCTGTAAAAAAAGCCCATGTTAAATCAAATTTAGAATATTATATAATTAAGATCTTATAAAATAATGTTAATAGCGAAATCACTATATGCAATGTAGGAATATAATAAAAAGTAAAAGGACATACTTATATTTTTCAGAAACTTTACTTAATTTTCAAAATATATTGTTTGACATTTTAAATTGTAATTGTCATTCATATTCAGTAGATAGTTCATTTTGAATGGGAATCAATACTGTTTAAACCTAAAATTTAATTTATGAAATCTAACATACAATTTAAGAGTTGCCAGTTGGGAAATAGTTAATTTTTCAACCAATATTTTTAATTTCAAAATATACAGTCAGTCACAAAAGTCTACGTACACATTTTGATTTTTGTATATTTTGCACATAACTCATAATTTCGAAAACTCAAAATTATTTTCACAATTATTTCTCATAATAACTCAGAATAAATAAATAAAATTATCAACATATTTGTTAAAACGCAATGAAAATAACAAGAGTTTCAAATTATGTGGTCACGAAAGTCTGCATACAGAGACAGGAAACTCAAATTTTTGGCAATAAGCAAAAATAAAAATACCATTAATACTTGGTAGGCCCTCCCTTTGAAGACTGCAATGACTGCACGCATTCGGTTTGGCATCGAATTCACCAGGTTCTTTGTTGCTTCAGGTGAAATTTGGGACTAAGCCTGCTGCTAGCCTTCTTTAGGGTTTCGACGCTGGTAATGGGTTGTTGTCTTATTTTTCTGTCGACTTCCTCCCAAATATGTTCGATAGGGTTAAGGTCTGGAGACTGTGGCACCCTTCACAGTCTTTGCTGTGTGCTTAGAATCTTGTTGGAAGACAAAGTTGCTTCCAAATCCCAATTTTCTGACTGATTCATGTAGGTTGCCTTGCAAAATCTTCAGGTATCCAAAACGATCCATAGTACCCTCGATGAAAACCAGATTGCCAACTCCAGCTGCTGCCATGGCACCCCAAACGATCACACTGCCTCCACCGTGTTTTATGGTGGGAGTCAAATTCTTGGGGTTCATTTCTATGTTTTTTTTTCCTCCAAACTTTTCCGCGGCCATCACTTCCAAAAATGATGAACTTGCTCTCGTCGGTGAACAAAACTGTTTTCCAAAACTCAAAATCCTTGTCAATATGTGCAGAAGCAAAGGCAAGTCTTTTCTTTCGGTTTACAGATGATACTAATGGTTTCCTTCTGGGAACTCTGCCATTGTAGCCGGCCGATCGAAGAATTCTAAGAACATTTTCTGGGTGTACCTGCTTACTAATTTCTGTTTCAATTTGATCCGCTAATTTTGGGGCACTAATTTTTGGATATTTCTTCACTTTTCTTACTATGGCTCTTGCTTCTCGATCATTGAGCTTCCTTGGACGACCACATCGAGATTTGCTGAGCACATTTCCGCGTTTAACAAAGTTTCTGTAGATTGTTTGCACAGTCGACCGACTTTTGTTTACAATTTTGGCAATTTCGGAGTAAGATTTCTTTTCACATTTCAATTTTACTACCAAATTTCGAAGTTCTAAGGATGTTTCCTTTCCCTGGCTCATTTTAAAGCAATTTGATATTGTAATATCATGGAAAATACTAACGATGAACTAACTACAAAAGTGTCACCTCAAACTTTTATAGTTAGTTTTGTAGTTAGTTAACCTTCAACAAATCTTCATATGTAAGTTTTCTCTTCTCAACCAAACGTGTGTATGCAGACTTTTGTGACGCGCTAATTTTTACATATTCACAAAATTTCCCAGTAGATGAAACTTTTTTAATTGTGTAAATCACAGTTTTTAGTGAAAACGGAAATATTTATTCTATTTTGCAAATTAAAATCTAACTCAGTTTTGAAATGTGTGCCCTTTTTTAGGGTTGTACGTAGACTTTTGTGACTGACTGTACTATTGTCATCGTACGAAAAATCTAAGTTTTCCACAAAGAAAATAGAATTTTAGGTTTGAATTAACGTTAACTGAATATTTCTCCTAGGAATTGACGAATTTTTACGCTTTAATTTAAGCCGATAATGCTTGTTCCATTACTAGATTTTTGTTGTTTGATGTATAGTTTTCTAGATTAAATATTTCATTTGTCAAAAATGGTAATATTCGCAGATATCAAATAGCATTTTTCTTATGTAGCTTCTTTCTTTATCAATAATTTAACAATATCATAAATATTTTAGATAGAAGTTGCTAATTTAAGCAATTCCTTAATCAAAAATTCGAATTCCATTTGTCAAATTTTTAAATATACAATCAGAATTTTATACATGAGCAATTTAAAAATATTTATCAATATACAAGAATATTTATAAAGACTTAATGTGAAATAAATTGCTTATTACCATGGAAAATAAAATTACGATTTAATCGACGCAATATATTTGTTATAAGAATATAAGACAAAATTTTAATTTCTTTGATTACGTTGTGGTTAAAATATACTTCTTAAATACAATTTTTCTAAAAAGAATTATTGTTTAATTATATACATATATATTAAATACATTGAAATTTCCCTGAAGTTTGTTTTAAACATTTTTTAACATAATCAGTAAAATTAAGAAATATAACTTATCTCTAATTTAATAAAACTATTCATATAACTTCATATTCATATGAATAAAACTTCATAAAAATATCAATTATATTTCAAGCAAGGCAAATAATTCAACATGAAATAATTTCATTCAGTAAATATTTGGTTATTTTAAAATTTTTTCACAAAAATTTATTCACCGTGTCAAAATAAACGATACTTACACATTTTAGTTTAAAATATTTTTGTAAATAATCTTGAAAGGCATACAAAGTAATTTAATTAATATCTTGTAAAATATTTTAAAATTTAAATTTCTTTTTGCTGCAGAATATGTGTTTTTTCGTAAGATACATTAAAATATATTTAAAAGTAAAATATCTCAATAGTATAAAAAAAATATAAAAACACCAAAATCAAGACTAACTTAATGTATGTTTAATATTTTTACGAATAAATATGTAAAATATATAATTTGAGGTCAACATAGTCGCTAACAATTGAATGAGTCATTAATAGAAGTCCATATACAAATTTAAAATTCAATAGCTTCATATTACACATCGTTATTTTTTGAAAGATTTCTATTTAAATCTATGAAATTTTTTTCATATCAAAGTAACTCCTTTTTTACATACTTTTCTTCGCCCATCAATTATTTTACTTGTATTTTCCTGAAATAAATTATAAATACTTGTTTCCGAGAACAAATTGGAAGTCCAAGTAATTACTTGTTAATCAGTGTTACTTTAAATCTAAATTTTCGTGGAAATCTTCTTGCCCCATTTTAAAAATTATTACCTCAGGTCGATGAATCTTGAACATCTGCGTTATTATTGAAGCTTCTTTTTCCAAATCAAGCCAGCTGTCCTGTCTAAACTGATTATTATAACGATAGCGGTGTATAAGTAAAGCTAAAGATTTAGCTGCATAAATGATAGCATTTTCTATTTTCAAGTGAGCTTTGATGAAATAGCATAAACGAGCACAAAACCTCAGAAAATGTGCCGCATTAAAACCATGAAAATATTCTGCACGAATAGCGTAATCGACTATCTTTTTAAAATGCTTATAACACAGTATTTTTTTATCTTTTGCTATCGGATTTGGATCGTTGCTAATTATTAATTTTATAACATCTTTCAAGTTAGCGCTGACTTTCCAATCTCTGCTGCATTGTTCCTCCTCTGGATCATCGGTTTCAATAGATTCTTTTATAACAAAATGTATGATCTGCTCAGTAAATGAGATTATCTGTTCTCGAAATCTCTCCTCAGGAGTTAAAGAATCCATGATCAAATGAAGTTGCAAATAAATGAGCCGTCTTAAACACTCATGTACTTTATTATGAAGATGTTTTTATTAGATTTGTATTCATCCACTTATCATACGTTAACTAAATCGAAATTATCGATTTCAACCAAACAACTAACTCAATATATGATGAACCCTTGACGTTTAAGCTATTTCTGTTATTTTGAATCTTCGCGCAGCTCTTTACTACAGACACACAATCAATTAAATTATTCGCCGTGCATGTTTTAGAATGAAACTATTTTTCCTTCAAGCATTTGGCATTTTGCTAATATTGATTCGGAGACTAAAGCGGATGAATACATGATAAAAACTGCATGAATCTACTGTTACAGTTTTAAAAGCTATCGAAAGTTCCATTGTGCAACGTATGGGACGGGGACAAGGGTCAGAGATCGGGAGAAGGCTCTAGACTGTCTTTCTTAGAGGCATCTTATTCAAGCTTCTCAAAGATCATCATCAACGGAGATAGTGACTTTTGTAAGTATAAGTCCCCGGATACCTTACGGTGCCAACACAAGGGGCAAGTTTTCTAGTGTTTTGACTTGGACTGCATGGACTCTTCGGAGTCCACCGGACAGATGGAGGTTTCACCTCCAAACCCTCCCCCTCAGGCTACGGACTTAAGTTCACATGACTCTGAAATCGGGATGAGGGCCATCAGCTATAAAATTAGACTAACTTCCGAATATATTCAGAAGATTAGTAATGAGGAACTTACGGACAGTGAAATAGAACTACTGCGAATACACAGCATCGAGCTGACGAAATTAACTGAGCTCCTTGCGAGTTACCAAAGGGAGAAAACCTCGAAATATAGGGATACTCCAAAAACTAATGTAAATGCGCCACCGCCATTCTCTGTTACAACTAATAATCGATTTGAAGTCCTAAGCGACAGCGATGATGTCGAAATTGTATCAGAAAATGAAGACTACCCGGAACTTAGCCAAACTGTTAAAACCTTAAAACCTAAGTTAGCCATCAAAAGAAAAATTGAGGAAAAAATTAATGTCTCTAACAAAAAATCTAATGAAGTCACAGATAATAACAATGAAATGAGTGATGCTCAAAACTTCCAACCAGCCAAAAAGAACACTAAAATACCACCAATAGTGATAAAAGACCAAACAATTAATTGGAAAAATCTACAGGAACTCTTCAAATCAAAAAATATATCAGGTTACAAAGGAAAAATGATGGGAACTGAAATTTTAACATTAAAAGTGGATAATGCCGAAACACATAGAAAAGTCACCTCAGCTTTAGACGAAATAAAAACCACCTACCATACTTTTGTCCTCCCAGAAGACAAGAATCTAAAAATAGTCATACGCAACCTTCCGCCATACTATGATGCAGAAGAAATAACTCAAGAATTAATCCAAGAGGGGTTTCAAATAATCAATGTTACCCAGATGACCAAAAAAGTTGACGGGAATAAAATCAACTTACCTCTATACATTGTTACCCTCCCTAAAAATGACAAATCAAAAGACATTTACAATATGTCTCACATATTTAACCTAGCGGTTAAAATAGAAACATACAAAGGAAGAAAAGGAGTAACGCAGTGCTTTAGATGCCAAGGCTTCTTTCATGCACAAACCTCATGTCACCACAATTTCAAGTGTGTGAAATGTGCAGGGGACCATCACCATTCAAATTGTCCTAAGCCGACTACCACACCTGCGAAATGCGCCAACTGTGGCGAAGCCCATCCTGCTAGTTTCAGGGGATGTAATAAATTCCCCAAAATAAAAGGAAAACAAAATCTAAATGCACATATAAAAAGTACAATTGTACCCAGTTCAAACCCCAAACTAACATACGCAAATGTACTGGTTCAAGAAAACGACACAATAGTTAAAACAAAGGAATCAATAAATGAAGCAAAATCAATTGCAAATGAGCTAAAATTACTAGTAAATTATGTGCAAAATTCAGGAATCCTAGAATTAACTGCTCAATTGAAAAAATTTAACGAGGCCATGGAGGCCCAACAAAATGGAACAATAACAGCAAATAATGAGTAACAACCAACAAAGCTTTAGCCCACTCACAGTGGCAACTTGGAATGCACAAAGCATTAAACCAAAGACGCAAGAACTCATAAACTTCCTGGATCAATATAACATTGACATAATCTTACTCACGGAGACGCATCTAACGCCTGCAATCAAATTCAACATACCAAATTACAACGTATATAGAACTGATAGAGCTCACCACAAAGGAGGTGGAACAGCCATAGCAATTAAAAGATCATTAAACTCAACGATTTACAGCAACAATAATAATAATGGTTATGAAGAAACTTCTATAATTGTCACCTTTAAACCCAAAATAAATATCAAATTTACGAGCATTTATAATAGACCTCAGCACATACTAACTTCACAGAACGTTATTGATATATTTTCAACCAATTTTCCAACCATCATAGGTGGAGATCTAAATAGTAAAAATATACACTGGGGATGTAAAATTACTAATCAAAATGGAACCACAATATTAAACGCTGCACAAAACTATAACTATACAATAGTAGCACCAATAGAACCAACGCATTTTGACTATAGAAATAAAGGAGATATATTAGACATCTTTCTAAACAATAGCCAAATACCACTTTCAGCTAATACATTAAATGAACTATCCTCAGACCACCTCCCAGTTATTGGATGTCTGGGAATAAATAAAATAATTGAGCAAAAATATCTGTACAGAACAAACTGGCAACTATACTACAACATTCTACAGGATCAATACTGGAACAACAATGAAGAATACCATCAAACACATATAAATATGCAAAATAAAATCTCGGAGGATATAAGAATATTCACTGAAAACATAGTAAATGCAAAAAATACAGCAACCATAACAGTAAAATATCATAAAAATTATCTAAGGCTTCCCAGCAATGTAAGAGAAATAATAAAAGAAAGAAACAGAACTAGAAGAATATATCAAAAAACCCTTAACCCTCACTACAAAACTAAAGTGAATAAATTGAATAAACAAATTAAAAAACTTTGTGACGAAATCAGAAATGAAAACTGGAAACAAAAAGTCGAAAAACTGACAACAGAAAACAACTCTATTTGGACTTTTGCCAGGCAACTTAAAAGGAAGAAAACTCAAAATAACAGGCTTCAAGGTCAAAACGGTCATGTTTACTCAAATGAAGAAAAACTTGAAATTTTCTCAAACTCGTTATACAGCCAATTTAATCCAAATCCGGATACAAACAATACTTTTACTAAAAATGTTGAACATAACGTGGACAATTTTATAAATAATAATCAACCAAAAGCAACAATAAATCCTACAGACGTAGAAGAGTTAATAGAAATTGTTAAGAAGCTAAAAACCAAAAAGGCACCAGGAGGAGATAAAATCTCCAACTCTATGATAAAATACTTACCAAAAGATTATCTATCAAAACTCGTAAATATTTTTAATGACTGTATAAAATACTGCTACTTCCCTACAATCTGGAAAATTGCTGACATAATATTATTTCCCAAACCAGGCAAAGATCCCAGAAAAGCAGAAAATTATAGACCTATAAGCTTACTACCCATAATAGGTAAAATATTTGAAAAAATTATTTATAACAGAATCAAACCCTATTTTCATTTGCTACCAAATCAACAGTATGGATTCAGGAAAAATCTATCGACGGTTAAACAACTTACTAGAATAATAGAAATTATTGGTGACAATCTACACAAAAATTTATACACTGCCATGGTAATGCTCGACGTATCAAAAGCGTTTGATAGAGTTTGGCACAAAGGACTTATTCAAAAATTAATCAATATCAATATGGACTCAGATATCATCTTGCTACTAAATTCATACTTAACAGATAGATATTTTCAAGTCACGCAAAATAACCAAAAATCACTAACGCGAAAAATAAATGCTGGTGTACCCCAGGGAAGCATCCTTGGGCCGATACTATACTTATTCTTCACATATGACTTCCCCATGGATGAAACAACAAAAATTGCTTTTTACGCTGATGACACGGCCATTTTGGCTGAATCAAGTAACCCTAATTATGCAATACAAAAACTACAATCTTCGCTCTATAATATAGAAAACTGGTGCAACTATTGGAGAATTAAAATAAATGCAGAAAAATCACAACTGATTCTGTTTAAAAGAAATAGGAGAAATAAATTCAAACACCGGAATAAAAATGGACTAATCTTATTTGGCAGAGAAATACCAAAAGTATACTCTGCTAAATATCTGGGTATTACATTAACGAGTGACTTGAAATGGACAAAACATATAAACAATGTGATCACTAAGGCCACACAAGCTTATGGGTGTTTAAAAGCAATTATAGGTGAAAAATCAAACCTTTCGCTCAAATTTAAAAGACTTCTATACATTTCAATGATAAGACCAATTATAACATATGCATCCCCAGTATGGAACTTTAACAACAAAATGGATAAAAGGAAAATTAATAGTTTTCAGTACAAAATATTAAGAAAAATTACAAACGCCCCATACTTTATCAGAAATAAAAATATAGCTAAAGATTTAAAAATAGACGATCTAGCCGAACATATAAGAAAGTTAAATAATAAATTTTTTGAAAAAGCTCAGAACTGTGAAGCAGCAAACTTCAACGAAATTTTTAAATATCAATATCTTTCAGAAGACTGCAAATATAGACCAATAGCGAGATATTTTCTTAAGGAAAGAGATAAATGTAAATAGTGTATATAGTGTATATATTTTCACCTACTTGTATTAATAACCGGAATTATTTATCTCCAATTTTGTCTTTTTGAACTCTAAATTTTATCATGCAAACGTTCTCTTTCGACATTGAAAATTCTCATTTCTGGTAACCACGCCCAGTTATGAAACACTCATAGCTGATTGGCTATTACACGCAGTCAAGATAGCGCTCTCCGTGAGTAAAGACATGTTTTTTCTCCTCATGGAGCTACTACAGATGAAGAAGTAAAGTGCCTGCTATGCAGGCCGACACTTCGTAAAACATATTAGATCCAAGATTGTGCAACGTAAATTTTGAAATAGCATTCATCTTCGATCAACCAGAGTAAAGAATTTATGGCCTCACACTTTGATCGGGATTTATATGCATGTGTCATCGGGAAACAGAACCTTCTATATATTTAAATTATATTTTCTGTATATTTAAAAAACTAAACTATCTTCTATATATTTAAAAGAAAATATTTAAAAACTAAATTAATAAAGTGTTTCTTGTATACAGTCTTGTCAGATAAAAACGTAAATAAAGTTGTTATTGTTATTGTAATGTATGTTTTGACAAATGTTTTTTCATTCGTTCATATTTTTTAGACATTTTGGTAAAAACTTATCATTTAAGCTTCACTGTGTGCCTTAAAATATATCTTAGCGCTATTTCTTATAATATTTAACTTTTGTGGAAAAATTCTTTATATTAGATTTATGACTTAGTTCCAACGAGATATTTTGATTGGGTTTTGTGTCACTATCTTTTGACTATTTTTAATTAGCAATATGTTTGACAAAATAGTTTGAAATTTATAAAGTAAAAGATTTTTAAGATTGGGATTTCAGAAAACAGCTAATTATCCATAAAATATGTGTTGAATAAAATTATCATGCATTTGTGATATCTTGGTATATAAAGATGTCCTCGTGATATTGCGTTTACGATACTGATCTAGTCAAAAGGTAGTCCTCATAGCTAGGCATGCTAAGAGGACCGTCCTTTTCTTCTTTTTTTTAAATATAGAATTTAATCTCTTTTTATTTTTCTTCTGCGGTATAAAGACTTAAGAACAAAATATTGGTATCGTAAATTAAGAGATCAAAGCTGTGAGGTAGTGTTATATTTAATAATGCAGAAAATAATTCGAGTATATTGAAATCGGTACTTATAAAAAAGTAACAATTGAATAAAAAATAAACACATAATTTATCTTAAGCGATGACATTCTCTGAAAGTAGTCATCTTAATGAGAAATACTGCTTGGAAGAAATTAACAGTTTTCTGAAATTTTGACGCATGTTAGATTTATCCAGTGAGCACTACTCATTTTTTTTTTCAATCTCTGAACAAAGGTATCATTCTGATCGATATTGTTACATATTCAGCCATACATAAAAGTTGTCTTTGGGTGCTTTCTTACGATTTCACCATCAACTAAAACTAATATAGTCCTTGTGAAATTTGAATCTATAAAGCCTCTTATATTTTGTAGTGAAACATTTATCATGAAATAAATCTATATTCTTTAAAATAAAACACATATCTTGGTAAAATGAAGATTCATATCTTTGATCGTTTTATAGTTCTTTAAATTCGTAGGGAAATTAATTAGTTTAGTTTCAATTAAATGTATAATTTTCCTTTTAATATTTCATCAAAATTGAACAATGAATTTAATTAGTAGACTAGTATTAATAATCATGCGCTGCATTGTAGGTTAGGTTATAATAATGTCCTACCACAGCTATTTATTTCTGCAAAGGTCACTAAACACAGTCAACTGTCCCACAATTTTGAACTACTGTCTAGTGAAAAGTCGACACCTGATCAAGCATTCTCTCCTCCACGACATATTATTGGTGGAAAATTGGACTGTCGAAACCTACCTAATAGTATTGCATTTTTCTTAGCAATAATTTTGAATTTGATTCGCTGGAGATAAAGACGCAAATGAATATTGATCTTACTATTTATCGTACCTAAATTTTTTCTTTTTATTTTGCATTTAAAATGCTTTTTGTCCAAATAATTAGAGAGACAAATGTATCGGATTGTTTTGATTAAAATGTAAAATAGTCTGATATTTTCTACATCTCAGATCGTCAATCACAGGTTATTTGTGTAGCTTCAAAATCATGTTAACGGACAATACATGTATAAATAATTGTGTTCCTCATAAATTATTAGAATTTTATTATTGATCGCCCTTAGTAAACTTCTTAATGGCACGCTAAGTGATATAAATTGAAGAAAAAGAGTTGCAGGTCTAAATAATTTTAAATTACAAAGGAATTGTTTCGAATCACAAAAAGAAAATGCTGCAAGAGCAAACGCTTGGAATATCCGATATTAATAATTAGAGAAAGAAAACGATGCTTAATTGAATTATTGACAAAATTATTGAATGATGATGTTTTTGAAATCAATAGAATGTTCATAAAATATTAAATAATTTTATTTATAATTTGTTATATAATTATTTTTTCAAATAGCATAATCGATATTATAACTCATTAGAGTTCTATAGCTTGGTAAAAGTATGTTAAGAAATTTAAAGAATACGCCCTAAAATATTTGCTAACATGATAAATAAATATGTTGTTGTTAATCCCAGATGGTCCAATTCCAATACTAGATCAACTTTACAAGTCCATAAACAGCTAGGAAATCCAAAAACATAAAGGGGTTTGAAAAAGTCTCTTCCAAGTCAAAATTCAAGCAGATAAATAAATATAACTATGTATTTATATTGCTCTAGAGCCATGTAAGGACAGTTATCTGGGATGCATCTTGCGATGCATTTGGGGTCAAGGCAGTGTAACTCTAAAATATTGTCACAGTTTCTATTTTTTAATAACACTCCAATAACGTAGGGAGACTAAGCCATAGATAAACACAGAGGAAAACATGTCTCAATTTGAAAGTGTGGTTTTTTTTTTTTTCCCACTCTTAGCCGATGGTCCTCCATTGATTTAGTGTGAAAGATTGCAGTGAAAATTATCAAATCATACGTTGATCTCAACACTTAATTTTGTTTAAAATTTAGAATATATGCATTTTTCTTATTTACAGCATTAACTGCATTTGTGTAATCGTTTGTTCTGACTTTGTACGGTCTCACTTCTCGCAGATGTAGCCAAATTCAACCAGGATTTTTGGTCAGCTCGTTAAACACGACACATCGAATGATTGGGACGTCAATAAATAAAAATCAATTTATGTTCTTTGGCTGTGTTAGGATCAAATCTGTTACATTTATAATCATTAAACAATGCAGTGAGCTCCAGTGGCTTAGTAGCTTCACGCCGCTTCCCGTAAGCTCAGCTAAATGAAACATCATTTGCCGCGGGCAGTGGTTGGGAGGGTGACCACGGCGTGCTCTCCTTCACTGGGTTGCTGGAGCTCCGTGGGTTGGAGACGTGTCCCCGTTAATATGTGACGTCCAAAGTCCTTCCTCTGGTGTGGCGTGGATGCGGAGAGGAGGGTGCCAGCTCAGGTGTGGCCTCGTCACCTGACCGTGGTTCAAAATTACGAGACGCCTTAAAAAGAGCAAAATCGTACTTTCACCTTCGTGGCGCTCTGATCCAAACGAAAGACGCTCCCTTTGACTTAATTCGCACTGCCAAAGGCAAAAGCGAGCTTGGCTTGTACAAGTGTCATAGGAAAACAACAACAAACAATGGAGTTATCACGTAAAAATTAAAACTATTGTTGGTGACATGTTTCTAGAAGATTACTGTACACACAAGGGCTAATTAAACCAGAACCAATAGTTTTAAATCGATTCTGAATTATTACTAACATCCAAGCCTGAGATGTGATTCGAACCCACGAACTGCTGAACCGAAGGTTTGAACCATTAATTGGCCATTAACAACCATTAACCATTAATTGGCAGTTCTGCTTGTAAAAAATTTTGTTTATTCAAAAAAAACTTTGACCTTAAATGATAAAATTTTTTATTTTATGTATTTAATTTGTCGAATTTAGTTTACCGAAAATGTTTTAATCCTTTTCAAAACTGTTGGTGCATTTCCATTATACTTCCGACCGATAATCGCCTTAACGGAAAAGAAAAAAAAACATTTGCATTACATTTGCATGCATTATGTATTATTTAAAAAAGATTTACATTTTTAGAAACTTCTAAAAAGTACAAACATATTATATTTATATTTTATAAACTAAATAATTATCCTTTATCGACAAAACTTATTTAAACGCCAATATCTATTTCTAGCAGAAACTGTTTATCAATCGCATTAATGATCGATTGCGTAAATATAATGTAATTGTAGTTTCGATGTAACAAAATTAAATTTTGCTGTGTTTGGCTGTTTTTTGCCCTTGGGAATTTCTGACCGCAGTGCTCTTAACTGACAAAATTATCACCCACCAATCTTTTGCACGAACTAGCTTTAGCTTTGTACAGCGTTTAGCTTGTTTACCATTATTTATCACTTTTTAGTCAATTTTTGTGCAAAAAAGTTTGATTGGTATATATTAGATTTAAACTAAAATTTTGAGTCAATAAAATCATTATGGAGGAGCGAAAATAATATATCTACGTTATATTATTTTCGCTCCTTCATAATAAACATACTTTTTCTTTAGAATCATAAGCGGTGTATAATAGAAAAGTATTTAATGACAAAACATTCCAATTCTGAAGTTCAGCGAATTCCGGAAATCGAAAATTGAAATTCTGAAGCATTATGCTTCAATAGAGCACAAATCATTATTGTTTATATAAATTAATTTTATTATTTCATTCATTATTAATATCTGGTATATAAATAAATTATTTTGAATCTCAAATCATTATGTGAAATTAAAATAATTATTCTCAAATATAGTGGGTGAATATAGTATCTCAAACATAGCATTACTTGTATTTAAAATGGGAACCCAAAATGTTACAAAGCATCCTTATCAATTGACATACATGCAGAAAACATGATAAATAAAAAACATTTTGCATTTCTCAACTTCGACTAAAATCAAAATAATGGTATAAATAATTTTCCATCCAAACAAAATAATTATTATCAAGTACGAACAATATTAATTATCAAGTTCCTCATGTTCCTTTGAAGAATTTTTACAACTTCTTCTCAACATGGCTATAAAACGTCTTCGAAACTGAACAATTAAGATACATTTTATTTCATAATTTCAGTTTAAAAATAAGTATTTATTATAAAATGAATAAATCATAGACATACGCTGTTTAAAATGCAATGAAAAGTTTTTCAAAACACACAAATTTAGCAGAGAAAATGAAATCAAATCTTTTTGATCCTTTTTCTTTCAAGGAATTTCTCCATGGAAGATATTATCAAAGGAATGAAAGAAAATATTAAAAGAAGATGCTGAACTTGATGTGTGGAAAAGGACATAAAAACCTTTATATATAAAGGATGCGAAATCTTCTATACGCTGATAATTTTATGGAAGAACAGCGAAAAAAAAATTAGATTTTCATTTCCTAAAATACTATAAGATATAGGAATTTAATGATAATACAAGTCAATTGAAGTTTTAGAATAAAGTATTTTATTGATAAATTTAAATTTATAAGCTTTGATTATAATGTGTGGTGAAGGTGAAGCCAATGAACTTGAAATACACCATTTAATACTAACTGTGAAACACACACAGTTAAGAGCAAATCTAAATTTGGTGACTAATAGAACTATATTCTTTATCAAAGAGAGCTACTGTGACAACAGATATTAATAAAGCATAGAGCGCAGAAACTTAAAAGCATGGGCCAAAAATCTTGTTGGGCGGACTCCATTCTGCTCTTGCTTCAAAATAACACTAAGTTCAATGTCTTCTAGTTTTGCTTCAATGCAAAGGACATAAAAGTACCTGAAATCGAATATAGTCTTAATTTAAATGAAGTAATAACCTGACCCAGTAAGAAAACTGAAAAAAAAATAATATTCTAAAAGAATGAAAGGTAGAATATTATAAAATAAAACATTTGTTATTACATTCAACATGATGAAACAGCTATATTCAGTTTCAAAGGAAAAAATATAACAATAAAGTTGTAACTACTGGAAACTAATAATAAACAAAGTAATTTATGAATCGTATAGCTCAACTTCCCTTTTTTACATCTTCTATCGATTTCTTATTGTATATTTCTTAAGTTTATTCTCTACTGAGCATTAACGTCATCTCTTATCAATTAGTAGTTATTATCCCTAATTATATAGTTAGTAGAGTTATTTCTCTCTCTCCCACACACATATATATAAACATATTTTGGAGACCAGTGGAGGCATATAAATATAAACACACACACTGGTTTCCAAAAGATAAAGAACAATTGGTTATTTTGCGCCTAATTTGCAAATGAATGAATGTAAAAATGCCAAATTTGAATGATGTGTGCGTAAAATAGGTTTATATTGATCGCAACATAGAGTTTACCATTATAAAAACGCATAAATAATTTACAACAAAATTTAGCTGGAACAATCTATGAAAAAAGAATAATCACAATCTATTCATCTCAAACCCTCAAGATATTCCTTAACAATTACACCTCGATGAGGTCGTGCGTTATCATCTATCGGAATGAAATAATACTCAATTGAACCGGCATACGAGCAGACATATGGATGAAGAATCTTATCCAGATATCCCATACCAATCACAGTGCCTAGAACACATATGCAGGTCAGTGTGATCACTGAGATATATCCCTGGCTAAATCATTGTCCCACTACCTTGATAATTGTGTCTTTTCACAATGTAGAATTGATAATATCTGGTAGTTTTTACCATTCAGATCAGCCTCGCGTGTTAAATCACTCTCTTGTGTGAATCTGGATTCTTGTGTAAAGAGTGCGAAGGTCCATTGCTGTTTGGTTCAAGAAACGTGCAAGATAAGGGCCCTTTTCTGTCATTCGGAGAACAGAATTCACCTAACTGGTCGCATAAAGACCTACATGGTTAAGACAACTTCGCATCGTACTAGCGGATATTTTTCTCCCTGATTTTTGGACCGAAATAACTATAAAACGGTCATCTGCATGTATTGTAGCTCGTGGTCGGCCAGGAGCATGTCATCTAGACACAGAAGCTTCGGTTTGATATTGATTTTAGAAATCGTGGGCCACACTGCGAGATATTAATATCATCAGTCTGTGACATCCCCATTTCCATTTATCCGACCACCCACCACCTTAACGTATTGGGAAAACGGGATCTTTCAGACATTGCAGGGCCCCATTGGCTACTAGCTAGGTATCTGCTAGCAAACATTGAAAATCAACAGAAGTTGCACGTGTAATTATGAAAGCCTAATGTTTGTATATTCTCTCTCTCATGGTCAAAGAACAAGTATATACCTGATCTTTCCTATCAACCACCTTGGGCATGGATGTTTGTAGTGGTTCGGAATCCACTTTAAACCGTAGATCCCGGTCTAATTAGCCCTCGTGTGCAAAAAATGGCCGTTGAGCGACAAGCAAACCAAACCAAACCTTTCCTATCAAATAAAAGAGGTAGCTGGCATTTTTGCATAAATTTGCACAAGATCATTTTTGTCATCTATATCGCTTTTACAGTCGAGTAACACAATCTTCAATAATAAATATCCATTGTTTATTAGTTACAGTTCTTTGTAGTAGTACAAAAAATCAATTGAGATTATCTCAAGTCTCTATGAGTAAACAAGAGTTCAATACATACCTGGCAGTTTCTAATTATTAACTTTAGAACGGTTACATTAAGGATGATTCTTTACGTAGTCATTAATATACTTTCTCTTTACAGTCCAATAGAAACGTTTAGCAATTTTTTGAAATGAATTTTTTTCTCCATAATGAAACTATCTTTTAAAATAATTTCTCAGTTTGGAGGGATAATCTTGTCAAGTTTTTTCGGGTGATTTTTTTTGTGAATAGGAAAAAGATATCGTAATTTTTCAGTATTCAACTTTTGTATCTTTTTAACAGTATTTCTCTGATACACATAATCCTGAGCTTTTATCATCAATCATCAGCTTCACTAGCAATCAGTTGTGCAATATCATGGGAAAAAGAACCAAGTAAATATGCAACCAACTTTTCTTTTTCAACGTTTAAAATGGTTAACTGGCGTTGAAACAAGTTTCAGAACAGGAAATATCATATTCTTTGGGTTCAATGTCTCGAGTTAATTTTTTTAACTGATATTTCGTTGAAATATTATAATGATCCCGACTATCGCGCAATAGCACTACGGAAGCAGCAAAATGAATTTTGAAACATAAGATAAAAACACAGCCTGTTCTTCTCGATTCTAAAAAGGAAGATAATGGGAATGTTGGGAATGCTGGAAGTATGTGTCTTCGTTTATAATTGTACATTTATTTTGCGTTCTGTGCAATCCTAGAATATTACAAATAAATGATTGCTAAAATAATGAGTTATAAATTCACTGCACAAATTTAACTGAGTGCGTTATAATAATGCCAATAATTTATTTTAGCTGTCCACTCAATAAATGTTTGGCCTTCGATCCATAATTTTAGTTTCTCTAATTCAAAGTTTTCTTGTTGCTTTGCCGACATAATTCTTCCTTCGGCTTTATCACGAGAAGTTTGTTCTTCCTCTTGAGTTGCTTCTCGTTTTGCTGTGTTCGCTTTCTCCTCATTCATTCATTATAATTTGTAATACATTGTATTCGAATTTTTCATCGTATTTTTCATTTGTTGTTAATATTTGTATCTTGAAATTAGGATAAATAGCAATGCTCATTTTATCAGCCAATGACTGAATTCCTACAATTTTCGAGATAAGTCATATTGACAAAAAGAGGAGTTCGAAATATCAAATAATTTAGTGAAAAGACTTAAAGTAAGTTTTCATAAAGTTTTGAAAATTGAAATTGTTCCTCAGTAAAATTAAGTTTATAAAAATTTTTAATGACACTTGATTATTGTAAGTTACCATTAAAATATTTAATTTAAACCAATTTTACACGTAAACGCTTATACCGTTAATAAATTGTATTTTCGTATCGATACATGATTAATGTTTCCCTTTAGATAATGCGATAACGTTTTTTTAACAAAAATAATCAAAAATTTTTAAATATTAAATGGAGAGCTGTTTGGTGCTCCAGCGCTGGTAGAAGAACGAGACCTCTTTTTTACCGTGCATGTAAGCTACCGTTCTGGTACAAGTGCAAGGGTTAAAGTCGCGGCATTCTTTCAATTACAACATAAAGAATCTGAAACGAAATAATAAAATTAATTGATTATATATTCAGGAATCCCTTAAAAAAGTTATGAACTTAAAATCAATTTAAATTTGGCAAAGTTTTGTCACAGGTCTTGACAACAGTCCATCTGCACTTTTTAATGTTACGACTTTGACTTTTCCATCATGTCCATGATGCTCAGAATTAGCTCTACAAAGTTTTCATTTTAATATCCATACAAAGTTGGTAGCTGATTGTCACCTGCAAAGAGGGCAATGCCACCGATAGTTAAACTTTCGTTTTGCTTGCTGCGATCGTTGCTGCAATTGAAGAATGTATTCCTTTTGCCAACGATTCCAGAAATGCTGGACGATTCTTTGGGTGAGTTGCCATCTGGAAAGACAATTAATCATCGTTATTTGGTAGTCTTGTTGAAGTATAGCTGTTGAGGGACCACCAGCTATAAAATGTCTTGGAGTTAGTGTTGTGAAATCGTTTGATTTGTCAGACATCGGTGATGTGTGACGCGAATTTAGATAAGCCTCAATTTGTGTGAATATTGAATAAAGTTCTTAAAAGGTTAATTTTATGTTGAATATGATTTTTCTGAGACGCTGTATTACCTATTTTATGTTGGACTCCCAAAGTCCTCCCATATGTGAAGCACTTGGTGGATTGAAATGCCATTCTATTCCATTCTTATTTAAATAATGTGACACTTCATTATTATGTTCATGTGATTTAAAAAGTGAAATGATTTCTGCTTTTAATTTACGATTTGCTTTTATGAAATGAAAGCCACAATCACTATAAATACGCAAGCATTTTCCTCGACGAACGATAAAACATCTGAGGGCAGCGATGAATGAATTAGTTGATAAGTCACTAACGAGTTCTAAATACACCTCTTTTGATGCAAAACATATGAATAGAGTTAAATATGCCTTAAAAGTTTTAACTCTAGTAGCTCTTGAAATTTTTACTGAGAAAGGCACACAGTAGTATACACCACAATGTGTAAATGGTTGAGATGGATTTACTCGTGAGGCTGGTAAATCTACCATTTGTTACGTTAATCTTTGAGCTCGGTAACATTTGCAAATTACACATCGCGATCATTTTTTGTACTGCTGATCTTGCTGAAACAACCCAGAGCTGCTGTAGCACACATACTTGCATTAATTGAGCACCAGCATAGAGATGATTCAAATAAATATTTTTAAGATTAATTTCGTTAATAAGTTCTCTTTAGGTAAAAGAATATGACATTTTGGGGATCAGAAATGTTCGCATGTTATAGTCTACCGTCTATATTTAATTAACCCTACATGTAACACTGAACTAAGTGATAAAAGTTTACTTTTCAGTGATGGAGTTTTAAATTTCTGCAAGGTTCTATTCTGCATTGAAAACTTCTCTTTGTATTTCTTTTACACAAAACAGCAAAGCACGTTTAATTTCTGAAGCAGTAAGAAATCCTACTTTCTTTTATCTGACGATTGTTTACAGTTTTGTATAAATTGAAAGCAATATGTCAGAACTTGTTTTAACTTTGATAAAGAAGAAAATGCTGTTAAAAAATCATAGTTTTGAAATTCTTCCATTATTTGAGTAATTAGACTTAAAATTCACATTTGATTTCTATTTTGTCTTCATGTTTTTCATGAAATTGTGCATCAAAGGTTATGAATTTTAAGTTAACTCGAACTTATTCCGCGAGAGGCGCAATTTGAAGAGTTTTCTAAACTTGGCACATAATGCGAGGTGGTTTTTGGTAAGAATTCATTAAATAGTGCTACACGATTAGCTATGAATGTTTCCCATCGATTTGAGGGTGAATTTAACCAAGTAAGAATGATTGGAGAATCGGAGCAACAGAATGTTTTATAGAAGGAAAGATTTGTGGCCGAAATTAATGCTGATATTAATTTGCCCAACAAATGAACTCCGCATAATTTTAGTCTGAGCAACGTTAACATTTTTAATGGAGCTATTTTTGATTAAGATGTAATTAAATTTACTTTAAGGTTTCCATTGTTATTTATGGATCGTATAACAGCAGTATATGCTTGTTCTGATGCATCAATGAATCCCTGTATCTCATATCTTACTGATTTATTGATTAAAACACATAGAGGAATTTTCAGGTATTCCAACTCAGGAAAATCATTTTTTAATTTATTCCAAATGGTTTCCAAATGAGACAGTAAAGAATCATCCCAATCTATTTTTCCCCCACAATGTTTAGATTATGATTTTGCCAACTATGGTTACTGGTGAAATCCAACAGAACAGATCAAATAATTGAGATAACATAGATAAAATAGTACGTTTAAAGTTGTTTGCATGTTTACAATTCATTGATAATTTAAATAAAAATACATCATTTTTAGGATCCCACAATATACCTAATGTTTTAATTGTGCTATCTGATTAATTTCCAACAAATTATTGCTCAAATTTTGTAATACTTTTGGTTCATTTGATGACGACTTTCTAAGTTCAAACCCTCCTTTTTTTAATAATGCATTGATTTTTCTAATTGCAACTTAATTGCATCTTCTATTGTATCTGTGTCTGAAATAAGATCATCTACATAAAAATTCTTCATAATTGCTTTTGAAGCTAAAAGAAATGCTAGTCTTTATCGTGTACTAATTATTTAATGCATTTGGAAGCTAGATAAGGTGCTGCAGTCTTTCCGTAAGTTACAATAAGTAGACGATAAGTGCTTATTAGTTTTTTAGGAGAATTTCTCCAAATTATTCTTTGATAATTTGAATCGTTCTAAGCAATCCTTACCTGCCTATACATTTTAGTAATGTTTGTATCTACTGAGAACTGATGTAAAAATCGCAAATAATTTTTTTAATGTGCAATTCAGATTGTATATTTTTTTTTGTTATACAGTTATGACATTTAATCCACTGTTAAACTATCAATTAGTGGTGGCAGTTTGTTTGCCAGATATACCAGAAATTCGTAATTTAATATTTTTTCAGTTTAATTTTAATTTTTGAATGCATTCTTCTCTCATGAATGATGATTGCGATGTGGTATCTATTAAAACTCGATATTTTTTATAATTACCACTAGAATCGATTAAATAGCTGTAGGTGATAAAATATGACTGTCTCAAAAGTTTGAACACTGAGTTAATATTAATGCATCACTTTTGAGTTCGATTTAACGTTAGAATTTGTATTTTGGTTTTAATCGATATGAAATAATGTACCGTGTTCAAGATCACATTACACCCATTACTATTACAGACTGACGTAACATGACTCATCTTTAAAGAATTTTTACATATCTTATTTTTTGAAAGAAAATATTTTATCTGGTTATGATTCGATTTTATGAAATCCTCACATTTATTAATCGGATGCGGTTCTTATCAGAGAAAACATGCATAAGGAACAGCTAAATGTGACAACTAATATCGTTTTCTTTCTTATTATGCGATTTAAATTTATTTTGACTAACACTACCCGTTTATTTACATTAACTAACACCAACGCAGCTTGACACAATTCCGCAAACGATTTGAATTCAGCAAACGGTTTCAAAGAACAATCTTTATGTGACAGATGCCACTCCCGGATTCGGAATTTAGCTTACTACGCAAATAAATAAATTAGAATAGGATTCCACTTGTGTTAGCTTCATGACTTCCAATACATCTGAGCGCTGGTTGGTGGTAACTAATAATTTAAGCAATCCTTTAGCGTTTTCATTTTGCACATTTGGCTGTGAAAAAATCCTATCAAGTGTATAATAAATTATTTCTATAGTATTTACGAAATGTTCCTCAATTAATTTCCAAGCTACAATATAATTTGCATCTGATATTTGAATGTTTTGTTTTGTTAATCCTTCTCCCTTCATATAACTCTAAAACGTAATTCATGTTACGCCTGCCGTAATTTTTGTAAAAAAAATAGTAATAATAATGAATAAATAAATAAAATTTGAACGTTATATAATGATGTATTATTATGAACAATTGATAAAAATATATCGCGAAATGAAATCTATGCAGAGAAATCACAAAAAAATGAGGGTAAATCTAAACGCGGCAATATAATGTTACAATTTACATTAGTTTTATTAGTATCGCGGTTTCTATTCGTCTCGTTTCTACTTTAAACATATGTGCAATATTTGTTCTTATCGATTCTATCCATTTTTTATCGCATATACATATAATTTGTTCATGCACATTCTTAAGTTCTGTCCATAATTCACCGTCTCTTGAAAAGCATACATTTTAATATTTATATTATCATAAGTACTTGCAGACACATTTTCAATATCATTGGTAAGTCAAGTGCTCGTACCTTTAAATGCCAATCTTTTCGCGACAGGTAATCCAATTTCTGTGATTATGAAGTTGATCGAAAAGTTCTTATTATCTAAATCTAAAGGACATGGTCTTCCGGGTGTCGTCGCATCACATTTTAAGTCTCGATAAATGTTTGACGAGAGAGATATTATTTTAACGGTAAATGATTAATGTTTCATTTTAAATAATGCGATAACTTTTTTTTTTAACAAAATCAATGAAATTTATTTAAACGTAAAAAACTGTTTAGTATTCTGCGCTGGCTGAAGAACTTTGCCATGCGCATAAATGATGTCACTCATATATATATATATATATATATATATATATATATATATATATATATATATATATATATATATATATATATATATATATATATATATATATATAATATATATTACTTATTTACATTGACATTCATATATAAGAACACAAATATTTAATGTAAAAAAATTTATGTAAAATAAAAATTAGAATCAGAGGATTGTTGCAGTACTTTCATTTAAGCATCAACTCGTCGGAGATACGAAATAAGGATACACAAAAACCACCAAGATTTTTCAAATCAGGAGAGATTTTCCTGGAAAAAAAACTCGTGTAAAGGCCAATATTGAATAATACTGAATACAATATACAATACTGAATACAATATGAAATGCTCCTACTATTTTCATAACGCTAAAAGAAACATTGAGCGCCAAATGTCATAAGGAGGCTAACTAAATATTTTTGAAATAAAAGGTCAGAAAGTTCAAGGTAGAATTATATTGATTTTTGTTCATCATTATAAGGAGAAAGGCGCAACACATGCAATTTTGGGTTCTGTGTAGCATGAAACAAAAATATTTGAAATATTCAGGTATTCAGCCATATATTGAAAGGATATAACAATTCAAATGCGAATAATAATTTGTTCTTGGCTTATCTTATATTTTAAAATAGTTTAATATAACATGTGATCATTTTCTTGATCTCAGACACTGGAACAAGTGTTACCAAAAGGGATAAAATAATGATTAGAACAATAAGAAAAAGTAAAAATTTTATTTCGCCTAAACTGTTTCAAACTAAAAACAAAGGAGCTTATTTATTAACATTTGCTTTCACTGATAAAACCCACATCTCACATAAATATCGCCTAAACTGTTTCAAACTAAAAACAAAGGAGTTTATTTATTAACATTTGCTTTCCCTGATAAAACCATAATTCTCAGATAAATATCCCCTCCAAAAAAAAAAAACCGTTAGTGAAAATACACTACACACTTCAGAACCTAAAAATATGGCAAGCAAACAGCCCTTAATCATAATACTAGGGAAGCTGCCGTAGATCTCTTAGAGGAATTAATTTTAAATTACTCATGAGTAGAGAAAGAAAATAACAAGTTATCTTTCGTTTAGTCTCACTGTGGCCTAATGTTAAGACACTGCTGTTCAGAGCTAAAGGTTACGGGTTCTATCCCAATTATTGTTTTAGGTCTGTTGGGGTGGATGCTTAGGACTTTTTCTCGCTTCCGTTATAGCATCACGTGAGTACATCCCACTGTTTATGAAAAGTCTTCCCAGAGAGCAATTACGATGTTGACATTGAAATATATTACACAATAGCTTTAGATTATGCTGTCCATAATGCATTGTCAAAAGTGCCATTCTTTATACCTTTAAATATACTTGATATTTTGTCAGTGAATACCTACATACCTGTTAGTGGCAGTAAGTCTAGACTGGAACTAAAGTTCAAAGAAAAGAGGACAAATTTTCACTTACAGTTCTAATATGGACTCAATAGAAAAAAAAACAATTGACGAAGAGCATTGTGACACCACAAAAAGCTGGCACTGAATTAATGAAAAGTAAACAAAAGCCACATTAAAAGACGAAGTAATTTCAAACCATGAACATACAAGATAACCCGAAAACTATAAGAAAAAAGTCGTTGCAATCTGTATGAATCAATTAATAAATTTAATAAATATATGAAGTGTGGTAAAAACATTTAAATTGCACTTGGATCAAGTAAAGGTACCAAAACAAATGTTCAAAGATATCCTTTCTTCCAATATTTTCTAAATTGAAAAATAATATGATAAACTGGTAACTACGATCATATTTATGTCATTAATATGTAAAAGATTGTAATTTTATTAAAACTGCATTTCCTTTTTTTAAATATTCAATGGAAGTAACAATGGACAGCAAAATTATATATTTCTTGTGTGAAAAAGGGAAAATTCTGTTATTTTGTATTTTGCTTTTATTTTGTTCTACTTTAATTGTTTAAATTTTGATAAACACACGCGAATATTCATATTTTATAATATTATCTCAAAATATTTGAAGGAACTGTCACATAAGTTCAGTTAAAAATTTGATGATATTGTTATATATTGAAATTAGAAATTTAGACCTAATTTAGGCTTAAATCCTGTGTGAATATGATCGAAGTGAACACAATAATAAGGTTAAACTTGTATTGCTTAAAAATTCTTTCGGTTAATTTTGGAACCTATATCAAAAAATACTAAGTAATTTTTTAAATATTTCTAAGCATTTTCTCTTATGAATAATATTGGGTAGTTCGGAAAGTAATTTCGTTTTTCGCACCTGGATCAGTTTTTTGCTTGTAAAAACCAACCATTTTGAGAGTGTGGATTCATGGTACTACCAAAAAGAGGGCAACAATTATTGCACTAGAATTGACAATATATTATTCAATTGAATTTTCATTCGGTATACGTTTTTCATTTTTATAAAAATCGAAATGACTTTCCGAACAACCTAATAATTTTTTCTACTATTATAGTCTTATTTAAGTATAAACTGTATTAAGTTTTTAATCAATATGGGTCGTCAGCTTCTTAGATAGGTTACTAATTAACAGATAATCCAACTATCTTTCGGAATTAATTAAGATGATGTGAATAAATGTTCCATATTACTGAAATGTGTTTTCGGAAAGAGTTGATTCTTTTCTAATATCGAAATTACATTAGCTTAAAAGCATTTTTTTATGCAGAAATCGCATCATAATTGTTTTAAGTTTTTTCATGGTATCTATTTTGTTTCTAGAAATTTTATTCAGCTTTCTTGTTTTCTTATTTCGTTATGGAGTTTATGATAGTTTTGTTAAATTATTACGTGATTTTAGTAGATTCAACATAAATAATAGGTTTGAATTTTTTGGTAAAAACGCGCGAAAATATATTTTACTTTAAAATATTACCTCTGGATTACGTTATATGACTAGGGTGAGTTTGTTTAACTATTTCATTTGCTTAGAAACACATCCATCTTTGCCTGCTAGCCATATCACTCATTTAATAAGCTATATGTTTCATTGGTATTGATTTTTGCCATTACCTTACAAAAAGATCATTAAGGTAGAAGTCGGTAGAAGATAAATTACTTAAATCTTACCACTGATTGTTATAAATTTGGAAAAATAAATAATAAAAACCGAATTGTTAAAATTTAAAACTTATTTATTATAAGCGATTTCAAGTTTAAAAGAATTTTGAATTTGCAAAAAGCCAGATTAATGAACACAAAGAAATTTTATTTGTATAGAAAGCAGTTGGAAATGGGAATTACTGACATTTAATGATAGTTTTAACTTCTCAATTAAAATGTCAACATTTTATGGAAAACTCTTTGAACGCTTACAATACTTGACAGGTTTCTATGTGTCAAACACATTAGAATAACTGCTATAAGTACATTAAGATTATATTTTGGAAATGAATTTAATGAGGTTAAGGGATCAGCTAAAAAATTTAGAATAAAAGGTTTATTAATTTATTTGTACTATTTCTGTAATAGCGCGGGATCTTAATTCTGCATTGAAGAAATGATAAAGGAAAAATGATCTTTATGATGTTGCTTCAATAGAGACAAAAGAAAATAATAGCAATATTAAGAAACGATATTGGTATATTTCAAATAATCAAAAATCAATTTTATATCCTTAGTTATTTTATTATTATTATTTCAAATCATTAATATTATTAAACCTTTTTTTCATCCTATGTAAAATTGCTTTATCATTTTTATAAATCTTATTAATGGTAAATGTAGTAATATGCATTTTTGATTCTTTTTTCATTCTAAAATTAAAAATACATATTAGGCAGCGAATCGATTGTTAAAGTGATTTAAACTTATCACGGAACAAAGATATTTTTAGTGATTTTAATTAAAAAAATATATATGCTAAATGTGACATTTAATTGAATAATAGAAGTTTGACTTAATAAAAGTTTCCAAAAGTCAAACAATTAAAATTAAATATTTACACTTAAAATGAAATGTTTTTTGTAAATTAATATTTTTTTATCTTATACATAACGTAATCACGGATTTGAAACAAAATAATGAAAAGAGCTAAGTCGCTTCTCAATTTACTATTGTTAATTTGGGAAGTATCCATGATTTTCATAAGTGCAATGAAAGTACTTTTTTCCTTTTGATAGGGATAAATTGCAGTCTCAAGTCAACGAGAAAGAATGAGGGGAAATCCCCGTCTGAAAAACGTTTGTATAGAACTAATTCTTTCGCTTTTTAAAACTTAACTTCTGTCTGCTGAGGTATTGTAGATTAGCTAATAGTTGTGTTACTGGAATTATAATGGATAATTCTGTAGGCAAAGATGCCAGGCCCTTTACTAGGCCTGATGTCACGTGTATTAAGAAATTATTTGATTTCGTTCTTTCTTTGTATGATCCATCCGTGCATGATTCGAAAGTTAAACAAGCGATGAGAAACATTATAGCTGCATATAGATCACATGAGTTAAATGTGAATCAACGTTTTGAGAATTACAATGATTTATCTCATCAGTATGCCTATCTTCATCGCTATGCTCCTTTACATACTGCCATGGTGTTCGACATGATGAAACGAGCTTTGTCTGATGACTGTTTGAGGAACTTCTGGATTAAGTGGCTATCTCATTTCCCCACTGTAAAAACTTGTAGTTTAGGTGGAGGGCCTGGATCTGATATTATTGGTGTTGTAAACGCATTTTTTTATTATTTTGGTTTGCATAAATTTTCATCTTCTTTAATGGATGTGAAATCGAATTGGAGAAATGTTTTCTCAACTATTTTAGCTTCAGTGCAGCGTGAAGATTTCTGTAATTCATTCAAGAATATGACCCCTGAGTTCTTCCATTGGAATTTCGTCACTGCGAATTTGATGGATGATGAGATAAACATGTGTGCCAAGGAAGTAATTAGATCTGCTAATTTTATTACAATGATTAAATTTTTGTCTTGTATTCCTCGTAACAAAATGGAGGGCTTACTTCAGGTAAGAATTTTTTAATCAAACGCTTGCTCTATATAAAATTTTATCGGAATAATAAGTGTAACATTTCTTTTTCTATTGTTTTTAGAGATAAATTGCTTAATCTATTCTGGCTCATTGTATTGCGTGCATAATTTTTTTACTCTTTTCAATGCTGAAAATGATCTCTTCACCGAAGCAGTTGAAAATGAAACTATGCAAATTAAATGTGGCACTTTATTTACTTCGCTTAGGGCATCTGTCAAATCATTCAACATTATATGCTGAATATGTTTCTATTAATTCATTTCGCATGGTGACTCACTATGATAAAGAACGCATAATTCATTGGTTAGCTTTATACAAAATCGAAATGTTTTGCATAAGCGTTCTTTAACAAATTAAGGAATTCATACGGAAATTTACTTTGATATTTCTTAAAAACTGAAGTGCAATAGTTCAAAAAATTTGAGCGAATTTGATTTTTTAAAAGTGAAATCTAACTGACAATAAATAGTGTCCATTATTTCATAATATAAATTTTTAAAATGTGATTCTACTCTTGAGTTTTGTCAATTTACACTACGTTTTTTAAATTTGGGGGACCCACTATGGAAATAGTCTCTTCATAAACTTCATCAAATGAAGAAGTTCGCATTTTTTGAATTGCATCTTTTATTTTTTCTATTTTTTGTCAAAATTAAAATATATTATATTTTTACATATATATATATATTAATATATATTATAATACTAAAATATATTTTATTTCAAGCATATTTTAGTCACAACTAAAATATGCTATATCTAAGTTAGTTTTTTGTAAAATATCAAATAGAACATCAGTATAACTAAACATTTTGGCAAAAATATTTAGGAGAAAATTACCGTTACATTCCTCAAAATACATGTGATAACTCTTTACAATATTAATTTGTATCCTTATCCCAGCCTTCTCTATTCTCAATAATATTTTCAAATAAATCAGATAGGCCTTGCATTTCGCATTTTATGGTATTTATCAAACGAGATGAATAATTCTAACGTCTTGTTTAAACCTGTTATTAGCTAACTTTAGAAATTTTCTTTTAATGATTTCGCTTAAAACATGATTTTTTTATGTAGACACCGAAAAAAAAATGAGACTCTGCCAGAAATGGTTGCAAAAAATAATTTACTATCTTTTATAAATAATACATATTGCAATAGAACTAAATTAAGTACTTGTGCGCAACAATGCACAACATAGCTTCTGGGAAAATGTCTTTTACTTAATTCTGCGTCCCGTTCAACACTCCTGCTATGACTGCCTTGCGTTTCTTGCGTTTGAGCAATCACAGTTTGCTCTCACACACCAAACTTAAACAACGTGTTTCTTGCACATTGCACAAAGCTTTCTCTGAATGACCACCACTAACATCTTTAAAAAACAAAAATCTTTCCACTGTAGCTCTACAATTATTATCATATCGTACCACAACCGATAATTGCGAGTTGTGAGATATGTCAGATGTTTCATCCAGCCTAATAGCAACGAATGGCGTTTCTTTTACCTCCTTTATAACTTCTGAAATTACAATATTTTTTATCGATGCAATAATATCATTTTGCATTCTATTAGAGTTTCCAAAAATACAGTTGCAGTTTCTTAGCTGGGTTGCTAAAAGGTCATCATGTTTACTAATTAAAGTTATTAATTCTGTATAATTTCCTCAATTAAGGGAATTTGTATTCTCATTGTGTCCACGAAATGCATCTTCTTGTTTTGCTGAGTAACAAATTACATCTATTAATTTCTTGAAAATATTTCTATTTTTTGTTACTTTTTCATTGTGTTGAACAATCGATGAAACCTTTTTTTGATCTAACATTAAATCTATCCTGACGATACCAAATGTTTTTAATAGTATTACGGCATTTATGTGAGATAGCGTTTTTTCATGTTTCTTTGCATCTTCGTGGAGATGATCTAAATCACTGTAGCCTTGTTTTGTCCAAATATTCTTCTTCTTTTCAATTAAAACAAAAAGTAAACATGGCCAACAGTACAACTTATTCAATTCACTACAACTCGTTAACCATTCAAATTTTTCATACATAGATTTTTGAAAATGTCATACACACTGTTGTTCTTTAATCTTAACGTTTTGCGAAAAAATAATATCCGGCATCGGTCTACTTAATTTAACTCTTTCGTTTTTTGTAGTAACGTTTCGTCTCGAAAATGGACTTTCCAATAAATCTTTAATTATTGAAACATCTGAGTTCTCCATTCTGAAATGGGTTATTTATTATGAATATATATTTAAAGAATACAATAAATTAAATATTTACCTACGAGTAATTCCGGTATAACTATAAAAACAGCTAAACTTATGAGAATTCTACTAGCACTAAAGCAATAATAATGTCTTGTTTAGTAGGATGTCATATCAGCGGCGAAAAAGCAACGCTTTGGGCTTCCACGAAAAACTTATATTTTCAGCAAACGTAGCCCCCACACAGAGCTTGCCGCTGCAGTGCCTCATCAGGATGCTCATTGTGTCGACAAACCGAACGTCTATTCCATGTGTAGAGGATTTCACTGCACGCTGGCACAATAGAAGGAACTGTTTCTTGTTCGGTCAGTGGATTAAATTGTATTTATTAAATTAATAAATATAATTTGATCCATTGATTAATCCACATCCACACAATTTATAATATTAATTGTTTTTAACATATGGAAATCATGTATTCTGCGAAAGATATCTTGACAATTTTTAAAAACAAAACCAGGGATATGGTGTTACAGATATACTGTTACTGTGTTCTATATTCGTTTTGTATTTCATAATGCATATCGTGTCAGAAATTAAATTCTGACTTTTATATTCATTTTGGATTTTGCTGTGCATGAGCACAGGACGAAAAAGGAAGGTAAGAATTATGTTTTATTTATTTTCCGCAGGCATAGAATTCTTACAATTAATTGTGTTTTAAGCATCTAAATTTTCATTAATAAGCTAATTTACAGAATTCTTCTGTTTTCTAAATTCCTGGAATTGTATGTTAAGTATTTAAATTTCGAATAATGAACGAAATTATAGAATCATTTTATTTTTTTAAAATTAATTTAGATTTTTCTACTTTTATGTTATAATGATTTGTAGCATTCCATCTTAAATCGCTGGATTTATCAAAATTATTTTATTAAATATATTAATAAATTCATTTACCAGAAATCCTAAAATTCTTTATTTTATTTATTTTTAACTAGATGTTATTAAATGTAATTAATTTTTGCTACTGTATTTCCTTGAATTTTAATTCTGAAATATTTTTAAATAGAAACTTTAATCAATTCTTATAAAGATTATTGTTTTCTTATATACCGTTAGGCTTAGCAATTTGAAATCGGGAAAACTCCGCTTTATTTATATGGTTGTTATTGTTTCCTTATTTAGTAGTGTTAGCTATTCGAAATCGGTGTAAACCCAGATTTCTTATGCCAATTGGTGCCCATTCTGGGTTGCTAATCCAATTCTAATACATATGTCTCCTCCACATGGCGAAAAATGTTTCACCTATTTTGCTAGACTGTGACCGTAATACCATTAATAGTTTTCAAATATAGTTTTACCATTTATACATCATAAATGAAATGTAATTTATTGAAAACATTAGTTTCCTGGTGAATCACGGAAGACACAATATTGTGGAACATTTAATTAATTAAAATAGAAAGAGCCATACTTTATAAAAGCAGATCTATTATCTCTAATGAAAATTTTTATTCATTGTTATTAAAAGAATATTAAAATTCAGCAGGGTTAAAAAATTCTGAAAAGCTTATTTATCTAAAATTGTAAGCTGTGTTAATTTCCAATTAAAGAGTTGGATAAAAATAATATTATTCAAAGGTCTATCTACCTAGTGACTGCTGAGATTTTGAATTTTCACTTGAGTTCAGAATTAATGAAAAAGTATCGTTTTCTTCCTGTCATAAATTCAGCGGGTTCGGAAGAAGAAATCATCTTTTATTTTTCTAAATAAATTATAAACCTGAGATGTGTTAATGAAAAATCTGAAATTTAAACATATGTTAAGAAAGGAGACGGCACTTTATTGTGGACCCCAATATCCAAACATTATAAATGACTATGTACCCTAATTTTTAAAAACTAAAATCTTCAAGCATTTCAGATTACTAATATTAATTGTAAAATTCAAAATTCTACAGTTAATATTAGTAATTTGAAATGTTAAAAAAATAGGTTGATATTTTTCGACAGTGGTTCACAATCCTTTGTTTAAAGATTTGACTCTCCAAAATTTTTATCTCCTAATATAAAAAATTTTGGAGTCTGAAAAACTTTCTATATTTTACGCTGTGAAAAACTATAAACAAAATTATTTGAAATTGTTAAAAAAATTTAAACGAAAGATGAAAATTTTAAATTATAAAAGATAATTGAAATAAGCTGAATTTCATTGCATAAATAAATTTTAACAATTTATCCCTTACAATTTTAAAGTTCTTTGATTAAAAAATGAAATCCTTTTAATCAATGTATTACATATTTTATCAAAAGAAAAATGTATTATTCTCTGTGGAAACGCATTTTAATTAATACAAATGAAATATCAATTTAAGTTTCTTATTTACTTTTGGTGCATGTAAGCTAATAATTTTGTATTGATTGAATCATTAATATTGTTTTCTATTTTCTAAAAATATATGAACATGTGCTACATAATATATTTTTTCCTTATACAGAATGTATTCAGTTTATTAAGGGCAGGATCACTTGTGTTATTCATTGATAATGCTTCTGGATTCGCTTCTAAAGCAGTTTTTATGGCAGCTAGCAAATGCAACATGCGACAAGTCTATGGGCCCTTTAAACATGAGAAGTATATGAACGAATTACTTAGTTCTGAACGGTATGGATATAGAAGTTGCTTTTCCACGACAGTAACTGTAGTTGTAATGATGAAGGAACCTTCAGGCAATGAAGAACTTCCATTTACAACAGTCTTGCCTACTCTACTGTGTACTCTAGATGAATACATTAAATCGGATTGGCAAATTTCTATGGAAGGCCTTTTTAATCTTGTTTATTGATGATCAAAAGTTAAACTGTTTGTAAAAATACATTGATACAAGTATTTTTTTTAATCTAGTAACATATTTGTAACTGTATGTGTGTGTATCAAACAATTTTATTTAAAACTTACACATAAGCATAAAAAAATTGTCATATTTTTCCTAAAATTTTTATGAATAGTTAATACAATGTAAAATGTTAAATAAAAGTAATAGGTTTCAAAACGAGAACTTATTTAAATATATTTTGTTTATTACAAATATCGTTCTTTATAATATATACAGGAATTTATTAAAATTGGTACATCAAGAAGGTGATAATGCTTACCAAGCTGGTGCTAGTTCGTCAACTATTCACCCAGCCTTGCAATATTCACATGTAAAAACATGACATAAATTATTTTAAAATTAAAATATGGATAAATTAAATAATAACCTAATAATGATGAGACATTATATGTAATAATGAATGTAAATAACAAAAAGTATTTGAAATTAGCAATGTTATTCATTTTCATTAAGTAGAAGAGTTATTTTAGATATGGGTTTTCTAAATTCACCCAGTTTAGAGCGCGTTTTGTTTTGCAATTGGTTTATACGTTTTATCATTTACACCGATCTAATGTAAGTACATCACAAATAATTGATGAAGCTTATAATAATCTTTCTATAAAGATAAGACCTAAAATTAATACGATGTTTATCAGAATCACCATTTAGTGCATAAAAGGGGTGACTGTTCAAAATCCTTCTTATATGAATAAATAAAATTTCTATCTTTTTGTTGGTAAATTGATAATGAATAAATTATTCTTTTAAGGTGGTATTAACTATTTTGACATTTTCCTAAGTGGGGCTGTTTTTTGAAGAGAAAATTCGTAGTTATAGAAGTAAGATAAATAGTCCAATTCTGGTCAAGAAAATAAACTGATTTGTAGAATTTCTGAAATTGAGAATTTTATCTAATGAAATTAATGCTGTTATCGATATGAAATTTAGAACGCTTTCCATGGTTGCTGATGAAACATCATAATGACAGCACACGTGGAATCGAAATTAAAACCTGACAATGTTCTTTATGCAAAGCTCCTGCTGAGAAATAAAGACAAATTTTGTTCTGAATACATTTTTGCTGGTTTTTAAACTTAATTAAGAAAAAAGTAAATATAATACCTATATTATAGGTATTATATTTACTTTTTCTATTATAGTATAATTGTATACGGGGGAAATACAACTATCCTCTGTAGGTAAGATACCTTTATTTTAGAAGAAAAAAATAAGTTGGCATTTAGAAAAGGTGAAACATTGATAAGCAGCATAGTAAATTCACTCAAATAGGCCAAAATGCTAATCGTTCTCCATGTAATAAACCAGGAGATCCAACACGTAAAAACGTTTTCTTACGCAAGCTATCGAAACAAATTTCACCAATTCAGAATATTCCTATAAAATGAAAAGGTATTGAAGATTTTTTCCCATATTTTATAAACGAGTAGATTGCTAAAAAAGCATGTAAGTGGTGTGATAATATGGCATGATGACGGAAAAACTCGTTTATAGAAATCAATTTCAAGGTATGTAAAATATGTTTTAATCTATTCGCAATGTGTATCAATCATCTGAAAAGAGATCAAGATTAAAAAAAATACTTAAAAAATATTTTACTTTTCTACAGATCTTTGAACATTCTTAACCATAACTGTTTCACGCCTTCGATTCTCTAGTTGGTCAGAGCTTCGTTCTCATCTTCGGAAGGTAGTGAGTTCGAATCCGAATTAACCAAAAGTTCATCGAAAGTTCCAAAAGTTCATGCATACCCGAACTTTTACCAGTGAATTCAAATCCCGAATTCACTGGTAAAAGTTCGTGCGACTTTACAGTGAATTCAAATCCGTTTTAATTGTGGTTTCAATTAATTGCACACAAATGCTTCAATCAAAATTTCGAAGTGAAGCATATGTGTTTTAAGTTGGTCTAAGACTAATATCCTGATATTTTATTCCTTTTCATTCAACGATTCTCTATTCAACTCGGGACAAATGCCCATCTGAACAAAGATACAAGACAAACAAGAAAGCTCTTGCCGTTTTCTCGTTGCTATTGAATAAAGTAAGAATAAGTATGCAAACTAGGATTTGATGTTGTTAGCGCGCTAGTCAGTATAAAGTATGAATATCAGTTGTAATATAAGCAGGTCCTCCGTGCAGATTCACCAATCGCGTTACTCGTACAGTAGCGAAGAGAATTGAACGTGTCGACAGAGCTAGCTCGTTCGTTGTTTATTTTACGACTTCAAAGTGGGCTTGTCAGTTGCTGTATCAAATCACCGAATATGTCAAGTATTTGGAGGTATTGATGTGAATTCAGCTTGGAATATTTGTTCTTCAGTGATTTCATTCGCAGTAGACGACCACAGGCTTTCAATAATGAGGCAGCCATCGAGGAGGAAAATAATCAAGTGTGTTGGACTTGTCAGGCAATTTAATGTTTCCACCGAAATGGTTAGATTTCATTTGTACACCGCTTAGGTAAGATATACAGACTGAGCAAGTGGGTTCCTAACACCTTGCTGGAAGTCCATAAGCTACAACTAATTATCTTTATCATTGTTGCTTTCTTCCCACTATTGTACATCCATATATAATCGATTGCTGGCCAGTGACAAAAAGTGATCCTGTGTAACATAGGTTGTCATCCCATGATATTGTCTCGCACATTGCAAGACCACTATGCAATTACGCAGGATTATGCTTTATGTATGGTGTTTGTCTAAGTGGTTTTCAAGGTGTTGCTACCAAAGTGCCAAACGGTCACTGTGGATTTGTTCTTTCGGCAATGGGAACGTGTGCAACAGGCATTGCAACAGAAGGAGCCAGCACTATTTAATCGCAAGGGTATACTGTTCTTGGCCGATAATACGATGCTGCATGTTGTGGTGGTCCACCAGGAACCAGGTGGCGACTTAGGAGACATTGTACCATCCTCTTACTCACGTAATTTTGCACAATCAGATTACTAGCTCTTCCATTCCCTGGATAATCATCATGAAAATTCCTTCACTAATGAAGTAGATTTTCGCCCAACACGCGGATTTCTTCCCTTCTAAAACCCCTAGTTTTACCTTAAGGGATTGCACAACTAAAGATACTTTGTCGAAAATGCTGGAAACTGATGGTGATTACTCCGAGGACTAACAATAGATTGCACTTTCTGTAGGTCATGTTCTTTGGGATTACTAAAATCTCATCTCAAGAACTTTCTATTTTACTTTCTAAAATAACTTCAAAATATTGAAATTAGAAACGAGAGAGTTTAATATTAACTTTAAAGCAAGAAATCATGGAAAATTATAAAATTTTCCTTCATGACAATTGAGAATAATAGGATTTTTTTAATGTACCATCATAGTCACCCCTTATTAATTCTTTACTTTATAACAAAATTTATTAAATATTTTAATCTGGAAATTTTATGATGTTCACAAAAACTTTTTTGTCACCCAAAAGCATTGCGCAAATTCGACACACTTGTGAATGAATCTGAAAGTTTTATTTGCACAGTAAAATATGCTTTCGCAGCTTTAGGTCCTTAACTTTAATTTCAAGACATGGAACTTTGTGAAAATAAAAATAGTAAACTTAAAGGTATAATACAATAATAAAAATTCAAATATTTGGGTAAATTCAAATACTAAGCAGTCTCTATTAAGTGTCCCATTTGGAAGATCACTTAGAAAACTCATTTAATCCTCGTAAATACGTTGTTAGAAATAAATATTTATGGTAAGTGTACGCCTATTTACTTTTAATCATAATATCAATATCTTGTCAAAAAGTCGATACAATCTGACGAAGAACTTATCTTCAATATTTTTTTGATTTGATCAGCATTTTGATTTTATGGTAGTTAAAGAGGAAGAGCGGTCTCACACAGAAATGTCATAGAAAAGTGCAAAAGGAAAGTCTGACAATTTTAGAAATTTAACCAAATTTTTTTGCCATTAATATTAAGTTAAAGGAATATCAACTATAATAAAAATTTTGGCCACTTCTATTGTAAATTCTGCGACACCATTTGAAGTTGCTACCTATTGTTTAAGAAACTACTTTAGGATCAAAATTTTCCATCAACATCAGAATTTCGTAGTTTTATGTTTTAAAGGCAGTTTCCCTAAGTTACTTCGAGTTTATTAAACATTATTGCGGAGAATAGTCTCTTATCTGTAGATGAAAAAATATTAAAAGAATCTAACTTTTCTAGTGGCATTTTGATAGAAGAATATCAGTGAGGAAAAGACTGATGCGACAGACAACACCAACTTGCCTTGGAGGATTTATGAGTTCAAAATAGAAAATTTTCTATTTTCATAATTTCTTAAAAATTTTAATCAGCTTGCTTGCAACAACATGTACCGTTAAAAAACCCCTTACAATTGTAAAATATTCTAAAAATTACTTGAAAAGCAAGAAATACGTGTGAATTTAATCTGTGCTTTTATATATATATATTTACACACACGCACTTTTTACAAGAATTTAGGGACCGGTTAAATTGTTCTTGACCAGCAATTCAAAGATTCTCCGATAATGTCATTTTGATTCAAGTTTCTCATCCATAAAATGAATAAAATATCAGATAATAAAAAATAAACGCAAAAGAAAAATGAATCAAATCGAGTTCGTAAAATTGATAGTTCAAAAACTTTGTTAGAAATTGAGAATTAAAATTATCATTACGTCCATGAGGCGGTAATCTATGGGGCGTCTAAGTAACTGCATCATATTGAAGTAATAAGGTTTTTAAATATAACTTATTTACTATAATACTAAATTTACGAATACTTCACCTGCTTTTAACCATATGCTGAAACCAAGAGCTAGTAAAAATTAAGTGTCGGTGAATTCAAAAACTTTTCTGTACATTGAGCAACCCGATAGCATCAGTTATACAGTGAGTGTAAAAAGTATTCGTATAGTACGACAATTGATTTAAAAAAGATTCATTCATAAAAATTATTTTAATTAATAATAAATACATAATAGAACATATTATCACTAGTTTTATGTAAGTTACTTAAAAGGTTCTTCAATGGAAATTTTAATGTAGTGAGAAACTAGAAATTCTGTAATGGGTCGTAAAAGTAAAGCGACAAGTGTTTCCGAAAGAGAACTGATTTTAAAGATCCGTAAAAATGGTAAATCGTACAAGTTTTTTGATCTGGTTGGTAGACCCCGTTCAACTGTGCAGTCAACCATAAAAAAGTTTGCGGCCACTCTAACGGTTCATAACAGTTCTCGTATTGGGCGACCATGTCTATTGACATCATCTGACAGACGGTTTCTGGTACGTTCATTAAAGAAGGATCCCAAAATAAGGGTTTTTACATTAACATCAGAACTGTGACGAACATGTGAACAGCTATCTCCGTAAGTACAGTTAGAAATGTATGCAGAAATGAAGGTTTCCATGGTCGTGTTGCGAGACGAAAATTCTTTGTTAGTGAAAAGAGTCGGAATCTGCGATTGTCTTTCGCTAAGCAATACGTTTTGAAAGTCCAGATATCTGGAAAAATATTATCTTTACAGACGAAAGTAAATACAACATATTTGGATTAAACGGGAGACGAATGGTATGGAGAAAGTGCAATACAGAAATGCATCCTATAAATTTAATGCCAACAGTGAAACATGGTAGTGGAAGTCTGCTTGTTTGGGGGTGTATGAGTGCTTTTGGGTGGGCAAATTAGTCTTTTGTAAAAGCATTATGAATCATCAACTTTATATTGACATTTTAAACAATAATTTAGGACCTAGTGCCACAAAAATGGGCTTGAATAGTGATTATGTTTTCATGCCTCAAGCACACAGCCTTAAACACAAGGCTCTGGATACTATATAATACCCCAAAGTTCATGAAACTTCCTCCTCAATCGCCGGACCTCAACCTCATGTAGAATTTATGGGACATTCTTGATAAAAATATTATATCCAGACACATATTTCTAATAAAAATGATTCAGAATCGGCTCTTAATCAAGAATGAGACGCCATACCTAGCTCAATAACAGCAAAATTGGTGGAATCGATGCCAAAGAACACTCAAGGCAGTTATTCGAGCTAAAGGATATCCTACAAGGTATTAGCTGTAATATTATGATTGTGTTGGCCAATATATGCCTGATGTACGAATACTTTTTACACAAGATGTTGGAGTGTTTTAGTTTTGTAAATATTTATTCATGTATAAAATTTTTTTTGCAAATTACACATGAAACTAGTGAAAATATGTTCTATTATATATTTCTAATTAATTAAAACGGAATTTATATTTTTAATTTTTATGAACGGATCTCTTTTAAATCAATTGTCGTTCTGTACGAATACTTTTTACACTCACTGTACATGGCAATTTCAATACAAAATAGTCAGACTTTCGATTAAAAAAGCTCACATTTGCCCTAAAGATAGATATATTCAGCTTTTTTTTGTAAAATGTTTTTGCAAGTTAATTTTACCTCAGATTGCATTCCACTCTGATTGATGCTTGTTTGAATTCCCTGTAAAGTTGCTTATTCCGCTATGCAATCATTTTAAGTGATGTAACATTCCGCTCCAGATCTCTTCACATTTTAAGAAAAAAGTTCGTGGTTATTCTCAACTTATTAAAATTGCCATCAATGCATTACAGTTTGTAGTAAAGAAAAAATATGTGAAGGTATCCATAAATATATTAAAATATTTACATATTTTTCTTCTTTCCTACACAATTAATTCTTTTTAATATAACAGTATTTGCTATTTTTTTTGAAAAAGTATTGTTATTGTCCTTTTCATTTAATAGATTTTTACCTGTCTCAGTAAGTCAGGTCAAAAATGCCTTGGAACGCAAATAAACCCAACTTCAATATCTTCGGAACTGAATAGCTTCCAAGCACTATATACTCATTTGTGTTTTACGTTAATAGACGCATGTAACTTCGTTTCTTAAGAAAAACGTAGTTGTGAGAAGCTATTAATCTTATTTTTAACACATAGCCTTATACTTCTTTAAAATATAGAGGTTTATATTTAAATTAAAACTTCAATCTTGAGCGATTTTTTTAAATTCTTTGGTTGTTGGTTTATTTCGGTGTGCCCCGTGTACAAATCTAAAATAAGTTCCTCTGTTTTCATTGCATTAATTTTATGATTATCTTTTCAGTTTATTACTAGATTAGAACTTAAAATGTTTTATGTTAAAAGTGAAATGTCACAAGTGATATATATATATATTTGTAGCTTATACTTGTAAAATTTAATTGTTTTTCAAATTTTGACGATTTTTTTGATTAAATAATTTTTACAATTTCTTTCAATTATTTTGTGAATTCCACAGGGGTCCGATAAATGGAAATTTTTGGGGTCACACAAATGTCTTCATTAATATATTCTTAAATTATTTTTATTTTACTAATTTGTGTGTATGTGTGTAATTTGTTAGAAATTAAATCAATTCTGCTTAAATTTAAAATGAAAGAAATCAAACTGAATATCCAGTTTTTGCTTATAAATTGCTTTAACAAAAACAGTTAAATTATATTTTATAACATTAAATTAATTAATACAATTCTTTTTGCAAGGCAATAAACAATATTCTGGATTTTCCAGAAAGGTTTCTAGATATAAATATCTCTTCAAAAAATTCGAATGAAACGCCTCTGTTATTGGACTGTTCTTAAGCAATAGCACTGATATTTTAAGTGCTAATGATTGGAATCTATAATCAAAAAATAGCATTACATCACTAACGTGAATAACACTGTTTTTTTAATAATTTTTTTGAAACAAAAATTGCTTACTCTAAAAGAATAATCTCAAGCAATAAGTTCCCTTTTTAGAAAGCACACCTTGCACTGCTTTCGTTCTTGAGTCAACTATTAAGGCTCAGTGAATGAATAACATGAATAACAGTTCTATCATTTCTATTGTAGTACTGGAAATAGTTTAAATTGTTGTATTAGTCTATAATTCCTATTGTAGTGGCAGGAACATAACTTGAGATCTCTTTCTGGAAACACGTTCAGTGTTTCAAATAACTTCCGAAGGTCCAGTGATTTGGAAACAAATTTAACCGATTGATGTGCAATATTTCTTTTTATACGCGTTAAATCTGTGTATTGAACATGGTGGTCAGACAGCATTCCTCAAAGCAAAGGTCCCGAGTTTGGAACCAATCCATGTTGAAAAACGGAAGATGGTCGTGCTTCTGCCATCTGTATGCACAACTTCAGAGAAAGTTTTGGGGTATTTTTTGGGAGGGTTCCACTCTTATCACGTGCAATAATAATCTATTATTTGTGAAAAACCTATCCAGAAATTTAAAGTAAGCAATGATTATTTAAAAGCCTTACTTTATTAACTTTGATTTTAAATGTTGAGAATAAGTCCAATTAATTGTATCAAAATTAGGTATTATGATATTCAGAACTTACCTTTGGATAAAAGTTAAAATTTCCGATACTATAAAGAAAATTAGATTATGTTTAAGTAAAAGCGGTTTCTTATTTGATTTTACCAGACCTGTAAAGATGTAAAGTCCGACTAAACCTTACGGATTGGATACCGATTGGTGTTCATCATTATAATCATATTGCTTTAAGAATTCGAACTTCCACTAAGTATTACTAGCCGAAAGAACTTAGCTAGCGGCTATCACATCATTGAAGAAAGGAATGAAATCTGGAAATCTTTCAAACACCCATTCCATAGCGCACCATGACATATTAGAGGATAACGCTTTGAAGAGAAAGGTATAGGGTTCGATCTACCTGCTGAACAACGGGTTATGGATGTTGCGTTTCTGCTTTCTACACGAACGTCTGTCGGTACACAAGCTTGAAATTTTTCTTGGTTTCCTCCTTTGCGACACGTGAATATGGTTAACTATGAAAAATCTTTCCTGAAGTTAATTACGTCGTGGGCAATAAAATACTTTAGGCTGTCTACTACGTGGTGTCAAATCATGGATCGCGAATCATACGCGATGGTGAGAATGAAAAAAGCACCCAATAAGGGTCTGTTGTCTATCAGTGCCTGTAATCGAATTGGATAAATTGCATTCCTAAGAGCCTGGTTGTATCAGCTTTCTTCCTGGTTAGTGGTGCGGTTGATTTATATATACAGTTCAATGAAACATATATTACATATTTACACAACATAAAAAATAATTTCAGGTAATATTTTAAAAGAACAAATGTGTATCAGCAAAAATTGCAACTGTCTTATACGAATAAGAAAAAATCATTTGCCTTCAAGTTTTCAAGCAATTGTAAAACAAACAAAATGTAAAATCGGCTTTAAGCGTTTTTTATAATCAATCTCTATCTCTCTCTCAAAATATCCTAAAATCATTACTTAATTAAAAAAATGAAAAATATGTAACTGTCGGCTTAATTTGTGAAGAAAAATTAAACAAGTAAAGGAACTACCTTTCGCGTAATATTGAATACGTTTAAAAATATTAAGTAAAATTCAAATATACATACAGCTAACTTTATTGCGAGAAATTTGCTTCTAAATATTTTGAAAACGAATGCTTTATATAGATACCTTACATTGACTTCCTAGAAAAGACTACTTTTTAAATATCAAATGCTTTTTTCGACAGCCTACAGCTGAAATAAGCTTAATTATTTTCCACGAACTTAAAATTTATTAGTCTACCAATAGAATAAACTATAATACAATCCAAAGTAATAATATTGCAGTCATAAAATGAGATGTTGCAAAATATATAAATATATTTGAAAATCCGAAACCAGTTAGAGAAGAGCAAGAAGAATTTCAAATGCTCCGGACGTAGCATATAATAGGTTCTTCAAGCATCTGTTGATCAACAACCAAATTTTGCATTTTTGAAATTAACTGGAAATGCTTCATTTATATGCAATAACAATTGATTAAATTGAAAACTTTTTCGCAAAAATTAAAATAACTAGGATATTCGAAGTGGATTTACTGCTTAAAAATGGTTAAATAATATTCACTTTTTTAATTTTTAGCTTTTCATAAATAGTTAAATCTTAACTAATGACACAGTAGGTTGGCAGAACTCTGACTAAGTCATAACAAACTCCAAAAGTTTTGGCACACAAGAGTAGACAATTTATTAAAATAACATGGAACTTTATAAATCCTAAAGTTTATTAGCACATTAGAGGACATCATGAATAAGTAAATGTAATAAAAATATGTTTCAAACATTAAACTAATTAAATTTAAAGCTGTCTGAAGTTTTTTGCGATATGTTGATTTTTAATATTGATTCAATATAAAGAAAACCAAATAAGTTATGTTAGATGAGTATTAGAAAGTACAATGCTCTTGATAGTTTTTATTAAAATTCCATGCAAAATTTGAGTATAATATGATTTGAAACAAAGATTTCTTTATGAGTTAAATGATTTAGTTTTCAAATATGTATTTAATCTACTACTGTTTTAAACTGATACAAATTAAATCATACAACATAATTGGCTAGAATTCGGATTTTTTGTTTTGATATTTTATAAATAGGTTACAATTAAAGCCAACACATTAAAAACTTTTAAAATTCAATGTTGCATTTGTTAGTAGAAACTTAGTTCCCAAATGTTTTGAATTTTCTCATCCCAATAATTTTTAATCAAATATTTCATTATTAATGAATGTACTTTTATAACAAATTTGAAATAAAGCTATTATATGCGAGCTAAATAGATAAGTACTCGTGTAAGTTTTTGGTAATTTAAAAACTTATTTCTTAATCTAATATTGATTTTTTAATATTAAATTTTTAATAAATAGAAATAAAAGGATGTTAAATTTTCCAAATCAATTAACTCCACTTTTGAATTTCATAAAGTTTTAATAAGAAACAGCTGTATATAACTGTATATATTCAGAGCAAATTCCACTTATGAGAATTAACTCCACAAAATCTGTAGGTAAATATATATAAAACTTCAAAATAAAAAATTATCAATTTTCTATTATATACTTCATAAAATATAAAGTTATAAAAAATTATGAAGTTCATTGATTTAGCAAATAAATAACTATATGTAACGGTGTTTTAAGCTCATTTTTTGAACATGAAGGTTAATTTGATTGACTTCAAAGTAGTTTTAAAATCTTACAAATATTCCAAATCATTACATTTATGTGGAACAGAAAATGAATTGCTCTACAATAAGCTAAATCAAATACTCTAAAATTTGTATACACTTAATTATTAAGAAATCACGAACAAAGACAATTATTTTAGATAAATTCAATTGAAATGGTACGTTTTGCTTAAAACATGATAGAATGTTTTAAAACTAACAAATGTCTTGTTAAGAAGTAGTACAATTGGAGAAAACTACATGTAGCGTGGAAAAAGAGCGTCTTGTTTTAACTTATGACAACGTAAAAAGTCATTGTCAACCAATAAAGTCCTTCAAATGTTCTATAAAATCAATTTTTTCAATGCAGTTCATAGTATATTCATCTTTCACTAAGCATTTTCAGCTGTCTTTCTAGCATGGCATCGCCGGAGGATTTTCTCAGAATATTCAGACAAACCTTGGAATCCTCCGTTCTCTTGAAATTCTCTTGTCAGCGTGAAAGTGGTGAGAACGGTAGAAATTGTTTCTGACACAAGATCTCCATAAATCCACTCTTTCGCAGTCACTAAATAAGCGCCCACACCACACATTAAAGCACAGAACAAGAGGAAGTCTTCGGTGTTGTATCCTTTTGGAAAATGGCACGGCAGAGAACCCAGAGCCAAGGAAGAGAATTTTTCAAAAGCATCGCCAGAAAATTCTTTCAACTTTGTGTAAACATCCACCACTTCATCTTCAGCTAGATCGACGAACATAGCCACGACCCTGGGGACTTTTTCATCAAAAGAGATATTTTGTATACTAAAATTGTACTGCGCTGTAGCTTTAATTGGCTGCCATTGCACACTGCGTCGAAGAAACACGGAATGAACTAAATCATAAGCAAAGTAAATGTTCTTCAAATAGTCATCCATATTTTCTAAAAACAAAACACAAGTTTAATAAGCTCAAAAATTCAGCCAACGTTTTAATGGACTGTTAATAAAAATTCTGTCTTCAGAGAGCAATTTATTTCCAGAAAAGTGCAATGATATCTAGCGGTTACAATTAAAACTATCTAATACTAAAAGTATTTTTTCCTAAAACTATCTCCAAAATGGCGTGGTGTTTCAAATTATGTTCTTTCAGCTTGTCACTTTACACTTTGGAACATTTTTAAATGATACATACCTCTAATAATGTCTGAAAATATATCTGGGTATTAATTTGAAACCATACCAGTAACTAATTGCGTAGTTTTAAGTGCCACATGGGTAAAGTAATGCAATTCAATAAAAATTCATGAATGTAAAAAATTTTACTTTTTTCTATATTTTATAATTGTAAAGACATAAATACAAAAAAAAATGTTACTCTATCTATTTTATTAAAATAAATAGTTCTTTTGAAATTTATGTGAATCACTTTGGAACGCTATGCATTTTGATATTTGAATAAATATGATTTGTACATAGAGGGTTCATAATAATAAATTCAGATAAATGCGCTATTGGCATTAACCTTGGATGAATTCTTTAGACAAATAATCTTGATACAATTCGAAGAAATAAGCGTAGACATACTTTTTAATTAGCATTAAAATTTATCTCACAAACGAACAAGTAAAGAGAGAAAGGAATTATAATATATCATAATGTTAAAATTAACCGATATTATGATGGAAATTAACAGATAAACCTATCGCTTCTTTTAAGTTTTTAACATGCTGAAACAGGATAATATCTAATATTTTGATTTTCTCTCTACTTTGAATTAACTCGAAAATCGGTTTAAGTATTGAACAATATTTTATTGCATTCAATTCAACCAAGACTCATCTTTAAATGCATTCTTTCCAGATCTAGATCATGATAACCCGGTTTAGGAAGGATTTGCTTTTGGTTTTTGAAAGAAAAGAATTCAATCTTGACTCGATTATGTACCATTATATTTGACAAAACCAATGCATATTAAATGTTTATTTTTATATTTTGCTGGTGTACCGTAAATTTTTAAGAAGTATGGTGAAGGATTTTCGGAAAAAATGAGCTGCGATATTTTAATCATTATTAAACCTTCTTGATTTTTCTTTAGTAAATCACAAACTACTGGAAATAGTTAATTTAATAGTTCTAGTGCCTTATGAATATCTGTGCATGATAATCAAATTAAACAATACTCCTTACCACAATCCATTAAACAATATTAAATAACGAAATTGTAAATTGTACTATATTCGTGATTCAAAATAAGGCAAACGAGATGAAAATGCGAAAATACATCTAATAAACTTTACACCATGTAATTTAACATATAAATGATTACACTTCTATTGAATTTTAGTACAATGACGCTAAGTATAGTTAGTACATTAGCAATATCATACTAAAGCTGCATAAGGGTATAATAAACAGGGTATAATTTGTCATTTTATTATGATAAATTACGGTACGAGTATGAACCATGGAAATGATATCAATAGTTGGAAATAGATATTTAAAAAATTTGCATTATAGAAAAATAAAATGTGCCACTGAAGATTATTTGTATTAACAAATAAGAAGAAAACTCAAAAGTGTAGGAACAATGGAATATAGCATAAGGAAACTTCCTAAATTGATTTTTATGCTATGTGAGGAAGTAGAATACTGATCGAAATTTCTACTTCAGAATTGTAATTGAAATGGTAAGCTGAAAATTACTTGATGCACATTCGTTGCTTTAAAACTGCATTCTAGGTTAATGACACCTACTGAATCTAAATGAAATTATATTATAAATTGATTCATAAAATCAGAAAAATTCAACTATAACCAAATTACTATCTTAAAAAGTTATACATTAGCATCAACTAGAATATTTATTAAGTTAATAGAGACTATCTGAAGTGAAAACTTCATCACAGATGGTGGAACCAAAAGAAAAGAACCAAGGGATAAAATCAGATGCATTGAAAGAAATCGGCAGTACTGATTAATAACCATTCGTTTATTTAGGATTCAGACAAAAATATTTAAAGTAGAAAAGGAGATCCTAACCACTTTACAAAATTGAAACTTTGAAGAATGGGCACGGCTCATAAAAAAGTTAAGCGATATTATGTTTCTGGTTGTAGTATGTTTTCGACTACGTATTTCTACCATTGAGAAGTTCCTAAATATCGCAAATCATTTCCTAATTTTGAGTCACGGTCAAATGACGGGATCGACAACTGAGTAGGTATCCTTTTCTCTATATCATGCTGCACCAGCGAAGGAGTATTGGGCTGTATGAAACTTTTAACGCGTATTGGCATAATAGATATATATCATGTGTAGAATCCATTACTTTCGGGTCATGATAATAATACCTTTCTCCATCAGACTATGATAAGAGGAATTTATATATTATAACATTGAAAGTAAATTATTACATGATCGGTACTAAGAAAGAGAAGACTCGACGCCATCAGTATTTTCTCTCTGCTCCCAGATGTTACATGTAGATGGTAATTTTAAAAGGGAAAAAATATCGCATCTCACCTTTCTGGAAACGAAAAAAGTTCCGAAGTGGAATGATACTTCGTTTAAATTGATTATATAACAATCTTAGAAACTTAAGAGGTATTTCCAAGCAGTCTTAATTACAATTTAAAATTATTGCAAAATCTGTAATAGAAGTTTCGTTAATGAAAAATAAGTTATATAAGTTAGCCAGAAACCAAAATCATGATGTTAGTTTCATTTTATTTCTTTCAAACATTTTAAATTAAACTGCGGATAAAAATTCGATGAAAAACAGAAAAAAGTTTTTTATATAGATCTCGCTGTGTTTTATTTTTGAAATTCCCATGTGTGATTTTTTATCTTTTTAATAATTCTTATTAAATGATTTGACAGAATAAAACATTTAATTAAAAATGCAATACCATTTTAATCCACAATTAAGTATATATTTTTTTCGGAACTGCAAGTAAATGGAATAATATAGCTCCAATTCAAGTGCCAATCTTGTCAATCATAAAAAAAATGTTAACTTAATGTAAAAGGATCGATAGTGTTATATGCCCTTAATTAAGCATTAAGTTTAGAGTTTAAAATTTTTTGTTAATTATTTTGTTTGATTTATGGATTTTCGTTTGGAGATAAGATTTTTTTCTAAGGGTTTTGAATTTTGTTTAGTCAGCTGATTCATATCACTGCTAAATCCCATTTCGATTGGTTGAATGAAAGAATTTTTTCTGTAAAGAATATTTCGCATTTAAAACAAGGTGAGCTGGTTGTTATCAAAACTGATTATGAAACTATAATTGAAATGCTTTAAAAATTTTTTTTATAAAACTTAACAACAAAAATGAAATTTAGGGGGTTTTGCATTAGAAATTGATAATTATAATGAATGACATGAGAATTATCTATAAGCGCTTTTAATATTTACTTTTGTATCCATTCGTCGTTACATAGTCACAAAATAATAAATGCATTTTTAGTTAATTATAAGTTTTCGAGAATTGTTTGACGAACAAGTAACAAGGAGGCATCGTGATTTACAAAATTCTGCCACAGTTTACTATATGAATTATGTGTTATTATAATTTATTAAATGCAATGAAAATATCCCACGTGACAATGGACTTTCAAATATCAAAATGCATATACAAAAAGAAGTAAAAATTAATAAGCGCGTTTTGCTCCCACTTTTCAATGGACCTATTATACAGTACGCTCAGTAATTTGTAGGGCTTTCCTTCGGTGATATATTCAACAACGCGTCAAGTACAAACTGAATTATTGTATAGATTGTTTTCTGATGGATAGCAATTTATTAAGTCGTAACCAGTTTCTTCACAGATATTTTTTGAATATGGATGTGGCAACGTATTCGAACGATAGTTATTCACGTAACAAGTAATTTTGATGAGTGAGTGACTCTGGGTTATTAGTGGCTCAGGGAGCGCTTGCAGAAACCTTGCCCAGAAAATTGGCTGTCTTGCGCAGGTGCGGTGTGGAATTACTCTACTGATAAATGACATGCGGCATTCGTTAAAGAAAGAATACTTGTATAAGATGGAATACACCATCCAAGTATCAGGGAGACATCGTACTAATTACATTCCGGAATAGTAAGGATCTGTAATAGAAGATCATAAAACTTGAACTTTGGCACCGCTGTATTGTGGTGTGATATGGTGCTCGATAGTTGCTACTGGATTGGAGTTTTAAGAGGCTACTACAGATTCGTACACGATGGCTAAATATGTTTAAGTAAAAACATGATGTTTAAAAGCGCCATCATTATATACCCAAGTTCACACGGAATCATTTCGATACAATTGAAAATGAATGTGTCGATGTTTTTGAGTTAACAGCAATCTTCTTAATTGACACCATTAATGTAAAATTTCATATTTCAAACGGTGAATTTTTTTCCTACTCGATTAAGGATCAAGACATCTTATACTTGCTGCAATATATCGATGTAAGTGGTCTGCGGAGTCACTAGTGTAAAACAGTAAATGAGTTCTTCCACACATGTTCACATCATTTTGGCAACATCTGCACCTCTAAAATGCCTTCTTTTCCCATCCTTCCACCATTTTTGTTGTTGAACCAGCATGTTTAACTGAATTGGGCTTACCAGCCCTGAATTAGCCCTGAATTGGGCTCTACCAGTTAAACAGAAGCATCCGGGTGGAGTCTTTATGATTTTGAAGCAGGGACCAAACATAAGACACCCATCAATACTTGGCCTGCCACCCCCAGAGGTATCATTTCACTTGGAGAACATTGCAACCACACCCAGTTTTAACGTGCTCCAGCCGCCACTAGTGAAGACGACAAATTTTCGGTTAAGCTGGGATTCGAATTCACTACCATCCGATAATGAGAACGACGTCTTAACCAACCTGGTCACCGCGGCTTTTCTCTCTCTCAACCGTTTTTGTCATAATCAGTGTGCAATGGATTCATGTAAATGCCCTATAAATCCCAATTTTTGACAGAATTCTGCGTACAGATCAATCTGCCCTTCTTAGTTCGATCAACATAATTTTGTATTCGTCTATATGCTGGATGTACCTCGATCTTCAATGTCTTAGCATTTTTAGCACTGAAAGTTTCCTCTATATCAGAAAAACAATTTGCAAGAAAAACTTTCTGATAGAGCTATACAAATACTCTTGATTTTGTATATTCTTTCCCTAACGTCTCATTTCATTTACTTCACTATATAACGCATCGCACATCATTTGCATAACTCGGAATATTGCTTCTAACCATAATTTTTTTCTGCTTTTACATTATATGGTGCTGTATTTTCAAAGTGAAGCAGATAAATCTAGAAGTCAATAATAATTTTCGAAACAATTAATTTAAAAATTCTTAATTTTACAAATTATTTTAAATAAATATAGCTTTGTTATAAAATATTTCAAATAGTAATTTTGTATTTTACATTGTTGGGAGCTTGAAATATTTTTAAAGTTATTAATATATTTGTTAGGAAAAAAATTATTTAGTAATTCAAAAACTTGAATTCAGTTTACTCACAAATTGATAAGTATGCATCTGGAATAAAGAAATACCTCGAAGAAAGTAAACATATTTGAATCAAATAGAAAAAAATGGATTAATGGATTTAAAAATTTTGTTAAAAAGAAACAAATCAGTAATTTAAATGTGTCATATATATATATATATATATATATATATATATTATATATATATATATATATATATATATAATATATATATATATATATATAATATATATATATATATATATATATATATATATATATATATATATATATATATATATATATATATATATATATATATATATATATATATATATATATATATATATATATATATATATATATATATATATATATAATATATATATATATATATATATATATATATATATATATATAATATATATATATATATATATATATATATAATATATATATATATATATATATATATATATATATATATATATATATATATATATATATATATAATATATATATATATATATATATATATATATATATATATATATATATATATATATATATATATATATATATATATATATATATATTTGTATTCCGGTTACGCTCTTTTACTTTTCTAGAAGACAATGATATAGTTGCCAATCAATGGCTGAGCTGTTAATGATCGTTTAGTAATAAGCAAACAAGGTTTGCTTATTGCTCAACGGTCATTTTCTGCATCCAAAGGCTAATTAGACCGGGACCCACGCCTTAAAGTGGATTTCAAACCACTACTAATATGCAACCCTAAAGTGGGTTTCGAACTCACGAACTACATCGATATTCTTTAGACATTTTTTCGCATTATCAATCCCATCTTTTCTGCTGTCTCTCCTTTTTTATCGGGCTTTTAAAAGTTGATTTTTCATTAGATTTTCACACACATCTCTCTCCTCTTGAACAAAAGCAACATCATCAGTTTCAAGACATTTAAAATAAACAATAGCTTTATTAACCTAAGCAAATTTAACTAAACTGATTCTTTAACAAAATTAATCGTTTGATACTACAAGTAGGCTCTTTCATAAAGCATGGCTAGGGCAGCAATTAGAGAAAGGCTTATACTTAACATCCTCATTTCCAACTTATTATCTAATACAATTGAAACAAATCTGTTCATTACTGTTCTGACACTCTGAACTTTTATGGTCCTCTGAGCAAAAATATACAGTAAATTTCTAATCTACAGCTCTGTGCCTGTACCTAGACAAGGAAAAGATATAGGAAAGACCAAATCATCATTGTACGTATTTCGTCAACTTAAAAAATCTTTTAAGTACATTCTTTCGGATTTTCCGATATTTTCGTATGAACACCTATGTAACACATTCAAATTGCTTATTAAGAAACTAAATATTCATTCCAACATTTTTCAGATGCAATAATTTCTCTAGACTTTTTTCTCTATCAATACTTAAAATTGAGAAAAAGTTTCGTTGGTCGCGGGGGGGTAGGAACATCCAATCAACGAAAACATAATCACAAAAACCATTCAACAAAATTAAAGATAAAAAAATTTGAAACAACTCTATCATACATTCAGAAATAGTCTCTTAATTAAAACAGTTTCTGAACACACTATAAATTAGTTAATCTATGAAGGTGTCTTTCTATCCATAAATTGTGAAGCATAACCAAATAATTTTAGAATCTTTCATAAAAATAGAATGGATTATAAATATTTTTTCTGGAATTAACGAATTATTCTTTTATATTAATACCAAGGTTAAAAATTTGTTTCACAAAATGAATTTTTCGCATCACGAGAGATATTTAGACATTAATATTTCGTACTAAAAGAGGATTCTCTGCATTTTTTCGAACCAAATGAGTTTCTTTTTTTCCGATAGATATATGAAACATCTAATAATAAATATAAAGAACCACAATTCTCATTTGACGAAATTTGACTAAAATAGAAGTTACTGCTTGATGAAATTAATATATTTCTCTGATAAGAGCAGTTAATAGATAACTAAAATTTTAAGATTTCTTTTGAAAGTTCGAATTTAAGGATCAAAAGTAGAAAAAGGCAAATGTTTTCAAGTGGTCTTTCAAGAAGTTGACATGCAAGTTTCAATATATATAGTGGATACTGTACATATTTTACTATTTCATAGTGTATATTTAACTATTTATGCAAAATTTATAAGCAAAAGGTAAGCTGTATTTCGAATAGAGCTTTCACTTGGCTTCATAAAAAAATTTTCAGAGAATTGTTTCTAATGTCAACCAACCTTTAAAGGAAATTTTGTCCCCATAGCTGAAGAGACTAAGAAAAATAAATAGCGATGTGTAACTACAATTGAATTTAATAAATTATATTTAATAAATATTTCTTAAATATTCACAGATTAAGTTAAAATGTAACGAGTTTTATGAATTATTTAAGAAAATTTCTGAATAATGATTAATTCTTTTAAAGAGAAGAATTTAAAATGGAATTATTTGGTTTCCTTAATTTCAGATTTACAGTAGTTTTAATTTAAAATAGTTGTTAAAAATTTAATAGGTTATTTTAATTTAACATGTCAACCTGTTTAAGATATTATAGTTAATTTAGAAAATAAATGTCATCTAGAGTAAAATTTTATAACATATATTGTATGAAATTAATCTAAAAATAAAAAACTCAGTAAAATATGTAAAATTTCAAAGATTTACTTGATTGGATTTTTTAATAAAAAAATGTTAAGCTGAATTGACATAAAACTATAAGAACTGTATTTCAAAAATGAACTATAAATTAATAATGAACAAAATCAATTAGTTATATATATTTTTTATTCTAATATCATTTTATTAAAATATAGATGACAAAATTTTCATAATATTTCAAACTCAAAATAGTAGTTAGAGATTTATTTAGTCAGTATCAATATAATAACAAATAAAATATACCATAATATAATAATAAATAAAATATACCCTAATTAAATAATTAATAAAAGTACACTATTTTTGATTTTTCATGCGATAAAATAATTAATAACTCTTCTAATTGATATTCTTAAAAACTTCAGATTCAACGTCGAAGCCCAATATAATAGAAAAGTCTCTGCTCTTGAAACGTCATTTCTAAATTTATCATACGTTTTCCGCCATTTTCTCAGACAGACGCCAACAAATTTTGTGGGATAATTTCGTGAGCTCGATGTATCCTCCTTTGTCTTGAAATTCTCTTGTAATTGTGAAAGCAGTGAGAACTAACGCAATAGTTTCTGAAGCAAAGTCTCCAAAATACATGTTTCCCTCACGTCCTAAGTAATAAGCTGCCCCACAAATATGAGCACAGTATGCGAGAAAGACTTCATGATTATACCCATTATGAAAATGGAAGGGCACGGAACTTATCGCCAAGGATATGAACTTCTGATTTGCATTTTGACAAATATTTTTCAATTCTTCATAGCTGCTTCTCCAAGAATTTTTATTAATTAATAGAAGCTGAACTACACTTTCACCAATGTCCTTATCAAAACCCGAATCTGGAATATTGCCTGTAATTCGCAATTTCATAGGTTTCCAAACTTTCAAAGAATCACGCAATACATATTGAACTAAGTCATACGCGAAGAATAAATTTTTCAACGTGTCTTTCATAATTTTCGAATAAAGATTATTACCATTGAATTTAGAAGTAAATGATACAACTGATGACTTTCGGATAAATCTTTCTTAATCACGTATAACAGTGATATTAACTTGAAAATATCAGTATTGATTTGCAAAAATATATTTTGAGATATTTTGGTATTAAAAAGCCATGTAGAGGGTATAGTTGTTGATAACCTGCTTTCCCATGTGTTGGTTGGTTTGATTAAATTTGTCACTCAACTGTTCTTTTCTCGTGAATGCTAATCTGATCGGGATCAACAGCTTAAAGTAGATTTCACATCACTATAAGCACTTAATATCGAGGTGGAAACTGAAGCCAGAAATTGCCGAACCGAAGACCAGACTATCTTACCAATTCGGCTTTCCTTGAGCTGAGATAGGATTAATTAACAATTAGATGTTTTCACTTCAAGAAGAAAGACAACTGAAGATGGAAAACGTGGTGGTTACATATATGTTTTCTATACGTTCTAACAGACTTTCTGAGACTCGCGAAAATTGAATGCTTTTTACCACAAGTCTGTACTCAGCAATTCTAATTTCTTTTTCTCTTCCATTCAGTAAGCAAACTATTAATACTAATTAATCAAGGAATACTGTGTATATTTTACAAGATGAATCGTAATTCATGTTTATTTTTCAATTTCTTTCAAGAAAGTATACAGACAATTTCAGCCACAAGAACCCGATGACATCATATGCAAATATCTAATTGAATAACAAGAGTCAGCAGTATTGCATTATTGTCAATCATATTTAAAATTCATTGTCAAAAGTTTTCAGAGAGAGAGAATTATATGTATGACTGACATCAACTATTGAATTTATATATCCATTGTGGCAACTCAGCCACAGTAAATCCCTAAAGGGGAATGAGAAGCGCATCTTCCCTATCCGATGGGGAATCTAGCGCAGTTGCTATTTGGATGCGGTCGAATGAAGACCGTATTGGCACCAGTGTATTATGGTGTGGAACTTAATTTTATGGAATGTAATTATGAAAATTGTTAATTGTTATTGTTAAAATAAAATTTTAAAGGCAATAGGACTTATTAATGAACAGAAAAACACGCAACAATTCGTAACGCAACATCCATAAAGTAGCATTTAGATGAGAAAGTAACTATTCACCAAAATTAATGGTTGATTCTTTTGAAAATCATATTTGCGTTAAGCTATCTGACTAATACTGCATATTTGAGAGCGTGAAATAAACTATAATCTGCAGAGATGATGGCTGGTTATGTTTACTAACGTAATCAGTAATTGTTCATAATAAGCTTGTACCATTTAAAAGATGAAATAAACTCTGAATTGTCACTGCTATTCCGTAACTATGACATATTTACATAGAATGTTATAATTTTATCTAATGTTTTACATGTTATTAATGCACACTAATTAGAAGCATAAGCCCTGTGTTCGCGCATGCGCGCACGTCACGTGATATTGTTTTGGAACAAAGAGATGTAGTTTGGAAATTGAGAAGAACGGTTATGTTTCTCGAGCGGGAAATAATCCCCATATCCTTTGTTATGTTTGTCTGTGTCTGTAATAAATAATTTAAAAAGACACTGGTCCGTTGTATTAGTGATTATATAATATACACATCTCTTAACCATAAAAAACCAACATAGTGGTCCGTCGAGCCGGAGTCGCACCAACAAATTATGGATAAACTAAATCGATTAAAAGGAGCTATCAAAACCTCGATAACGAAACTCGAAAGTTTTGTGATAGAATTTTCTGAAACGGATTTATCTGGTACAACAGTGAGTGAATTGGAAGTTAAATCTAAAAACGTTGGAACACTCCAAAATCGCATTGATCATATTCGTGAGCAATACTACGATTTACCAAACATCAGTGATTCCAGATGTCGAAAATGACCTAGAAGATACTGAAACAAGACTGGAAAATTTGGTTTATTGATTCATTTAAGAATGTAAATTATTCTAATTGTTCGAATACTTCTTCATCAGAATGTTCTGAATCGAAAGTAAAAGTTAAACTACCTGAAATACCACTCCCTATTTTTACTGGAAAGTATGAAGAGTGGTCTAATTTTAAAAATCAATTCGAACATCTTATTTCAAATAATGAATGTTTAAATGAAACTCAAAAATTATTTTATTTACGTGCAACGTTAAAAGGTGATGCAAAACAAATAGAAACGTCAGATGATTCATTTGAATCCTTATTCGCAGCTCTGAGCGTTTTGAGAATCGCCGACTTTTGGTCGACACTCATATTCTTACCATTATTAATTATGACAAAATGCAATTTGAATCATCTAAAGAATTAAGAAACTTAGTTGACTGTTTGAAAAAAAATGTAAGAGCTTTAAAAGTTTTGAATTACGAACAAAATTCTTTATCGAATATTTTACTAGTAAACATCATGCTTCAAAATCTCGATAAAGAAACAAGAAAGCAATTTGAGTAAACGTTAAAATCAACTCAAGTTCCTGAATACGAAACATTAATTTCATTCTTAGAAAAAAGAAGCTCAATTCTTAAGAGCGTAAATCGCAATCCTCTCCCGAAAAACATAAACAAGTTCTCAACCCCATAAAATAAAACAAAATCTTTGATGATTAACGCTAACGATAAATCCAAATCGAAATATTGTTGTGCATTGTGTGATCATGATCATTCTTTGAATAAATGCCCTAATTTTCAAAAATTAGATGTTAACAAAAAATACGAAATAGTGAAAGAGAAAAATCTTTGCACGAACTGTTTTAATAAAAATCATAAACCTAGTTCTTGCTATACTAAAATGTCTTGTTTAGTGTGTTCTAAACGCCATCATTCAATGCATCATCGCGAAAAAAGTGTGGCCAAAGAAGGCGGCGCTCTTGGTTTGACATTCGAAGAAAAGGCAGGTGGTATTTCTTTTGCTCAAGTGGAAGCAAATTCATCGGCGCCTAAGAATAATATAATAAATAAAAATGAGACTGTTTCTTCCTTTCAGTCTTTGAGTAATACATCTGAGAAAAACAATTCTGTTTTGCTGAGTACGGTTTATATTTTACTTGAAGATAAATTTTAAAAGAAAATTAAAATACGATGCATATTGGACTCAACCTCGAATATTAATTGTTTAACAAATGAATGCGCTGATATGCTGAAAATTAAAAGAAAAATAATTAATGCTCCTGTTTTTGGATTAAATGGGTTGGTTTTCTTACAATCTAAAATCAAAGATAAATACAGTTATTTCAAATTCGGAAGAAAGTTTTGTAGAAAATGCAGATTTTTTTTATTGTTCCGAAAATTACAGATTTAACACCAGCTTCTCGTTTGGATATTTCTTCAATCACTTTGCCTAACTTTATTAAGCTTGCTGACCCAACCTTTTACAAACCAGGAAAAATACATGGACTGATTGGTGCTGAATTATTTTTTAAAATTCTAAAGCAAAAATTTAATGTTAATGATAAGCTTCTGATGTGTGATTCTGTGTTTGGTTATATAGCCACTGGTACTCTAAACAATACCCAATCTTCTAATAAGGTATTGTGTTGTCTTGTCAAATACTTCGAAACGATAGATGATACATTGAAACAATTTTGGGAGCTCGAATCTATTGGAATAAAACACGAAGACCCCAAACTTTCGGAAGGTGATAAAGCTATGGAGATATTTGAAGAAACAACTACCTTTCAAAATGGCCGTTACCAAGTTGAATTACCTTGGAAAAAGGACTGGAAAGATTTAAAATTGAACAATAATTTTATCGTTGCAAAAAAACGTTTGCAGAGTTTGCAAAAAAGACTTTGTAGAAATCCAGAGTTACCCCTTCAATATAATGATACTTTGAAAGACTATCTGAAGCAAGAAATAATCGAACGGGTTGACGAAAATGAAGCTCAAGTCGCAGACAAACCCATATATTATTTACCACATCAAGCAGTCTATAAAGAAGATAGACCTATGACTAAAATCAGAATAGTGTTTGACGCCAGCTCACACGATAATGATGAACTTTCTCTGAATGATTGTCTTTTGACTGGCCCTAATTTGAACCGAAATCTCTTTGATCTACTTATTCAATTTCGATTGAATAAGATTGCCATCTCTTCTGATGTATAGAAAGCCTCTCTGCAGGTTTCCTTGTCGGAAAAGGGCAGAGATGCAGTGCGTTTCTTGTGGTTTGAAGAAGCAAATGGAAACGCAATCTCCAAATTTACAGATTCAAGCGCGTTCTTTTCGGAGTAAATGCCAGCCAATTTCTGTTGTCAGCTACCATCAAGAAACATTTAAAAGAATTTAAAAATAAATATTAATCACTGTGGGATTGTTAGATACAAGTATCTTCGTTGGCGATCTTTTATCTGGTGGAGATACTCTAAATAATGTTCTTGTAATTTCTCGTGAAGCCAAAGCCATAATGTCTGAAGCCAATATGAACATGAGGAAATGGATCACTAATGATTGTGAATTGATGGAACAATGGAAGAAAGAAGAATTTGATGTACAATCTCCTCAGAGATCTATTAGTCTGGCATCAAATTCCACAAAGATACTTGCCCTGGCTTGGGACACAACAGAAGATTGTTTAATCTTTGACATAAAAGGTTTGATGAAAATTTTACCAAACCGAAAGGACACCAAACGTTTCATTTTACAAGCCATTGGAAAAATCTTTGACCCATTGGGATTATTGACACCATTTACAGTAAGAATTAAGTGCCTGTTACAAGAAATGTGGCTTCGGAAAATCCAGTGGGATGAATCATTACCTCCTGATGTTCAAAAGGAATGGCGTCAATGGTGCAATGAGCTGCCAAACTTGGCACAGTTAAAGATTCCATGATTAACTATTCCCTGTTTTACAGATTCAACTGTAATTGAAATACACACTTTCTGTGATGCCAGCAAAAAGGCATTTGGTGCTTCCGTCTATTTGCGAGTAATAAATGGAAATGATATTCAAGTGAATCTAATAGCATCAAAGAGTCGAGTTACTCCTCTAAAGAAAATTTCTCTGCCTTGACTCGAACTTCTCGGAGCTTTGTTGGCGTCTCGATTAATGAATGCGGTCAAAAAAGTAATAGACCGTAAAGTTTCATCCAAAACTTATTACTGGACTGATTCAAAAATAACATTGTATTGGATCAAGGGTTCCCCTAATCGCTGGAAATAGTTTGTTGCAAATCGAGTAAAGGAGATAAAATCTTTGACTGAAATCAATTTCTGGTTCTACTGCCCAGGAAAGGAAAATATTTCCGCTGATGCTATATCAAGAGGAGCCAATGCTGATGCTCTCGTTGACTGTTCGTTCTGGTGAAATAGACCAACCTTCTTGTCAGTTGCCAATCACCCTTTATAGAAGAGAATCTTGTAGTTCCAGAGGAAGAATTTGTGAAATGAAAAAAGACTATGTGCAACAGACAGTACTAACTAGTGACTTAAAAATAATTATCTATATCTAACTCTTCCAGCTTATTGGAAACACTATTACAAATTAGTAATAAGTATTTAAAAATTGTTCGTGTTTTAAGTTATCTTTTCAGGTTCTTCAACAACTGCAAGTATCCTGAGATTAGTAGGACCTCTAACTTCTGACGAATTAAGGCATGCAGAGATGTTCTTAATCAAAGAAACTCAAAGAGCTGAACTTGAAGATGACTTTAAATGTCTTCTTAAAAATGCAACTGTTTCTACTTCAAGTAAGATTAAAAATTTATCCCCTTTTCTAGATCAAGAAGGTATAATTCGAGTTGGAGGTAGGTTAACTAATTCCTCATTAAGTTATTGTAATAAACATCCAATCTTATTGTCCTCTAACTGTAATTTAACAAAATTGATCATTCAATACTATCATGAAAAATATTTGCATTCTGGACCTCAAACTTTGTTGTTTCAACTGAGGCAAAAATATTGGCCTTTAAAGGGTCGAAATTTGTGTAGAAAACCAACACATGATTGTCTCTCTCGTCTCACATGTTTTAAAGCAAATCCTCAAATATGTAATCAAAAAATGGGTGACCTTCCAAAGGAAAGAATTAATCCAGATTTTAAATTTAACTCTGTAGGTATAGATCTATGTGATCCCTTTTTTATTAAAAACAAAAACCAAAGAAAGGGTTCCTTAACTAAAATTTATGTCTGTATATTTGTTTGTCTAGTAACTAAAGCAACCCATTTGGAAATTGTATCAGATCATACTTCAGAACCAATGATTGCAACCCTTAAACGCTTTATAGCAAGGCGAGGAAAATTTTCAAAAACCTTTTCAGATAATGCGACCAACTTCATTGGCGTAAATAAAGAACTAAGAGGACTTCATAACAGAATGCTTAAACAAGAAACTTTAGCTAAATTTTTAACGGAAGAGAGCATTGAATGGAAATTTATTCCTCCTAGAGCCCAAATTTTGGCCGCTTGTGGGAAGCGGGAGTGAAGTCTATCAAATATTATCTTAAACGTGTTGTGAGCAACTCTTAATTTTACGTATGAGGAATTTTTGACTGTCTTAGTTCAGGTTGAGGCAAAGCTCAACTCGTGTCCCTTGACTCCTCTCTCTTCAGATATAGAGGATTTAAACATCTTGACTCCTGGACATTTTATAATAAGAAGATCTCTTACTTCAATTGTAGAACCTACCTTGGTAAATATCTGTGAAAACAGATTAAACTTATGGCAAAGAACTACAAAGGCAGTACAATTGAGTTGGAAAAATTGGCACAAATCTTATTTAAGCACCTTACAACAACGTACTAAGTGGATGTTTTCCAAACAAAATGTAAAAATTGGGGATATGGTAATTTTAAGAGAGGAAAATATACCTACTTCTAAATGGATTTTAGGTCGCATTATTAAAACATATCCTGGTAAAGATAACAATATTCGTGTCGTGGACGTCAGAACAAAATCTGGCATATTTAAAAGACCAATATCCAAATTATGTGTATTGCCTTTAGAAAAATGAAAAAAAAATTTTTTTTTAATGTTTTATTCAAAAGGTTAAATTTATCACTATCTTTCTCTCTTATATTGCTGCTTGTTTACTTTATGTACTGTGCATTTCAAATATTTGTGTAATGTTATTAACTAGTTTACAATATGTAAAGTTATTGCAATTATATTTGTAAAATTTATATTTAACTGTTATTTACTTGTGTGAAAATATTGAATGATTCACATTGCAATGGCGGGCGGCATGTTCGCGCATGTGCGCACGTCACGTGATATTGTTTTGGAACAAAGAGATGTAGTTTGGAAATTGAGGCGAACGATTATGTTTCTCGAGCGGGAAATAATACCCATATCCTTTGTTATGTTTGTCTGTGTCTGTAATAAATAATTTAAAAAGACGTTTGTGGTATTAGTGATTATATAATATACACATCTCTAAGCCATAAAAAACCAACACCCTGTTGAAAGAATGTTCGGGATTTTCAAAAATGAACAAATTAATTTTATTTCTCTATATCAAATGAACTTCTAGACATGACCACAAGTTACTAATTCTCCTAGCTAGGACTAGTTAATAATCATAGTATTTCACCAGCTAGTCTTTCATTGTTAATCTATATTACGAGATTTTTTGTTCGATGAAAACTGAATTTTGAAAGACTGATGTCTTTCAAAATAATGGCATTATTCACAATTCTTTTTCTGTTGTCAAATTAGAAAATAACTTATAAAAACAATTATTGAAAAATAAATTGTAACGTTAAGACTTCCGTAGTTTAAATAATTTGATAAAACTTTATTATTGAAAAAAAATTGGTCAGCTGTTAAGTTACAAAGAATTGAGAGTTAAAAAGAATAGTTAATTCTACTAAAGCTGTTCAACTTTGTTACATTTAAGATTTAAAAACTAAAATGTAACATGTTTGACTTTGTGACTCAGTCAAATTTATAATTTTTGTGAACTGTGGTAATTTTATCATCTGTTAATGTAGTATTTCTCTGTAAATGTGGTCAATTCCTGTGTTATGTGGTAAGGAAACGTGAGAGTGAAGAAGTGTTCCGCTCTAATTTTAACTTCGTTAAACTTAAAGCTTAAAAATGTGTGTAGCTATTTTTAGGAAAAAATAGATAAGAATGGAATAGTGTATTAAAGCTATACAATGAACTGTTGGCGACAATACAATGACAACTAGCAGGTTTTAGAAATTCTTTATCTATTTATATTAGAAAAAAAAATTCCTTTATTATCTTAATCATCTTTAAAAAAAATTCTGCTCAGAATATGAAATTCTGCTTATAATGAATAAAAGGATCGCAAATTTGGTTTATGTCTTGTTCATGAATAAAAGATTAAAATAAAATTGATTTCTCAAATAGAGATTCCTCAAATATTCATTTTTAATGATTCAACCGATACATGAGCAAAAAATATCTTTTAAATTTATTAGCATTTTAATTTAAATTTTCATGAATTCAGGTTTTACTTTCATTAAGAAAATTTATTTGAATATCTGGATCTTGCTTTTCTTTAGAATACACAATTTGTATTCAAATGTAATTTTTTTTCCAAACGAAATCGTTTTAAAAATCAAAAATATGAATCATTTTCTGTTATGTGTAGCAAAACACATAATAGAAAATGAACAAAAATATTGTATATTTTTGTTTCGAAATTCCCTTTTCATTTTGAAGACTACAAAATGGCTTGAGAACTTTGTTTCGATATAAAATTTCCCCAACTTCGATAACTGATTGTCAACACAACTTTGAAACACTTCGAAATCAATAAACAATTGTTTTCATTATAATTTGTTTACAATAAATGAAAATATTTTCATTAAATTTTGAAAATGTTTAATCTAAAAAATAATTTTAAATGGAATTTACTTATGTAAGCAAAATTTATTACAAATTAAACTTTCGGTATAAAAAGAATAATTTTTGATACTTTCATGTGTTGTATTCTTTTTTAGATTTTCTTATATAAATTGAAGTTAACATGAAATAAATAATGTTACGTTCTTATGACTTTTAACTAAACAATTTTCAGACATCAAATTAGAATAGAGCTTTAGAATTTAAAATAATTGAAGTTTAAAACCACCACTAAAAACAATTCAGGTACCAAGTATTTGGTGTAACGTATTTGAGATTGAAGATAATTTTTGAATAATATTTTAAATATTAAAATATAAATCAATTGATAAACGGGGTATAACAATCTTTTTTTTAAAAAACTTAAATTTTTTTTTTCAAAATTTGATTTTTATTGATATTTTTGAGATGAGTAACATTCGATAAATTAAAATAATGCAGCCAAAATATAATTCGAGTAAAATTCTACACCAAGATTTATGTATAGTGACCTTTTATCATTTCATTATTTTAAGTATTTAATTTAAACTTGATTGCATTATATTAAATGTTTTTAAACTTTATGTTTAAAGGCAACACTTTTGGAAAAGTGAACATTTGACTTATAATTGCTGTAAAAAAGAAAAAAAAGATTAAAAATTTTAAGAATTTGTTTCGAGACCTTGCTGTAAATGAGAGTAAATAAGTATTGAATATCTGATGACATAGATATACAAAATACCAATGCATAAAATAAATCATTTTTATATTGGTAAATGCATAAAACTCGTGCATTTGCCTTTTATAAAAATTAAAGTAAATTATTCAAAAGGATATTTAGTCATCTGATGTTATTTTACTATTATTTTTCGCTATAATTTTTTTAATTCAAAGAAATTCTTCCCATACTTTTAACTGAAATTTCAATGAATTTTTATAAAAATTTTGCAAAGTTAAATAAAGGAATAAATTAAACGCAATTTAAATTTATAATTCAAACAATCGATTTGCATGAATTTAGAATTACATTTAAACTTCTTACTTATAGGAATTACTTTAGAAAATTCTTAAAAATTAAAAACTATTTTTAAAAAGAGAATATCAAACGATATTTAGAATTCTGCTTAAATAAAATATTTTATAATTATGAAGTACAAAATTTACTTCCAACACAGTTTTTCATAATGATTCTCTAGTAAGTTTTTTTGTAGAACATTTTATAAAATTAGAGATTGAGTTTTGATAAACGATTAATTTATGCAAGCAAAATATAAAATAAATTAGGAGATTGATTGCAATTTGGTACTTTCACTTCGAGAAGACAACTGAAGACTAAAAACGTGGCTGTTCATGTTTTCTGTACATTTCAATAGACCTTTTGAGACCCATGAAAATTGAATGCATAAATAGAAATTTTCTTTACCACACACAAGTCTATGCTCATGTGCAATTCTAATTTTTTTCTCATTCCAGTACGTAAGCGATTAATACTAATTCATCAAATATTTTATTCATTTCACATGATGAAACGTAACTTATGTTTATTTTCAATTTCCCTCTAGAAAGTAGGCAAGCAATGTCAATCACTAGGTTCTGATGGCGTCACATGCATGTATAGAAAATTTAGAACAGTTCAGATAGAATTTAAAAAAACTACTTCCTATTCAGTATTCCCTTTAGGGTCTGAAATCATTAGACAGTGAAAACCATCCGAAATATTGTTAATTAGTAGAATAACATGGTATTATATGAAATTAATTTTGAGTAATTAATATTCGTTACAATACTATTTTTAAGTTCGTCAAATTACTATACCCATATGCTTTAAAGGAAATCTTTATCACCATCTTATTCTGTTAACGTTTCCGTTGTACCTTTGAAATTTTAATGCGTGTATAATACAATAAAGTTAGATATTTAATTTTAAAAATTTAAGGCTTATAAGAATAGTTATATTTTAATATTATTCAAAATTTTAAATAAAATTTTTTGCTTATTTATATAATGAATTTCTTAAAGTTTAGTAGCATTTATTGAGACTGAGTAGACAAAAATTACAGAAATTATAGTATTCTAACTTCAACATTTTTTTGTAGTATGACTAATTAGCACAAATTTTCTAACAATAAGAAATCCGTGTATCGTACCAGATATTTAGTTCTTTTAATTTAAATTAGCTTTCATAAAAGAAATTAAAAATAAGGTATTTAAGTAAATTTATTATTTCACGTATTAAACGTAATAAGCATACAATTGTATAAAAATGATAAGATGATTTTTAACAATATGTATATACAAGGTTAGATAAAAATACATGCAAGAGAAAATTATCAGCAAAGGCAATACATTTGCACTGCATTCAGAGTTAATCAAATTTAACATAAATCTATAGGATGTACTTTTAAATATGGCTGTAAACTAGAAAATTATTCCTTTAGATCTTTCAGAATTTTGGTTCAATGCTACGCAAAAACGCCCTAAATAAAAGTTAAAAATTTTGTGTTATTGCTTTGATAACATTAGAGTTTCTTTAGTGTCTGGACATTAACACTAAAACAATTTAGATTTCCTGCTAAAAAGTAAGCTTTTATCTGATTAAAGTTGCTTATAAAACATTTGCAAAGTTAAAAGCTCAGTGAAATAGTTTAATGAAAATTTAAAAATAAGTATTGGAAAAATTAAGTTTAAAGTTTTCACGCTGTTAATTCTAAGTTATCTTCAGAATCTAAAAATACTTCCGATTACGTAATTTAACTATACTAAATTCTTAAACAATTAAAGTTTCACGTCTGGAATATAATACTAAAACGATTTGTTCGAGATTTAAAATTAACAATTCACTTTTAACCATTATTAATAAAAATGAATTCTTAGAATAATACTTTCGTAATAAACTTTGCTGAAAATAACTTTCAACTTTAAGGCTGTTCCTCAATAACATTAGAATGAGAGCTCCTACCAGACAACAGAATTTCATACCACGAGTCTTTCTCCTTGCTCTGGAAACATCGTTCGAAACGTTAGGTCACCCTTAAGCAAAGCACGTCTTATATCTTGCGCAGCGAGGGCGAGATTAAACCAGTCTTCGGCTGGTTGGAAAACACACTGATATATGTAAAAGTTCAAAATATAAGATAGTATTTCAGCAGATGCATTTGCTATTTCAAGATTACCATTTTCAAAGTAAAAAATTGATACACCCACAAGCGAAGAACAAAATATAAGAAAACGTTCATGGTCATATCCATCATAAAAGTACAGTGCTGCTGTCATGCACACTTCCCGTCGAAAGTCATCCTTGTTGTCAATTCCTCTTTCAGTCAGATCCTGGTAACTACTAGAGATACGTTTTATGTTGAATCCAATGAGTTGGAACACCGCTTCTCCGACTGCCGAGAGAAAAACTTCCTGAAAGACGACATTTTTCATACGACAGTATGCTGTATAGCCAGGTGGCCATTTCAAATCTGCTTTCCTCCAAACATAGTTTATCAAGTCTTCGGCAAACCGCATAGCAAACAACGGACTGTCAACTTGGCAGTTCCATTTTGAATCTCTCTTATCACTAGGTATCTCTCCTCCCATAGCCATGTTTAAATATTGTCTATTAGAATAATGTGCCAAGAATGCAAATGTCTTTCTATTGAAGTTATTCGCGAAGCTTCAGAACGTTCTAACAATGCAAGAAAAATTTTAAGAAATGGACTCTTATAAAAGCGCTTTTCTCAACAAAGAAGTCTGCAGTGACACTAAAATAATGCTTGATAACGTACCACTTCATTTCATATTAAGGGTTTGACTATTTGAGTTGATACGTAAGTGAGCTTATCTACGCATGCGTTAAATGAATACATAGGGAATTTTTATCATTTTTTATTTGTACTTTGTATTTATTTGTATTATTCTTGCCATTTCTTTTTTTTTTATTTGTATTGACCATAATATTTCCAATCAAGTTATACATTGTAATAGCGTGACACACTATACCATAAGAATGTCTGCCAAATTCCTCTAATTTATGTAGACCCGAATGAAGCGGACCAAAGAAATGAAAATACCAATATTAATGACTGTTTTCAAGGAGTCATGACTAGTATTCAGGGAGTCATGTTCAGCGCATTACGTGGTTCTTGTGAGGCAAAATTTCATGAAATACGAATGGGACAAATACAGAAGTACCATTAAGGATAGGATTAATGTCATGAAATTCGATTATATTTCTTCGCAGTCTATTGCTCTGCTAAGGCTTACGCATGTATAATTTCAAGCAATAATTTTGCTTAGAACCTCTTATAATTTACAACATATTTATTTTTGAATGAGTTTTTTTATTATTTTCTTTTTTTAGATTGATTCTGTATTATTTATCTCGATTGTGCATAAATATTAGCCAATTTGTACAGAAGTAAATATTGCACCATGCTATATTTACATTGGTTTATTAACAGTAATAGGAAAATTAATTTTATATCCGGAATCCAAATGGTGCAAGAATGCCTTATTTTAGCACTTTGTAACAGAACAGTGGATGACAATACGAGGCATTTGGCTATTATTAGCAGCTTCAATCAGCAAAAATAGGAAGTTAGAAATAATAGTGTTTCAAAATCCTGTGATTTAGCAGGAAAAGGAATTGTTCTTGTGAATGTGAGATGAGTTCCGTATCTGACCCAGCCTATCATCCGTCGTGTTCATTGATATTGATTGGAGCATATAAATAAGTCATCGCCGCAATCCTAATAGTACGTCTTGAAGGGGAGAATACCAGCTCAAGTGTTGACTTCGTCATTTGACTGTAGTTTAAAATTTCGAATTATTAGACTGTGTTTAGTAGATTTTACGTCTGTAAACTGCGTTAAAATTGTGGTAATTTTCTTACAAAATGTATTCTAAGCAAATAAATGCACAAAACTAAAAATCTCAAATGATGAGGCTTCGGTGGCATTTTAAAGAAAAGCATCGTTCGGGGGGACTGGAAGCAGACAAGTTCTATACCTGATCCAATAGAAATCCGTCATGCTCACTAAAGGCGACTGGGACGCATAAAATATATCATGGAGTGGCCACTCATGGGTCGACTTCATCACTTGATTGTTGCACAAAATTATAAGGTGATTGGTTGTGCTTAGCAGTTTTTCTGTCAGCAGAAATAGGCAATCAGAAACATTACAATCTCGAAACTAAGGCTTGTTTCAGAAAATGTTGGAGTTGGAATTTCGTGTTGAAATTATCGTCTGACTTTGGCTCATTATTTGATTGACTAAGATTGAGTATTTTTGTTCTTTTATTTTTACTATTTAAATTCTTAATTTGTTAATTTTATTTCTTTATTATGGATTCAAAATGATTGAAGCTGAGACTGAAATGATTTACACGGTTTGCGATTTACGCATTCCAAAAATAAATACTTCAAGATTATTGACTTTCGAAGATTCTATTCCACAACTAATCCAGTTAGCTGCGGAAAATGGTATAACTAAGTTCTTCATTTTCCTGTCTCCCACTGATGGTACTGCATCTATTCCAAAGAAACCTTATAATTTAAAGCAAGAAATAATTCAACTTGTAAAGAATCACAAGAAAATAATACAAATTCAACACACCCGTCAAGGTAAGCTTCTATTCGAAACTAATTGCCCAGATGCTGCTGTTGAAATAAGCAAGATAAACAATATTCTTGGAGTTCCTGTTAACTCCAGTTTTCAACCTGAATACATTTCTTCAAGATTTCTTATAAAAGAAATAAATGTAGATTTACCTTTATATCTTGTTGCTGAAGAAATTGCGCAAAATGGCTTAACGATATTAAGCTTACAAAGATTTACAAAAAAGAATTCTGAAGAATTGAGCGAAAATATTTTAGTGAGTGTCATTGGACATCATTTACCTCAAACTATCAATTTATTCTATTCCATCATTCCAATTTCTCCTTTTATTGACAACGTTCGTCAATGTGGAAAATGCTATAAATTCACTCACCCTACGAAAAAATGTACACAAGAAGTCTCCCTATGTAAAAACTGTGGAACATTCCATAAAGACTCTCCCTGTACCAATGAAACACCTAAATGTATAAACTGTCAGGGAAATCATGCAGCTAATGACATTTCCTGCCCTACGAGGCTTGAAGAAAAAAATTCTTACAATTTAAAAGCTTGAACCACCTTCCATTTATTGAAGCGAGAAGGCGTTATAATAAATCTTTAAAAACCAGTTACTCCAGTGTAACCAAAAGTCATATTCCTTTCGTGCCGAATCAAAATGAAATAACTGATATTGTTAAAAAAGCAGTGACTGAAATGGCTTCTATTTTTGAAGCAAAATTACTTGCGATACAGGCTAGACAAGATCAAATGATTCAACAATTTTTCTCATTTATGACAGAATGTATGCGAACATGTTCGAATCCAGCTAGATCAGTTTCTGGATCTCCTCCAAGAAAGAGTCGTGCAAGATCTATCCAGTCAAGAAAGAAAAGTCCAAAAAATTCTGTGAATCAGCAAATAATATCTCCCGAACAACCTATTATGAAATCTCCTCAACCAAATATTAAACATGCAGAACCTAACATTATAGAAAGAATTGAACCAGGAAGAAGTCGTAAAAAACATTCATAAATTTTTTTAATATTCTTTTACTACGAGCGCACCTTTTTTTTGATTTTCAATAACTGTTCAGGTTTTTCGTTTATATTTAATGTTCAATTTAATTTCTTGGAATGCAAGAAGCATTCTATCTAAGCGCCCGTATGTAAAACTTCCGTACTTCCAATCTTCCGATGTCCTAGCAATTCAAGAAACGTTTCTTAAAAATTCCGACTTATTTCAAATTTGTAATAAAACAATAATTAGATTAGATAGGCAAGATGGCCGTGGTGGAGGACTTCTTTTTGCTGTTGATAAATCTCTACCTGTGCAAGTTTTAAATATATCCAGCTCAGAAGATAACGATACAGAAATTTTAGCTATAAAAATTACTATATCCAAATCATCTCTTACTTTAGTAAATGTATACGTTCCACACGGTAAATTTTCAAGTTCTTTGTTTCATAGCATCTTATCTAATATTTATCCTCCCTTCATAATAATTGGAGACTTTAATATACGAAGTTCGGCGCTTGGTAGTTATTCAAACTCTCCCGATTCTTCAGAATTCCTCGATTGGATACTGGATAGCAACATCTGTCTTTTAAATACCTCTCAGCCTACTCACTTCGGACTCCACCATAGACCATCCCTTATCGATTATAATTTTGTATCTCCTGATATTTTTCCTTTTTGTACTTTCTCAGTCAGTTCAGATAGTTATGGTAGTGACCATGTCCCTGTCCAAACAAGTGTTAAAATCTACAATAACGATTATTCGAAAGGTACTTCCCGCAATAGAATTTTATGGTCTGGCTTCTTCAATTCAATGAACACTGAAATTGCTAATAACGGACTAGTTTCTGTAGATCAATTCCAAATATTATGCAAAAACCATCTTGATAAATTCAGGAAAAATCAAATCTTTCCGTTAAAGTCATATCCTCCGTGGTGGACATCGGAATGTTGTTATCTTTTGGGAAAAAAAGAAAACTTTGGAGGAAAGCGAAAAGTTCTCTTAATCAGACTCTGTGGATACAGTACAAACGAATTTCTGCAAAACTTCATCAGCTTCTTCTAACCCTTTCCAGAAATTTCTGGGATAAAACTATAACAAACGCTGGAATATCTAAGGACATTTATTCTATTCTTAAAAAGCTTAAAAATAGATCTACTGACTCACCAACTCATCATCTACTAATTTCTAGCGAAACTTCAATTATTTCGGACCCTGTTTTTCAGGCTAACTTATTTGCCAAATTTTATTCTCGTCAATCGGCAACTGAAGTATTACCTCTTGATTTAAGTTCAAACTTTGATTTAGAATATAACTCTGCATTCTCGCTCTCAGAACTCCAGTTGGCGATTTCTAAATGCAAAAATACTTCAGCTGGTCCTGATTTAATATCTGCTAAAATTTTGAAGGGTCTATCAAATATAGCTTTACGATCCCTTTTGTCACTCATAAATAACTCTTGGTTAAGCGGTATTGTTCCCCCGTCTTGGAAAAAATCCATCATAATTCCTATAATAAAACCTGGGAAAGATACTACTTCAGTGAATTCTTATCGCCCAATATCTCTTACAAGCGTTCTATGTAAGGTCATGGAACGCATGATATTAAATCGTCTAATAAATCACATCTCCCTTTCTAAATATTTTCATCAAAATCATCATGGATTTATGCCTCATAGAGGTTGCGATAGTGTTCTTTCTATGCTTCATCATCATATTATTGCTTTACGCTCACAGAGAAAATATATCATATGCGCAACTGTAGACATATCTCAAGCTTATGATTCAGTGTGGCCAGACGGTCTTATTTATAAGCTCCTCCAATTTGATATCAGAGGAAATGCTGCTCATTGGATATTGGATTCTTTATCGGATAGAAGTTTTAAAGTGAAATGGCGTGGAACTTTATCTCAACCCACTTTCTCTAATAGAGGTGTTCCTCAAGGCAGTGTTCTTTCTCCCTTTCTTTTTATGATTTATATGTCAGATATTTACGAAGTTCTCTCTCCTAACATAAAGTGTTTTATTTATGCTGATGACATAATCCTTTTGGCTGCTCATACATCACAAGAAAGTCTACAGCAAAAAATGCAGACTGCAATCATAAAACTTGAACAATGGTGTGATGAATGGAAACTAAAAATTGATTCCTCAAAATGTTCAGTCATTGATTTCTCTCGCAAAAAATATCCTGTAAATTTTGAACTAACTATCAACCAATTACCTATTTCTTGGTCTAAGCACATAAAAATTCTGGGCCTCTATTTTACTAATAACTTAACCTTCAAGTATAATTTTCAAATGAAAAAAAAATCTATCCAGAAGAAAATTAATGTTTTAAAAGCAATTGCAGGTAACAGATGGGGAGCAAAAACTAATCACTTACTTCAAATTGTTCAGTCCTTCATTACAAGTAGCCTCGATTATGGATGTCATGTATTTACATCTGCGAGCTTATCAGACCGAAAAATCTTGGATCCGATATATCACTCAGTTCTTAGAATTGCTACAGGTCTTCCTCGCTGGACACCAATTCCACTTCTTCTGAAAGAATCAGGGGTCTTACCTCTTACTGTAAGACAGAACTTTCTCTCTACAAGGATGTACATTAGAAATCTTGCACTTTCTACTAGATCTCCATGTGGTAGTTTGTGGGAATCAATGCCATGCAGCCATATCTCGGGTGCTCTTCCTCTATCTTTGCGAGTGAAAAAATGGCTTGAAGAAAATGGAATTCAAGAATCACATATTTTAAGAGTTCCTGCAAAACCTACTTCTGTTAATAATAATTTTAAAATATTTCTTAGAAAATATACTTTTCAGACTAAAAATCTTCCAACAAATACTATCAATGACCTCTTTGAAATGCATAGAACTTCTGAATGGTCCAATCACATATTATTATTTACTGATGCATCTAAAATAGAAAATAAACTTGGAATCGCTGTTTATGACAGCAGTAATAACACCTTTGTTTCCGGGCAAATCAATAACTCTAATTCCATCTTTACAGCTGAGGCTTTGGCTTTATATCTGGCGGTGACTAAATTCTGTATTTCTCCCTCCAACTATATCATATTATCAGACTCCTTATCCTGTCTAAAAAGTTTGGAAACTCTCTCAACTTCTTCCCCAACCATCATTCAACACATCGGATCAGCTTTAGGAAATGCAACTAAGATTTGCAAATCTATTCAATTAGTTTGGATTCCTGGTCATTCCGGAATTGCAGGGAACGAAAAAGTAGATACTCTTGCAAAATCGGCCATTAATAAAAGTTATATTCTGCACTCAATTTCACCTGAAGACCTTATCCAAAATATAAGAAACATTTTTATCAATTATAATAACAACGAATGGAATAATAGTAAATATGCCTCTAACTTTTCGCACATGTCTTCTATCACGAAAATTCACCGCAATTATATTAACTCTCGCCTTGAAGAAGTGTGGCTAGCTAGAGTTAGAACTAGATCTTTTCCGACAAATGCTAAATTACACAAATTTAAACTTTCTTCAACGGATAAATGCTCTTGTGGAGAAAGAGAAACCATTGATCACATAATGTTATCGTGTCCTCGATATGATCAAGCAAGAAATTCCTTAAGAGAAAAACTTGGAATTGGAGCTCTTTCTTTCTCTTGGATTTTAGATTTGTCAACAAGTCCTAAAGAGAAAATTGACGCAACAATTTCTTTTTTAAAACAAATTAATAGATTCTAATTTTTCTTTCTTGTGTTTGTATTTCCAAGCGGCCTTATTTCCCCTTCATTTGTCAATCATACACCGTTCTTATCTTTTCTTTTTTATTGTCTTTTTTTTCAAAATCATCAATTCATCAACTTTTGTTTAGATTTCAAATAAAAACTCAATCTTACTCAATGCGAGCTATAAGCCTATGAGCATAAAGCTCCAAAACAGTTTTTTGTCATAACCTAACCTAACTAAGGCTTTGATGTAAGTTTGTTTTGTAAAATTGGATAACCTAATTTGAAAAGGAAATTTTTTTTGATCCGCTGTTTCCCTGGCGATCCGTGCTGTTAAATTTTCGAAAAATACCGAATCATTTTGAAGGTGAATTGGAGATTTCTAAATTTAACGAAGTCTGCAATTCTATAGAAAAATTGGGTTTATGTTGTTGTTCCTTATTCCAGTAGATCGTTCGCCCAGAGAAAGTCCCGAACCAGCGTAGGGTTATCAAAAAGATTTCTCTTCTCCAAACCCAGACAGGAGAGCAGATGGTCCGGAGAAGCTTGGTGGAAATTACACCTGAGGCACACAGGGAACACTTTCTGACCCTGAACGAATGTAAGGGTGCGAGTATGTCCAGTAATGAGCCTGGTAATGGTGGTTTGCAATTTCCTATTGCCCTTCAGCTCCAGGGCAGCCCCAGGATGGTTTTGTTCGTACCAGTCATGAGTAGGTGGGATCCTCCAAGTCTTTGTGTTTTCGGTCCCTCTCAAGTCCTATTATGCTGCCTCATCGTGGCGAGGGTGGTGACACTGGGTGGAATGGGCGAAGTACGTCTGGAGATTTTTCTCCTGGCAGGGTCACCAAAGACGTGAAGGCCATTCCATTATACCCAGCTAAAGCATAAAGGCAAAGGACAAAGTCAGACTTCTTCCTTCGGGCGTCCAAGATCTTGCACCAACAGAAGCTGCTTTTTTCTCTATTTACCATGAAAAATTGGGTGGGAGAATTATATTTGATGACTTATTAGATTTACTCTTTGATAAAGATGCTTCACTTACCTAAAATTAAACATTCAAAAATTTTGCTAATGACAAGTTGTCAAACACAATTAGTTGCAGATAATGGAATCGGCAGTTTTCCTATTTTACTTTCTTTATATGTTATGAACGGTATTCTTTAAAACAGTTAAATAAAAAAAAACTATTTACTTCAATCAATCCAACATCAAATTGAAATTATCGAAAGCTCAAAATTCTCATCTTGGAAAATGAATATAAGTTATCTGACAATAAATTTCAAATTGCGTAGTAACAGAGATACGGTTAAACTGTTAATTCATGAAGACTTCCTAACGAGTTTATCTTTGGCAAATTTAACAAAAGAAATTTTCTTTAATGGTCTTGCTGTGTTAAAACTATAAGGATATTTGAAAAGAATAATGAATTAACTAAAACTATGTTAATTGTTTATGAATATAAGTTGTTTTTTAGATATAATTTTATTAGTTGAGTTCAATGATAATCCGAGATACTGTCGAAAATATATCAAGTTTGCAATACAAAAATGCCAAATCGCAGCTTCGATGCGTCGCCTCTGACCACCCATTTCTGAAGATCTCAAAGACCAATTGTGTCAGCCATTATCTCCAAGCTTCCAGTATGTTGCTGTTGTAAAAGTTCATATTCATCGGATTATATAAATTGCCTTGTGAGATACATGGAAAAGAGCTTTCTCAAATATAAATGTTTAATCATGTTGCATTCACTGAAGCTCGGCAATGCCAGTATAACAATAGAATTGTTAGTGCTTTAAACTTCAGTTCGGAACTCGTAATTTCGAATATCACTTCATGCATAGGTGTTTTTAGTAGTTCGGAAATTAAATTGTAGATCTCGACCATGATCTCCTAAGCATTAAACAAACCAAAACTTGGAACAATATCGTTCTATTAAATCTTCCTCTAGCGTTTCAAAAAGTAGCAAAAAAGAAATCGAGTCAAACCATCTTTGTCATGTAAAGTGATAAAATTTTTTATCAATTATATTGTCTACAGACTAGTTAAAAGAAAATTTCAAGAACTAAGTAAAATATTTTTTAAGAAAACTGAATTTTTATTTACTACACAAGAGGAAGTTTTCTCACAAGTAACACAAACTCGAAACAGTTCAATCTCATGTTGCGCATGGATTATCAAGATCACCACGTCGGAAAATTATCCCCTCAAATAACAAAGAACAAAAAAAAAGATAATATAAAGATATTTCATTCATCCTGTGACCAAGTGAATTTATTATAATGGAAATAAAATTCGCTTTTCAGTAAGTAATAAAGATTGAAAGTATTGAAACACAGTCCTCCTTAAGAATCACTTCTCCAATTTACTTTAAAGGCATATCTCACCACAGTTTTTATTTGTTTTAAGTATATATATATATATATATATATATATATATATATATATATATATATATATCCTTAACATGTATATTCCTAGTGACAAATTTTTGGGGTTTTGTAGATTCGAAAATTTTTTTAAGCAGAAAAACCTGTGATCATCATCATAAGAGATCTGAATATAAGACCCACATCTCTGAATAGCTAAACTAACTCACAACAATTCAAATTATTTCTGAACTGGCTATTAGAGTATAGCATTTTTATTTTCAAAGCAGATACTCCAATTCACTTTTGTTTTAATCAGTCTTCTCTATTACATTATTGTTCAGTTTCATCCGATATATTCAGCATCTATTCACACCTAACTCATCCAGACTTCTATAACAGTGACGATCTTACCACGCACATTTCCACTAATTTCGTAGTTGAGAAAAAATAATTCCGAATTTTTTTTTATCTGTCTCGTACTTTATGATCTAGATGTCGCTGCTCTCTTAATAAATATTATCTTCAGGTATAATTTTTTTCTGTATTTGTACAATCTTTGTAATAAGTACTAACCTAAAATGGCAGTTCCTTATGCAAAAATCCTATTCTCTTTGGTGGTCTTCGTAAGGTAATTTTCTGTGTAGGGGGGCGAATAAATAACTTTAGGTTGTTTATTAGGTCCTTGAACAAAAATATTTATATTAAATATAACAAAATGGTGGCTCCCCAACTTATTTTATTTTTTAGCCGTAAATATTAGGGTGATTTGATAAATGTACTGCTTGGCTTGTTTATCTAAGAATATTTTTTACATATTTTGGATAATTTCAATAGAGCTCCTACTTTGCCCTTTCTCACATATATTTTAAAGTTAGAAACATTTATATTTTAAATATGTCCAAAGACATTCTAAAATTCTCTTAAAATCCTATTCAAGCACTCCAATTGTTGTAAGGATTCAGGCAGATTCAAGATCAGAGATTTCTTATCCATATAATTTGCCGTTAATATTGGCAGAGCTTAACGGAGCTCTCACTAAGAAATTATACCGCCTCTTTTTTTTCCCAATGAAGTATCTAATAAAATACTTAATAATTTCCTGTGGGCCTTCTCTTATTAATAATTCATAGTCTGCAAGAGTAATTCCAAGTGCTTAGAAATGTTCCACAGTGATTCCTATATCTAAACCTAGTAAATTTCAAGTAAGGTAGCACCTTATAGATTTATTTTTTTCAATAACAATTTGTGCAAATTGTTAATAATTCTTAAGCATCTCATTCACACTAGATCATAATATTTCTTTCATCCTCATCATCTCAAATTTCTACGTTATAGAATTTGTGATAGAGCATTCTCTGTTCATTATACATCATATAATTTTTGCAATATTACAGAAACAGAAGAAATTTATAGTCTATGTATCTATAGATATTTCTTAAGCATATGGTTTAGTTTGACATATGCCCTAGCTTACTAACTCAAGCCTATATCATCTGCGAAGTCACAAATAGATTATGAACTTATTTCAAGCTAGATCAGAGTCAAATGGAGGAATACTCTTTCACTGGAGTCCCGATCCTTAAAAGTTGTTCCTTAGAATAGTGTTTTATCACCTTATCATTTTAATGTCAGATGTTTTAGAATGTATCATGGAAAGGGTATCATGTTTCATTTATGATACTCTTAAATATATATTAAATGTTACAGCTTAAAATAATAAGTTACAATTGGCTCTAAACAAGGTTAAATAATGGTGTGACCAATGGTTGGTAATAATTGAGCCAAGCAAGTATTCTGTCATAAGCGTTTCGGCACAGATGCCATATAATTCAGGAATCCAAATTCTGAGTGGGTTTTTTTTGGGGAGGGGGGAATTTTTTTAAGTATCTGGCAACCTGATCTTTATTACGTCATAGATATGGACACCTATAAGAATTAGAAATTCTATTTCGGCAACACTAGTATTTATGTCATCGTGCGCGTCACAACACGTCTTCTTGGCAACATTTCTTCATCAAAAATTTAAAATTTGGCATCCTGGATTATACGGTATTTGTGCCAACGTTTCTTCTAAGACATGTTTCAGTAACTTTTCAACTCTAGTAGTCAACTACTCACATCTTTACGGAATATTTGGCATATATTTCACTCACAGTGTGCTCTTTAAACATCATTTTCTACAGAAAAAATGCCTGAACAAACTTAACTTTCTTAAATACAACCGCCGGATACAAATTAGAATTACGGACTTCCCATCTTTTAAAAATTTTAAATGTCTGCATTGGTGATTGGAGCAATAATTATGGGAATCACATTTCCTTCTGCAAGCAAAATTGATAAATTTTTTAGTTGTCATTTATCAAACTGTGCTCCTAACATCTATTGGCATCCCTCGGTAAACTCCAATACCATCCTATACCGAGAAGCGTGATTTTTCCTAATCGTCTCTCCATGAAATGCTGTACATTAAAATGTATATTTGAAATATCAGTCTAAGGTCGAAATCTTCATGTGATAGATTGTAGAAATCTTTATAATTCAACATTATTATGAGGCTTCCTCTTGTTTTTCGTAATAGACGTTGGTTGAGCTGTCAGACAATTAATGAACTAAACAGTTTGAAGTCAGCTAGGTTTTCACCTCTAGTTTTCTTTTCCAAGGAATTTTTTTCTGGCAGAACTCCCCATTTTAATCTAAGAGCCTTTCTAGTTGAATTACAATAAAAAATTTCGAGGACTATTATATCATACTACTTGTGCTGTACATATTTTAATCATTACGGATGGCTCAAGGCAAATGTCAAATCTCGGAGTGGTAATTTTCCAATAGAGAGTAATGACTGCTAAATCTGCAGTTCAACTCAATAAATTGAATAGGTCTACTTTTACGGAATGCATTGCACACTAATTTATCTAATGAGTTTTTGGAAACAGGAATAGCTTAACTACAAATATGCTGGCAGTATTTGTCATCTGCTTCCTATACGAAACTGGAATCATCTCCATCCAAAATTTCATATAGAGAATTTCTATATTTTTAGAGCTAGAACAAGGTCGTTTCCAACCAGTTTTGTCTTAGCTGGATTCAAGGTATCCAAAACAGACAAGACTGTATGTAAAGACTTGATCACATTATTTGTGTGATCTCTATATAAGCAAATACGAGAACTATTTCGCCCAAGACCTGGTATCGAAACTTTATTCTTCTTCTGTCAGTTTAAACTCTCAGGGGATCGTTTAATCAAATCCAATGGCTAAATTAGTTGATAAAACCTTCCAAAAAATTTAACCCTACATGATAAGAACTCTCCTTAAGTCTTGTGATAAATTTTTCTATGTTGCAGTGTTCCCTCTGGTTCCAGAGATTTCACCAGCAGAACATTAAGTTTCTTTGCTACGCCTCTAAGTTCGCAACGTCTCCCCATTAACCTCAATTAAGTTTATCACAATATTTACTAATGCATCTAGTCAGTCAATGGATTTAACTGGATTCATTTCCTTTCATGTTTTTCTCTTAAGAGGTGGAGACTTCAACTACTAGACATTTACTCCAAAGCTCATTAGGAATATCAATATGATTGTATCAATTTATCAAAAGTAATTGATATTTCTTTTCTTCAATGTGAATGAAAAGCGTTCTAGTGTAGAGCTCCAAAAAGGTACTTTGCCATGTAAAAAATAAATAAGAAAGTCCCGAATACATTCTCTCATAAGATCATACCGTCATTTTAAGTATTTTTTTATTTGAGATGTACAAAAAATTATTCAATAATACTTCGATTATATCTGAAAACAAAAAATATTATATATTATTTATTTTGTCAGGATAAAAGTATAAGCATTGCAAAATGAATTTAAAATAAATAAATACGTATCATAAAATAGCAAAAGTAATTTAATCCAATGATATTAGTGTGGATTATTCTCATAAATTGCCTATTGAACAAATAATAGAATTGAAAGTTTAAATCCATAAAATATGACCTAATGACGCTAATAAAAAGTTCTAAAGTAATATTTTACTCCCTCATTTTGACATTTTTTAATATTCAAGTAATATATTTTGAGTCAATAAAATATCTTCTCATATAATTTATAGCTTTAATATAAAATTAAAATAATAGTGTTTACAGATGTTTTAGCATCTGTATAGATATAAATTTTATAACTTTATCTGAGGCAGCAGTGGTTTTGTTGGGGGCATTTGCTCTCATTATTGGAATGTAATAAAATCGAATCTCGACCCAATCAAAGATCAGTCGTATCCATCCTAAATTGTCACAATATTTTCCATGTGAAATATCTCTGAGGTGGTAGGCCAAGAGTCTCGTGCTCTTTTGCTTGGTGCCTGCTTCTAAATTGCTTCTTTGCAGGCTTTAAGCAAAAATCAGACATCATCCTTTGGTGCCTCTCTGTCTCTTTCTCCTGCATCTCACATCTTTCATGACCCATATGGGTTTATGGTCTTGATCGATGTCTCTGTCGATTAAGTGGGATGAGGGAACGTGCCTTTTTAATAACTCTAAGATATTTTATTGAGAATATAAATCTTATAATTTACTCTACAGAAATACAATTTAAATTCTAAATATCAATTGAAAAAAGTTCTGCCAGATTCTATTTTGGAAATCTGACAGGGGATTTTGAATATTTCAAAATCATATTCTCCTTGTATAATATAAAAAAATAATTTATATTATGAGATAACTATTTAAATTTTTTTCATTTTAATAAGATCTTTCAAGAGAAGGCACAATTGTTTTTGCCAATTATGCTAAAATTAGTGTCACTTTCTCAATGTTATTTTAACAATAACATTTAACAAATAAAATTTTATTGTTTAAGTGAAAAATTCATAGTAACTTCGATATATTTTCATGAAGTAATTAAAGCCTCGTTAAGAGAAACAATTTACTTTATTTCAGCATTTGAAGATATATTTCCTTTTGAAAGTAAGTAAATGTCTGCAGATGAATGCTTAATAATATATAAGAATAAATGTTCATTGGTATATAAAAGCTCTTGCTTTGTTAAGCTGTTCTGTATTGGTTGATTTTCTAACTGTTAGTTATTTTTTTACTCTGAATCTGTAAAGAAATATAACACTAAATCAGAAAGAAAAATGATTTTAGAATTCCGGGGAATATTTTTTATTCTGGGGTTACAATAAAAATTTTGTATATATTTATTACTAAATTTAGTGCGTGATATGTATTCATAAAGCAACAATAAATTACTAAAATTTATAGAACACTAATAAAGTTAATTTTTAAAACTCTACCAAAAAATTATGCTATTGTAACATGGTTTTAAAAATAAAATTTACTTTGGAAGTTCTCTCTTCTAATATAAATTAAACAAATAATCAAAGAAAAAAAACTGTAAAATATAGAAAATTTTAAAATTTGGTAATATTTATTAGATTTGAAATTTTTGATCATAAGCGTGTTTTTTATAATGATTAAATTAAAAATAATTGATCCGAGAATTCAGATGTATTACATATAGCAAAATAGTTTTAACAAACATTTTGAAAAAATCTGTGGAGGAATATTTAAGTTTCATTTTTTGTTTTAAAAATATAGTCTAAATTAACGAAAATTATAAATTAACTAATAAATGTGTAAAATCAATTCGAATAAAAATTAAGTAATTCTAATTTTATTGATAATGGTTCTTTTCTGTTTAATTTAATGAATAAATATTGTGGTTTAAAATTTAGGCTTCTAGAATAATTAAAACTCTCGTAATATAATTACATAGAGATTTCAATTCTTTTTCAGTAGAAAATTTCTATAACTTTGATTTTGATTTCATAAAAAATTATCTTATGTAAGTAATAAGGTGTTTCATATTATAATCACCTTGCATTTATAGCTATTGACGATACTCTGAATTTTCATGGAATACCTGTTAACAGATTCCATTCATTCCTGTTAACAGAAAAAATGAAAGATTATAGAGCTAATTCACAAAATCATTGCTATCCAAAGATCCTGCGCCTACCAGTTCACGTTGATATCCCTGACAACTAGATAGCCGATTAGTTTGCTAAAGAGACCCATAAAAAAGTCTCTTCAACCATCCAAATGCTTGACCCTCATTGACACCAATGCAATTGGCAGCCGAAAATTAATTTGCCAGCAAGTTAAAAAGTTTTCCATTCCAGAATTAAATAGTGACAGAACCATTCCAACTATAATAGCCAGATGTAGAACAAAACACATTAAAGGCATGAGAATTTCTACAGACGGAGAAAGGAGTTACGCCAGACTTTGTCTGGATAACGCCCAACTGTCTCCACAATATATCATCAGCTGTCCAGCAAGGCTGGCCAAGCTTTTTAATATCAGCATAGAGGATCCTTAGTTACAAGATGCTCCGCTTTTTTAAGATTAATTTTATATGTATTTTGAAATATTTTTTTTAACTTTCTTCATTTTTTTCTTACAAAGACTTCATTGCTTAAATTCAAATGAATGTATTGTTAAAATGCATTTTTACTGTAATAGGAACATGTGGACCTTCTTTTTACAGATAAAGCTGTAGAGGTCGCTGTCTTCGACAGCTTCGGGGATATTTAGGGTTTTTGCACGTACTCCATGGACACGAAATCCTCAACAGAAGAATGAATTTATTTCACATGTGTCGGATCTTTTTACATTCTCAATGTTACTTTTATTAATAAATAATATATTTAATAACTTTTTTATTTTGAAAACACTTTTCTTAATACCCTGCAGAACTGGTAGCTGAATTATTAACGCTCTGACTTTTGGTTCAACTATTCATGAAATCAAATCTCACCTTGGGTTTGATGAAGTGTTTCATTATACCGATTCGGTAGCCACTTTAACTTGTAAGTCCGTGTCTAATTAGCCTACGCGTGCAAAAAATGACCTGAGTGACAAACCCGCTTGGAAATCTATTAAAATCACGCATGAAGAATGCCAACTTCAGTGTGTTCAATAACTTCGTAAAAATATAAATGGAATATAATTTCAAACTTTGCATATCTCATAAAAATTCATTAGTCAATTTACACTCGAAATTTCATTTTGTGGCGCAAAGCAGTTTAAAAAATAATGAAGATAGTTAATGTGCTTAGAAATGCAAACCTCACCTCACCTTAACTCACACACTTTTTAAATTTTTCATAATTTTCGTAAACTATGTATACACTATTTATTTTTCACTCTACAGTCATTTTTTATAAGCGAGGGCTAATTAGACCGCATCATACTGCTTAAAGGATATACACTGAGAAACATGATTAAAAACTATGTATAAATGGTATTAGGCCCTGCGCGATTATTTATAAATTCTAATTACCTAAACAGATTTTCACAAAAGTATAAACGAATTTTTATTTGTCAATGAAAGGTTAACAATTGTATCAACTGTGAATACTCAAATTGTAAATGCTCTTCAAATTTTGATAAACACAGTTGAATTTCATTAACAGAAATTACATGTATGTAACTCATTTCAAATTAATTTATTAACGCAGATACAAGTCCTCGAATTATAAAAAAATTAACAATTAAAAATTAATTTTTCCATATTACTATCAATTTCAAGAGATTTAAATGATCTTTTGATAAAAATAAAATGTTTAAAACAAAGAATTAGCATAATCTTACATTTTATAATTATTTTAGATTTTATGAGCTCTAAAAATAAATTCTATTTTGTTCAGTTCTGTCCTTTTTGTTTGAAAATTTACCAAACAATTCCAAAACTATCGAAGATATTTTCTATTATACTACTTATAATTTATAAACTATCCATTAAGTATATAATTTAAGACTACTATATTTTAGAGAAAAATAAAAGGCTTAATATGTACAATGTTACACAGATTTTATTCAAAGACTAAGATATTTGAGATATTTTAACCTGTTCATGTTAACAAAATAAAAACTTAATTTCATATTCGATATAATATATATATATATATATATATATATATATATCCGATTTTTACACTAATAAAACAAATTTATCAGAATTTTTCGATAATTTTAAATCACAACATAAAGAATTATTGAATATCTTTCAAGTTGAAATAACTACTTGTTTAATTTAAATTTTGGAAAACTAAACAAACTGAAAGATTTCAATAATATTATATTTAAAGAGAAAAATATTTAAAAAGCATATTGGATTTTTAAGAATTATCTTCAGTCTTTAACTTTAATTTATCACTATGAGTCAACTCTCTTACAAAGATTCATTTGATCCGGACTTAGTTTGAAACAAATTCTGAATCATTCCAAATATCAATGCTTTAAATTTGAGTTGAACCCACAAACTATTAATTGAACTGAAGGCCATGGGATTAAACATTAGGATTTCATATTAATATTATTGTCAGGGAATAAGAACTTAGTATTTAATGTAAGTTTGATTAAAGTAAAAACAATATATGCATGTTCCTAAAAAGTTTATTAAAACTGTTATAAAAAGAAATGTAAATGCTCTTAACAAGTTTCAATATTAAAGTTAAACTCAAAATATTTATCATAAAAGCAATTTTATTTACTATCGTTGAGTACAATAACAAGAATAGATATTTACAGTAACAACTCAACATTTGACAGGGTAAAAGATGTAAAAATTTCCATTTTATACAAGCTATCCATTAAAGGTAGTCGATAAGAGATATCTTAAGGTATTGAAGAGAAAATTACGTTTCATCTTTCTCATACTCGTGGAAGATAAACATATGAAGGATTATAAAAGTTTTTCAATTTTAACACACCTCTCTCTAACAACGATTTGGTCCGTGAGTTGATAGTAGACGAGGTCTAGTTTTATACGGAAGCGAAGGTTCATCGAGTTTATGCTTCTTATTGTAAAACACCATATTCTTTACCTTTTCTTCATTACGCTTGCACTGCATTTCCCCAAGGAACTCAGTCCAATCAGTGGCCTCACAGAACTCGCCAGATCTAATGAAATAGTCTAACGTGTCAGCGACAATTTCCAACGCAGACTGGGGGAAATTGAGTTGTCCCTCTTTATAGAAAAAGTACGACATCATCAGTGTCCAGGATATGAAGTTGAGAAGTTTACGAGCATCGTAACCATTACAGAGTTCTGATGCAGCAAAATCAATCAAATATTCTTCAAATTGATATTGCTTCCACACTACTGTTCGCAAATATTGAAAATGGTTTTCCATATCATCACATTTTTCAGAAATGATTTTGAAAATTGCTCTAGTCATTGAAGCTTGACCAATGAACTTAGATTCTGATGTTTCTTGGTTTCTTTTTGGATACCAGCCCATACCAGTTTTCTTTGAAAAATCCATAATGCAAGCAGTGGCATAAAGATATCCGAGTGTCATGGTGTAATGATAACCTTTGAAAAAAGCTTAAAAAATAATTTAATCGATATCGTGAATTTAAAAATGCTTCCTTCAAGAACGAAATAATTCAATTTCAACGCTTTATAAAGCAATGGTATTTTGAATATATTATGCTTACGTGATGTTTCCAGATCCCTTTTTATATTGACTGAGGTCACTAAACAGTCAATCAATTCGTAATTATGTATCAAAATTAAATGACGATGTTGACACTGAAATGCCACTTTTCTCAACGGATCTGATCTCATAAACAGAAGATCATTGGATCCTACGCAGATACAGCAAGATGTTCTTCAGCTATATCAGATATCACTGATCCTTTTGGACATGAAAGTAACAAGCCATCAGTCACTAATGCTTTCGTGAGCTGATAGAGATTCATAAGAGTTCTTAATAAGTTGACGTGGAGTCCTTCGGAATATATTGTTATAATTTAAATCTGCAAATGAATCAGATTGAATTAATTGAAATTAAAATTTGGAATATAATATTTAATTAATATAAGTGTTTTATATATATATATATATATATATATATATATATATATATATATATATATATATATATATATATATATAATCCCAAATTTATTTTTTAATTCTAAGATAAGTGTATATTATTTATAATGTTTACGTTAACTTCTAAACTGAGCAGCATAAATAAGAAAATAATCTGGAATACTACTCAGTGGTAATTTACGATTTTTACTCATTATCAGAGCTAGTGTAATGCAAGTCAAAATTAACATTTTTTCAAGGGATTCAAAAAAATTAAAAAATTAGGAACTGTTTTTCCTCATTTATTCTAAATTAAGTGCAATAACTTTTCTACTACAGCACTTCACCCCATCACTTGTAAAATGCTATTAATGCCGCCCCCACGGAGGCCATGGCTGACTATGGTTAGAGAATAATAGTATCTGTCTCTTTTGATGAATAAATCGAATTCGTTTGTGGCATTAGAATTATACATTTTTTTGCTAGAGTAATTACCAAACGAAAATATGATTTAAATTTTTTGTGATTGAATTTAATATCTATCCCTGTATTTTTTAAAACGATTTTACACATACCGTCACAAAAAAGACATTGGGATATTCTAATCTCATTTATAATTTAAATATTGTAATTTAAGCCTAAATTTCAAGATAATTCTAAAACTTGCAAATAATTGTATTTATGACAGAGTACAAAGTTATACTTATTATACTTATTACAAAGTTGCCATTGCAATATCAGTACGCAAAATTTAAATCCATATTTTTGACACAAATACGCTTTCTATAATTGGTCAATTTTCCTATCAAATTTTATTGGGTTAAAAATCGTAAGGAGCGAAGTTAGTAATTTATAAATAAACTACAAAACTCAATTTATTTCATTTTGTTTTGGATCATTTTTGTAGAATGTATATTAACATCATTTTTTTCTAATCGGGGGGAACCCGGATATGAAAAAAACAAAAATTGATTTTGTATTTCATTCGATTATGTGTCGAAAAATTTCTCCAATGTTTTTGTGATGATTTCATATATTCACAGATAGAGTTTTATATGATTTTATGAGGCCATTAATAAAACATTTTCATAATCCCTTAATTAAAGCTGCATTCCAGCGAGGAAGTTTAAGCTACAATCCGTAAACCATTACAGGCAGACATGATATAAAACGTATATTCTTAAATGATTATATCCACAGGTTATTTTAAGTACCCCTAATAGCATTAGTAATAAATGAAAAGATACAAGATTGCTCTTTGTATGTCAAAGGTAGATTTTATTTGTCACTGAAGTGTTATTTTTTGCACAACAGGGCTAATTAGACAGGGACTTACATTTTATGTAGTGAATTCCACTAACAACACACATATAGATTCTTAAACTCTCGAACTTTTGAACCAAAAGTCAAAGAGCTAACAATTCGGCTTTCATGAATCAAAGGTTGCTTAAGATTTTTCTCAACATAATGCAATAGAACTTTATATCAGTAAATGTATCAGTAAATGAAATCTTTCTTTACTGAGAGTATCAGTAAATGAAATTTTTCTATTTTAAATTTATTCAAAAATTGATTTAAAAAATGCACAAGTAAACAACATACTATGTATACTTTATAACAGAGTCAGTTATTATACTAAATACATTAAAGCCATTTGTAGTCATTTTAACAGTTTCTTGTAACAAATGTTAAATTACATAATACTAAAATTTTTATGACAGGAATTTAGACATTTAATACTTAAATCACTATCAAATTTTTACTCTTTCAAAATGTTTTTTGTAAGCCTAATTTGTTATACATTGCTTATTTGAAGTCACAATTAGGTTGTTTGTCGCTCAAAGATTATATTTTGCACACAAGGGATAACTAGACTGGAACTTGCGGTTTAAAGGGGATTCCGAACTAATGAAAACTTACGTGTCCAAGGTGGAATTTGAACCTACACACTATTGGACCGAAGACAAGAAAAGAAATTATTCGACTACCAACTCAGCTCTGTAACAATTAGGATTGTAATTTAGGGAAATATTTTCACCAGCTTACATAAGATATATATTTGAGTTAAAGATTAGATTGAAATCTAAAAACGCAAAGTCAAACTAGCCTGAAGAAACATTGAAATTTCATTAAAAAAATCGAATTACACTTGCCGCTAAATTAGCGCTATCGTCATGAAAAATGCATATCTAACACAGTAAACTTTATGTAACATCAATTTTGTAGCAAATGATGCTACATAAAGTCTACTTTGAAATGTTGAATTTATAAAAATTTATGTAGTATCAAGGATTAAGTAACCAATAAGTGCGCCATTTTAATTAAAAAGCAAGAAACTTAAAAGATTAAATCAGAATAATTTACAGAAATCAAAAGATTTTCTTCTCAGTTTCCATAGTAGTAAAATTAATATAGTCATAAATCTAAAAAATATCAAATAATTATTGGTAAGGAGAATTTTTGATAAACTTTATGCGACTTCAAAAATTAAAAACTAAATATTTTTCAATGAATTTAAATTTTTACATAATTATGTTCAGGGAAATTTCCGGGCAATATACGTTTGTGTGGCAGTTAGATTTCAAAATGACAAATCAACTTAAAACAATTTAAATTAGGCATTTTCATATTTCTTCAAATTTTAATACCGAGATTTTTGTAGTTTTCCCTTAAGCTGTAGGCAAAATTATCGATTTTAGTAATTTAGAACTTTTAGAAAGTTTGCGTTAGAGAAATAATCCATTAAAATTATATTACTGGAATAAATAATGAGGCATTTACCGTCTGTATTAACTGAAAAATAAGAAAACTGAAGCCATTTTTTTAACTTTTATTTTGAAGAACAGTAAAAGTTAAATACATATTCGAATTCAGTCGATATCAATATAACGTTTTCAAAATTTTTGAATGTTAAAACTTTACATTAAAATTGTGAATCTACTATCATTATCAAAGCCTTAAAATAGTTTATGTACACTTTTAAACTATACTCCACTTAAATGGGAAACGGGCGTTATTCCATGAGAAACAGGATCGTTATTTATTTTCTGTAGCGATAGAATTAGCTGTATCTGTCAAACTTTTCCAACCAAAGAACTCTTTCTGATCAACGAAATGATCCACGACATCAGCGATAACTTCTAAGGCGATATCAGGATACGTTTCTTTTCCAATGTTATGAAATTTGAAGGCAATGACCATTGCCCAAGTCATGAATTTTAAGAGATTCTTGTCACTGAAGCCAGTTTCAAGCATAGAAATAGCTAAATCAATGATATGTATCTCAAACTGGTATTCTGTTCTTTCTGTCACTCTTAAATGTCGAAAAATGTTTTCTATATACTTAGATTTTTGCTTTCTAATCTTTTTTATGGCTTCCAACACAGGTTCCATACATTCGTAGGCGTCTTTTTCAATATCACATTCACAGTTTGGATACCATCCAATATCTTCTTCATATGCATAAAAAATCATACACATTCTAGCAAACTGAAATCCTACAGTTTTAACCTCCATGACTTTTCAATTAGCGTTACGTCTTGATGTACGTAAGAGAAAATTGGTCAGTCTGAAAGGAAGAAATAAATCGATTAAACTGGTTTCAAAAATCTAAAATCTTTTTTAAGTCGCTACACGTTCGAGCTTACGTAATTTTAATTGATGTCCTCAGTGATAAAAATCAATTAAGCAAAGTAGTTTAAGTAACCTTATTTTGCTATATGCATATACTGTCATCGTATTATTTATATCTGGGCTGAACTGTAAATTCTCGGTTACAGCTGCTTCATCTAACAGAAAAGATTAAATAATTTTTTAGACTTTTCATATGTATATAAATTTTTGATTTTACTTGATTTTACTTTGTGCGCCGATATGGTATATACATATTTCAGAAACTGAAATGGTAACTAAGAAAATAAAAAATAATTAAGCTACATATAGATCCTAAAATCATTACTCCTTGATCCCCTTCACAAAAATACAAACATTTTCGAAACATAAATTCTTGTTAGAAAAATATTTAAAGTTCACGAATATATTATTTGGGTTTGCTTACCTGAACTACTTTTGATTTATTATTGATTTCCTCACCGGATTACTTATCCAAATATATTTCATCTGAAAGACTTGTTTTATAATCTCTGTTATAGCTTCGATTGAGCGCATAATGAGATTGAGGCAGCCAAAAATATTTAGTTTTCCAATCTTCTAGAATACGATGTCATTATGTGTATTTCCGATTTTTACCGCATTTCGAAATTTCTAGAAAATTATTTAAATCGCGATAAACTGTATGGTAGTTTAATATTACTGTAATTAATAATTTTGATCAAAACAATGTACTGTATTTGTGGGTTTTCATTTCATGGACAATATTGCAAATATCTTGAAGTGGAAAGACTAGCTTAAAATTTGGAGCTGAAAACTGGAATTTGCTGTTACATTTCAAATGTTTTAAGTTGAAGCATTTCATTATTACCAAGTAAAAAGAACTGTCCCAATGGAATTTAAAGTTTCCTTTTCTTAGCTTAAGCGATTTAAGCAAAGAAAGCCCTCTCGTTATCTGTTCGGTAAACTACAATGGTACGAAAATAGTTTGATATGCTTTCAGTGTTATGCGAGTTCTTTTTAGGAGTCTCTGATAACCTGCAAAAGTAATAGTAATTTTCAATGATTTGAATTTAAAAACGTAAGATACGTGTAAATACTTTTAAATTAATGTCAAATATTGGGATTATTGGCCTCGCTATGGTTTTGAAGCCAAATTTTAGGAAAAATTCGTCAAACATTCATGCAAATATTATACATGAAGTTCAAATATTGCAGAATAAAATAAATCAGTTATCTTATCGAACATATGGATATAATTAGTCTTGAAAATCAATTCCCGAAAGAAAAATTTTATATCACCCAACTGTTTTATGTGCTTAAAAGTATAACAAGACTCCATTGTTAAAAATGATTTTATAATATTGAGAACTGCTCGGCAGATTTTGCATGCCATGGCCTTTCAGTGGAAAACTTAATACCAATTTTTGTGGAAATAGATTGCAATAGTTACTATTATTATATACATTAGTTTTGCTTAAAATGTTACTGTTAATAATGAAAGGAAAGTTCACATCTAAATCTGGTAACAGTAAATTAAGTAAGTGGAATTCTTATAAATCTTAAGTGACAAGTACATACAATAATGAAATAAGGCCTGCTTTCATCCGCAATAAAATGTATTTCCGATCAAAAATGTTGGAAAAATCAAAAACATGTTCCCTGCAATAAGAAATTTTTGGATTTTTTAAATCTAACATTTTGGAAAAATCTGATGCACATTTTCCCTCAGTCTGTGGTTATGAATAAATAACTTTGAAAGGAAAGAAGGTTGCATTGCAAAGGGAGCAAAATTCGAAACTGTATATCATTGCATAAAAAAAGTTTACATGGAGTTCAAATCAACACCAACTTGTTTAAATTAGAAAAGTTGTAATCATAGTTTCAAAATATAACGTATGCCTTAAGTTAGCTAAAGATCAATTTCTTGATAAAAGTTCCATGCAGCTGTTCCCAACTCATAATTCCCTCAATTCAACTCTAAATTCCGCAGATAAAATAAGGATTCTATTTATCTAGAAAACGCATATTTCATTGTGAAATAAGTTTAAAAAAACCTAAATCAGCTAGTAATAAAATGCAATATCCAACTTAGTCACTGAAATATATCTTATTTTCTCAAGATTAATTTGAAAAGTCTCAATTGTATTTACACATTTTGCTTTTCTAATGCTTTGAGTTGATAGAGTACAGAACAATTTGTGCAATTTCCAAATATTTATATTTCTGATGTATGTAATCTTTTTCTTACTAAATATAAACTGGCAACCTTTCACTCACAAATGAAATATATATTTGATAGAAATATGTCTTATTAATTTAAAATATTTATGAATAAAATTTCAGAAAGAAGTTCATCCTTCCTTTTTTTTATTTGAAATTTAGAAAAAAGAAACAAAAACACATACCATATTATACAAATCCGTTCATAAACCTTAAACTCGAAAACTGAAGAAATTTTATAGATACAGAGAAGTTTAAAACGAATTTAACAAGTTTAAAATCAGCGATAAGAAAAATTTTCTTCACTCATTTTAAGCTTCGAAAAGATTTTCAAAATAAACTAAGGTACAGAAAATAATGTCTTAGTAACCAAGATTTATTTCGATTGAATTAAAAACTACTCAATTTCACATTAAAAGAATTGCACAAAAAATAGCGAATAAAATATAAAAAGAATTTATTATTCAAACAATACAAATTTATACTAGCTACAAAATAAAATATCTTCACAATATTTGAGAAAATATAAAATGTTATTCTATTAAAAATCTTGATAAAATTTTTTGATTGACAAAATATTAAAATATTTTGTCAATCTAAATGTAACGGAATAATACAATGAATTTAAAAACCGTAGTCATTTCAAGATAAAATTATTACTTCAGCCATCAGTGTTCCTCGTGGAAAACAGCCTGAAAAATTAAACGAAATATCAAATGTTGTAAGCAAAGAGATGCCTATCTAAGCCATATGGAAACCAACCACTTAGAGGACAAAATTAAATGTTTCGCAGCAATTATAAAATTTTTCTCTTTTATGAATTAGTATAGAACGATATCTTCTAAGGGAGTTTTTCTAACTCTGCTTTTCTGGTATAATACAAATTCTTGGCAGTAATTTTTATACGCTCAAAATGAATCCTCTCGTTTTCTATAAGATAATCCACAATATCACTAAAAACATCTAAAGCGGAAGATGGATAATTCTTCTTACTGGAAATGTAAAACTTGAAGGCAACGGACATATTGTTAGCCAAGTATTCGAGTAAAAGGGGCTCAAAGTAGCCACCTCGGAAAACTTTATCTGCATTTTCTATAAGGTACAATCTAAAATCCTTCTCGTTTTTTAATTTTTTCTTCAAACGCAAATACTTTGAGTTCAAACGGTCAAAATTTAATTTTTGAACCATTAAAAGGGCTTGCAGAACGTATCTTGCAGAACAGACAACTTGCACTTCTGTTGCACCTTCAAATTCACAATTCCAGTCTTGCCTCAGATAATCGTTATACTGCAGCATGAGAACTCTAATAAACCGATAGCCCAAAGTTTTATCCATGGTACTCTTGCTATTATTTTCAAACGATTATTGTATCATTGAGAAAATCAATAGAGTTAGATGATTTTACATTACTAAAATAACCTTCTGAGTAGGAAAGATATATTGCTATCTCAAGAAGTATATTAGCATAAATGAAAAAATGATTTAAAAATAATATACTTTACGAATAAATATCGAAATAAAATGTCACCGTCTGATAGGACTATCGAAAATAGGATTAATTCAACAGTTTTAGTTATAGAATAACAGTGGCCAACAATTTTTAAATACGGTTTGATATTGTGTAATTCCAATCAATACTAAAGGCCTTCATTTGGATCCCCAGCATGATCTATGACTCTGGAACTTAAAGATCCGAGAACAAAATATCATGAAAGATAAAATTGTTTAGAAAATAGGGATTGATAATCTACAAGATAACCCTCATAATAGAACTATACAAAATGGTTTTGATGATTTTTTATGTAAAATAACGCAAAAGGTGAGTTAAATATTAATTTTGAAGACAATCCTTGGTAAGTTTTAAGAAAATAAGAAATACAATTTCTGAATATCATGCGAAGAAGCATAATATCGATAAATAGTTATCCTTTCCTGCGAAATTTGAACAAAAAATTGAAAAAATAGCGCTTTTACAAAGCGCTAACCACTATGTCACACAGGCGGCTAAAGTGTAATAATTTTCATTGAACCAATTGACGAACAAATTACATTACATATATTACTATAATATATTATAGCATAGCTTATAAGGTGCATTACGAGCAACAATTTGTGCTGAAATTAACATATATTGATATGTAGAGTCTGATAAATTGATGATAAAAAATAGTCTGATAAAAGAGTCTGATATGTAGAGTTGATATGTAGAGTCTGATAAACTACCTTTATTCGAGGAATTCCTCAGGGAACAACGTATGCCAACACATTAATTTCAACTGAAGCAGGCAAGTCCAATAACATCAAGATCAGTTGCTGATTGGTCTCCAGATATCCCATCAAATTTCAATTTAATTTATAATAATAATTCAATTTTTACAGCAAGGACTCAAGCAATAGCCAAGCATTTGACGATTAATGGTTTTTAAGGTACCGAGTTACATTTTCACGGATAGTAAATCTGTTCTTGTGACATTAGAAATGTTTCACAATAACATCTAAAGTTATTCTTCACTTAAGAAATAAATTATGTCAAGCAGCAAAATTCTACCCCTTCTAAAGATTATCTACGTTCCAGCCCACAAGGATATTTTTATAAGCAAAAAGAGTGATGAATTGGCAAAATGAGTAAGAAAAACGGATATATTTATCTTCCTTGGATTTAACCAAAAGATTTGAAGAGGCTCTACATAAATATCATAGATTGTTCCTCTGGCTCTATATATATCTAGTAAATACAACATGATTCGAAATATATTAGGGTAAGCACTAAATGTGAATCCCTTGCCTCTCGAAAGGAGGACATTTCATATGGCAGATTCATAACACGAATGTTAACCATAGCATCAATTTAAGAGTATGAAAATTGTCAAATATGCAAAGTCTGCATTAATATTGATCCTATTTTATTTCACTGTAATAAATACTCAAACAAAAGAAATAGACTTTCGAAATATAACCTGACTTTATAAGATAGACTGCAAATAATAGTGAATATATAATCAGACTAATATCTTCACAGTCCCTCCTCACCGTGGATATATATTCTGAACAGAAATTAAGATTTTGAAATACCTTTAACTTTGCTAAAAGTCTCAGTATACATCAATCAAAACTCATAAAAACAGCTTTGACTTATTTTCTACGTTATACGAGGTCTTATATTTTCGTTAACTTGCAAAAGTAAATGAAGTTAATAGTCTGAATTTCAAAAGTCAAAATATGCGTATTTACTATTTTTAAATTTACAATTTATGAATTGATAAAAAAAAATCTCGATTACTGGCTGCATAAATCTCGATTACTGCTGTGTTTGAAACTAAATGTTATAAGAAAATTAATTCGGCTTCCATCGTACAAATGCGGTGCATGAAAAATCAAAACAGTGAAAAAAGTAAAAGGAAATTGTGTAAATCATCATGATTAGAAACTTCCCTTTTATTCATTTTTTTAACAGAATGGATAAAAGCAATTTTTAAGTGCCACAAACGTTTTGAGCACTAAAAAAGTAAAACTTCTTAAAAATGACAATAAAAAATCATCGTATTAAACTTGCCAATTATCAGATGCCGTGGTATTTCAATCGAGAGCTTGTATTTAATTTTTTTGGGAAAAAATTACGGTATTTACTATTTTTTAAACTTTTATATATTGCTTAATTCTACTTAAAACACAACAAAATGAGGTCTCATGCAGATTAGGTAAAAAATTGAAATAATGAAATTTTTTTGTTTTTACTAGTTTTCGTTAATTTTATTTCTGAAGTAAAGACTACCATCTGTTATTAGATCTTAGATCATTTACCATGCAAAACTTACTAGGCAGAAAAAATCTAAGTTCTGTAAAGACTTATTAGAAAGTTTTATAGTTTTCAATATTTACAATTACAATGAGTAAAAAAATTTACATTCCATGAAAGTGGGAAAAATATATTTATAATATAGCTTATATCAGGTTAAGTACTTTTACGCAGTTATTAAAATCTGATAAGTTAGGGGACTCTTTATCCGCGATAAAATTTTTCTGATAGGAAGCATATTGGGAAATTCGAAAATACGTTCGCTACAATAGAGAAAGATTATATTTCTTCAAATATCATTATACACATATTTTTCAAAAACAATGAAATTTTTTAAATTACTGCTAATGTTGAACGGACAAATCTGATGCCAGGCTCATTTTTCTCTGTGCTCTCTGTTTGCATATAAATAATTTTTAAACACAGATATAAATAGCATGATCTAATTACTGAAGCAACTAGAGTTCTAAATGCATGAAAAATTTTTAATACTTAAATCAATGTTCTTTAGTTTAAATAATTGCGAAAATTGTAATAATTTCGAAACGTAACACAACTAGGTTTTAAATTAGACAATGATCAATATTCGGATATAAATTCTATTTTATTGCGTGTGCATTCGTTTTCAGTTTAACCTCAAATACAAGACAACAGACAAATAGAAAAAGGCTTTTTATAAAATTTATTGTGGTTTTCCACGTAGAATGGCTCATTTAAATAATCTTTATTTTATAAACGGAATTAGTCATAAGTGGCAACTTTTCTAATGCAAGACACGTTTACTTTAATATCACAACTATATTAAAGGGCGCTCCGTGGCTGAGTGGTCTAAAGCATCACCGCTAATCGCTTGAGAGCGTAGGAGTGTGGGTTCGATTCCCACCATGGCCCTGGGTGTTTTCTTCGTTATTCTTCTGTGGTTGTACATCTGTCATTGTGCTATTTGTCCTATTATCGACGAAGACTTACAAGCGGATCTCAAGAATCAAGCATACAAGTCTGAATATATGTAATGTAATAAAATAAATAAATAAATATTATATTAAAACATGTTTTGTTCGATTTACAATGCTTTGTATAATAATGCATTATAAGTATTCTTTAATTTCGAAATATTTGTATATTTCAAAGTAATGTTTTGTGAAATTCTTTTTTTGGTCGGTAATGTTTTCTTATTATATATTTATATAAGAAAAAATTATATATAATTTGGCACATTTTCACACGATAAAACAGTGATATACTTCGCAAAGCTTTTTCTAATCTTTATTTCAAAAATTTACAATGGAGAATTAGACAAATAATTAAACTTTACTCATTTTTAATTTGAAATTTAGGAAGAAATAAGTACATCAATATTATGCTAGTTAAAGTATATCCAATTTTATAAAATTAAAAATTGAAGTAACCGAAGAAGAAAGTAATTTAAGAATCTAAAGAACTTTTAAAAGTAGTAGAATAAATTTAAAATGAATAATCTCTGATAAAATCATTTTACATACTCATTCCAAGGTTCAGAAAAATTTTGAGTCAGCTACGCTACAATAAATATATTAAAAATATTATAAGCACTCAGTAAATTTTAAAGATATCTTATAATATTTTACACACCAAATGTTTTCGTATTTCATAAAAACATCGAATTCAAAATAAAATGAATTAATTATACAAACAGTAAAAATTCATTCTAATTAATAATGCAAAAACATTTTACTTTTGTGAAGATAAAATCTTATATTGTTAAAAAATGTTTTAATAAAATTTTCAGAGTGACATAGAAATGTTGAAACATTTACACAAGTTGAAAATATAATGATATACGATACTATGTATAAAAGATTTAAAAACAGTAATGTCAGTTTAAATTTGCATTATCGTTTCAATTAGCCGTATTACTCGTGAAAATCATTTTAAAAAAATAAAAAGAATGGTTCTTAACGTCTGTCTGCTTACAGTATTTAACATCTGCTGATGCCAGAAAGAATCCAAAGATTTGAAATAACATTGTAAGCTGTGCAGTTTCACGAGTTGTGGAAATAAAATGTCACCTATAAACCTTCTAGTTCTCGTCTTTTGGCTTCATAGACAGCTCTGGCTGAAATTTCTATTGTATCAAAATCAATTCTCTGTCTTTCAACAAGAAAATTGACAATATCAGCAAAAACTTCAATAGCTTTAGATGGAAAATCTCTTTTAGTGGAAATGTATAACTTGAAGGCCAATGCCATATTATTAGCCAAATATTCGATCAAAAGTTTCTCCTGATATCCGTAGTGGAACACTATCTCTGCATTATCTATAAGATACGTTTGAAAAGAGACCTCATTCCTTAATGTTTTTTTCAAGTGCAAGAATTTGAAGTTCAAATAATTAAAATTTATTTGATGAACTTTTAAAATGGCAAATAGAACGATTTTTGCAGCAATGAGAATATTCGCTTCCGTTACACATTTAAAATTACAAGTCCAATCCTGTTTCAGATGAATATTATAAATTATCATAAGAGCTCGACCGAACTGATGGCCTACACTTTTATCCATGATTTTCTACTATTATTTTCAACTGGAGATTGACAAAAACAATTGAGTAAAAAGGATGCTTTCACACATACGTATATGTATATTTTTATTTATTTGTTACATATATTCAGACTTGTATGCTTGATTCTTGAGATCTGCTTGTAAGTCTTCGTCGATAATAGGACAAATAGCACAATGACAGATGTACAACCACAGAAGATAACTGAGAAAACACCCAGGGCGACGATGGGAATCGAACCCACACTCCTACGCTCTCAAGCGAGTATATGTATATTATACTAAAATACTTTTTTAATACGAAAGGTATTGCCATCTTAAAGAGTATATTATAAAAATTATATGCAGAAATTAAATTGCACTTAATACATCGATAACGAAATAAATTGGCAGGTAGAGTTTTTGAAATTTATTTCAAATGCTCGGACCATTAGTTAAGACGCCGCCGAACTTGTCTAGAGGTCAGCGTGTCTGACTGCGGATAGGGAGGTCCTGGGTTCGAATCCCGGTTCGGGCATGGATGTACTTTCTCTATCTATTCTTTGTCCTTTCCTTTTATGAATGTGTTGTGAATGGTTGCCTACCCTATAAACGGGCACCTATGGCATGTGTGTACTGAGGAAGTCGGACTCCACACTTAAATATTGTTCAGTTGGAAAAATGGAGCAGCGCACCCCATATTGCCAGCCTAGCTGGCACACGACGACAACAACAACAACAACAACCTTAGTAAGGACTCCATCATATCCCAATTTTTTGGCACAGGGAGTGGTAGTGATTGCATTTTTTACTCAGTAGCTGGATACCCAGTAGGCGTGCAGTCGTGATCCCAAAAGCGGTTGAGTCGTAATTTAAAAGCAAGGATCAAGTAGAAAATCCCAGACTTAGCCTCCCCCCTCACATAGATAGCATTTCACATGGAGGGCATTGAGAACAGGACACATTTTACAGCCAGTTTCCATTAGTGAACACTTTGGTTGGGGTCTTTGGTTGGTTAGTCTTTGGTTGGGGCAGAATTCGAAATCATTGTCTTCAGTTAACGCGTCCTTACTAACGCTGCCGTGTTATTGAAATTTAATGTAAATAAACAACTCATGTAAAAACAGCTGGAACAATTTTAAACACAATTGGAAGTTGTATTACCGCTGAAGGCCTTCATCTAGAACCAAAGCAAGAACCATATGACTAGAAAGTGAAGATCTAAGCATCAATAGAATGATAGTTAAAATTATTTGCAAAATAGAAATTGATTATTTTGAAATTAATTTCCTAATACAGCTACTCAAAATATGCTTTTATGGATAGTCTGAGATAAATCCTAATTTAAAGAATGAGATAAGTATAAACTAGATGACGACATGGACTGAATTTAAAATCAGCAAACAATATAATTTTAAAATACAATTCGAAGAAACATAATATAGATTAATATCTATCCCTTCATTCAAAATTTGAGCAAAGAACTGAAAAATAGCTTGCCATAAAGGCGCCTAAAGCAGATTAGTTTTTGTTAAACTAATTGATGAACCAATTACATTCGGAATAATAGATAAGGTACAATAAGATGCAAAACAGACTATAAACTGGTCAGAAGTCAGGATATATTCATGTATACATTCGGATTCTGAAAAATGCACCTGTAGGTAATTTTTTACAATAAACAATAAAAAAATGCTGTGGAAAATATCATAAAATAAGATTCCAAAGATATATATTTTTTAAAATATGCATATTTCAATGCCTTCGTTTTTCGCCTTTTTAGACATTTCAATTGGCTACAAAGTTCGTCGGTCTCTTACACAGAACCTTTCTTTCTGTCCACTCTTTTACTTGTCCGAGATTCCAGATAGACAGGTTAAGGTACAGTCCGGGTCTCCCCACACAGTTATGTATGTATGTATAATTAGGCCTCTTAGAATATCTGAGAGGTTGGATAATTTCACACAGGCTTTCGAAAAAATCTGACTTGTAGAACTTTTGTAAAGCTACCACATATTGACAGATTATATACATTTTATTTATAAGAAAAACTGATAGCTATTATATTTTAATGCTTGCGAAGGGCTTTAAAATGTCACTTTTATTCACAGCCTGCATATATGTATGTATATATATATATATATATATATATATATATATATATATATATATAATGTGCGTGTGTACAAACAGCAAATAAGTAAAAACTTCTGCAACTTGATTTTACTTTACACTCAAGATAATTTAAGATATTTTCCAATTAAGTTAAAGAATGCTCAATAGAAATTTGAATTTTAGATTTTTATCCACATTCAGCAGTAAAAATGATTATGATTGTAATTCTCTGTTGTTTTATACTCAAAATATAAAAAGTCATGGATATTGATATATATTTCACTATTTTAATAGTTTCTAAACATCCAATAAATATTGGGTATGTATGAAATTAGTAAGTATAGAAGGCAATTATACGCTCAGCAAGTTAAGTTCTGAATATAAAAATTCTAGTGGCACGTATTAAGCGGATGCTTGAGGATCATATTAAGCAGCATTAAGAAACCTTTGAGTATTTTATTTTTTATAGGTTTATTAAAAAACTTTTAAGCAAGTATTCACTGCATCGAAGTTACAATAAATTTTAGATAGACATAAAACATGGGTTGAAAAAATGCAAAGTAAATTAAAAAAATTATAGGTATCATTTTTTAGAGAGGAAATAAATGAAAATGATGTCGAAATAATTTTAAGTCCTCTTTATAAAAAGACATTCTTAAAATGTATCCTAATAACCTTTCAAAATGTAATGTTCTATCAAGGTAAAGCGAGCTATTACACATTACTAAATCTAGTTGTATTTTAAGAGAATATAAAATTAGAAACTGAAATTAAGTATCATTTTCATACTATTTCTCGTAAGTTGTTAAATGTAGCATGGGTGGATGATTTTGTTTCTGAATTAAAAGAAAAATTTCCTTCGAAAGATCTACACAGAATACAGCAGTTTTGCTGGATCTGTATTAAACTAAGAGCACATTTTCAAGAGCTTTCTTTGTCTTTATATTACCATTTTGGCAAAAGAAATTTTAAAATAGAATTTAATAATAAGAAATGTGTTCTAGTATTATACTAGTGCAAAAAGACAACAGTTGATTGAAAAAGATAATTTATTTTCATAATTTCATTTATCAGTATAAGGCCATATGCTAGGTGAAGTAATGTAAACATCAAGTGGTTATTTATATTCATCATTTTAAAAATATGTTTAATGATCTACATAATTAATAAGAATTATTTTATTAATTAATAAGAATCATAATTAATAAGAATTAAGAAATAAGAATTATTTTCTTTAAGTAGATAAAAGTTATATATTAATTTTTGGAAAATGTAGTTTTACATCTAGAAAATTTTCTAAGAATCTACGTAAAGATTTTTTCATTGTACAATTAATTTTTACCACACAAAAAAGTATTATATTCATAATTTATACTGACAAGAATGTTGCAGCATGTTTCACAATCAAATAAAAACGTTTATTAATTTTTCAAGCCTAGGAATATTCCGGAATTATTTTATTGCTCATAACATAATTATAATTTCCGGAATCTTGTAAAACAGGTAGTCAAATTTTATCAATATAATCTTCAATTCAATGTAAACAAATTTGGTTACCTCATCCATAAACCTATAATATTTTGAAGTAAGCACATACACTTAGTTTTTTCATTTTATTCAGATTGTTTTCGTTTAAAAAACTAAAATGCTTAAATTCAAGAACTTCATGAATAGTTAAACTATAAGCAAGAGTTCAATGAAATAAAGGCTTTTCTTAACTAAAACTAATTAATAATTTTAGTCTAAGAAAGAAATATCCTTTGCTTTATTATATGCACTGTAATAAAAATAGTCAATAATCATTTTCATATTACAGTAGGCGCTCTTTTTACGAACAAACACATTTTACGCATTAGTGGTTAGTTCTTCCATGACACAATAATTTTAACTCCCATTTACGAACTAAAATTTCGAAAAGTTTTTTTGTGAACTTTCGTTTCTAACAAACCGCTTTCTTTTTTATGATCTGTATGATATTTGTTTTATTTCTTTTTAAGTCACAACTGAGAACTATATTCATTCTTAAACGATTGTATTTGTTTGTGGCCCAATGGTCATTTTTGACATTCGAGGGCTTATTAAACAGGAACCTATAGTTTAAAGTGGATTCCGAACCACTATAAAGATCCATACCCAAGGTAAGATTTAAACCCACGAACTGCTGAACTGAAGGCAAAAGCGCTAACGATTTGACTCCCAGTTTGAACAGCGATGCGAAACGAGCAGACATTCCAGACACTGGGAAAATAGTCGGAGACACATGGATGCGATGAAGAACTGTGTTGTTGAACTCGATTCCTCATCTTTCTGTACGTAAAAACATAAAAAGAGGAAAAATTCCTTAAAAATTCTGAGTTCTGTTGTTGGTTTCGTTTCATCTGTCATCTGCGATAGGGAGATTGGGCGGTCGAAGGTCACGGATTGGGCAGGTTCCGTTGAAAAATATTAGTTATGTCGCAGTTGAAGAAACGAATGCGTTTATCAGTCATAGTAATAGAGAAAATTCTAAACGAATTAGAGAAAAAATATTAAAGTCAAAAATTGCCAAGAGATATTGAAATTCAAAGAACGCCTTCTTGATGATTTTAAAAATAATGGAAAACAATTCTTGGAAAAAAGTACTAACAAAAGTGCGCCCTCAAAAATGTCAAAAAACTACCAGCTACATACTATGCTAACACTAAAGCTTAGACCATAGGGAGCACTTATCCACTTATCTGACTTCATACTATGATATGCAGGGATTGTTTTTCCAATTTCTCCTCGGTTATCTCATACAGAGTAAAGGTCTTCGGACCACACTCATCCACGAGCATTAAGGAAGTACTTGTGAAAATTCGCTGAAACTTAGATCGGCGTCCTTTATTGGAGAATCGTATTCTAATTGTAGTAACTATATTGAAATCTCGATCCTTGAAACATTTCGTTTTTGGAGTTTCGCCTAATGTAATTTGTCCTAGAATAACTTGTAGCTTAATGTAACTCGTCTTACAGACCTGGATTAGAGCATAATCAATAGGTTAAAGCGCAAATACTGTAAGGTGTTTTTGCAAAAAGTAATTATGGCATTGGAATTAGAGTGGCCTTACAAAATGACCTAAAAGCAATACATTTGTCAGTGCTGTGAATGAACACTGTTGAAGGAAAAACAATATCAAGAGCATTTCAAAATGCAGGCTTTATTAAAGAAACAACCATAAGTGAAGAAAGCCAAAAAAACTTACCTGATAACTGGAACAAATATGAGTCAGTCATACATGAATTACGACAAAAAATCTCTCTGATGCCTGAAATTTCTTTCCAGGACTTTTTAATTAGATGTGATATGTACAGAAAGAAATATTATATGATGAAATTATTGAGCGTATAATGTATAAGAACGAGAGAGATTTCAGATATCCAACAAGAAAATGTAATGCAATGACGATGCGCAAAACAAGTAATTAAATGACAAACAGGACTAAGGTACTCTTTGTGGGAAAAAAAGAAATGCTTTATTACATTGAAAAAATGTGTTTTTAAACAGAAAAGATCAGATTATTTTACTTGGTTTTTTTTATCAATAAAATGAAGTATTGTTTTTAAGAATGAACCTCATTTTACATCTGTCTCTAATGCAGTGCATTCTAAATAATTCTTCTAATAGCAATTTATTTTTTAAAAAATGAGCAGTTTGGTAAAATAAATAAATAAATTATAATTAATAAATCATATCTTAAGAAACTAATACTTATTTTTCTATTTTAAGAATTGTTTTACTTATCCCTATGAGTTCATAAAAATGACCATCTACCGTATTAACCTTTTAAATTAGAAATATTGTTATGTAAAAAGAATGTCAACAATATGAAAGTAATTTAGATAAATAAAAAGTATAGTTCATTACATTATTTTTCATACTTAAGCAAATTAGAAACAAGTTTAGGGATGTATAAAAGTAAAGAAATCACCAATACTTGCATTAAATATAATAATTAAAAATAATAAGTGAATTCAACTCTTAATCCTTGAAGAGAATATAGAATACCAGTCTTTATAATACTATAAAAATATAAACAAAAAGATAGTTGAATAAAATATATAAAATTCAGCAATAATTAATGTGTGAGTACAAAAATTTAAATGAAAACATTTCAAAATACATTCAGTAAGAATGGTCTAATTTATTTAATAATTATATAGCTTTCACAAGTTTCCCAGCAACAAAGTCAGATAGGGAATGTAAATGATAACTAAATTCACAAAAAATATACAATAATTCATATTGATATCTTTAATCATATTTTTATAATGAAGAATATTATATTCAAATATAGTTTATATAAGAAAACTGCCATTTTAAATTCAATTTGTTATATCCATTAGCTCTTAACATTTTCACTGTTAAACTATACTATAGAACACATATAACACAAAGCTAAAACATGAATTCTTTATAAGAACATCTGAGCTTGTATTATTGGCTCCAGAAGTTGTTTGATGCTGTTTAGTAAACAGCAAAACCATTCAAAGCAATTTTAAGGCCTTTCTTTTCTAGTATTAAGGTATTATGTGGGATGATTTTAAATTGATAAAAGACAATATTTTTAAATCACTAAGAACAATAAACTATTTATCCTAGCAGATATTCATTGCAGTATATGTACAAATAAAATATACAGCTTAAAGTTTTCCAAAAAAGTTTAGAAAAAACTTAGGACTTTTAAGCATGTTTTTATCATTTGATTTGTACTTCGAGAACAGATAAAAGGCAATCTAATAGTTGAAATGTTGTAAGACATTTTAGCAACCACAACACATCTTTCAGAAAAAATTTCATGGATATAGGGCTATATTTACATATTGCAAAGGGAGAATTTGAAACACAGTCATAAACTCATCATAAGACATATAACTAGAAACTTAAAATGTAACACCTATATTTTATTGCTACAGAACAACATAGTATTTTTTATAGATTCTCAGGCCACCATCAGGTCTCTCTCTACAATTGCTCCTAGCAGTATTGGGTCTGTTTATCTCTGTCAAATGGCAATTAGTTCTCTACTGGAAGAAGGACGACAAATTGTCCTGCAATGGATACCCAGCCACTGTGGTATCGCCGGAAATGACGCAGCTGATAAATTGGCAAAGGCTGGCTCAGATCTACAACAGCCTTCTCCAGCCTTGGCGTACCATACTGTTAAAAGGCATATTAAGTCAAACATAGCTTCCTATCGTAGAAATGTTTACAAGATGTGCATAAAGGGGAAAGCATGGGCTTCCTTACTAACAAAGCCTATTCCGTGTAACCTCCACAGAGCTGTGGGAGTGGCAAATTTTCGCCTTAAAACTGGGCATGATTATCTGCAAAAACACCTTCACCGTTTGGGTTTGAAGGACTCTCCAATCTGCCCTTTTTGTGGACTAGAGGACATGACTGGTGACCACCTTTTCACTTGCCCTGGACTTTCGGACGTCGCAGTTAGAAATTCTGCGGAAGATGACTTTTCATTCACCTCAAGATTGTATTGGGCTGCCCGACAGAGACTGATGGTTAAAAAACCAAGGTCGGGCGTAGGATAAAAAAAAATTATTGCTTAATGTGGTTAGGCTCAAACTAAGAACTTTCCTTTCAGAACAGTGACTACATTTTTATCTGTTCTATTTTAGATTTTGAAAAAAGTAGTAATATATTCCTTTTCCACTAACTTATAATTAAATTTGCTTGACTTGATCAAAAATAGCTTGATGCACTTTAGCTAGTGTGAAAATTTAAAAGAGAATGCCAGATAAGTTGTAGTTGTCATATCATCATTTCTAAAAATAATGGGGAACCTGGTTTGCTATATGACTTTAGAATCAATAAAATTAGGCAGTCAAAATTGTAACTAAATCAAATTTTATATTATATTATGTGATTTTAAACACAATCATAGAAACAGAATTGTCATAAAAATGTAATCATTAAATTTCAAATAACATGCACAAATATAATTATTTCGATCTTATTAAAACATTTTAATCTCTTAATCATAATAAATATATTTGGAGACAAACAGCAGTTCATTAATTATTTTAATACATATATTTTAAATACCCAGAAAATAATGAAAATTTAAATACATTTAAAGAGATGTATATACAATAATTGATTTGAGAATTAATGAACAAAAAATGTCTTTGCTACTGAAGATTAATTAATGTACTTTTAAAGACAGCATTTTGTTAATAATCAAAGTAATGTTAATGGCGAGTTATTGATATTTCTTTCCTGATGAGCTTGTCTTTTTGGAAACTGTTTCTTGTTCATGTTTATGCATAATGACAAGGCCTGCAATTATTAACATAGTACCTAACCACCATAAGAATGATAATGATTCTTTAAAGAAAACTTGCCCATATACAGCCTGAAATATAAATATATTTAAATATGCATATTAAAGCAGGTATTTTGAATTATTCAAAACAGAAAATTAAATATTACAAAAAGAATTCACTTGAAATGAATTACTTTAATTTGAACAAAATACTAGATCAAATAAGAGTTGCAATTTGTTAAAATTTTTGAAATTAATTTTTTACTCACACAACTGTTTTGTGACAAATTAATAAATAATGTAACTTTTCAAGATAATATTGAAAACTTTAAAAGCATTTCAGAAAAATTTTACATGTATTGCTAATTTTTGCCATAAATTAAAATATGAATTATTATTCTTTATGAAATGCAAAAGCCTAAACTGAGAAAAAAGCACAGAATATCAAAACAATTCCTGAATTATTTTTTCTCTTCACAAATCTAAATTTGGCTCAGAATTCCTCAGTCTTCAAAACGAAAGTAACAAATATGTGCTAGACAAATATGTTCTATATAAATTATCATTTCATGAAATTTATATTTTGAGGCATTACCTCAAACAAATTGATGTCTCCAAAGAATGATTCATTTTAAAAGTTATCTACTCTAACTAGAAAAACACACAGAAGAACCAGCATTTGGAATGGAAAAAAATTGAAATTTCTCAATGTGATTTTCTCTAAGATGAATCGTATTTATAAAGTACTTAAAATGAAGAAATGCCTTTCAAATTCCCTTTTCAAGCAATTTGGAATAAAACAGATAGCCATCATAGAAAAAATAGTTGATATTTCACACTTTAAAATTCGCTTCAAAATATGCTTATATGAACTTTGAAAAATTACAGAAATTCTTTAACACTATTTCAAGCAAAAATAAGCAAGTATAGGTCAAAAATGCATGTAAATAGCAAATCAGAAAATTAATACAGGAAATTAAGAAAATTTTTGAAAAATTTGATTTTTGGTTTGAGATATTTTTTAATTATTTTTAACATATGTAAGAAAATTGTATATTTTGGATTATAGTTAAGTGCTAGGGTCAACAACCTGAGCTGGTACCTTCATTTCCTTCCACATAGTAGAAAATTTCCATTTATTAAACACATAATAACTAAAAGAAATATTGGGTTGTTCGGAATATCATTTCATTTTTCATGAAAATGAAAAACGTGCAGCAAATAAATATTGTATTGCATTGCACACTGTCTATTCTAGTCCAATAGCTTTTACCATCTTTCTGGTAGTAGCACGATTCCACAGTCATAAAGTGGTTGGTTTTTACCAGCAAAAAGCTGTTCCATGTAGGAAAAACAAAATTACTTTCCCAAAATTACAACCCAATATGTTGCCAGGATTTAATTTTAAATACATGAAATAATTCTAAATAGAAAAATATAAGCTTGCAAAAGAAATAATAATTACAAATTTTATATAATTATTTATAATATGAAATAAAACTCAAAAATAAAAAGTAAATCCACAGTTAATCTCAAGCTACATAGATACACTTTGCACACAGTGTAGTAAAATTGTTGTTAGGCATAGAATAAATAATTATAAAAAAATTAAGAAAGTAAAATAAATATTTTTAAAATAAATTATTAAATGAAAGTTTAGTTAGTTCTATAAGTGAAATTTAGTGAGTTTTACCCTATAATCTAAGTTGAATTGAAATCTCTAAAAACTCTAGCTTTGAAATATCTATTTTACATAAATATAAAACCATTTGCTTTTGTAATCAGAACTGTTTAAGTTTTCAAAAATTTAAATTTTCATTGAAAATAATGTAAACTATTATTCAAATATAATGTAAACATTATAATTCATTAAAAATAATGTAAATTATTATAAAAATGTTCAATGGATAATATCATAAAGAAAGTTTGGAGTTTAATTTATTTCTTTTTATGAGGAATTTTAAAACGGCACTTGAAAGAGAATTATCAAAGTTATAAGTTCAAAACAATTGATTTTATAAAAGTTCTGGAAAATCAAAATGCAAAAATAAATATGATCCTATAATATTTTACATATCCTATTCATAAATAAAAGAATGTAAAGTATCAATGTAAATTAAAGTAAAAGAGGTTTAGTAAAAGTAATCATTTGGCTCATAAAGTGTATACAAATGATGGTCAATAGAATTTGGTATATGAATTTAAAGAGGCTGCATGGATAAATGGGACAAAATACCCAAACATTTGTTTGAACACCAGATTAATTCAATAAAAATTTGAATATAAGAAATTATCTAGAAAAATGTCGCAAACCAACATCCTTTTAGTTTTATATAAAAATTTGTAGTTTGATCAGTGGTCTTCCAATTTTGGAAAAGCTATTTGAATGGAAAACATCTGAAATTGTTGATAAAATATTTAGTACCTTTATAAAGTTACTTAAACTAATATAAATATCCATATAATTTTTATTACATTTATTCACATCAACCTCATTTTAAAAATTTATATTACTTATAATAAAAATCACAAAAAACAATAGTAGTCTTATAATTTTGTAATGTATTTCATACATGATATTCCTTTCTAGAATAAATAAAATAAAAATTAGGGGGTACAGATAAATGACTCTAACAGATATATTAACAAATTAGTTTAAAGATTAAAAATTTTTACTGTAAGTTATTACAGTAAAGATTAAAAATTTTCACTGTAAGTTATTACACATCAAGAAAAAATACACTTTTACAAAAAATTATGATTAAAAGGAATTTTTATTTCCAATGAAAAAAAAATACTTAACTGTAAAAAAGAAATTTGCTGCAGTATTAGTAACCGTTGCTTCTAATGTTGTTGAACACATAACCAAGGCTTTTGAAAAAAATGTCCACATTAAAAGATTAGCAATCAACATTGCAAAGAAGAAACCAACTCTTGTCCAAACTAGAGCCTAAAACAATATTTCAGTAAAAATATTATTACAAATTAATTTAGAGTTCCAAGTGACACTTATAGTTTTATTTAAAATATAAAGAAATAACAATACTTAGTAGTACAATACTTCAGTTAGTTTTTTAAACACATTTTTAGCTAAATTCTTCAACATATAAAAGAATTCTTTTTAAAATTATCTGTGCATGAACAAGAAATACTCTGCAGACAATAAATCAACAAATTCGTATTTTAAAATATTTTATACTGAACCAGAATTAGCCATTTTTATTTCCAAAAACTGATATTAACTTTATCTTTATTCTTTTAGAAAATAACAATTATGAGTTAAAGGTATGATTTTGAAGATTAGAACTAGATAAAATTAAAGAATGATAATTGTCTTGGAAGAAGCAGATAATTACTCAATAAATATTAAGCAAAAATTCTGATATCAAATTGTGTAACCTTAAAGACATATTTTGAAATAAAATATGGAAAATAAATGGGAACTTATTGGTATAGACAGGCTGCTCTTTGAGACAAACTAAATCACCCTTTGGTGTGAAAGCATAGCCTCTTATACATACTTGTACAAATGAATTATATTTAATAGAGGGTTGAATGTCCTAGGTTATTTCTGCCAGTTGAACTTCACTTTATATATTGATGCTTCAAAAACAAAACTTTTTCATAAATCTATAACAAGATTTAGAGCATTTAGAAATTTCAATAAAACTAGTTCTCTAATAAACCTAACGTTTAATTTGAGTGTGATTTTCTTTTGAAAATAAAGTAATAAACTACTAATCATTGTACAAAACTTAAGTTTAAAGATTTTTCTAATTATATCTAACAAAATAATAACAGAAAAGGAAAAGCATTTTGCACTATGAAAAATAAAGCAGCCACAATTTAATTATATGATTATACACAGAATCTGAAAACAACTTGATTTCTGTAGTTTAATAGTAACAAAAAAAGATTTACATATAAGAGTAGACAAATTATTTGTAATGATTTGTTACATTATTAGTATATTATAACATCAAAGAAATAAAAAGAATTTATCTTTAAAAATAATGAATATAAAAACAGATTTCTATATTGCTGAGAAAATCGTTAACTGATTCCAACTGAAACAGAAATGAATGTAATATAAAAGAAAATTCATTAGTGTTTATTGTTTATCAATTTATACTGAAATATATTTTTTGTTTTACTTTTCACTTGTACTAAATTCAATTTCAGTATTTCTTCCTGTTAGCCTTTAATTGCTTTTATTTTACAATTACTGAGTATCTTCAATATTGTGCAATGAAAAAACAGCTGCATACTTAATTTCTGGAAGACATTAAAAAATCTTCATTCAATAATATTATTTTCCCTAGATCCTTTAAAATATTGAACATGAATTATCCAGTTACAAAATATAAATACTACAAATATACATATGTAAAAATATAAAGAGATGCACTTCAGTAAATCAAAAGCAATTTCAGGAAATCAATGCTCAATTAAAATTAAGTATTTACTTACAGGCAAAAATGATCTAGGATGAGATTCCTTCATCCCATGCTTAGTTGATTTCATAATAATCTTAATTACAAATATTCTAAATTCTAATTATATATAAAAATGAGCACTTATATTTAAAGAATATTATTTCTTAAGACATTGTTTGAAAACTTTCATGTGATCTTAATGTTACTTTTATGTTAAAAATTTTATTAGATAACTTTTAAGACTCAGTAAACTTGTGTCTTTTGCATGAATTATTATCATGTTGACACATCTTGATGTCTGTTTTTAAAATTAATAACATAAGAAAATGTGTTTTACACTGAAAACCAGGATACACTGTTCAAACAATTTAATTTCATAACAACTGATTCATTCAATCAGACGAAAAAAATACAAGTTTACATTTCTGGCTAAAAGAATAAAACGTCATATTTTATTCTAGTTAAAAAATGAAGTAAAATAAGTTTCGTGAAAGTGAAAAAATAACAAGTTTGGTTTAGAAATACATACATGTAGGTGAATTAATCTTACTTTTTCACAAACCGGAGAATATGCGAATGAAAATTCTTTTTGATTCACAGTATCTGGTAAATTCTGTATAAACTGTTCACAGAGAGTAAGTGTATGTTCAGCTGCCATCGACAATTTACCACATAAGGAAGCCGTAGCAGCAAGTAAACCTGAGATAAGGGAAAATGTGATTCCTTTCATTTTACAAATATGTTATCTTTACTGTACATAAGAAACGCTATTAGCATTAGTAAATAAGGAGTATAGTGCTCATATATTTTTCACATATTTAATATATTCGTTTCATGTTGGTAAAAGGATTTTAAACAAAAATTTTATATATATAACAAGCACTTATATGTAATTTAGATTATAAAATTGTTTATATAGAGAAAAATAAAAATGAATAAATATATATATATATATTTTTTTATTTACAAGTGAAAACAACGAATCTTGCACATGTTTCAAGTCGCCGAGAGAGAGCAACAGAAACAAATACTAGCAACACTAGCAGACAACAATTCAAAGCTGAGTTGAGTAGAAAAACCAATTTTAATACTGTTAGTGGAGAATTCTTAACACTATTTATCTGAAAACTTTATTTTCAGAAATTGTTTTAAGTTTAAAATTCTTTTCTTGGATTCAATAATATCTTTAAAATATATTTGATAAAAAAAATTTCATCGAGTTAAAAAATTTTCTGGCATCGCTGATATACTTTAATAGGTAAAACAGTTTTAGAATGGCAATTCAAATTTAGTATCGAAATGGCCGACATCGTGATTGGGGTGCGAGCGTATTGTAAAATGCTTTTGCATTCAATAAAGTATCCTCATCATTCTGTAAATGGAGTATTTTTAGCTGAAAAAAGAAGAGGTAAAGAATATGCTTCTGTCAACATCATTGACAGTATACCTCTGTTCCATCTAAATTTGAATTTAACTCCTATGTTGGAAGTAGCTATGGTACAGGTAAAGTATTTAGTTCTTGTTTACATTTTGCCAATTAATTTAGTAAGAGATGTTTGAAAGACTGTTTGCTTATTTAAAGAAATTGTCATTTACAATAAATTTTCAATCATTTTTTTTCAATTTATTTTTTTTACTTTATTTACATTTATTTCTAATGCATAAATTAAAATTAAATAATTGTGTCATGTTAATTTTAGATTTCTATAATATATTGTATTGTATTTTATTTTCAATTTAGTTTAGCCTCAGTTTATACTTTTATATTAATATCTAATTCAATTTTGAACTAGTAATCTTGAAAGTAAAATAACTACGACCGATTCATTTATTCGGCGCTCAAATCGCAATAGAATTGTAATGCTTATTCTAATCTTTACTAATAGGAATTATAGTATCAAAATATGATTCATAATTCAGTGAATTTTCTTTCTTGAATTCAGTTATTTGTCCTTAATGTTCCTCCTGTAGATCTGTTTTTGTTTACGAAATAGGTTCATTGTTTTTACTTTAATATTTCAATCTTTTAAACAGATCAGTTATTTTAGACATTACTAATTTTGCATTAATTGTATTGTAGTAAAAATATTTTTATATTAAAAATTAGTGACTCAGTGTGATGTTCAAGAAGAGTAAAACACCTAAATATACTGTAAATTGTTTGAACAAAATCTGAAATTTTTGAACAGTTAGCTAATTATCTATATAATATCTAAAAGCTCCTTCCATATTTTTTTAAAAGACTTCATAATTTTTCATAAGCAAGCATTGTAACTGAGATAAAAAAAAAAGTAACCTTTGATTAAATCATGGATAAAATTTTTGTATCCTATGTGGATTTGGCGTAATTTTCAATTTTTTTACAAACTTAAATTACGGCGCTAAACACCAAATACTGATCATGCTAAAACTTCAACTTACAATTGTTCTATTTTAAATTTCAAATATTCATATTTTGATTGTTTCATTATAATTAGTTACTACAGAAATATTAAAATGCTAATAAATAGAAACTAACTTCACAAAAATTACACAATAAAAAATGAATATACGTCTAAGACCAGGGAACTGTATGATGGATAAAATGCACCAAGCAGGTGATAAAGTGTGGCAAATGGGCTTAACAGTTCAGAATGTGTTTGCATGACGTGATTTTCGCTTTATGACATAAGGTGATCGTATGACATGCGTGAAATTTGTATTGTGTGCAACCCTTGAAGCATTTAATGAGTAATTTTGTTTTCAATTTAAGAATTTATTGTGTTAATGTTTTGCTTATTAAAATTCCAAATTTTTTTTATACATCTTTAAAAGTAAATGCATCTTTAAGTAAGCTTTATTGTGTGCTTAACATTAGCGTTAGATTGTGCAGTACTGAAATTTCTTTAAGGTGGGCATCACTGCCCTGTTAATTAAAATTTGAGTTTTAATAAAAATTGCAATTTGTTAATGTTAGAAATTTAGCTTTATTGCCCAATTGTCACTGTAGTAGGTAGCACTACACTGAAGTTTTTAAGGTGGGTGCAACTGCCTGGTTAATTAAAATTCAAGTTTTAATAAAAAAATTTGTTTCTAATTGTTAGAATTTTAATACTTCTATAGTATATGTAATTATAATGAAATATTTAAAGTTTTGATGTTTAAAATTCAAAATAGCACGTCATTCCAAAGTTGAAGTTTAAACTAGATCAGTATTTGGTAGTCGGTTATTGCGTGTAGTGACGTAATTTAGGTTGGGGATATAGCTGTGCAGTGCTTGGCTCGAGGTTTGGGAATTGTACTAAACATGTACTGTTCTGTGGTCTTTTGCCCAAATATTAACTAAGTATCATGCAATCTACAATGTTTGACAACCGAGCAATAAAAGTTAACATAAATGACATATTTTTATATAAACTTGCATATTAATTAACCAGCAGTAGTGCATATCTTAAAACTTCAGAGTATTGGAATCAAGCCCCTGATTGAACTGAGCAATAAAGCTAAATTTCTAATAGAAATAAAATGCATTCTTGAGAAAAGTCTAATTTATTTAAAAAACTAGGTAACTGTGCAGGTTTGCTGCGATTTCCACTTTTCGCACCAAGTTCTAAACAGTAATCTCGTGTATCTAAATTACTTCAATGTATGCATAATTCCTGGTTATTGAATACTGATTGCACTTGAATTTTAACTTTCCAATTGTGTTATTTTAAGTGACAAGCTTTTTTATCTTTCATTATGATTATTTACTTTATAAGCAATGTTAATAACTTGAGACTAATTTAACAAAGATTGGATAATAATAAACAAATATGAACTAAGTATCATACAGTTTACGGCAGGTAATCATGAGGAAATAAAGCTAAATCTATGATGTAAATAAAATGCATTTTTGTGTAAACTTAAATTTTAATTGACGCTCAGCAATGATGAAGTTGAAGCAGTGGCGCTCACCTTAAAAACTTCAGTGTAGCGCTATCTAGAGCTGCATTGAACTGTGCAATGAAGCTAAATCTATAACCAAATGTGTAACCAGGCAATGGCAAACAATTTAATGGAATCTATGGCTGAATTGAGCCAGGCAATAAAAAATTCATACTATAAATGAAATGTTTTTTTATAAAAACTCGAATTTTAACTACGGAGCTTTGATGCTCAATTAAAAAAATATTGTAAATGGAATCTATCCCTACTGAGAATCGTACAAGAAAGCTAAACTAAAAACGTAAATGGGTTACATTTTTTATGAAAAAACATATTTTAATCACATTATTTATCGTACATTTTTAAAAAAACTCTGGGTTAACCCTTGCAATTCAGGGTAAATCTAAATACATTTAACCATTTTATACAATACTCCTAAATTACATATAATATCAATTTTAATTGTAAAACAAAGTATAAGTACTTACCTATTCATCATTTGAAGAATTGAATTCAATCTGCATTTTTTTAATCTCTATTTATAAATTTCTATCACTATCTAAACTTAAATACTAAAACTCAAATTTTACAATGAAATAATTTGCAAAGAAAAATAACTTTATAAACTCAAAATTGCACTTAATAAACTTTAAAATAAAAAATGCACAATTCAAATTTAACTTTTTTAATTCAACTTAAATAACTTAATTTTTCAAAAAACTTTTAAATTTAATTCAAATTTAACTTTCTATATATAAACATATACAAAATTGATACTTTGCAACTAAATCATATACTTAACAAGCATATATTGTAATCAAATAGTGACAAATTACTGATCAAATGTTTCAAGGGTTATTTGCACAGAAAACAAATTTTGTGCATGTACACAATGATTTTGCATCACAAAACTAAAGTTGCATCATACAAACACATTTCAATGTAATAAGCCATTTTGGTGTATTTTATTGCTTGCACTGGTTCATAGTCTTTAGTGTTAAAATAAAATAAAATGCATTTTCCTAACTCTGAATTTAACTGACCAGACAATAGAGCCTACCTTAAAAAAAATCTAGGGTTGCAGTGGTCTGGTTAGCTAGGATGTTGTTCTTATTATCAGAAGGTCGTGAGTTGAAATCCCGGCTGACCGAAGATCCATTGTTTGATAATGGCAGCTGGAGCACATTAAAACTGGGCATGGTCGCAATCTCCTCCAAGTGAAATGATATCTCTGGTAACAGGCAAAGTATTGGGAGTCATCTGCTTGGTCCTGCTTTAAAATCACGAAGACTTCACCTGGCTGCTTCTATCTAACTGGTAGAGCCCAACTCAGGGCTATGTACAGGGAAGTATGCTTGTACAACAACTAACCTTAAAAAAACTTCAGTGTAGTACAATTTAGCCTCTTATTAAACCAAGCAATAAAGCTAAATCTATAATGTAAACATACATTCTTACAAAAACTAGAGTATTAATCATCGTTACCATTCTGAATAAATCCAAATACACAAGTATATAGCAGTGCAGGCGAGCCCCAGACTGTGCCTTTAGATTAACGGGTTTGAAATACTCACCAATCTGTAAGTGCCTTGTAATTATGAACCATGGTCAGGTGACAAGTTTACCTCTGAGATGGCACCCTTCATTCCATATCTATACCACACCAGCAGAATAACTGGACATCACATATTAACGTGTGCATGTCTCCAACTCATGGAGCTCAAGCTGGTCACCCTTCAATCACTGTCCACTGCAATTGATGCTTCATTTTGTTGATCTTAATGGGAAGTGGTTTGAAGCCACTGGAGCTCAAATCCAAATATCAAATACATGTTAAACAATATTTAATAGATAAAATAACTCAACCTAATCATTGATTGCAGAATCATCAGCACTGGCCGGACAATACAGATTTTTTGGCTTCCAAATTACTGCTGCGATATTCTCAGAATGATTATGTGGCCATTTATACTCTGCTAAGGAAGTCTTTCAAAATAATGAAAGCAATATGAAAATTAATTTATGAACTTTCAAAGTAAATTTTATTTAAGAAACTTAAAATATAAAAAGTTACTACAGACTAATGTTTAAAAATTTAATTCTCAAAAGAATTTCAAATTATAAGCATTAAATTGTAATCAAATATAAATTACCAATCAAAAGTTTCAAGGATTGCAAGCACACAAAACAAATTTTCCGCATATACACAGTCGTTTTACGTTCTACAAATGTAAGACATCTCTCATGACCTATCCACAGCTGCTGGTGTCGCCAACTTTAGAATAAAAACAAGACATGACTAGCTTTTAAAACATTTACACTGATTTGGTTTGGCAGACACCCTGACTATGAAGTACCTTTGACATGTCTGGAGATCTCTTGTTCTTGGCTTAGTGACATAGCAGCAGTCGACTCTGATTGAAAGTTTTATTATTTTGTTTGTGAGTCAGAACTCTATTGGGCTGCTCGTCTCGGACTAATGGCTGTCATGCAAGGTCTGGACATAGGTTAAAAATAAAAAAATGTAAGAAAACATTGCTGTGGGGTAAGCCAATTTGGCATATTTTATCGCCCACACTGGATTCTAAGAATTGGCCAAATCATGTTATATGTTAATTATTAATTACATTTAACTTTGAAAAATACCTAAGTTATATAAGTTGAGTAATTTAATATCATGCTATGTTGAAAGCTGAAAAGGTGAAATTTTTTTAATATTTTTATTCTTGTTGCATATTATTCATTGAGTTGATGTTTCTATTTGTTTATTTAAAAAATTCATCATTCAGTAATTAGTAAATTGTGTATTCTATAGATTGAACAATACTGTAAGGAGCATTCATTAGTGATTGCTGGCTACTATCAAGCTAATGAGCATATCAAGGATAGCAGGTGCATTATTTGTTTCTAACTTAATAGTACTTAATTTCATTGTGTTATGAAAAATAGTACTTATAAATAGGAATATTATATGTGATTAACTTCTATTTTCAGTCCAAATTTTATTGCTTATCGAATTGCTGATAAAATCTATGAAAATTTTCCTGATGCTTGTCTTGTTATGGTAAAGTATATTTATATTTTATCTTATTAAATTTTTATTTTTGTATATTCTAAGTAAAATTATCTTCTGTTCCAAAGTTATGAAAATGTACCAAGAATTCAAATTGAATATAAAATTATTTTGCAGTATTTTTAAAATTATAAGATTGAAATTACGATTTACTATATATATAAAAATTTTTGAAAGAAATGTGCCTAAGTAATTTTTGAATTCAAAATACTATTATAAGGCCTGACAAATTGTATTAAGAATATCTTATCCAGATCTACATATAAGATGCTTAAATGCATGATTTTGAATTTTGTCAGTGACTAAGGTCATGACAAAGTGAAATTAAAAACATTGAAATAAATTTATAAAAAAATGAAATTAGTGCCAGCTTCTGTAAAATAGTCTTATCTGGAATTTTATTATAGAAATGTTTTACAAAAATTAGAATTTTTTCCTTCCTTTCCTATAATTATTTATAATTTTTTATCATATTTTAACCTTCCTAATATGTTTGATTTAATATTTTAACATTCATATAATTATCAAAGATAGTTAGTACAATATTATGTATTAACTTAGAGAAGTTTTAGAAACAATTTATATTGTGTGAAATTTAAATAAATGCATATTAAATGTAACAAAATTTATTAACTTATATTTTAAAATAAATTATGCCCTCCAATGTATCTAATCTAAATCTTTCATATAAAAGTTTTTGATATCATATAATATTAATATTTAAATTTTCATAAGTTTTTCTTAAATTATACATGGAAAAGCTTGTCCTGTTTTGGATCTTTAGTTATTAAACCAACATATCTGCAAATGTTTCAATCTGTTTACAAAACTACTGTATTATAATATCTATAATGTTATGTATAAATAAACAAAATATGTGTTTTAATATTGTTTAATCAGTATTGTAGAGATAAAAATGACAAACATTTAGCCTTTAGATTAAAATCTGATCATTTAAAAGTGGTCAATCGTCTATAATGTAGATAAATTTGTAATAACAAGTTAAAAGTATATATGCATAACTATTGGGAAGGAATAACTTTGTAGGCTATTGTGTTGACTTTTGTTTCCTTTTTCACTATTAAAATTTATTAAGTCAATGAAGGCCTCTTTCTGTGTTCAAATATTTAGATTAATGTTTCAGATTCTGAGTATAATCTGTGAAAAGTAATTTATGTGAATCTTTACCAAAAAATAACATTCCCAAGAACTCATCACAGGAATAGCAATCAAATTATTTATTATTTCTTGTCTTCTTTGATGTAATGTTTTCGTAAATCACAATTTTAAATGCTTTATAAGTTGTTATAAAGCAACTATGACTTTATGTGATAAGTGAGTATGCATATTAAATTAATAATTTAATATAAATTATAAAATGTTTTACCCTTTGAATTGTTTTAATTTCTGTATACAATTTCTAATAATATGGTGAAAAATAGGTGTTGAATAGCTTATTAATTCATCAATGTTAAATGTTTCATTGTTTTGAAAATATAACCTATAGTACTGTAGATAATACAAAATAAAGAAGCAAAATAGTTAACAATTTTGTGAAATATGTTCTCAAGTGTGGGAAAGAAAAGCAGTTGCGTATTTGAATTAGTTTTTATTAAAAAGTCTAATTAAACACATAATTTCTAAATTCATTTTCATCCTAAACATTAGTTTGTCTATCTTGAAAATTAGCATTTGTTGCACAACTTTTTTAATACTAAAATAAGAATATGCATTACTTTTATGACTTCTGCTGTTTTAAAAACTCAAAATTTTAAATTCAGTTATTTTCAAGTTAGTAATATTCATTTTATTTGAAAAGCTGAAAAGTATTTTTAGAAATAATATTTTTTCCTTTTAATTTTATGGTTTAAATTCGAAGTACTTGGTTTATTGAATGGAAACTATATTTTTCATAATCTGCTATTTTATATTTCACATTCTATGCTTGTAAATTCAATAATTAAAAAAATTATTTTGTAATAATTATAATTTTCAAAGTCTTGAAGTCAAATAAAGTTATTCAAGAAATGTTTTAAAGATAGAAAACAAATATCGCTCAGTAAAATACTTTGCAAGAATTTGTGAAAGAAGTTGCATTTAGCTTTAACTTTATGAATTTTATGTTGATTTTATCTATAGCTGCCTATCAAGTATATCTTTATTTTTCAATAATTCTTGAACCAATTTGGAATTAAAGTTTATTATATATTTAAATATTTTGAAATTTTAAATAAAGTTATACTTGTCTATTTGATATCTGATCATTCAAAATTTCATGATTATTATCTACAAGATTCAGCTAATTTAAATTTCAAAATCTAAAACATGTTGTCAATCTTAGAGGCAAAAATACCAGCACAAAAAATAAATTTTAGAAATATGACTAAACGTAGGAGCAAATACAGCTACAGTATTTATCATGTCAAAAAATTTAAATTTTGTTGACTTTGGATTTATAGTTATTTTATTGGCTAATCTATAAGTTACTTAAGTGAATTATAAATTTTAATAAACTGCAACCTCTGAAAATTAAGTTGGGTTAATAGCCCTGTAACATTAACGTAAATGAAATGTTAACAAAAGTTACCTTAGTGTCCTTCAAAATAGTCACCTCCCATAACTATACACCACTGAAATCTTCTACACATGTCCTGGAAACTTTGCAAAAAGTCTTTTGAGATGAGTTTCTCTCAACATCTTGCCATGCTTAAAATATAACTTGTGACATAAATAACTTGTGATAACTTAAAATATAAATTGATCTTGTGTTGCTCATTTTTCTTTGTTCAGTTAAAAATCAACACACAAACAAACAATTTGTAAAACAAGTCTTTCAATGAACACAAATATATATATAACACTCAACTGAACAACTATGTTGGCAAATGGTCAACATCTGCCCTTATGCATTTTGCTTCGGCAATGTTGCAGTATCAGCCCTTCTGACCGCATCCACTAAAATGTGTTGTCAGAAGTTGTATTTATAAATGATTGAAAGGCTTTTGTTTATTTTAAATATTGCCTGTTATTTTGATATTTATAGTACACACAATAAGGTCTTAAATGATGAAAAACAAAAAATAAATCTTAACATGTTTCTGTCATTATCCTAATCCATATAAACTGACAAATATTTCTCAGAATCAGCTATTGCGTATTCATTAGATATCACACAAAATTTCTTGTTCATACTCTTATTATTTAACCTTTAGTTGAGAATTATTAATCTTTTTTAGGTTGACAACCAAAAATTGTCTTTAGACTGTGATGATGTGTCTTTCCACTTATACCAATTCAATGATGGTAAATGGAGGTTGAAAGACAAAAATAGGTATTACTTTATTTCTAAACACATGTGTTTTCTTTATAATTTATAAAAAATTCACTTAATAATATCCAAATATAAAATTTCTGTTTTTAAATGTACTTTTCATATCTTCCATGGTGAAAATTGTTTATAATTTCAGTGAATTGGGATAAATTTTGTTAATCAATGAAATAATTTAATATGCCTGATGGAAAGTGACTTTTCAATGACCAATGGGGGGGAGCCTTACAACAATGGTTCAGAAGAAACTAATGTTCATTGTTTGTTGCAAGAAAGACTTCTGTATTTCTAATATGGGCAAATCAGCTGTCAAGAAAACGAAAACATATTTAATAAAAAAACTGTGTCTGCCAAAGAATGGACTTATTTAAAAGATTTTTCCACTTCTGTTTCTGTTAGGAATGGGAACCCAAAACATGTTACTGAAAATTTAGGCATTTGTTTCTTCAAAAGAAATCTTAAAGGCTGAAATTCTATTATCCCTTAAACAGTGGTTTCAGCTACAGTTTTATAGCTCTATAAGTTCTCTCTTTCAAGCAATATTTCCAGACAGTGGTATTGCAAAACAATTCAATTTTGATGAAAAAAGTGTGCTTATTTAAGTTTTTGGAATTGCGCCATATTTTTAGAACTTGTTAAAAGAAAAAGTCAAAAATTCTAGTAACTATGTGCTTTTCTTTGATGAAAGTTTAAGTAATCATCTGAAGCCAAGACAAATGGACAGCCAGCTAAGATTTTGGGATAATGATTGTTCAAATGCAGTATTACTTATCAAATTGTTTAAGTCTCTTAACTGGAGATGCTTCGTTTGAATAAAATTAATGAGAATTGTTAAAATTATTAATGAATGGATTACTCTAGTTGCTAATGAATGGCCTGAATGTAAACTGGCTTGTTTTCTCTGAAATGGCTAATTTTTTTAAAAAGTTTACAGCATTGAAATTTTCTAAATTTTGGAAGCTTAAAAGAACACATTTTATTGTTATATTTACAAAGTTATACATATTGAATATATTATATATTATATTGAAATATTCAATAAATTAGTGAATAGGAATCTAATAAAGATATTTAGAAACTCCAAATTTCCCATATTTTAAAATATAATCTATAATTGATTTTTATAAAAATTTGTTTTTTTTAAGTATTAATATTGATTATTTAAATAAAAATTTTCCTGTTATAGCTATCTTCATTGAAGGCTTTTGAAGTATTCATTAAATATAAATCTAACCTAAATAAAAAATTATCTTATTAATTTGTACAATTATTTGTTTCTTTTATTTACAAATATAATTGAATAATGTTGCATACACATAATTATATGCATATTTGGTTAAGAACAATTGTAAAGGAAAATTATTTAACATGAATGTCGATAACTCCCGAAAAATTTTAATTTGATTACAGGAAAACTTTGTAAAACTCCCAGAATTTGATTCTTAGAAATGATGTATATTGTATAAAATTCACTGAATATAAATATGTAAATATAAAATTTTTCAGTTAAAATATGCTTCCCATATTTTCTTTGGCAAAAGTTTCATATAATTTCAGTAAAAAGTGATGAATTTATCTACCAATAGAATAAAAGCTGCAATAAATTATTTAATATGCCTGGTGGAAATTGTATTTTCAATGACTAGTGGACTCTGGAGAAGCTAGGCAAAGTTTGTTTTTTGTGTGGTTTAGAAAAAAAGAATTTCATAATTTTATTGGAAATTCAAATCATTACAACAGCCTGTAAGATTTCAAGATTGTATTGATGAAAAATTTGATCCTATTAAAGGTAAAATACTTTTTTATTTTAACTTACTCTCAAATAGATAAAATTGTCACGTATGGAAAGTAATTAATTTGCCTTTACTACTCTCTCATAATCAAGTATCTGTTGAATGTGGGTTTTCTGAGAAACGAAAATTTGATAGGAAATTTAAATAATCAATTGCTGCGCAAAATGCATCATTGATGATGATGTCTGAAACATAAGTATCAACAATACAATAATTAGCAAAGACCTTCTTCGTGTTTTTACTGGTGCCAATAAAATGTATAAATTATATTTAGATGAATTAGAACAGAAAAAAGCAGATTATAATTGAAGAAAAGCAAAAAGCACTTAAAAAAATTAGCTCAGAATCAATAAAGCATTTAGATGACATGTATGAACTTGAAAAATTTACAATAGGAATTGCTGAGGAAGCTGAAAGAACTGGTAAATTAGCATTAATTGCAAAATAAAACATTTGTTGATTCTAAAAACTCTTGAAATTTGATTCTGGGAAATCTGTACAAACCCTATTATATGCCAGATAAAATTAATGGCATCTAAAAATTTTCAAAATTTGTTTATTTAAAAATATCTCAATCATCCCTTACTTCCAATAAAAATTCAAGATTTTGACATGATTTCATGTTTCTATATTTTTTCATACATCCTAGTGAGGCAAGGTTATCCTAAATAAGCATTTTTAGTTTTTTCTATGATGAAAAATTTTATATTTTTCTTTTTAATATGTATTTACATAAATTTTGGCATATACACTAAGAAAATACTATCACGAAACTAAAAATATGCATTTTATCATAATTACAAAATTTCACCACAAATTTATGTGTTTTTATTTATTTTTTTAAGTATGTGTTTTTATTATTTTTTTATATTTTTATTTATTTTTTTAAGTTAATCTTAATACCTCAAATAATCAACTTTTGTACTGTAAATATCATTTATTAACAGCTTTAGTTTGAAAAAATCAGAAATGTAGTTTGATGCATTCACAACAATTTTAGTTTATATATGAATATTTTTCAAAAAATTTTACAAGGAAAAGACAGCTTACAGTAAAAATTATACAAGTTAAGGAATATTCTAATTAAATAAGTTTTTCAATTTTTTCACTACAATTGATAGAAATTAAAAAGTGAAAATTGCAAACTAATAATTAAATTTTTAATAATTTATATATTTCTATTAATTTATTTTTAAGTGCTTTTTTGTCAATGGAAATCTGCAAATCATTCCACTGGTAATACATAAAATTACTTTAAAAGAAAATTCATAAATTATAAATCTTATATCGTTTCTGTAAATGTAATAATTTTTTCATTAAAATTCAATGGCTTTACAAATATCACTGCATTGTATAATTTCATAACATTTAGATAAATTGTTTTGTAGACCAATTTTTGAATATTTCTGAAAATAACTTGAAAAATCCTTTTTTAAGATACAATTACCATTACAGCAATATTGTGCTAGCAAGTAAAATTGTTTCTTAAAATAGTAGCTTTTGCAAAATGTTAGCAAAATTACTTGTGACTTAGAAATGTTTTAAAATTATATCTTGCACCATCATCATTAACATTAACACCATTGTAAAACTTACATGGTTATTAATATTCTGTATCTAAAAGTAATAAGATATTCTCATCAAATTTCTAACGTGTTACAAATTTAAAGTGGCCTTAAATATAATCCTTAATTTTTTTTTCTGAAAATTTTCCATAATATGAAATATTACATGAAAAGCAACAGATCTCAATTTTTGATAAATTTTTTAATATCTGTAATTTTGATATTGAATTTCGAAAATTGTGTTACTTTATTATAGAATATTAAAGTACATAATTTTTTTGGATGTCCTTTCCAAAAAAAAAAAATCACTCTTAGATAGTGCATTATTTATTCTTCAATCTTTATCAGGGAAATATTCAAAATGCCTTACTAATTTAATATTCTTATGAGTTTCCTGATGAACTTTCTGAAAATTTAACTATATATCGCTTAGTAATGAACATTATATTACCTTGTTTGAATGCTATGAACATTACAATTATATTATATGAACATTACAAGTATTGCCTTGCAATAAGTTAAAATTTTTTAATATTTGTGGATAAGTTTTCCACAATTGAATTTTCAATGCAATTTAAAGAATTAATCAGCAATATTAATATTCATCTTATTTTGAAAATTTAATTTAAAATGTTATATTCTTTGTTTATAGCTCTATGAAACTATTTTACAATATAAAATTTTCATTTTTAAACAATAAAAAATTTACTAGTGTCAAAGTTTTAAAAGTATTGGTTATTTTCAGCATACATTTTGAGCAAGGACATAAAGCTCTGAGTGTAACTGCAGCTCTTCTTCATTCAAAAATGTACAGAAAACTTATTGATTTTGATAATCACTTAGATAACATTGAACTGGATTGGTGTAATCAAATAATCAACCAAGAAATAGACCGTTGTTTATAGGACCTTAATAAAACATTTATAGAATTATTTAAGACTAGTTTATTATAAGATTGTTTATCAAAATATTTCAGATTAAGTTTTCAAAACTTTTATTGTAAATATTTATCTGTAATGTCATGAAGCATATGCAAATTTTCATTTGTCATTTACTATCCTTTGGCAAAAATTAATGGCCATTTGTGAAAGTAAAAAAAACTTATACACACCATATTTGTGGTTTTTTAATAGGATAACTGATTACACATTTCTGTTAATATAATAGTACTACTAATATAATTTTTATTGTTACATTAATATGATTTTCTATTTTTAAAATTACCTGGCAAGTAATGTTAAAATATTTATCTTTGTGTAAGTGCAAAAGTAATTTTTGCACTTATATAACAATAAATATTTTAACATTTATTCTTGCCAGGTAATTTTAAAAATATAAATTAAAGAAGGAAATGTTTTAATTTTTTGTATGAATTTAGTTACAAATACAGTTTGTATTTTATATTTATTTTGTTTACATTTTTTTCCATTCTTCCATTCTTTTACATTTTTTTCCTTGTATGTATAAAACATTGAATACATGAATGCTTTTATCATATAGTTTTTTATATGTACCAAAGATTAAGTTTATTATTTGTTCTAGAAGCAACAGAAACTTGTATTTTCTTGCATCTAAATATAAATTTTTTTATTCTAGAAAATTATAAGAGTATATAAGACAGGAAAGATTTCATAATCTTGAGCAATATTGAAGTAAAAATTTAAGTTATGCATAGTAAGGAAGTAACAAATTAAATATTAATACTTATGGAAGTTTTTAATTAATAAAAGTTTTAAAAATCAAAATTTGAATAATATTTAGGACTTTTCATAAAATTTAAATATTTTTAATGCTTTGATAAACTATTTAAATGTTTCAAAAACTTAAATCATTGAAACAATTTAAAACAAAAACACTGCCTTAGTTTAAACACAACTTGTTGAATTTAATTTTATGCTATTAATATAGGATGAAAAATTGATTCTTTAAATTGCACCAATTTTTTGTATGCTAATAAACAGATTATTTAATATTAATGAAACTGATTCTCAAAAATATTTTTTTTTTTTAAGTGAAGCAATTATTTCTAATTCGTAACAGATATTGCAGGTTTGTTTTAATATTTATCAAAGTATTTAACTTCATTTTTAGTAAAAATGTGGCGATTATGGTTTAGTTACTTGTTTTTATGGTCAAATTGAACATTCAATTTAAGTGTTTGTTATAACATTGTATTTTGGTAATTTTATTCAGAAATCGTATACATTTTTATAAGTATTTTATGAATAACTGTCACTTTTTAACTTTTATGATTTTTTGTAATCATTTAAAAATTTTTAGTTGCATGAATAGCTATCATTCCAGTCAGCATAACTAAGCTTCAATATCCAAAACTTTTGATAGATTTTTTAAAATTTTATCTTAGATTTTTTCTCTAGTTTTATTATGAAAATTCCATACTAACTTTGCTCTTTATTATGCTTTTTTTTGCAAGTTTGAAATTCTTTTCCTCTGCATTTTTAAATTATTTTTTAGAGATGTGGTTATTTATATCAATATCAATTATAGAAATAATTATTGAAAGCTTTTTATCATGATAATGTTAATCATACTTTAAGAGAAAAGTATATTTGTCTTTATTACATTAAAACCTGCACTGAAGTATTTTTTTAACAAATTTATAATTATGTAACTTAAAAATCCTGTATTACATATTTATATAATTCAACAATTGTTATATTAATGTTCTTTCTGACTACAATTTGTTATTGAATGATCACATATTTGTTATATGGATTTTATTTAATAAAATGCATAAAAAATTATATATTGTGACTAAAATGTTTCTTAAATTTTTGTCTGGTAATTTTCATAATTTTCAAATTGTTGCTACTTTTTTTGCTCATTCTATAAAACTTGAACAAGCCATTTGATGATTTCTACCATAATTTTCTATCCTTGTAAAATTGTTGGTGCTGTCAACTTGGGAATAAAAATTATTCTCAAGCAGAGATTATTTTACAAATATATACAGATTACAAATTAAATTTTGTAAGCAGCTTTTACTGTTTTAATAGTATACTGGCATTCTGTGACAGTTGAGTCCTTTTGCATCTTGTGTAGTTATAAAAATAAGTAAGCTCCTACTTTTAAAATAATTAAGTGCCTCAAAATTTTCTTATTTATGAAAGTTACTAAAAAAAATTTTGCTGCTTTCCAAAACAAGAAGCCTCCAAATATAGGTAATATAAAATATCCAATATATACAGAGGGTATTCATACATTTGTGCAATGATATTGCTGCGATATATACAAAATACTAGAATTTTATTTTGTAGTATGTTTAATCTGAAAGTCTTTTTTTGAACAATTATTACATTTTGATTTCTAAGACTAAAAGTTCTTTTCTTAAAACATCAAGCCTGCTAATGTTCACTCCTTCATATTTTCCAGAGAGCATCAACTTATGAAGAGCTTATTTTTATAAGTGCAAATGCACAGTAATCCATAGGGAAAAGTCATTAGCTTTAGGGGTTGTATTTAAAGGGAATACTTTTTAATTCTGATTTCAGTTCTCATTTATTCAAAAATATAGGGCTGTAAATTTAGAGATATGGCTTGTAGCTTTATCTTGATAAAACTTAACACAGTGAAATTGTTTGGATAAAGGGATGGAATTTCTGTTTAAATGGTGTTAAAACATATTTCTGATAGTAATTGGAATTAATGGGACATTTTTTCTACTTTCCTTATTTTAAATTTTCTGTTATAAGAAAATTCATCAATAACCATAAAACCTTTAGAAAAACAGTTTTCTTTAAAACAACTTGTTAAGACTCTCTTTTTAGGTAGTTAATCTACAATCAGATTAATATTTCCAAGTTTAGTCAATTGTAATTACATATTTCCATTTTTAACCCGCCAAATAATTTTCATGCAATTATCTGCTCGTAGTCTTACAGTGAGAAACATGTTTGGCATTAATAAACATCAGATTTTTTTTGCTTTAATATATTTTATAAGTTTTTAGTTCCCATCGAGATATTTAAAAATTTTGCAATAATTCTTTGGGCAGTTGGATTTTTTTTTAAAACATGAGATGCTAATATGTGGTATATGTATCTTTGTGTATTATTTTTTACATATTTTCGAGTTAAATATAGAATTTGACCTTTCTTTTCTTTTATATTAAATATGAAACTAATTTTGCATTTAAAAGTAATAAAACCATATCATTGCTTAGCTTTCGATCCATTGCTTATTTTTAGTGACATTTTAAAGCAAAGAATGATTTTAATGCTGCAGAAGACCAAGTCCTATTACAATTTGATGCCAATCACATATCTGTTTCTAAGTTAATATTTAACTTGGAGAAAATTTAAATTGTTACAAAATGTGTGTACATTGTTTGTCACAAATGAAAATATTATGAGATTTCTAATTTTTGAGAATGAAGCTAGTATTAAGAAATTTTCCAGTGTGCTTATTTCTTGTGTAAATGAAATAACAATAGTGGATTTGTATTTCACAATATTTTTCTGTAAACTTTTTCTTACAATTGCCAAATTTAGTAATGTCTTTTAATAAAAGATTTAACTCTGTTAAAAAAGGGAATTTATATAAATATTGCCTTTAAATATTCATGTTCATTAAAATGTATGATTTTTTTTGTGTGTATATGTGCAAATTGTAAGATAATATATTTTTAGTATTGCAAGTGAAACTATTTTTATTTAACATAAAATGACTATTAGGTATGCAGATGATCTAGTTATCGTCAGAAGTAAGTTTGGCGAAATGATTTGTACCATTATGTCCAATGCCCTGAAACGAGTTGAGACTTCATGTAATAATAAAAGCTTGTGAATCCTCAAAAAACAACTCTGATTGCATTCACAAAGAATAAGAATCTTAATCTATAAAAAACATTTTTGACCAAGAATTAATTTGATCTGAAGAAGTGAAATTCTTAAGAATATTTATTGACATGAACTTACGTTGGAACAAGTATTTTAACTTTTGTATTGAAAGAGTCTCTCTGGTCAGATCATTCTTTTAGACAAATCAGAAATGAGGGAGTTTTAACTGCAAAGGTTTTTTTGTGTTGCTATTTCTGGGTATATTAAAAGAACTGACAATTCTACACTTGAGTTTTTACTTAGTATACACCCTCTTTACATGTATATTGAAGGAAAAGCTATAATTTGTATGAAAAATCTTAAAAATACAAATCAGTGGAAGGGTTTCTCTATATTTTTGTCTAAGAGAAACCTTAATGCTGATATAATTAATCATCCTTTTATAGTGTGCCTACTGATTACATAATTGGTTAATATGCTTTGGATAAGCCTTATGCAATCAAATTTCCCTTATGTAAAGACTGGATTAATTTTATCATTAGTGAAAATTGTACTTATTGATACACTGGGACTGGTATTTGCTGTCCAACTGATGGTACAAAGTTGTTTATATTAGATAACATACAACTGTATTCCAAGCACAAATCTGCCATTTTAATGTGCAGAAGAATAGGCTTGAACCGAGACTATTTTCCCAAAAGAATAATTATTTGTCCCGACAGTCAAGCTGCATTACTGGCTTTGCAGAAATCTGCTTTAACTTCTGTTGTCTGGAAATGGTGCCTTACTCTGCAAATTGGCTAACAATAATTCGCTTACTTCAATGTTTTTTGCCTGGGCACTCTTGTTCCTGGTAATAGGCTGGCAAAGGCTAATTTTTTTCGCCCCTGAACCAGTTCTAGGTATTTCAAAAGGACTGATCAGAGGCAGTGTATTTGATCTCTTGAGGAAACAATAGTTTTTATATTTGTATAATCTCAGTGATCGAAGGTACACACACACAAGCAGATATTAAATAATACTTGTCTCAGTAAAAGACAAGAGCTACTAAAGCTCAGTAAAAGCAGTTTATTGAAAACATGTACTTTTTACAAGATACTGCTACCTAAAGAGACATCTTGCCATAATGGTTGTGATCCCACTTATAAGGATTGTCAATATATGGAGAAAACTTTATTACGTATTCTAGTAAATGTAAAACTTTTTCCATACAAAAACTTGAACTTGTTAGCATTTAATTAAACTTTGGATGCTGTATGATATTTTTGCGGAATTCTTTAAATAAGATCTTTTTATGGTATAGTACAATTGACCTTTGGTCACTGTGCTTGGTTCTTTTGGAAACACCTACCCTAAATCTATCTAACATGAAGTTAATTTTTTTCATAAAATATTTGCTGCACACAGAGTTCGTCTTTTGAATGAATGTGTATTGCATACTTCTTATACTTGTTTGTGCGATTTTAAATGAAACCATTTTCTGGGGACAATACCATGACATTTGTTGTAACTCAGGCTATGGTCTATTTTCAAGTGTTCGAATTATTTAAAATTTTTCGAAAAACGGTAATTTTTTAATCATTCGAAATTTTAAAAGTTTTTTAAAATGTCTTAAAAAAATTTCCTTTTTTTTTAAAATATGTAGAATGGCAAAACATTTACTTAATTTTTATTCAAATTTTTCACAAATACTTATAAACCAATTATAAATAAATTTAATTTTAAGTATTTTAACTTTTTTATTTAAAATTTTATATTTTTGTATTATTAATTGTAATATATTAAAAATTAAGAGCTCTTATCTTCTAAAATTTTCTTGTATGTCAATTTTAAAAATTGTATCAGAAAATTTGGTCATCAATATTTAATTTAGTGAGTGTTTAGAAAACGATTTGCACATAAAGACAAATAAAATGGTTCTTTGAGTTGTAAGTAAAATAACTTTTACATTTAATCTATTGCTAATTAAAAATTTGATTTTAAAAAACTAAAATTACTTACTAAACTAATAAATTATCAGGATTAGATATCAACATTGAATTCCTGGACATAATGTCAATTAGTACATTATATCTGAAATTTGGAATCTAATGGTGGTAATTTTTAAAAGAAAATGATATAAAAACATTGGTGCAAAATCTTATTTAATATAATCTTTATTCTTTTATTGTCATTCTTCAACTCAAATATTTAATGTCCGCTACATCAGCAATGGATAAGACTGATTTTTTTAGATACTCTCTTCTCTGTACTTTCAGAATAGTTTCCATATACTTTACATGTTCTAAAGCACACTATGCTGCTGAGAAACACTAAGAAAATATGCCTATTGATGATATCACTATATTTCTCCTCAATTCGTCTTAATAGCTAACAATATTGTACCGAGCTCCACGGGTTCGTGTTGATTGAGAGTTGAATAAAGCGACCACTTAATGAACACAAGACTTTAATTCGTGAAAACTTCACTAAATAAACGTAATTCCCGCTGTAACAATCACAATTATACAGCTACAATTCGTCAGATACAATAGGAAATAGCTTCCAATCACAAGTCTCAAATACCTCAGACAGAGAACAACTAGCAGTCACAACTAATCGTCTTCACTCACTGACTGTCTTCACAAAAACTCTTGACTCTTCCATGTTGGGCTGCGGTATTTATACCTGACTTGGCGGAGAAATCTACCAATTTCGCCAAGGTTCTGGAAGCTTCTAGGCTATCTCGAAAAGTATTGGTCCTAGAGCTTAGGTGATGGATGTTTCCAGAAGTATCGATTTCTCGCCAAGTCGCCAAAAATCTCGCCAACCGTCGCCAAGAATCTCGCCAAGTCGCCAAATTATTAGGAAATCCGCTTTTAAAAGTACAACACGTCTAAATACCGCAATTTTTGCCCATAATGTGAGAATTTCCGATCTGTCTGAGATATTTTAAGACAATTATAATCATTATTTATAAATTTGTAACAATATAAAACTTTCATAAAATGCAAGTCTTGATACCTCAAATTTTAAGTGACCATACAGCAGTTCAAACCAAGTTCTGAAAAAGTGTTTTCCTCCAGAAAATTTTTTTTCTGAAATTTTATTAAGAAGAAAAGTATGTTTACATAAAGATGTTAATGTGTCAAAAAAACTATTGAAAGGTTACATGAAAGCTCTTCAAAATGTGATGTACGAAACCAGATTGAAGAAAATAAAATAAATATTACAATATCATAAAAAATAAAATGGAAAATCAGTTTCAATTTAATCATGTATTCCTAAGAGTATCATAGTGTGAACCATTTTAGCAATGTTCTTTTATAAATTATCAATATTAAAGATTGTTTTTATACATTATAGATATGTTGATCCTTAATATCCTATAATTTGTATTTTAATTTGATATATTAGATAAGTAAAGATACTACAAAATGAAATTAAAATTACGACTGAACAAAATGAGATTTATGTTTAAATGTGAACTCACTCAGTGTTTACTATTTTATACGCACTTTCAAGTAACAGAGATTTGTTGAAAATATATAAGTTAATTTTTATATGAATGTTACTCGCTTGTAAATGATAGATTCAATATACATACATTATATCGCTGTCATGCAATCAGTATTTGATACATAAATATCCAATTTTAATATTATAGAAACATGGCTTAGATCAACATTGAATTTGCTATAAGCCTGCATGAATAAGAGACATTTTTGTTTTCTGTTTCATATTAAATTACAAAATCGATTTTCATTAACCTAATAAATATTGTTTTCGTGACTATGATAATCAAATTATAAACTAAATTTGTTACAAAGGCTATATTACATAAAAATATAAAGAAATATATCTGATAAAGCTTGGTTGGTTGGGTTTTATGGCGCAAGATCCAAAAAATGGACTTGCTGCGCCACTGATAAAGGTTGGAGCCTCATGCGTAGATAAACACAAATTGAACTTTAAAAGTGGATTTTAGTTGTATTACTGAAAATATATAATCAAACATTTATTTAAAAGAGAAAAATTTTTAGGAAAGCTTACTATAGTAATGTTTATAACGCGCGACGACAATAATGCTTTTAATTTTCGAGTCAATATTAACGTCTAAGATCTGTAGGAAATTAATATATAGGGGACTATTTATTTTGTTGAAAATCTTTCAACATGATCAAGAAAGGAAAAAAATTTTAATGATGCTAATATGAATTTTTAGTCAAAATAGTTTTTTTTTTTATCCTACGCCCGACCTTGGTTTTTCAACCATCAGTCTCTGTCGGGCAGCCCAATACAATCTTGAGGTGAATGAAAAGTCATCTTCCGCAGAATTTCTATCTGCGACGTCCGAAAGTCCAGGGCAAGTGAAAAGGTGGTCACCAGTCATATCCTCTAGTCCGCAAAAAGGGCAGATTGGAGAGTCCCTCAAACCCAAACGGTGAAGGTAGTCAAAATAGTCAAATGTTTATGTATGACTATATGCTGCAGTTAGACCAAGGCACAATTTCCCTACTAACTTGTTCAATACATACTCAAATTGTATAATTATATTTTAAAATTTTTAATTTATAAGGGATTTTTTTAACATTCAATAAGAAAAAAAATATGAAATATGTATGTTATATAAATTCTAATATATCACTTCATAAGTATACTTTGCATCCCTTGTAATTTATATATAATGCTGAATAATATTTGGAACATATATTTAAGTGTAATATTTATTTAATAGAATTTTCAAATACAGTTTTAAGAAATAAATGTTAAAAATACATCTTAAACACTTTTAGATTAATAAAAGCAATAACACACAATAATTATAAAACTATTCTTACATTTAACAGAAACAAAAATCTAAATATACAATCAAAAGAAAATAAATTATCAAATAAACATTTCAAATATAATTTAAATTAATGGTACATTATTTCCATTTCAATTTCATGCTGGTATTTTAACTTGCAATTAACAATTAATAAAAAATGATTAATTTGTCCAACTTTTACAAAATAAATAGTTGCTTAGAAACTAATATAAAAGCAGGAAAAATAAGAATTTTTATGATTAAAAAATGTGTAACACAAAGGTGAAACATGTAAAATCAATTGTTTTTCATTATTATATTTAACATTGCTTATCAAATGTCCAAAAATGACAAGATTATATATAACAACTTCTGAAAAATAAAATTTTAATTGTATTGAAAGCAACGTAATATTACAACAGTATGTGAAAACAAATGGAATGACATGAAAAATCCTTAATCGCAAATAATTAAATAGTTTTAGATAAATAAAATATTTAATAATATTTTAAATGACTGGAATTATTTATTTTCTTTAATTATTAATAAAATAAGCATTTAAATAAGAAATAAAAATGGGATGAAAAGCCCTTATTATATTGATATTTTCAAATCATTACTTTCAGTTAAAAATGAGTGCTAACATTAAACAACTTATAGATAGAACTGCAGTTTATAATTATCATAAAGTCCTGAAAATAAATATTTTTCTAGTCAGTTAAAAGTAAACCTAGATATTCTGGGTATTTTTAATATAAATTATGGGAAAGCAGATCATGGTACTAAAGGTAATACTTTCATAAATTTAGAGAATATGAATGATATGATTTCTTATATAAATTTATGCTTTTTATGATAGTTTTGCTTAAATGTAATAAGAGAAATGGGCACAGATGCCATACAATCCAGGATGCCAAATTCTGTGTTGATTTTTATGGCGGATTTTCATATGTATGTGGCAACCTGGTTTTTATTGTCTTATAAATATGCAGAGTTATAAGAATTAAGCAGATATATTTTGCCAACTCTAATATTTACGTCATTGAACACTTCACAATATATTATCTTGGCAAAATTTCTTCATCGCCAAGAAATTCAGAATTTAGCATCCTGGATTATACAGCATCTGTGCCGAAAAATGTTTTATGTTTTCAAGTTTATTGCATTTTTTAAATACATTCCAATGTTTCATCAATATCAAGAAAATAGCAAATATTTTCATATTAAAAGGATTTCAAACTTTATTTTAGAAACCTTTAAATACTACTCAATTTTATATATTTTAATTTTTATATCTTAATATTAATGACAGAATAAACAAAGCACAAATCCTGCATCAGTTGAAAGTATGTATAGTTTATATTGAAGTGAAATATTTAAATTAAAATATTACATTTTTTTGGAAGGAAACAAGAAAAAATTATAACTTCTAAATACAATTAAAAATTTGCAGTCTGGTATTTAATTTCAGGATTTTATGACTATTATATAAATATTGAAAAAATAATTCAACATCTAGAACACAGCATAGATAATACATTTAAAATAGCACACAATATAGAGAATACATAAGTATTCTGCATCATTGGAAGAAATGTAAACATACATTATAGGTAATTAGAGTTGATCATTATTGCTATTCAGGGAAAAAGTAATCTAATAGATGAAAAGTTTAGTCAATTCTGGGACAAGATTTGAAATATTTATTTGTTATAAAACAGATTAAGGCTGTTTTTATTGCTTTTATAATATTAGTTTCATTATAAGGAGCAAATGTATATTACATTAATTTTTATTCCTTAAAAATGTATACTTTTAAACAACAGATAACCAAAGCAAAAAAAAAAAATAAATAAATAAATAAATAAAAAAAAAACATAAATATAATTACTAAGTTCAATAATTTTCCTTATTAATTTAAAAGTTTTTTTTTAAATTTCTAATTACATCAATGAATTGTTTACATCTGGATGTATATATATTGTGTTTGTAAAAGCTCTGAATAAAATAATTTAATGCAAATAAAGGAAATGCAATTCCATTCTAATTAAATATATAATTATATATTTAAATATTTATATAAGTATATATAAAATTTTATTGTAATCACACATTTAATAAATTTGCCCAGAGCATTCAAATAAAAATGAAAACTTGTAATTTCGTTGAGTTTTTCTTGCTTTATTTTCACATTAACTTTTATATTATTTATAAATCAGGTAAAAATGATAAGTATAGATACATTCACTCATAAAATGTTTCTTGAAATGCTCATCATATATTTCGAAATGGTAGCGTACTTTTCACAAAATTTTATATTTATGATACAATTCTTAACTTTTTTATTAATTTTTCCAAAATATTCCTTTTGATAAAATTTATATCATAGGATATTTTAGAAAACATTTTTAAAGTTACTTTATAATTTAGAAATAATTTTAATTAACAGATTTAATTAAATTCCTATTTTTATCACAGAACTGACAATTTTACTTTACTATGCACAGAATATGCCTATACTGCTATTACTAGATAGACAAAATTTTCTAAATAAGAGAGTCTCCATTGCTATTAATATTTACTAGTTTTAATTTTAGGTAATTTTTACACACTAAAAATATAGTTCATGTCTAGATGTATATCCTATTAAGGAATCAAAATCTATCTTATTTAGAATCTTAAATTTAGGTCAGTCACATGCCAATATGAAGGCCTCATCACACTTAAGAACTTTTTTCATGAAAATCCATATAACAAAATGCAGACTGACTCAAGACTCATACAAAAATGCAGAAAAAATTAGATATTTATTAATAAATATCTTTAAATTATCCCACTGAATTTTGCACTTCTGATCAATTATCAACACTAATACTAGCAAGTGTGACAAGGAATTTTACCTGTATTCTACTTAATATGACTAAAACCGTTTATTTTGCCTATCGAAAAAATTGCATCGCATTAAAGTACAATCTAATTTTGTAAAATTATCTTTATTGTGTGTGCATCACTGAGGATTGGGACAGTGAGAAACTTATAACTAAGTCTATCTATTGTTAACCTGAAATGTACATTTTAATGTGCTGTATAGATTAAATCAATATTCTATGTACACAAACTTATATCTAAATAAAACATTAAACTAAACAACATGAGAAACAGCAACAAGGCACTTCTTGTATTTTATAAAATTTTAAAGTAAGTCATTTGTAATGATGAAACAAATCAGGTTGGACGCAAGTTTATATATACCCAGTAATAATAGACTTTAAGCTTCTTTGAAAAGCTTGCATAATAAATGCAATTTGTAACATTGTAAAAGGCAAAATTTCAAGGAATGCTTTTTAATGATTGTAAAGCAATGTAAAACTGTCTTCTAATATATAAAGATAATTTAATGTAAACACAATAAAAGGAATTAATATTTCATAATCTGCCGTTCCTATATTTTTCACATATAGATTGTAACCATAAAATTAGTGTAAGTCAACTTTGTATAGAAATAAAATTTTCCGTGCTAGCTATCAAATAGCTTTAAAAATATTAAAAAAACTTAACATTTATCTATTTCATATCATAAGGCATATTATCAACCACCAAAGAAGTGTGATTTCTTTTATAATTTCGATGTTATTCATTTATTTTAATAACTATAACTAGAATTTGACTTTAAAACTTTTGTACAGTTTTTAATTTATTTAAAATGATATGCCAAACACAAATTCATTAAGTAAAAAATGCGCATAAGTAATTATATAATCACTTTAAGAATTAATTAGTGCTTTTATGGCAATTTATCATACAAAACAGTTCCACTTATCAAATAAAATATAGCAAAATCTTCATCGAATAATTTAAAAATAATTCTATTAAATCGAGTAATTTTGAATGATTTATTACAAAATGCTAAAATAAATGATTAATGAAATGATGGAAATCTAAACAATAACTGGATTAAATAATATGCAATTATTTAAATGAGAACATAAATTTTTTATAATTTGACAAGTGTAAATTATTAATTACTAACATAGTATGATTTTTCATTAAAAATTAGTTTTTTAGCAGATTCAGTAACACTAAAATACATTTTAAATATAATTGATTAAATTAAATATATATAAATAAAGATTGAAGACAAAAGTGCTCATGATAATTGTAAAATAAACTCATTTGAAATTTTTAAGTTACATAATAGATAAACTATATATGTATATAAAATTCAAATATATACACATTTATCGATCAAATATGGATTAATAATTATATACATGATAAATCCAGATTCATAAATGGAAACGCAGTGATGTACTATATAAGTGGCATTAACTTATATAATTATTATGTATTTATCAGTTTACATTGAAAAAGAGCGTATAATTTATTAATAGTAAGTTTCTACTATTTTATATATGTGCATTCCTAAATGTTGATACATTTATGAAATTTAATCAAAATTAGAGGCAAAACATTTTAATTTCTAGTTTTTTTAGTAACATAGCAAAAATAGTTTTATCAAAGTTATCACATTTATCTGTATTTTTATCAGCAAATTCAATTTATTTCCCTTACAATCACATTTAACAAATGCTAGAATTGTGATTCATTTACAAATATAGTAGAACTAGTATTATACTTTTAATTAAATATACTTTGTTAAATATGTCTCAGAATTTACGAAACTTCATTTAAGCTTCAAGGAAGATAACATTAATTTTAAATAGCTAGTTTTTAAATAGTTAGCATTAACCACATTTTCTTGGCATAAAATATTTTACCTAAAAAATAAAAAATAATATTACCTCATTTCATTTCCTTTTGAAATATCTGTTACCAAGAAAATGTTAGCCAGGATAATAAATAATACATCAAAATTTCTTAATTCTTATAATAGAAAAATTTACCAATATTGTAATTAAATGATGCACTAAATAAAACTAGCTTGATATTGTTTTAGAACATAATTCTATAAATAACAATTTTATATTTTTGATGTTCAGGGAATAAATTTAATTTTTTCTTTTTTCGATGTTAAATACAATAATTATTCACAATTATGCTAACATAAGGCCCAAGATAAAGCAGCAGTTTTGTAGTCCCTTTATAAAAATTTAATTTAGGAAAACTTCACTTAAAAAAGAACTAATCTCATGAAAATAATAAAAAGAAACAATTGATTTATCATTCTTTTTGATGGGCCATTGCCATATGATAAGTAGGCCCAATATATAGAATAGTCTACAAGGTAGCAAATGCACATTGTGAATAAACTAGATGCTTAAAAGGCACTTCTTAAATTTATAATTATTTACAAGCAGTGAATAAAACACCAAATACAAATTTCAGAAGAAATGGTTTTCATATGGAAATAATTTTATCTTACAGCAATATTTAAAACATTTTATCCATAGAGATACACTTAATACTATTTTCCAGAAACAATATTGAAAACTTAGATATTTTCATTTTGCAATGAATTAACTATTTAAATTAAAAATAATAAAAACTAAAATTATCATAAATAATTAATATAATAGCCAAGCATTTAACAGCAATATATATGTACTTTTCAAAATATTAATTTATACATAAGATAACGCACATATGAATCTACAAAGTTTCAGGATGCACTTCAGAAATTGCTTTCCCACACTTCACACAATAAATATTCCTAATATTAAAATGCATTGCTTATACACCTTAATTTCACTGGTTACAAAAAATATTCCTTTGCATTAAAAAAGTTCTATAATAAATTATTGCAAGAATTTCATATATAATTAATTTTCTTGCAACAACTGCACACAAAGCCATCAAATTTCAAATAGAAGAAATTATTGGACTATTTTAGGAGAAAATACTAATCTTAGTCAAATTTCTTATTGTAACTCATTGCAAGAAAAGAAAGAAAACAAAAATCGTAGGATGGTTTGAAATAAGAATATGAAGACAATTTTTCATGTCAAATCTTACCTTTAAGATAATTAAAAATTAATTATAGGATTACTAGTGTAAAAAGACATACTTTACATAATTATCAAAGGTGTAATTTGAATATCATTGAAAGAAAATAAATTTTGAAATTATAATTTCCTATTTCTTTAATATCATACTTTTTCTTTCTTGTTACTAATTTAATCCTTAAGTTTTGTAAATGCATTGTGTGTATATATAGAGAAACTATAATTAAAAAATATATTTTCCAAACATTTTATTAAAAAGTTATCATTCTAGAGATCAAATTAGTTTTTATACGAAAATAAAATATATCCAATGAATTAACTTATTTGCATTTTTACATTTTAAAAAATGTCAGAATATTATATTTAATTGTGTGATATAACTGATCTTTAATAATAAAAAAGAAATTAATTCATAAAAATAAACTTTGTACCTAAAACAAGTATTATTCATGCTGTTTCATTAAAAAAATAATTTGTGATCAATCTTTTCTGATCATATTTAAAGCTTTACATACAAATGTTTATAATTTAGTAGCTACACATAAAAATCAGAAATTTATGATTTTCTTCAATATGATAGTTTTAACATGATTTAAAAGCAATGAAAAACAAAGATTAGTATTTTGACATCAAAATTAATGATATATATTTTATTTAACTAAGAAAACAAAACCTTACATCAAAAGGAGTAATACTGAAATTTGAAGAAAATTGAATTAATATATGAATATAAGATTTTCCAAAACTTAGCTATAAAAATAAAACGTTGAAAACTATATTTTCTGCAGACAGTACTGCCCAGAATTTAGAGTACTGGGAAAAAGCCTCTTTTTAGAGCCATTTGGAGATATTTATATTGTAACAATAAAAATTTTCTGTTTATAAAGCGCCTTGCAATAAAACTTTTGGAGCACATAGCCTTTATTGCCCTACTAGTAGATGGCTTTGTTTATACATTTCATGAAAAAAATATATAATAAAAATTATAAAACTTATATAGATTATAGATTGTACTATAATATAAATATTTACAATTCAAAATGTTTTAAATAATTTTAATCTTGGTCTTATACTTTTCTTTAACCGACATTCTAAATATGATGAAGAGAAATTAATAATTTTTATAAAACATTTTATTAAGATATTAAATATTAACTTTAAATTATTTAAGCAATATAATATGCTTAATAATAAGCTTTACACAGTAACAAATATAAATAACTTAATAACAACTTTATCTTAAGAAAATTGTTCATAGAAAAATATGCATTCTTTATTCAGATTCCTTTGGTAATATTTACTTTCAATTACTTTCTAATTTATCTAAATTCAATAAAACACAAGCAATCAAAAATATCTATCCTAATCGTACCATTTAACGAAATAAAAAGAATTAAAAATTATAGCATTATAAAACTGAAATTAAATATCTATAACAACAAAAGTAAAATATATAATAATAAAGTTAATTATAAATAATGTTATAAAAAATGACTAGGCTTTTTTTAATCATAAAGCAATATAATTGGTCCATCTAAAATAAATATCAGGACTTGAATAAATATGTACAAGATAAAAAATTTTAATTTATGAATCACAGGTCTGACTTATAAAGTATTAAGCAATGCTAAGATTAGTAGGTAAAAAGATAGTTTGATATTTTACATCAATAATATTAAAAATAACTTTATCAAATGTCTTTAATTTTCGCAATAGTGTATACATATGTTGAGTTATTTAAAGGATTTTACTATATCTGAAAATAAATACAAATTTCAGATACATCTTCGAAATTAAATCATATTTTAATAAGAATGCACATTTTTTGTTTAACTTATTTAAGTGATAAATTAAAAAGATACATATTTCTCATAATCATTAAAGAAAATGAGAAACATTTGTTAGAATAATGCATAATGCTATTGATTTTAAAGTTTTATAAGTGTAAAGATATACAGTGTAAGGATTTTCAGTCACAATTATGCAATTCTAGGATATCATGATACTAAAAAAAGCATCATATCAAAGTTCAGTAATAATAAGTCTATATGAATAAATGAAAAATGTAGGTTCAGAATTCATCCCTAAGAGTAAACAACATTAGGAATATAAAAAAAATTCTAGTTTTCATGAAAACAAATCGTATCGAGCACAAATCTTTTCAAATTTCTATATATTTCATTATGGAGTTTACACACATTATGCAATGCAAGAAAAACCCAACAATTGTCTCCTTGGGGACATTATTATCATTATTATTGAGCTCTCATAAATGTTGTAAGTATCAAGATTTACATGTTACTTTAAGCAAGTACTTTCATTTTATATTAGCCTTTTCAGGCATTAACATTTGTCATGATGATCGAGGATTGTCTCGATTTGGAGATTTCCTCTTCGGTGAAGGAGGTGGGCCATATCTACGACAAATACCGCCACAAGGTTCTTTAGATTTTGTGGTAGCATGATATACAACTAGAAGCTTTCTACATTCCTTTTCATCAATAATAAATGTTTGCTTTGGATAACGTTCTCTAAGTCTACGTCTTTCCTGCAAAGTAATAAATATAAAATAAAATATAAGGTCAGTAAAATATTGCATATATAGCATGCTGGATTTTAAATATGTTAATCTGAAAATACTTTAAAAGATTTCATAACCATTTATAAATGCTTTTAAACCCTATTTTGACACATTTGGGTCTTATATGCAAGCAGTTTAAAGCACACAATATTTTATTACATAGTGATTCTTAGGTTAAGTAAATAATAATCAAAAAAATATCCACACTATTTTATAACATAAAGTTAGTATTAAATTTTCTCTCCCTAACATACTCACATACACAGATTCAAATTCAAAGTCTAGAAGAAAGCATGCAATAAGAACTCAAAATATTCAATAGCATTACAAATATTCAAAGGTAAAAGAGAAACATTCATACAATACAAATAAAATTGAAATTTAAAAGGGAATGGAGAACAAAATGAGCAAATAAATAAAATTAAATTCTAACATATTCAGCTTCATTAGGGGATGTTAATCACATTAGCACAAAAGTATGCCTTTTGTACATTGACAAAGGACAATTGTCAAAATAATGCCACACCTCAAAATCATAAAAAACAACAGAATATACAAATTAAAAATAACAATTAATAGTACATAAATGAAAATTGACAAAATATCAAATAAGTATAGCCTGCAAGTATGAAAACTAGTCCCAAACTAAGTAAAATCACAAAATATATGTAGCAAAAAATAACTGAAAGTTTTCTTATATTTGTATTTTGATTATTCAACCATGTTTTCATTTTATATACACACACACACATATATATATACATATAAAATGAAATTAAATAATATATATTTATATATAAATTTAGTATTAATATTTCAAATTATTTTATTAAGTAAATTCAAAATTTGGAAAAAAAAGTCCAGTTTTTCAATAACAATAAAAGGATTTCTATTAAATTTATTTTCAGCATTTAATTTTATTAATTTTGATATTGAAATACAATATTTATTTGATTTTATGAGATATAAGAAGATTTTTACTAATTCAGTTATTTTTATTTTTAAAATATAAACTAATGATAAAAACAATTGCATAGTTTTATTTAAACAATTTTAAACATTAAATGCAATAATTAATTTAATTTTCAGTACAATATTAGTGATTTTAATTCAAGCATTCATTGGATTTTATGGAGCTTTAATATTAATTGATGTTCCACATAGTTCAATTAAATTGTGTGAACTCTTGTAATTGTTAATCTTGATTACTAAAACTGTACAGTTTATAATTTCTTGAAAAAAAAAATCCAAACATTATGAATAAATCAATATATTCTTTAAATAACTTCAAAATGTGCTACATAAAATTTATATCTCAAATTGATTACTCACTTCGGAAAGTCGCTGAAATTCAAATTGGTGTAATTGTTTCTGAAATCCACAATTTGGATTTGCAATGCTCCGTGCTCCACGCAAAACTTTGAGAGAATCTTTACATGATAATGTTGTGACAGACATTAAATAAGCCGTAGCAATTGTTACACTTCGTGAGACACCAGCCAGACTAAATGAATGAAAAGTAATTTTAAATAATGAGTGAATAATATTATACCTATATATCAAACATACATATCAATAAAATAAAGGAAATAATAACATAAAAATTAAGCCAATACAATCATATATGGAACAAATGAATAAAATAATAATAAAAACACTATAATATATATTAATCTCAACATTTTTTTACATAAACTGTAAAAAAAGAAATAAAAAATATGTATTTTTAGTAGCTAATATAAAGCATAAATTTTTTGTTTTATGTTTAATTTATTGATTGGTAAAAAGTACAATATTATTGTGTCTTTAAAATACTTCAAATAAAAAAATTGTAAATGATGTAAAAAATAGTCAATATTGATTTTGAATGAATATGAATTCCCAATATATAATTTCACATTAAATTACATGCTATCTAACTATATATTCCCAAATTGATATTTCTTTAAAAATATTAATAAATATTTTTTATGCAATACATCCATAAAATGTCCATCATGTTTGTATAATTATCAATTCAATGTAAGAATTTTACTGATTCATAATATAAAATTAATTTACAATTGCCAACTGGAATTTAATAAAAAATAGTATTTAAAAATAAGATGTATATAAAAAGATAAACATGTAAGAGATAAGAAAACTAAATTTAGTGATTCTACACATAAATTATATGTATATAGTATTTTAAATCAATAGTTAAATGGTCAATTATATCAATCTTGTTTAATAAAGTTGCATCATTTTTGTGTCTCAGGTATTATGAATGAACCTTAGTATATAGGTATATATATATATTACAAAAGCAGTATGCATGTATATTGAATTTATTAAAAAAGAGCAAAAATAATGAAGCAAAGGATTCTAGTTTTTTTTCATGAGATATCTTAATCATGAAAGATTATTAAATCCTAAATGTTTACCAGTGTATGAGCACACCACCACCAGAAGCTCGAGCTCTATGAATGAAATCATTACATCGTGAAAAGAATTGCTTAAGGTCTTGTCCAGGTGTGTCTGCAGCTTGGATACATAGATATTCTTTATCCTGTAAAGTATTTAACATTGATAATACATGATTACTCAGAACATCATAGAATAAAAAAACTTTAGTATTAAATTGCCAAATTAATATTATAGAAAAATTTCATATAATAGAGAAAAATCTTTTATAGAAATCTATCTTAATTTTCAATAAAATTATAAGTAGAATTTATGATTAAATTAAATAAATTATAAAATAAAATTTCTCTCATAACATATATTCAACACAAAGAATACTGACAATTTGACACTGACAAAGAACATATGAAGTACTTGTAATCAATTAAGACAAAAAAGTAAAAAATCGTCAAAAATGTATCACAGCTTAATATTTGATTAATATAGAACTTAAGTAAATGCTCAATAGTGATCCTAGAACTTGTTACACATATGACAAAGTACATGTAGCTAATTATACTATTCAAAAAATAGTTTTTAAATAAATTTCAAATTTTTAAAAATATATTTCTTAAATATTATATATTGTGTGAAAGAAATCCAGATATTTTTAATGAAAAAAATTAATTGAATATTTTTCTAAAATAATGTCTTAATCAAATAAAAAATTAATACAAATGTCATTAAATTGTGGAAAATATTTCTTTTTTAATAAAAGAATTTAAAAAATACATCAATAAACCTATTTCCCATAGTTGATCATAGATTGTGAAATTCTACAGAACAGCTTTCAACATTTCATTATATGATAATAATACAAAATAATATCATTAGAAAATGAAAAATCTGAATAAATAGTTCATTATATATAATATAGAATTAAAAAAAATTATAAGTTGCTTTGAATATAATTATTTCCTAGTAAAATTACTTCATATTTTGCAACAAATCACTCATTTAGTAAAGTGAGAATTATAATATTTTAAAATTGATAAAGAAACATATATATATATATATATATATATATATATATATATATATATATATATATATATATATATATACTTCATTTATATAATGAAGGTATAAAAAAGTCTCAACAATAAGGATAAAAGCTTTTTTATATTAAATTAAATATGCAATCTTCTAACTTATTTAACCATAAAGAAATTAATTTTAAAAAATTATATATTACAAATGACAAATATGTTATTTTTTTAATTTATACATTGTAACAAATGATGTTATTTCTAGAAGCCTCTATACCATTTACTTATTTTGTACAAACCTAGATTTTAGGAAGATTTTAATTCTCTAATTTATTTCTCTAATAATATTTAGGAAAAAATATTTTTATAGAAATGATCACCAGTCAAATCAGATGTAAATTGATATAAAAATCAAATTCTATTAAAGTACAAGGCAAATTAATTATATTACAGTGTATTTTAACTATAATAGAAAATATTTATTTAGAGATTTACGGTTACAAATATAAATATATTTTGCAATATAAATCATTATATTATCATTTTAAATATTATATTCAAACTGTTTGATTTCAAAATAATATAATATTGAAATCTTACATAATTTTAATTGACAATTTTACAAAAAAATTAATTAAAAAAGTTTTAAAAAACTCAAATATCACTGATTATATAGTAAAGAAATATTTATGTATTAATTGCTTAAAAAATGCATTTTCCTTTACAGGTTTATAATTTATTGTACAAATATAATCTTAATTTTTTAAGCACTGAAAAGAATTTATTTCTTGGTTAAGTAAATTTTAAGACTAATTAAGCTATTATTTAGTTTAAATTTTTTAAAATAATTTTTTGTTAGTAAATTTTAAACAAATTAAAATTTAACTATATCAAACTATTTTGTTTAACATCAAATCTTTTGAAAACTATTCATAGGAATTGAAAGACTTAACAAACTGCAATAAACATTATACAAAGGAACAGTTAAATTACATTTAACTTCTAAACACAACAAATAAAACTGAGTAATGTTAAGATTTCATTCCTATTTTTGAGATTTCTTTTTAATAATTATGAAGAAAAAATATATTTCCTCAGAATCAAGTGATACATATTTAACACACAAAAATTAATAGCCCTTTAACTGTTAATTGAGACTTCAAAGTGAATATTAATTAATTTAAGAAGCTTGATCCTAATTTCACTAAGTAGCAATTGGTATCTTTAATGTAACTGCATAACATGGGTTGTATATGGTGTACTAAAAGAAATAAAAATAAAAAATTTAAATTTCGGTAAAAAATTTATGAAATATTATATGTATGATATATAATAATACAACAAATTTCCTCCAATAAACTTATTTTTATAAGGGTAATAAATTTAAACTTACGTCATGGACTTTCTTTGCATTGTCATGGATGGATATTATGTGGGTTATGTTATTGGCTCGGAGCTGTTCCTGGTCTTTTGCATCCCTGAAGTTACCAACATAAAGACCAGGAAGTACCTAAAAATTAAAAACGTTAAATGAAAAAAAAAAACATCCTAAATTATATCCCAATAATTTCTTCTATATAATTAATATTCTACAGCTCATAAATGTTTAAGGAATTACATCAAAAAATAAATAAATTGAATAGCTATTATGGAAAAAATAAAGAATTATTTTCATTAAATTATAACAAAAATTATTCGTATCATAAATACCATTTCCAAGATAATATTTTCAAAATTATGTTCTTTAATTTATTGTGGAAATTATTTAAAAACTACATTCATATTTGAAATGAATGATAATTTTATACAGAAATGTCAATTTCATTTCATGAGTATACATCATATATATATACATATATATATATATATACATACATACATACATATATATATATATATATATATATATATATATATATATATATATATATATATATATATATATATACATACATATATATATACATATATATATACATACATATATATATACATATATATATACATATATATATACATATATATATACATATATATATACATATATATATATATATATATATATATATATATATATATATATATATATATATATATATATATAATAAGAATCTGTTATATATAAATATAAAATTAATTTGTACTGTTCAAAACAGAATAAGCAACAAAATGGGAAATTCCACAAAAATATCAACTAATTATAAATGAAATATTCCATACATATATCTACAAGTACATAAGCAGATATTATTTGTAAGTATAATTTATAATCTTTTATAAAATTTGTCTATATTATATATGAATTCAAAGAAAGAATACCACAAAATAATCTTATACTTACTTTGTTCATTCCATTTCCCATGGTAGAGTTTAGTAGAAATGGACGTTACGAGAATTAGGACTCAATGATGATGCTGTAGAAAGAGATTCTGACAGCATATTCATTATTAAAAAATGGCATGGTTCTTTTTTCGGTAATACCCGAAATATAATCAACAGAATAGCATAATTGATATTTTAGAGAACACTCTATCCTAATGATTGTTCAGATATACTTCTAAATATTGTTTGAAAGCGATAACATTCTCCTCAATAATTTATTATGAAAAGTAATTGCAGTTAATAATTGAGCAAAATATGATTGTTTAGCTTTTAACACCTATAAAGCCTGAAATATTACAGGATGGGCGCAGTGGACGCAATATAATTTGCATAAGCACAATTTATTCAACAGCAAATATAATTTATAAACACTTAACAATATCTATTAACATTCACAACTGTGTAAATGACAGTTATGGATTTTGATTAGATCACAAAAGCAAAAATGACACGGAACGGCTTGGAAGGAATTACATCATAAGTTTAAGGTTAACATTAAGTTTTAAGGTATTTTATACTTAATTTATGTTCAAAAAGAATAACACCATGAACGTTTGATCCATTCTTGTATTCTGATCGAGCAACCATTTTAATATTAAAAACAGAGTTTGTTTTCACAGGTAGATTTCATATTTATAATCCTTTCTACAGGTTTTCTAGGCCGATCTAACATCCAACAAATTCAGCGTCGATATTGATTATTCTCTGTTTCTGCATTGGTCTCTTAGTTTCAACAAGAACAAAAACGAAACTCTTCGGTTAAAATTCATAATTCGATTACATGTCTGCTGTAAATATCCTTATCACTTCACTTCACGTCAAACTTTGATGTTTCGGAATTAATACCTGACCTTGAAATTCAAGAGACATTCCAAAGGAGTAATGATCGGGCAGTTTAGTGGCTGGTGTTCCCTCTCAGACGTCACTATAGGCGCAGGAGTTCCGGTGACTTTTCCCGAGTCCCGGGACTGTTCGTGAGACATGCGCGTTTTCCACCAATGCGGATCCGCTGCAGAAGGGCCTTATATTCTGGAACTTTTCCTTTTATTTTCATTTTCGCGCATAAAATTTCATTCGTTAGAAACTCTTTTCGAATATCTACCTTAATGGGTCTTCTCCACATGTCTATCAGTTACACTTTACTGAGCAACTTCATTTTTTTCTTACAGAATGTTACACATCAATTACTAATATATGATTTTGCTTCATTCAAGTTTTTTTTATATATATATCTCATATAAAATATCAAATAAGATTTTGATAAATGACTCACTCTCTCTCTCTCTACAACAAATAAAACACATAATATATGAACTAAAATAGGAGTAGTCTATTGTATTTTATATTTCCCATAAATTCAAAATTCATTGTTGAATTCTACCATTGTTTTATGAATTATAAATCCCTTTTACAACATCACTATAACCATTCGGAATAATCAAAACTAAATTTAGTTAGCTTAAAGTATTTATAATTTTATCTTAATTTCATTTATAAATTAAAAATAAATATTCAGCATTAGGAAATTTTAAGTTTTATTGAAAGTAAATAATGAGAAATAAATGGCTTTGTAAGGATGAACTTAATTAATTATTTCAAAAATATGAAAAACTTATCAACGAATAAATATCAAAATATAGGAAAATATAATTTAGTAACAATGTCTATTTTATTACAAAATCCTATATTATTAATATTTTAAATCCGCGATATAGGTAATATATAGCCTGCAATTTTCTATTACATTTTTCCCAACAAAAATTTTTTTTACAACAGACTAACTTTGTTATCTGAAGAAATTTAAATTACAAAAAGAATATGTAAGGATTTTGTAACATAAAAGAAATTTGATAATAGTAAAGAATATTAATGAATAAATATTGTACCAAACCTACATGTTTCAAAAGTAAGACATATTTTTTAAAGATAAATTTATCACCTCCTATAGATTAAATATTTTCCAATTAATATCATTAACATTTCTTCACATTTTCCTTGAATTATTTAACATTGATACCACCACAATTTGATTCTTAACAAGACTTTATATTATCAAAACTGATGAATGTTTTATTCTAAATCACCTTGACACACACTCAAGCATACACCTAGAAAGGATAAACATAAACTTATAAAAACAAAATTTTTTGAAATGTCACATTCTCTTTTATATAAATAAAATATACTTTAATTTCTAATAATATTATTGATAAATTTTTCAATCGAATATTCGGTGACTTTAAAATTTTGTTAGTGAGCTTTAAGAACTTTAAAATAGGAGGTGTTTAATGATTTAATTGTGATTCTTACATCGAATGTATTGCCATGATGATTTCTTTGAAAACCTGTTTTATTATCATTTGGAAAATATGCATATAAAAACAAAAATAAAAACTGATTTCGTAATAAAAAAAGTTTTTTTGCCATTTAGTTCGCAATAAAAATTGCAGAAAATTAGATGTAACATATTTTTCAGAACTCGACGCGATTTTAAGAAATAAGAGTTTTTTAGAACTGGAAATGGTAATAATATTGTCTGATTATATCCTATTTCAATAAAATAAAAATAGAGTTCAATATATTCTTGCAGATACTGAATTATTTCCTCTTGCTGACCTTCACATATCTCTTTCTTGATATAAGAGTTCTTAATCATTTCACCGATAATTGAGTTCCTTTCCCACAAGCACTGATTTTCAGCATATAAACATTTTATTTTATTTAAACAATGATTAAAATTTGTATAGGTATTGCCTAGCTTATAATTAAATGACATACAAAAATTATTCTTGAAATAACAGTCACACTCAACTCATCTTTAAGGTAATAACGATAGATTTTCTACATCTATACTTCTACACAGAAAAGGTCATAATGGAAATATGAATCAACCTAGCATTTCATGAGCCAATTAAAACTTTCTAAAGCATTCCTTAAGGAAATTCTTTTGAAAATTCTACTCCTTAATTAGTAATTTTCCATCATTAGTTTAACAAGACTAATTTACTATGCCTTTTCAATTGAATAGCTTAGTGAACTTTTAATTATGTTGGATTTGTTTTTGTCCCTGCAGAAAACGTTTCATTTTATTTTCTATAACAGAACACGAGATATGAAAATTTTTTTACCTAAAAGATATAAATTAGTTTAATTTTATATCTGAATTTGTTTCATGTCATGAGTTAAGGAAATAAGTTAAAAAGTTCATAATTACTCTTCATTAAATAAATTTAAACAATTTCAACTTATTAGCAGAAATCGTTACTGACATTTTGGTGAAAATTTGCTTTAAATTTAGTTAAAAGGCTTAGCTATTATTTAAATAATTAACAAACCCATGAAAATTTTTTCATAGAAAAGATTCATTGCTTAAACTATAAGAAAATTTTATTTATGAAATTTAAATAATAACATTTTTTAATATAAATTTTTCAAGCAAATCCATTTAAATAATGCCTTAATATGATATGTCGAACAATCCTGAAAATAAAAGTTTATGATTTCACGGAAGGAGAATGGAGAACACGCAGTACTGAATCTGATATTATCGTAAGGTACTTATTTGGCAATGAGAATGGAGTTCTTATTTTGCAGTGGTACCATGCTTGGGGTCCGTACTGTCCTTCACATATTCCAAGATGGTCTGATCTCTAGTATACACCATAATACCAAAGTTATCTCCAATATCTGTTGTAAGGTTAATGGAACGTATAAACTGTTCAACGATTTGATTAGCCAGCTAAGTTATCAGATCTAATTGCAAAAGAACACAAGTGAGTCTCGCAATTCTGGCAGCATATTAACAGACAGCTGAGATAGATGAATCTGGAGTTGAAATTTAAGCTATAATAGCAATGGGCAGTTCCCACACACAGCAGTTTTTGTCGACAACTTTATACTTAGTGCATGAAAATTGTGTAAATTTTATATACAGAAGATTATATTTCCATCTAAAGTCTTGATTTTCTATCTCGGTCATTTTTCACCTGGGCATTTCCTCTTTCTCCTCACCAATGTTCAAACTTAAATTTTCAGTCAAGTTCCTTTTGACCTTTTTTTGTATGTTTCATTATTTTTCCCATGTTTTTTTATTATGTGATGTTACATAAAATTATTATATATGATGTAATAATCTTATGACATTATTTAAGCCCATTAAGAACACTTTTACCCCTTTTGCACGACATTACTTTGAAAAAACCAACTCATCCTTAATATTTATTGACTAGGAAAATAATCATCTGTTTTATATAGAGTACGAAGTTAGTTTTACAAACTAAACTATTTTTTATGTTAATTTTAAACAAAATAAAATGTTTTAATAAATAAAATTAGATAAATTGAAAGTTGGAATTAAATAATTAACACGATTTTCTTATGTTAATTCTAAGCATTAGTAATGAAATGCTCATTTTCAGCATTTTTTGACGTTAGTTTAAAACATAAGAAAACCATTTTAATTTTCAATCTTTTTTTGTTTAATTAAAAAATTTTATTTATCTTTCATAAAATTATATATATATTTTACAATTTTAAAACTTTTTCTATTCAAAATGTGCTGATGAACTTTAAAATAATGTAAGAATATAATCACAGACAAGATATTTTCACCTTATTTAAGAGGGACATAAATGTGAAAAATTGGTGCATGTATATTTAGTCAAGTCATTCCCTTTGATAAAAAAAATGAAATATTTCGTTAAAAGTTTAAGTTTATGGTCAGTGGAAAATCATTCAAAAAAGTACAACAGTTGGAGCATTATTTCCATTTTATTAAATTGCCGGAAAGTCCGTGGGGAATCTCTGAAATATATATGCTTTTTATTTATATGTAAACATTTAAATTGGTTTTGTTTTGCTGACTCATTGTTATCCAAACTGAAATTCAAACGAAAAAGATAAAACATTTATGAATGCTACATTATTTTTTTAAGAAAAAAAATAATGTAGCAACTAAATTCTTTAAAATTAGAATACATTGTAAGAGATTTATTCAATTACTTTCTTTTTGATGTCAATATGAAAAATTTCTAATTTGTGTAAGCAAGGAAAAAGACAATATATGAAGTTTCTGTGTTCAAGGTTTAAATGTATAAGAGCATTTAGTGTATTTATATTTTTGATCTCTCCAATTTACGTTTATATGATCAAATTAAATACGTAAAACTTACATAAGTATTTTATTTAATTTTGTTCATAAAAACAACCAGATGCTATCCGATAAAGCTTCATATTAGAATAAGAAACCATAATTCCGTCTGTTTCTTATAAAATTAATAAATAACTGACTTAAAAAAATTATTATTTATATTAAAATAAAAAAGATAGCATTATTCTATTTTTACATGGGAAATCTAAGATTTTGTTTGTGACTTTAAACTATAGGGTTACACATTTGAAGTCTTATTCCTTCGACAGTTATGATTATTCATATTTAATGAGATTATTCGAGTCAAAATGAATTCCAAAAAGTAACAAACATTACGGTTAGAGGTGAGTATCGAACACATGAACAAAGGAGTTGATATCCAGACCATAATTATCTTATTACTTCGACTATTGACACACAAGTGCTGAAATATGTAAGAACAAGATCTTAATTACTTTAGGATATAATTTGTGTTATACTTTATCTCGATGAAGGTATTTTTAAAAGCTGCTGATTCTGTTATTCTATTCAAAATGACCTTCAAGTCTACAATTGTTAATACGCTTCTAACCTGAAAAAGATAATCGTGTTGGTTGTATTGTATTGTAAATCAGAATCTAAAATCAATGTGCGTAAATATTGCGAAAACTCGAAGAAAAATAAATCGCAGAATCAAACGTCGACAATACGATTTGATTAATTATAAAAATCGTAAAAGGTAATCGAATAAAAGATAACCGAAGAAAAATAAATCGCAGAATCAAACGTCGACAATGCGATTTGATTAATTATAAAAATCTGTGAAAACATACGTATTGAAACATTTGCCCGACATTGAAAATGCAGCACCAAGAAGGAGGGACCAGAAAATTATGCAAATTTCAGGGTAGACGCACCTTACAGAGTTATGCAAATGATGCGAAATGCGAAGCTCTCCAGTGCACGTAGGATAAGATACAAGGTGAGAAACCAGCAGAGTGGGCAATATTCGCGCCGTTATTGCTGTAGGAAAATAATGATTGAAATTTCGTTCTTATGGCAAATCGCAGCTGACAGACATCTGGATGCGTTCACAGTGCACCAGTCGGGGCAAAGATGGTTGGCACAAAAAGATGTGGAAACCTTACGGGGTGCCAGAATGACATCAACGTACGCTTCAGAAGGGAAGCGGTGGTGGCCTCACGCAAATTTAATTATTTTAAAAATAAAATTATTTGCACAATAACTTCTCACTGTTGTGTAATTTTCACGTGTAGCAGTTGTTCTTTGGAAAAGCAGTTTTAACTGTCCAAATGTATATATAAGTCTTTTGTTATATAATAATATGATAAATATACTTTTTATTTCTATGTAACTTTTTTACACATGTATCCACATATACATAGATGCGCATGTACGCTTATCTTCGAAACTTCTGACAAATGTAAATTAAGCTACAGAAGATGTCTATTAAGCTCCAGACTTCCAAAGAATCTATAACAATGAGGGAATTGGATATTAAGTCTCCCTTAGAAAGTCCGATGCAGCCCGGAAGGTGATTCGGTGAAGCTGAATGGCCACAACATCTTTGGATTTTCTGTAGGTAGGATGGGTTTTTCTGTCTCTAACTAAGTAAAGACATTTAAAGAGATCATTTGTTAGTTTAGTCAGGGCCTCCATTTAATTTTCAACAGAGTGCCAGGGGATATTCTAGCGTACCAATGGTGTGTAGGGGAAATGCCCCATATAAAAGTGAGTTATAAATATATATGTGTGTGTGTGTTGTAACACTTTAATGATTACAAATTACCTGAGCATATAAATCACATTAAATTTCCTTAAAATTCAATAAACTTCACATGTCCAAAATTAATCAAACGGAAATTTTCAACAAGCGAAAGATATTTCTTACTAAAAGTTTTAAATTCCAGACGTCTAACAATGTACAGCAGTGAAAGCACATTTTTATCTTTTCTCTCTTTAATAGTTTCTGTAATACTATATACTAATTTAGAAATCACATCGTGATTTTAGTTTAACGTTTTGAAAATTGTTTGTTTTAGATCCAGTGAAAAATTAAAAATGAAAGTTAAGAATTTAAAGAGAAAAATGTTCCCCATTGAAACTTTTTGTTTTTATAATTATCAAGGAACCACAATCCGAATATGATCACGAAACGACAAATATTTAATTGTCAATGTGGACTATCCAAATATTAATCTCGGAAAGAGGGCAGTCCAAACAATACTGTGGACAAAGAATAAATGATTGAAACGATGAGAGTTTCCGCTTGTAAAAGACACTGATCTACTCCAAGAATATCGATTAGTTTTTCAGCCTTTAGGGTCTTTGACAGAAGTAACATGCAATATGTCGCTTAGATGTGTTGATGACATCCCTAATATTCCTTACTCTATGGATGTCGACTTATTTAATTAAAAGTGGTAGAATTTAAGGAAAATATTTGATTATTTCTGATAAATATCATTTAAAATTCAATGGATTTACTTTTAAATTCAGTATTTTATTTAGTGTGGTGAATTTTGAATAAAAGTTTTAGAGAGGTAAAAATTTTTGAAGTTGTTGAATTATTTGCCAACTTATTTCTTTGCGGAATATGAAAAAAGACAAAAATTAGTTGTAAAATTTATATTTACAAGATTAATGATATTTTAATCTAAATAAAAAAAATCAGATATAATATTATTCGAAAGATATTAACCCTTTAAAACATTTTATGATAAATATGATATGTTGTTTGTAGATGGTTATAGATCATAAAATAAATTCGGAAAGTAACGGATATTAAATATTAATAAGAAAATTTTTATACAAATTTATATTTCTGTTTTCTTTTGATCTTTATGTTAATAAATACAAAATTCATTTGCAATTTGAAAAAATAAACGCCCTTTGGTATGGATAAATTGTAAGAGTTTCATTTAAAAATTGATTTTGTCAGCAAAATGTGTATTTTCTAACAACAATTACAAATAAAACTCTTACATTTACTAAAATTATTCCAACATTATACAATATCAAATTTAATTCTAGAAATTTGACTTTTTACAGAACCTTAATTTTTAACTCAAGTATGATGTCAGTTTGTAATTTTTGTATATTTATGTTCGAATATTTTAATAAATAATATGAAACTTATAATATGTGACTGCAAATATTTAACAACTTTCCTCTGCGCTTTTTTTAAAAAAAATGCTTATGCATTAAATTATTTTCTAATGCTGACTTTGGGTTTCCAGAATTTTCGAGTTATTTAATCTCTTTTTCTTGTTTGTATTGAGTTTATGTAATCTTATTTTATAAATAATAATTTTATTTAATCTCGTTAATTTATATCGATGTATGCAATACTTAATCTCAAATTTTATTAGAAATTTTAATTTAAATTAAATTTAACGAGTGGGGAATATTTTCAATATTTAACATAAAAATGGTAATTGAAAATTAACACAAAAGGATATTGAAAAAAAAGCAAATATCCTCAATTTTTCAGCAGGATATTTTCATGCATTTCCAAATTAATTATTTTTGCAGATTATTGCCTCTTTTATTTGTTTGTAAAACACATCTATTTGTAAGTGAAAAGAAATTGATATATAAAAAAGAATTCCTTAATGTATATCAATTTCTTTTCGATTATTAATAGATTTCTTTTGTAAATTGGTAATTTTACATACAGCATATATTTAGCTTTTTAATATTTCTTTATAGAAACAAAACGAAATAATATTTTCATAATGAAGCTGAAAAATTAGTGTACACGTATAAGAATTTGTTATTTTTTTAAGTTAAAATTGCTATTGAATGCACACATAGTATTTTTCATAGTATAAATGTATAGCACACTTGAATCAAGTTCCTTTCATCTGTTGCCCATTTTATTCAATTTACTCACCTTATTGTTGCGTACATTTTAAATTATTTATTATTTACGTATACTTTTGGCAGTCAGTGTAAAAAAATATTTCAAATATTTTTATCACCATCGAAAAGTAATTTCTGGATACTAAATCATATATGTAAAAAGAAGTAAAACTTAAAAGGTTAGTTGGTGCCTTTATAGTAATTTTTTTAAACAATAAAAAAAAAACTGGAATTTATAGTTTCACGGGAACACTCTAACCCAGTAGTTAATGTATGTATACCATAGTATTAATATACTCGCTAATATGAAGGGGTTGCTTATAAATTTCATACGATTTCGGAAGAATGTTATGGCTCTTGGTTATACAGTCAATTCTATCTTCAAAGAGAATTTCGCACATAATAATTTTTCTATTGCTCTTCTACAGGTTATGCCGGGTGGGGGAGGGGAGAAATTTTTAATTAATAAAGTAACCAAAAACAAGTGGAAAAAGAAATATTAAGATTTTCTTTTCTTTTTTTCCTCAGTCATTTTATAATAAGAATACCAAATTATTTTACGTAGCTTTAATTAAAATATTATTGTTAATTTTCAATTTAAACTAACGATATGAATAATTAAACATAAACTTAAAATTATTTTAAATTGTTTGAATTCAAAGCACTCAATTTTAAATTTAGGGGTAATATTTAAACCTGGATTACAGTCAAATCATGGAAATAGGGGGTTAAATATCATGATCAATAAATTTATAAATTTATATTCTATTGTATAAAATTTTGTATTGATATTTTAAGCAAAATAAATTTTGGTATCAACCTACCACAGATTTTTTTAAAGTATATTATATTTATTTCAGGTTTTCTTAAATGATAGAAATGAAAATGGATATTTGTGAATCTGATAAGATATCTGGAGGGAGAAAAAAAATAATGTGGCAAGCTTGAATTTTGTTGCAATCAAATTTGGTTTGTTTATATTTGCGTTTTACAATAAAATACGATAAAAATGTGTGTGTGTGTGTGTGATTGCATACTATTTTTATTTATGAACAGTAAATAAATTATAGCAAGTCCAGAAATAAATTGTTAACATTATAATAAATTCTTTAAAGTGTCAAACTTGAGTTTATTTACAATTAAAAGATAAAAAATGCAATAGAAAAAGTTTGTAAGAATGAAGCGTTGTTTAAAAGTGTAAATAAATCATTGCGCTATAAAATGTGTTAAAACTTTTTTAAAATTATATACTAAAAGCGAAATGTAGAAAAATGCAATTGTACTTTACAATAAGAAAAATATTTTGCATCAGACATTTTTTCATATAAAATAAATATTTCAAAAAATACTGCAAGCATTTCTGAAGGTATTTTTAAAAAATTGCACTGAAAAAATTCAAACTAATGATTTTACAACCATAGCTATGATCAGAGGAAACATTATTTATTTACAAATGCTCTGTTTCAAATAAAAAATAAAAATATTTTTAGTGGGATGACCTAACTATATAGTGTGTTTGTGATATCCTTAATCGATGTACCATTCCTTAAGAGTCATATATTATTTGTTTGCTTGTTCGCTTACTGTTCAAGAATTTTAACGGCAAGTGAAAATTGGAGTGATATATAAGTTCGTTCCAAGTAGTAACAACAAAAATGTGAAAGCGTTTTAAAAGAAGTTAAAAGTCTGATTATACCTTGATTTACTGAAGAATACTGGAAAGATTAAGATGTCTAAATAACCTTAGGATCAAATTATGTATTTCGAAAAAGTATATAATTACTAGTATACCACATTTTTAATATCTAAATGCCTGATATATCATTTTTTCAGAATTTAGAATTCTACTTTTTTGAAGCGTATATTTTTACTTGATCTAATTCTTCTTAAGCACCACTAATATAAGTATTTTTTTGGAATTTTACTATATTAGTTATGAAAGAGAAATTTAAAGTATTCATGTTTTATTTTTTCTAAGAAAATATCAGAGAGATAGATATCATTTTTCTACTTTTTTAAAATGCCAATACAATTTCCTGTACTTAATATTTTAAAATTTGGTTTTCTTAAGAAAAATCATTAACTATGCCTTTTTAATGATTTTCTTAAAAAAATCGTTAATATTTTTACTAGGAAAAATCATTGTATATTAAAAGTCCTAAACTTTAAAGATCATTTTAGAAAAGGAAGGGAAATTTTATTGTTGGCTTAATTGTAGAAATATTTATAAAGTGGATGGCATGATAGTCATTAAAGTATGAGAATATTCTTATATTTCAAAATATTAGAATCATCATTCTTTTTCACACACATTAAAAGTAACCTGCTAGTCTCAATTTTGCTATTTTTTTAACATGATAAATTCTAAAATGTTATTTTTGAAGTTCGAGACTTTAAAATATTTATTTTAAAACGTAAAATTATCAAACAACTTGAAGAGAATGTTTGAATTTTCAGTATAAATTCAAAGATTATGGTGAAAACATTTTTGAAATAATGATATTTGTTAACTTAAATATTCTGATGGCCATTAGTTCTGAAGGGTATATTAAATGGCATGTAGATTCTTAACACCATCTGTGACTCCCAAGAGAACAGACATATTGTGATGTCTGACTTGTAAAATTGCACAACCATATTACAACTTAAAATTAGGAAATGAGCTTATTTGCACATACTCGGTATCTACTAGTACAATGTGAGGATGTTTTGACTCGTACAATCATATGGTGGACAATATAACAGACATTGCAGTACATTTTAATGTCCGCCCTATAAATTGCCTTCCATGAGGACTTTACAAAGATTGCGGGCCGTATTCACGTGTCGCGATGGAGGAAACCCAGAAACGCACCAAGCACTCCTTACGACAGACGTGTTTGCAGAAGGTAAAAGTGCAACATCCATCTCCCATTATTAAATAGTGGTTGAGATCGAACCCTTGATCTTATGCTCCGAGGAGTAAGGACCTATCACTATGTCTCGGTGAGCCTTGTGCGGTGATGTTTGCAATACCACGGTGATCATATATCGACTTCTCTTGAAAATGCACTATAGAAAACAAAGCTGCGTACTGAAGCGGCATAACGCATCTTTTAAAATGAATCTCTTTTGGATTGCTATATTTTGATATTATGTCTGGAAATCGCTCATCGATAAGTTGCATTTGATATCGTCATAGGGTCCCTGAAACTAACGTGAAGGTACAAAGAGTCCTTGGTGACATGGCATACACATCTCTTATTCGGATAGACAATTTTTTAAACTGCGATTGGTATATTTCTGATATTTTAACCTGAGTGAATCTGTCCCATTTTCAAGATCACGAAATGATCACTTTTAGAAAGATAATGTAAACTCATATCATGCCCTGACCTTTCACCTTATAGAAAGAAATCGATTTGTGTTCCGGCCTGCATGGTCTTCTGACCTCTCTCCAAGAGAAAATATCTGGGCATGAGTTGATGAGAGATTGACCCACCACGCCTCTCCAGGTATTGTGGTTGATGAAGTCTGGCATAGACATGAAGCATATATATTATTGTATTTATATATGCTTCATGTCTGTGCCTAGACTTTAGATAGAATGATTTGCTTGTTTTCCAAACCCAATTCCACTCTATATCTACATGTATTACCACCGTTTTATTTGCAAGGGATAACTGTTTTTATTAATTTCGCATCATTGTAAAACATCAAACTATTTGCAATTTTAATCAATTTGGTTTCATGCCACAGTAAAAATCTTGTATGCTTTTGTGTTGTTGTTTCCAATCCCCGTAATAAGCAAAGCTGGATCAGATCCACGAGTCCATTCACCCTAAAAAAGTCAAGCACCAGAAGGGGATCCCGAATCAGGTTGCTTGGTAAGCCGAAAACAAGGTAAAATGTGTGAATTAATCATGGGTGGGTAGGAGGCAGCTTCTATGGTCAGGGACTCGAGCACATGCTTTTGTTCATGGTGTTGCAATTTTAATGACCAACAGCATAAGTGGAACTATCAATGTATTTTAAATTATTAAAACTTTTCTAAATCAAGCATGCGTAAAATATTCAAGTAACACTTAAAGAATGAAGATTTTAAGAATACCTTTTACACAATATTCATTTAATATTAAACTTTTTTCTAGTGATGATATAACAATAAAAATAATTTTAACAAAAAAGAATATAAAATGGGAAACAAAATGTCAGAAATTGATGCAACTCTTTAGCGTACTACCTTTTTGTTGCGTGATGTTTGTAAGGAAAATTTTTTAATAATATCCGAAATTGCTGTTGTAGAACATTAAAAGTACATTTTTAAATATACATTATTATGCAAATACTTAGGCTTACAAAACTGTTTCCCTACAGTTTTTAAAATATATGTTTCTATACTATCACTTTAGATATCGGGAATATGCAACTGAATATTTGAAAAGTGCTGCCATTTATTAAACTGAGACTGGTAGAATCAAAAAGATATAAATTAATTTTTTCACACTTTTTAATTAGTTTAAACATTAGAATATTTCTTTGATAAAGAATTTATTTTTTATATATTATTGTACAATATAAATAAATTAACACAACATAATCGAGTGCAGAATAATTATGAATAAAGTCTGTAAACGCAATTCTCCTAATCAGGACACAGCCTTTTCAATAGAACGATAGATTGAAAAGGCTGTGCACAGTTTATTCTGAGGGAGCTCAGAATAAACTGTGATTATCCTCTTAAATTATATGACCTGATAATTTATTCTTTTGCTTTTTATATATCTTGTAGGAAATTCGTTCTTACTTATTTATCATGTCTCATATTACTTTGAAAACAAGTTTACAGGGAATTAATTGAACCACGTCTTTTTTTCCTATTAAGTGAGCAATTTTGCGTTGTAATTTTTTTCACTTCCTATTTTTAAGATAATACTAAATGCTGACATTTTGTGGAAACAATGAAAGAAGATAATGAAGCAATTTACACTCGATTACCTCATTATGGGATACGTTATACGATACACTTTTCGAAGGAAAGAAACATGTTTTATTACAGTTAATTTTGTTACAGAACACAAGATAAAATGTACATCATATGGTTTTTACGTTTTCTTCTTTCTTATTTACTTTCATATTTTGAAGCTGTATGGATTTACAAGCAGAAGTTTCAAAATAGAAAACTTGATGGTCATTAGAAATTTTATTACCATCTGTAGCTATATTTGTGGATTAAAACTTAATAGGTATTAATATTAATGAAAATAAACGTCCAAAATTTTACTAGAAATATATTTTAAGTAAACTCTAAAAATTTACTCATGAGTTTCCGAATATTTTTGCTACTGTAATTCAAATGCTTATGAAATTCAGATAAATTTTTATCATTTCTCTGAAATTAAAAATATGTGTTAAAAAAAGAATATAATCAGTAATTGTATTATTTTTTAATAAAGATAAAAGTTTTTTCGAAATATTCTTTTAACGTGTATTTTAAATGTATTTAAAAGTACTTATTTTAAAATATAATCTCAAATTAAACATTTTATAATTATTTAACCATGATCCTGTGAAAAAGAGAGAATTATCAAATTATTGTAAGGAACTATCTGCAAAATTTGAGTATTCAATTGGAAAAATGCCTGTTTGGAATATAAGAGAAGATATTTTAAATGTTTACGAGATAAATTTTAGTTGTTTGTATACAATAAAAGCAAAATAAGATTTTATTATTTATTTTTAAGTTATTGACATACAGATTAAGCTTTTTTTAAGCATACAATACGGTACATAAAATGTTTCTATGAATGCATTAAGCTGTAAAACGAGTTGTATTTTTAAGTTATATTTTGAACTACTTTTTTATCTATATTATTTATAACATAATAATTGTATTACACAACTTTTGTAAATGTATAAAACACATAAAATTTTTGACACCTGGACTAAAAAAACATTTGACTTTCTATTAAAAACTTTATCTTTTTTCTTCATTTAAAATGAAGAGTGCAAATAGCTCTTTAAAACAATTATAATATTGAAATACTATATTTCATGTCATTATTTTCACATGATGAGCACATATGAAGCTTATTCTGATCTGATGGTAAAAATACAGGATAATACTTTTTTTCAAAGAAAACTATCATCAATAATGTATAATATGATATAACCACTAAAATAATCTTCAACAATAAAATATTTTAAGTGCATTAATAGACTTAAGGAATATATAGTTCTCGTACCGGTAAGGATACTACAATAATGATTTTCATTTTTTATATGTTCTGAATTTAGAAAGTTAGTTAGAAATAAAATATATATTCTATTAGTTGCTTATTTTCCATTTGATAATGATGTTGGTTAGTTTGACAATCAACGGTCATTTTTTGGACCCTAAAGATAATCAGATCAGTACTTAACTTTAATTCCGAACGACTACAAATATCCAAACTCGACGAAGTAATCAAACCCACGAGAGATGCTGAACAGAAAACTAGAGCGCTAACTATTTGGCAGCCAGATCAATGGCAATCTGATTCAAATATTCGTAAATTGATCATCTGATATGCTATGACAATATTTTTGTCATTGATAAAAAAAAGATTTTAAAAAACAGACTTTACGCATTCACTTTTCTTTCAGTTGTTTAGTACTTAGGATTAAAATTATTATAGTGAATTTTAGATTATATTGAAAGGTCTCAGAAATATTTTTTAATAATTCGATTGCAGACTGTTACACAATTATGTGTTGTACAATAGTGAATTCAAATTAAATATAATAACAAGAAAGTTGAAAGGATTATTGTCATGCGCCGAGAACTATGGACTTAAAAAATCAAAACAGTTTCCCATTTAAAATGTCCAGAATGAAATGAAGGAGTTAGGATACTGAATTTTCGAGAGATATCACCAAAAGCTCATCCTTTTCATTAATTATAGAAAACTGAATTATGTTTGAAATTCCTGCTGATGCAGAAAAGGTAAAGAAGAAAAAAGTAAACAGTCTAGATAAATATTTGGCGGATGACGTTCTAAATTTTTTTAGTCAAAATTGCATTATGAAATTCAACTGCTTGAGTCAGATTAAAGACAAATTAATTAATCAATTTAAAAAATATGATTCTACAAACTTTGAAAATTTTATACATCAAGATTTTTGAAATGTAAATGACTTTCAGCATAAAATTCATATTGGTAAGTCTAAATAGACGCAGAAGATGAACAGTTTTAATTATTATTTAAAAATTTGTTTTAATTGTTTATTGAAAAATATGTCTCCGTTGAGCTTATTACAATAACTGTATATATATATATTTTTATACAATATATATATATATATATATATATATATATATATATATATACATACAAATATATATATACAGAAATATACAAATATATATAAACAAAAAATTTAAACAATTTATTTTATTCACGAAATCATGAGTTGAATAAGCGAATTCAATAAGAGAGAGGAAAATTTAATCATTCGAAGACCATTTGTGCTTTAACAAGAATAAAATTCTTTTCAGAAATATCTTTTCTTAGAAATTTTTGTTAAGTTTATTTTAATTTATTATCTACCTATTTAGACAGAAAAAAACTTTATTGGAAAATTTAATCAAGCAAATAAATAAATAAATTTGCTTAAAAAATGACATAGAAAGAAAATTTTCAGTAAACCATGTTCACGTCAATTGAAAATGATTTTTATTTTCTTTTTTTCCTCTAAAGAAAATAGTTTTGAGGATTATGTGGTATCAGTTTTAAAGGAAAGAAATCAAATATTTATACTGAATTATTTTCTTTGAATACTTTTAAATAAAAAATGTTTGGATTAAAAATTATCAGAAAAGTAAATCTTGTATTTTCAAATCTAAATTAATTTATAATCGTCTTGCTCATTACTTGAAAATTATGCTTATATTAAGACTTAATTTATGATTTAATATAATTAGTTTTAATTCAAGAAAATAGTTTGTTTAAAAAGTTAAAATGACCCCCCTACACAAACACAAAGTATTACAATCGTAAATACCTGTTTCCGGTTTATTTAAACTTTGTACAACTTTTCATAACTAGAAATTCTTTGAAAAATTTAGATGGCGTGTTCTTTCTTTTATAGAATTAATTAAGCTGCTAAATAGTAATTAGCATCATCCACAAAGACGCAAGAGAAGGTAAAGAAAAAGGAATCCTGTTCGAAAACCATTAGATAACTTCTTACAAAATTTGGAACATGTGTTCTTTATCGCTTCGAATGAGGATTGATTACCGTTGGAAATAGTTTCCTGCCTTCTCAAACAGGTTTATGGGAGGATATAAATCGCAAACGTATAAATTTATCTGAGTGAAATTCATCAAATATGTTTCTTATTGATTCAATGGTTTAATTACTCTTGATAAACCACTGCATCTCCCCATCAAGGAAGAAAGGGAAAAGAAAAAAGGATGTTATTTAAAATTATGGAAATACCAGATGGATAAAATTTGTAATATACATTTCTTTCAATTATTGGTGTTCAATCCGAGATAATATTGAAATATTTGGAACAATATTAGTCAGAATTGTTCACACAAGAGACCACAAATATATATATTCAAACCAAATGTATTGTACTTATGAGTACTGAATATGTATCATACATAATTGTACTTAGGATTAAATAACGTTTCTATTTGTAATGAAATACAAAGGGCTATGAATAATATTTCCAAAAATAACGGAGATCAGAAACAGTATCTAAAGTTTTAGGAATTATATATTATGTTGATCAAGTGTAAGGTTATGACAATTTTAAATTCTCTAAAAAATACTATTTTGAGTAGGGCACAATCTAACTTCTGACAGTAAGAAATGAAATTGTGTAAGTCAAAGTTTAAAAGACGAACAGTTTTAATAATGAAAGCAAATTCACTGGATCTCAATTCAAAAGTAAAAACGTTGTGAACCAGTTGTCTTATTATTGGATTTTCTCAAGAGTTTTAGTTCCCCCTTAATTTACTCTTGTTCCTAGAAGCAAAAGAGTAATGTTATTTATAAATAACTTTTGCATAATTTTGTAGTATTGAGGGTTTATATGTATATTTTTTAATTTCAGCATGTTTCTTCATTTTTTAAAAGTCTATAAAAATTAACTTTAATATGAATTAGAAAATATTTAGATTTGAAACTATATTGAAATAAATATTAGAGAACACACGCATTTCATGATAACTTATCTTGCTTAATAGCAAAATTGAAAATATAATTTCGAAAAAAAATGAAAATATCTTAATAAATTATCTTTTGGTGCGTTTCCAAAACAAAATGATAAATTAAATTTATAATAAATGAGAATTACATGTACCAAATATAATAAATTAAAATGTGAATATTTTTTATTACATTCAAAATTATTATCATGCTTCCTTTTAACTGTTAATTTTTAATGAATTTATAACAGCCCAATATTTGAAATGTTGTTTGTAGCTTTGTTTATAATTTGAGACTCCTCTTCAAATGGATAAGAAAATATAATTGAAGGGATTATCTTCACCTATTGTTATAATCTATTATTCAGGAACTTATAACTTAACATTCAGAATAAATCATTGCTAGAATATACAGAGGAAAATCTGAACTACCATTTATTTATTTCAGAATAGGATTCTTAAGGGATTTTAGCGTGTGTAGTAATGGAAATATAATTCTATCTGCTTTTCAAGCGTGGAAAAGAGATGAAATAAAAGGATAATCAGATCTTCTCGCCAGAAAATACATAGTCATTTTTCTTTGAAGATAAATATAATCAAACTGGAAAGCTCTTTATCCTCCCAGATTGTAAGCACAAAAAACTTCCATAATCTCTGCTTAACAATTCTAATGGCATCTTACTTTCCTAAGTCTTACTTAGAAATCTTAAATCAGTTTCATTGCTCGTTATTTAGATTTCTATTTCAACACACATTTTTAAAATCACAACGAATGTTCAGAAAACTTCAAAATTTAAAACAGAAGAGACTTATTTTAAAATGTCTAATTAAGTGTTGATTTATGATGATTAAATTTACATTTACAATTAGTTGTATTCATTTTTTAAAATATTTAAAAATACATACAAGCAGAAGTGAATTGTATTTTTTGAATACTTTAATTTCTTATCTGGAAACTGTAACAATTATAAAAGCGTAGTAATAGAGTTTAAATTATCGTGGTCATATGTTAAATAAAAATATAAGCAAACTGAAAATTTAAAAGATTAAACGAGTTAAAATTAATGCATTTTGTACAAAAATGCACTGCTCTGTGTGACAAAAAGTTTTTTGAAACTGAAAAATACTGAAAAATATTTTTGTTGTAAATTGATATTGTAGTTTTTGCATGAGCATAAAAGTACAGAATGCGAAAGGAGGCACATCAAATGGCCAATTTTAAACATGTATCGAATACCTCACATTTTTTCGTAAACATTTACTTAAGCATTTCAGAAAAAAAAATTCACCATTTGTAAATTACTGTCCTCCAAACAGTATTCATTGTGATATAGCTGCAAATGCAGGGATTTATTTAACTATGCCATGCATTTTATTTATCAGTTTTAATTTCTGGTGATGAGAATAGATGTTTGCAGTCGCTTATGATCATTAGTAATTCAGTCCTACCTCTTCTGATTTCTGAAGGAGTCATTGTGGTCTAATAGTAAGGGTAATAATTCGTCGTCGGAAATAAAAAGTTCTATCTTAACCACTGTTGAACAAAGCGAGATGGCTGTAGCTTTCTGAATTATTAAATGTTTAATGTTGAAAGATGCTTAGGTGTTTCCTAATTTCCTCTTTTGTAACACAAGTTTTGTTGGAAATTATAACGTAGTAAATTTTCAAATGCTTTATAACATTCGTGGTCTGTTAAAGTTATTCGTAATGTGGTAACTGAATAATCCAAATGCTAAACCAATTGAATGGTAAAATTGCCAAATTAACTGACTTCACATTTGCATGACTGTTCTTGAATGAATTCGGTACGATAACAGATTTCGTGAAAGAATTACTCTCTATCTCTATATTGAGCGATTTTTATTCGGCAGAATTTGAGAATGTACTCTAATAACACTCTTTTTGTTTTAAAAGTTATATTGAAGTTATCCTAGCAAAATCTTGTTAAATTAAAAGAAATTCTTTGGAAATGCGTAGCGTATAACTTAATAGCCAGTTTCGTAGAACATTTTAATACTTATCGCTCTTACTGGCAGGAGTTTTCATAAATAGTGGGCAGTATTTAAGTCTCATCATACAAAGAAAATTCCTAAATACCCATTCCGAATGACGTGTATAAAAATAGTAGGAACACAATATCCCTCTCCCGCAAATCAAGTTGCTGGAATCAAAACTGAAAATTCCTTTCCGATCGCTTGGCCACGGTAAGTAATTTAAATTCTTCTCAAGACAAAACTTTCTTGTTCTATGTGCAGTACCTTAAATAGTTCTGTACTGTAACACATCTGCTTAATATTGGCGCATCCACTCACAATGGTCTTGCAATTTTAACTAAAAGCGTATTAATTTACTAATGAAAGCACATTTTATGTAATTAACCTGTTTTGTAAATGTTATTGCTATGAAAAATTTCATTTAAGAAATTTTTTGCAAATGAAATCTACATTATAAAGGCCAGTGTCCAAACGGTTCATATTAGAGAACTTTAATAAAATCGAACAATTAAAAAAAATTATGTACGAAAACATTGATAAATCAATTACTGAATGATATTTAAGTAATTTCAAGAGAGAGAGAGAGTCATGTATTTCCGTTTCCGAAGATTCAAACTGCAACATAAAACAATTTAATTTTATTATTCCAAATATTTGATGATAATTTGATTTATATGTCAGGTTTTGCATTGTTTTATATTTCAAATTACGAACAATTTCTACCTTAGAAGGAAAATAATTGGAAAGTTGATTAAACAAATATTTTCTTTGGTAAAAAGTGAAGAAATAAACATATCTTTTCAAAGCATCAGTGCAAAATCATTTATGAAACTCAGTAAAATGTTTTGATGAACCAAAAAGAAATGTTCATTGCATTAAAAGTTTTGTTCCGTGCTCCGGAATGATCATCAACTTCGAAGGAATGATATTAAATTTTAACGGCGGGGTTATGTGTTTTCTATTAACTACTTTCATTAAGCAATTTTTTTTTAAATTTTGTCAACATTAACATACAAATAATGATTTTTTTTAAAAAGAAATTTAACATTTAATTTATTGAAAATTTATGAAACTATAAATTGTTACAAAATATTTGTTTTCAATTACTAATTGGTAAATATTTTTTTACACGAATATATTAATTTATTTATTTAGAGCACCAGCATTGTAGTATAAAACATTAAATTTACATTTTAACGTTTGTTGAGAATATCATCATGTTAAAAGTGTAAGATATTCTAATCTTCACATTTTTGGCGATTTTAAATAATGTCATGGCAAACATCTAAATTTTCAATATCACTTAGAAATCCATTCTTAGCCATAGAGAGTTTTTAAAAGTGACAAATAAAATCTCATCATAAAAAAATTACTATGAAACATAACAAACTAATAGAATAATAATATAGATTAATTTTCACATTTAATACTCTACTTTTCCAAACAAAGACTACTTTAAAATCTTGTTCAACACGAAAATTAAATGCTTATGCAGAACTCATATTTACTAAACAAATATTTTTGACGAATACACGAAATTAATGGTTTATATTATTAACCGTTGTATGTTTTTCTCTAATGTCAAATAAATTACTGCTTGCGTTTAAACAATGGTTGCTACCAACACTGGCAAAATTCCATTTATAATCGCAGATGCTTGTGAAGTATACAAATACTTATTATTTTTCACTCTCTTTGTCTCTTTAAAAATTGTGTCTCTCTTTAAATAATAAATGTTCAATGATACTGATTAAATAAATATATCGTGAGAATAATACTTTAAAGAGAGAACTATAGCACTGCTGCAATAGATTGTAAATTTTTTCAAAATAAAAATTACCTTTCCGCAAATTTTGCAACATATTATATTTAAACCTAAAAAATCAAAGTTTTTTTTCGGACTACTCTCTCAAGATTTGCCAGTGGTCACATCCAGTGCCTCACTTACAACGAGGGCAGGAAAACCTTCGTCACCTGCACCAAGTGCCAAAGTCATCAGGCCTCTCCTGAGCACCTTTTGGATTGCATGGGTCTCTCTAAGGAGGATCTCTTTAGCAATCCTCTCCTAGTCTTCGACTTCCTTACAGTCAACGGGCTCGTGGATCTTGTCTGACTCCGTCAGACAGTGAGGATAAGAAACAACAACAACATCAAAGTCAACAAAAACTAAAATATCTGGCTATTGCTATTATGACAAATATTTTCAAGTTAAAATTCATCTAGAATTTCATCTACTTTTTCCAATTAAGAGCAAGCAATAAATAAAAGATATATAATAGAAAAGATATTTCAAAAGAATTAAAAAAGTAAAAACATAAAAACAATAAATATTTAGAATTTTCCCTCTGTATGAGACATTATCGAACTTTACAGTGGCTTGGACGCCAGAGTTCTAAAATGTGCGAGGGATAATTACATTCCGTTATCATTTCCTCCCTAAAACATTTCAATTTGCGTTATCTTCATGTGTTGCTTACTTATTTGGCGGGCGCTTCTAACTCGCCAACACACGAATATAATTCGGCGACGTACAATTTCTTTATGGCAGGAGAGATGTGTGCTTTTGTAAAATTCTTTCGACTAGGAAAGTTGAAGGGAATTCTGCTAAATACATTGACACCAAATAGTTTCACATCATTCCTCAGTTCATATTTAATAAAAACTAATAAAGAATTAAATATTTCAAAATAAATTTTTAAATAAGTGTAATAATAATAGGCGATTAAAGACATTTGTGGCGTAGTGTTTATTTAGTTATAGTAAATATTCAATTGCCAATGATATCATCCCATTCCGTATCAAATAGATACCAAAGTTGTGTTATTTCGTAATACAAAAATAGGAAAATAACTATCAGATTTAAATTCTTGTTTATAGAAACACAAATGTCCTATCTAAGTAACAACTATATATTTGGTTTATAGTTTTCTATTGTTGACAAAGTATCTTGTTGTCGGGGGCCATTTATCCTAGTCAACGGGAATTTACACAAGATCTGCGAAGAGTTATGTGATAACATTTTTGGAAGGTCGGCGACACGAATAAAACCACAATTTTAATTATGTTAATATCTGTTATTAGTTTAATAAATATTGAGTTTTTATTTAATGTTTCTTTTATACACCTGGACATTCTATATTGAACTTTTATTATTGCAAGCAACTTCTTTTAAATAATTTTTAAGAAGTTAAAGGATTCGCGCACGCACGTTAACTAACTACATTTTCCAAAGATAGTTTCCACACTATGACTTCAAAATACAGATGTTTTTTTTTTTACCTGTATTTTGAATGTTGAATTAATGACAGTTAATGTAATTACTTTGACAATGCACAGTGGATACCATAACGTATGCGGTTCTTCTAAATCATGGGTTCCCAAACTTTTTTTTCTCGTGGACCACTTTCAAAGTTTTACTATTTTCGGTAGACCCCCTGTTGCTATATTTCTACTGTATTCCCAAAACTTCTAAATTATATCCCCCTAAATTGGGGGTGTTAAGAAGAAAAATAAAGTAGCACATTTTCTTGTGTCCTATTTATTAAAATAATACTTGTGGTTATACAAAATTATAATTATTTATTATTACAAACAATCAACAATTGACAAAAAATCAACAATCAACTCTGAAATGTAAATCAACAGTAAAATATAGTCATACTTTTAATCAGACGGTTGTACTTGATTAATTGGAAACAAATTATCAATATTTGGCTTTAATTTTGTAAGAAGTAATCTCAAATCTCTTTCCTTTTTGTGATGTCTGTTCAATCTGCTTTTTTTTTTTTTTTTTGATAACAGGTTTCTAACGACACTAAAACTTCTTTCGAGCTCGACAAGATATGACAAGTTAAACACATTATAAAAATTTTTTTCGCAATTTCCCACAGTCCAGGATATTTTTCGGGAATTTCTGCCTGCAGCCAAAATGTTTGATAGTCTTTTTTAAATTTCACCTTCAGTTACTCATGCGTGCTGAGCTCAAGTAGCTCCTCTTGTAATACCACATTCGCCTCTTCCGTTTCATCAAATGGGGTTATGATCCATGGTGGTATTTCCATCTTCAGAATATCTTCAAATCTATTTTTGAAGTCATCATGCAGGGTATTTAAATATTGAGCGTAAGTCTGAATATCCTCATCAAGACATTCTATCTTAACAAGTGCGGAAACTGGGGGGAATCCGCGTCGACACTTATATTTTGCCTCATTAATTTTAATTTACCATGTACACTTGTACTATTATCTATTTTTCTATTTCATTCTGTGTTTGAACTGAGTCTCGAATATTTTTGAGTATCTACCTAGTGAATGATGCTACCTGCCTTCGTTGACAGGTAAATCCAAGCCAAAATTTTTGTTCTTTATTATGAAAACCAGAAAATGTTTCTTGGCCCCCATTTACAATTTGTGAACTCCTATTTTCTTTTCACGTCTATGTGGACCCCTGTGTGGTCTCCTATGAACCCCTGGAGATCCACCTGGACCACTTTAGGGAAGCTATGTTCTAAATCATCTTTACATCCATCATTTAATTTTCATTTTCTCTCTCACACATCCGCACACATCCACCCACACGTACCCAACTACCCACCCACACACACAAGGTGGTAACTTTTTTTTAAATAATGGACCATATTTACATGTTGCAAGGGAGAAAACCTGAAAAACATTCAAGCTCCCACTCTGACAGAAGGCAGTAGAGTAACATCTTCCTCACATTGTTCTACAGCAATTGGAATTGAATCCTGGACATTCGCTCTGAAGAACATTTTCCTACCATTAAGCCAAGGCAAGCCCGTGATGAAATTACATTTGACTCCACGTAATGGATAATTTAACGACAGAAAAAATTAATGAGGAAATTACATTAAAATACATTAAAATTAATTAAATACGAATAAAAAAGGTCTCAATATTCTAATTAGGAACAGATTTTGTTATTCATTTTTATATTCTTAAATGTTCCTTTTCTGCAATCCTATTAAACGCATCATAATTTTCTAAAAATATTTAATAAAAATTAATATATTTAGAAAAGGATGCTTTTAAGTCTCTTCTCATGGTTTTAGTATTACTTTGGGGTACTCTTTCTTATGACAATTTACCGAAGTAATGTAAAAAGACTTATGCAGATTGATTTCCATGCCAGTTTTCAAATGAAATTCTAGAAAACTGATATAATGCTTGAAATAAAATATAATCACGTTGATGAAAAATAGGCTTTTTACCTTTAAAACAACTTTTTAAATGCTCTTTCTGAAAAACGGTAAATACATAATTTTTATTATTGTTTAAAAAAAATTGTGCAATATTTCATAAAAATGCATCCTATTAAAATTTGTAATCATTTTCTAAATTAAATATTGTTTATGGTGCTTAATATATACTTTTTTACTTAAAACAAAAAATATTAACCTTGTGAGGTATTTAATATATTTTTTACTTTTTGAGTAAAATCCAAATTTTAATTATATTTCGAGAATAAAATTCTAAACACATAATTAAAATTCGGATTACTGTTTTGCATCAAATATAAATTAAAATAAACGTTTTTACAGCATAATAACACTTTATTTAGACAAATAGACAATTCATTAAGATTTTTAATACATTTTATGGAAGAAATTTTTTTTCCAAAAATAATTAATGGACTAGTCTTCTGTATTTTTAATGTAAATTATGATAAAAGAATGTTTGCCAAGTACATTCAACTCTCCTTTTTACTTAAATTAACTAAAACACCAGGGTTAATTTTCATTATAACGTAATCATGGAAGTATAAAATACAGCGCAAGTGAGTTATTAAGTGCATTACTAGATAATGGAAACCGACAGAAAGTAAAGTCTCGCATTATTAATGAGAAAGACCTCCAGAATTGAGTTTAAGAAATACTTTTTAAGTGAAAGTTTAAACACCAAAATGTGAACAAACCAAAAGGTTAGAGAAAGTATTATATACACCAGGGGACTATACTTTTTTTTTTTTACTTCCCTTCAGTAATTTGTAAAAGTCGACTTCTTAATATTTAACTTTCTGCATTTTCAAGCAGTTCTAAGCGCTTTTTCTTAGAGAATTTCCTTTACTTATGAATTTATAACAAAAAATATTCGAATAACTTTTTGTTTACTTTTAATTTTCGAGTAGATGTTATGAACTTGATTTTTTTACAGGAAAAAAATATACATCATAATAAAATTTTGAAAGAATTCTGAAATATGTAAGTATTTATTTTCATATGAAGGACAACATAACAAAGATAAGAAATAAATCTATTAGTTCAGAAGATATGCAGAATGTCATGTTTTGAATTTAAGGAATAAAAATTGCAATTTTTCTGAATAGTTCTATGTTGAAAAGTTAAAAAAAATGTCAAAATGTTATGAAATATTTATATTTCTTCATTGGTTTCTGTTTTTTTTTTGGCTTATATATTTCTACTATTATGTGTTTTTCTAAATTGGCAAATTAGAATAATGTAAAATAAGTATATAAGTATTAAAAATAAAAAAACAGTCACCAAAAAATAATAATGGTTTATCCACCCTAACCGGAACTTAATAAAATATCTTAGAATAAGAACCATTTTTCTAATGTTTATATTTTTGATGAATGATTCTTAAATAATGATACGCATATCCTTAAGAAAAAAACTAGTATAAAATGAAATTACTAACTCGTATCTCTTTAAAAATTTAAGAAAAATATTTAATGATACAAAATACTGAAAAAGATTTTTCAAATAAAAATATTGAAACAATGTTGACGAGTTATTTTTCTAAATATATGCATTGTTATCATGTTGTGTATAGAAATTGAAAATAAATGATAGCATAGATTTAAAGAGTCATAATATGTAGTTTCAGCAGAAATCATTAAAAATCGCATTCAACATTTAAATATTTTTTTAGGAATAAAATAATAAAACAAAAAAAGTTACGAATAAATATTCTATAAACTTCAATAGATTCCATATGTAGGGATCTAAAAATAATTCTGTTTAGTAGAAAAATTTTCTTGACTAGGCATTCTGTAGAATAACTAGGAATGAGATCAACCGTAAAAGATAATCAGGCTATTGACCACAGGTCTCTTGATAACATATTTCACAGTTATCCTTATTATCATATAAGTGACCAAGTAATAAATTTTTAGTGAGAAGTGAGATTTTTTCACTAAAAATAACATTTCTCTAATTGATAACTGTCCGCGTTGATAGTGAGCAATTTCATTTAACCAAATTTCTAAGAGTGCAGAAGTGTTCGAATCATTCACAGCAATAATTCAGAGATATGCTTAACTTGAACTAATTGTTTGGAAGGCATGGTTTGATACCTCTAAATTTCTATGTTGATAGTTTTGGTGAACAAATGTAAGTTATCATTCTCTAAATTTTCTGAATTAGTTATTTTCGAATTCCGTTTAAATGTGAGTTATTGATGAAGTTATGTCTTATGTAGAGATGAATAAAAATCATAATAACTATGAAGCAAAGCGTTATTTTATTGAAATAAAAATTGCATATCTCTAGAAGTTTTGTTTTCAGATCTATAAAACCAAGTTTTGCAAATCATTTTCGTTAAAATAAATAATTTACAAATACTGAATATGTTTGAGCAATGTTAGAGTTGGAGAACCACATAACAACTTCCTGGTGTATTTTTGTGATTTCATTTAGATTAATTAAAATAAATGTGAAAACTTAGTCCTTACATTAAATTTAAAATCATTGTAAAGTTTTTTTATAGCAAAAGGATTATTACAATATTGACATAAAACAATTTCGTTCATTTTCTTGTACTCTTTTTACTATTCAAAAATTAAAAAGTAAACTAGAAGTAATATTTTAGATTTTGAAGTGTACTGTATTTTATTTAGAGAATATTTCGGAAAATTAAGTATTAAAATTTATTTCAGAGATTGAGTGAAATAAGAACTAGAAAATTTATCAATATTATGAATAAAAAGTAGCGATCTAGATCATAAGTCAACGATGAATATTTTGCTCCTGAAACTTTACATAAAGGCAATTGTTCATTAATGTCTTCTCATAGTTGTGAAACAATAATACGGAGAGAATTATCTTAGCATCTATCCACTAAAATAGACCGAAGGCACTATTAACTAGTTTAAGATTTGTTATCATTAATAATATTTTGATATAATTAATTGCACTATAAATTCCTGCTTTATAAACAACTTTAGGATAGAAAATTACTACCTGGTGATTATCAAATAAAGCTATTCTTTCAACACATATTTGTTAAGTTAATTTGTGAATTTATATTAAGTAAATAGTACCACATGAAAATTTTTACAAGTATGAATAAATATTTCATATGGAACTTGAATAAAAAATAACACCCTTCAAAAAATAGAAAAATTAAGTTTAAAAATTAATAATAAATTATACAATTGGGGTTATTTCTAAGAGAGCTCCGAAATTAGTTTTTTTCTGAACACCCAAAAATGTTGAGCCAAAGCTACGAAAAAGTAGCAAAAAAATACTTAAAACTGAATAGTATTTGAGAAAACTCAGATAAAGAAATTAAATAATTTACAAATTACATATAAAAATATTAGAACATTAAAATTGCCTTACCATAACATTGTAGTGTTTCATTAAATTAATATTCTATAACCTAAATTAATTATAAACAAAGCGTCATTTATTAGTTCAATAATTGGTAAGTTAGTTTAAAATGTTAATTATAAATTGTTTTAGGTCATTCTTTGATAGAAATATTTTATTATTTTTATGTGAGCAATTTTATTAAAGATTAAATTTACCAAGAATTTAAGTTAAATTATATTTTAATACTTTGAATTGTGTATTTAAATCTACCCATAATTAAAATAAAGTAAAGATTCCAAATTTCAGAAATAATTTTATCCATGCATCGTTGATTATATAAAGCTTTAAAAGCTATATAGTGTTATTAAGCAAAATAAAACTTATTTATTTAAATGAATTTTTATATTTAAATTTTTAAGAAAATTCAGGCTTCCAAAAATTTGTAAGGACAAATGTTACCAACATACGAATATTTACTAATAAAATTGTTATAATTTATAACAATTTTATATCTAATTATATTTACAATTTATATTTACTCTAATGCAGAAATGCCATATACCATATTGAAATTTATTCCAATAATTTTGGACGTTAAAGGCAGAATGATTTCAAAACAGTGTGATATTCAATCAAAACAATTCAACAAAAAAAATCAATGTTTATTTATTAAATATACCTTAATTGGAAATCAACATATTATATTACGATACTTATTGAAAATAAAATTAAAATCTTTTGCTTATTAAATTCAATGGATATTTAATTACTTAAGAAATTATTAAATTATTTATCAATAGCAGACCCCTTTATTCATTCTGAGAGCTGGTTTCGATATGAACCCCAAATACCAAGTATATAATTTGGTTGAGTCCAATTAAATCCCACATAACTATTAAATTTCAGTTCTATTGATGTAATTCTAATAATATTTGATTTCATAGAATTTTATATCTGGATTTATAAATTCATTACTATCAAAAATATAAAGAAGACTTAAATTAAAAGTTAATAAGTACATGTCTAAAAAAGGGCTTAAACTTTAACATTATTTTCACAATTAAATAATTTAATATATATTCTCAAATTTTTTGTTTACATACATAAAGAAGAAAAAATTTAAGAGCTAATAAATGAATAGTAATTTAATAAATAATAATATTCAATAAATATCATAAAAAAATCCTTTCGTAACATATTATATTGATACAGGATTATTTCCTGTTCAATTATTAGAATTTTTATAAAAGTTTAATTAATATAGTTCTCAAATTTTGGCTAGTTTTACATCAATTAAAAAATTTCGCTCAGTTAATTTACGATTTCAAGCGAATTTCCTTATTTTTATAAAAACATGGTAGAAACGCAAGATATTTTTGTATGTGACAACATTCTTATCTGTTACTTTAAAATATGAATATTTTTCTAGATAAATTCAAGCTTTTCTGATTAAATTCTATGAATAAATTCTTTATCGTAATGAAATATATATTTCACTACAGCCAATTTCTTTACTGATCTAAGCGTCTCATATCACCTTCTGTTCTGCAATCTATGGTTTCGATTCTCATTTTAGGTTTGGATGTCTGTAGTGGCTCAGAATCTGGTTTAAATTTCACAGGTTCCAGTTATATTAACTTCTGTGAGCAAGAAATGTTCATGAAGAGAATTAAAAAGACCAAACTTTTTAATTCTCTTCATGATTCCAATTCTTTTTATGACATAATAATTAAAATTTTAACTATTGAATATTTGTTATATCGTTCTGTGGATCATTTAAAAATGCTAAGCATATTCCACTTTATTGTCAACTGAATAAAATTATTCATGCAGATGTCTCAAATACTGTCAATATCGATATTCACCAGAATCATCCGAATTAATTTTTCTCATCAAAGAATATTGCATGCCTATTAATAGTTTATCAGTAAAGTGTTACAATCACAATATTATTAATTAAAGTCGTAGAGGTAACATATATCACAAATTACTAATGAATATGCAAATAAAAATTTACTCAATGCGTCGAATAAATAAATTCAAGGCAATGTTTACCTTTGCATTTTAAGTATAATTATTTAAATAAAAAAAATGCATTTAAAAATCTTGAGTGTTCCGTCATTTTTTTGTCTCTTGCCATTTACAAGGCTTATTGCTAAGTTTAAAATCCTAACTTCAGTCACTGTGTTCAGAAAGCTCTGCATCATTTACTATCTGTTATTATTATTTATCTGTTATAGTGCTCATTTATCCTTTATTATCATGATTTATTATCTGTTATTGTCATTTATTATCACAAATACTGAAAATCTTGGCAGACTCAGTCAATATGATATTTAAAAATTGAGATTCTACCACAATGCTCTTTTATAAATGAAATTAAAAAGTGAAAGTTAATTCTTAATTGTAAATTAAAACTCATAAATTTTATAAATTATTATTCTATTCACACAAATATCGAAAACGTATGTTACAGTTTTGTGGCTTCTTTCAAGAAAATGCAAACGTCATTTAAGAACTATGACGATTTAGAAATTACTAAATTCAGTAAATAGGATTTCATACTAAAGATAATGAGTTACATAAAAAGCAAAATTCTTCATAATTTTCTGAATTTTGTAACCGAATTAAAAAGAGCAAAGTTTAATAGACACACATAAATATCTCACAAGGAATTCTGTATAATCTTATTTTTGAGAAATGAAGTAGTCATTTTCATTTGTAAATCAATATTCAAAGCAATATGCTATGCAAACATTATTATGCGTCAATATTTTCATTTTAAACAAATTAAAATATACATAAGGACCACTTAACAAATTTAGATAATTCAATTCTATTAAAACAGGTAATATTAATATTTTCATTTTGATTTGTATGTCATAAAACGAGTAATTTTTAAGATATTTTTCAATACTTAAATGATTTGATTGTTTCAATTGTAAAAGTTTCACCTAAAGTTTCGTACATGGAAGCAAACTGTAAAGAATTTCAAATTCTACTTTAAGAGACTGCTTTCTGCTTGCGCGGTGTATTTTCTATACATACTTTACTCCTAGCCCCAATAATGAATATATTTGACATCTATAGACATATTTTTTGTTGAACTTTCTTTATTGCTGATTTTGTTAAGTGAATTTCTTTAACAAAATGTTGTTACTTTGTGAGATGAGAAGAATAACATTTAAAAGAAAATTGTTTCAATCACGACATCTAAAAATGCAATATTTTTTTATCTTAAAGTTTCGCACTTTCAATCAATATCATGCTAGTATCTCACTATTATTTTTTTAAATAAAATATTGATATAAAAATATGCCATTACTCACAAAATAAAACAAACGAAAAATTTAAGATAGATAAAGGACTTCAACAAAACAGAAAATATCATTTGTACTTTTGAGTAGAGTAAGAAACAATTTTATAAAAAAAAATGGAAAAATATATCTAGACAGCTCATCTCAAGAAGAAGATTGTTCTTTTTTATTTCAAGAACATTTCCTGCGAAGAAAATCTTAGGGGAATAAGCGGGTATAAAGGTTTGATGAAGACATCTTAGGCTTACGTGTGGTATAAGCTTAATAAGAAGAATGTCGTAGTCTTTGGAGGGTGTCGGTCTTTTAGGAAAATAAATTGTGGCAAGCAAAAAGCAATACAATTGCAAAATTTTAGATTGGTTAATTAATATTATGTTTGAAAACTTACATTGAGGTATGTAAAAAGTATCATTTTTATTAAATATATTTATATTTACGATGGTGGTAAAGCTTTATCAAAAACCGAGTTAAAAATATAAAAAAAAAAAAAAAAACTATATTTCATTTAAAACAAATGAAATTTTGAAGACTTCGTTTTCATTTGCTTACCAAAAATAAATATATAAATAACAAGCCAATCTTATAAGTTTTGATTATTCTGATACTCTCTTAAAGTATTGCAATACAGAAAGTGAAATTGCTGTAAAATAGAAATTTTGTTTTTACAAATAAATTACAAAAAATTGCTTGGTTCAAAGATGCTAATCAAATTTAATTTATTAGATAATAAACTAAATACTAATTGTTTTTCCTCTTTTATTTCCATTTCTTGATTATTCAGGAAAATAGCAGGATTCCAAAATGAACACGTACGATATGAATTTTTCAATTGAATGAATTGCAGAAACGTGACAAACTTACTTAAAAATGTGTACACTGCCTAAAAGTTCTCAGATTTTAATAGGGATATTGTAATTAATTTTTCTTATAGAGCATGGGTGGACAGACAATTCGGGATCACTAGTTACTTTTCCTTTTTATTTGTCCCGAGATCACCTTTAGTGACGATTAAGGGTGAAACAGTATATTTTTAAATACGTGGATCATAAAAATTAGCATCGGCGGTCTCCATAAATGTCTTAACTATCCACCTGTAGATCCTAGTCTTCTGAATTCCCACCCTTTCTATAGAGAATAATATAGGTGAAAATAAATACGATTTAAATTGTTGGTGAAAATGTAAATGAAAGTTATCTCTAAGAAAACGAAATCTCTGATAGATTCAGCTATTTCACATGCAAAAGCGTTTGTTGATATACATCAGCAGACATTTTTTTGCCAATTCTCTTTTTAAAGAATCATACATTAAATGTTTAAGAAATTTTCCTTAGATTGTTAATTATTCCAAAATGAGAGAGTTAAATTTTTATTTCTAATTTTTGCATTTAATTAGAAAGTTAAATATATTTTGTATTTTTATACTTACAAATATATTAATTTGAATTTAAAGTATAAAATATTACTATTTAATACTTAATATTTACATAGTTATGTTCAAATTTATATCTAAACTTTTACTCTTCTCAATTGAGGTAATTGCATATTTAAATGCTTAGAAATTAAAATGAAAAACTATGGTACAGCTCAAACTGGTAAATTTATATAATATACAATTCCTCAATTGAGAAAATAACAGTGAGGGAAACAGAATAAAGCAGCAAGAAACTGAATCGAAAGTAAATATCATTTAATAACGTTTTATAAAATAATAAAAAGTATTATACAAGCAACCATTAGAAGAAAAATGTCATATTTTTCAGTACAATAAATATAAATTATGAGACAAAAATATTGAAAGAATACTGATAATATCTAATAGTTTATTACATAAAATAGTTAAATAGGACTGTAGAGAAATAAATATTTGATATAAACTAATAGGTGTTAAAGTCAATAAAATAATAGAGCATTAAGTATTTGACAACATATTATTTGACATCGTAGGAATTGAAATCAAAATGAAAAATTTATAATATAGTTTGATGTTATACGACTGGTACAAATTGCAATCGATGAAGCCGGAAAAGCAGGTATATTTTGTCGGATATTAAATGAATTTATGTAAATTGTGAAATGCCGAAATAAAATAATAAAATAAAAAAAGTTTGTCGCGTTAATTCATATCATATCGAGTTGGAATAATGTGTCCATATCAGAACGAAAATGAATATTTTACTTATTTTCAGTTACATATTTATTGCAGCGTGCTTAGTGTGTATTGTTTGCTTAATGTGTACAGTTTGCTTAGTTTAGAATAGACATAGCACTTTGGATCAAATATTTAATTTGACCAATTCCTATATATTTCATACAAATTCTTATCAACGCGCGCGATGAATAGTAAATGTAATTCCATTTTTAAAAAAATCTATGCATTTTTCTCCTAAAAACAAGTTTTATAATAATCATCATAAATTTATTAACATATTATGAGAAATTAATAATTATTTTATTTAAAAAGTATCAAGTTTTATTGAATGCATTTCTCTAGATCAAATTAGGTAAAAACATGCTATGAAAAATTATAAATATTTCAAGCTAAATATATCTGATATTTGTGTTAATTTACATTTTTTAAATCTCACATAAAACTAAGTATGTATCTTCATTTCTGTTAAATACTAAGCTTAATTTGTTCTGAGACAAAAGAAGATAAAAGAGAATACGTTCCACAATTAATGAAAAAAAGGGATCTTATAAAAAAAACTTATAAGTTTATAAGTGAAATTTGTCCGTAATAGCATTATGTTCTTACTTATCTCCCTGGCGTAAGAAAGCCTACACCAGGACCAAAAGGCCCCGACCCACAAGTTCCACGTAGATTTTATCCTGCTCAGCCCACAGCTGTCTCCAAGGGGCACCTAGACAAGCAAGAAAGTGAACAGGACTGGCAGAGAAGGAACAGGAACAAGGAGGAAAAATCCTCTCACCATTATGGAAACTTAAGCTTTTTAAGTGGTCACTTCTAACTGTCGCCACATGGTCGATTGAAGAGGCCAAATACCACTCCAAGTTAGGGACAGACCTGCATCAGCGACAGACCGCAGGACTGTTTGCAGCGTATTAATTAGCGTAATGTCGAGGGTTATGTTTTGATGTGTTGATTAATATTATGATTGTTCCCGCAAATTCTAAATTGCGAAGACTCTAAATTGCTGGTGCAATTATACCGAGGTTTTGAAGCTTCTGTCTTATTTCCAACGGGTTCTAAAATGTTATTTCAGCGAAACAGTGCTCGTCTGAATCCTGCCTTTTATAAACAAGTGCTTTTCGCTTAAATATAGATTTCGCTTCTTCTATTTGTTTTCATATTCAAAGAGTATGACTCCAAATGAACATTTTTATGAATGCATTATTTTTATGAACTCGTTCAAATGTTTTGTCAGGCAGAGAGTACGACTAAATTTTGGCATCAAATAAAATCAATTTGAGCTGACATTTCTTCGGTACAAAATTTAGAATGTGTATAATTTAATGCCATGGCATGTCTTGAACAGGAAGTCTTCATTGCGCTTGGTGACAATACGAATAAATTTTTGGAATTATTTTTGCTTTATCGTTTGGAATTATTTTGGTGTTGAGAGGAAATATGGTAAATATATGTATACCCCGCTTGCAATAAATGATGTGAAAATAAATTTCAGTAATGCATTATAATCTTTTCATATAGTTTTGGAATTTCCTTAAATAATATCAATAATATGGTAAACTTCTTATGCATACCTCATAAGATATGTAGGGAAATTATATTTTTTAAGATAAGAAACATCAATTAAAATTATTTACAGGAAATTAGATATTGCGGCGTCATTAAATTTCATGTAGCTTTTATTTATCTATTTCAAACTTTAATTTGCTGCATGTATGCAAAATAATTGTGCAATGGATTTATCCTGGTTGAATTTTTATGACAAAACAAAAATAACACATTTTCATAAGGATTAATGAGATATTCTTAGAAAAACTAATGGAATATTTGGAACGAATTAAAATATTTCTCTTTCAAAATTTATTTTCTTTAATTGATGTATTTTCATCATTTGAAGCATTTAAAACATAAACAGGGTATCTAAAAATAAATATATTCATATCCTCCAGTACGTATTTGAAGAGTGAAAATTGTATTTATTTAGCATTAAAATAATTCTAGAGAAACAGTAGAATGAACAACAAACCTGAAATACTTCTGTAAAATTTTATTTCTTCTTATAACAAGCAGCATTTAGCATTCATTCAATAAAATATCATCATAATTATATATATATATATATTATTGGACACATACATTATAGTGGAAAGAACAAGTGATTAGATTTACAGGAAATTAGGATGTATAGATCTTGAGAAATCAGTACCCAGAGCAGCCACCTCTGGCTGCAATAACAGCATTTATCCGCCTAGGCATGGAGTCAAACAGATATTGTATGGCATGTATGGGGATCTCAGTCCATGCAGCTTCAACACTATGCCACAGTTCAGCGACAGTAGTGGATGGCGTGCCAATCGCTCGGCAACCATTGACCACACGTTCTCAATTGGTGACAGATCAGAAGAACATGCTTGCAAGGGTAACAGTCGAACCTGTTCTGTATCAAGGAAGTTCAGAACAGTACGGGCAATATGTGGTCATGCATTATTCTGTTGAAACAAAGCATTAGGGAGGCCTCGAAGATAGGGCAGAGCCACGGGCCTTAACACATCGGAAATGTAACGGTTGCTGTTCAAAGTGCCGGTAATGCGAACAAGAGGTGATCGAGACGTGTATCCAATGGCACCCCATACCATCACTCCAGCAGATGGGCCAGTATGGCGATGTCCAATGTAAGCTGCCAATGCGCGTTCTCCACGATGCCTCCAAACACGGATGCGGCCATCATGGTCCTGTATACAGAACCAAGATTCATCTGTAAAGATGAAGTGATGCCATTCCCGCGTCCAGGTTCGTCACTGATCACACCATTGAAGGCGCTCCTGTCTTCTCTGTTGTTAGTGATGGGGGGTCGCTGAGATCCTGCGTGACGTTCCGTATGATTGTCCTGAACCCATCGATTCCATATTCTGCTAACAGTCATGGAGTCTCGACTGACGCGAGCAGCAATATTGCGGTATGATAAACCGCTATCAAGGTAAGCTATAATCCTTCCTCGATCAAAGTCAGACACGTGCTGATAGGCATTTCTTCTTCTTACACGAGGCATTACAACAACTTTCTTTGCCGAAAACAACGTTGAAACGGAAATTGAGTATGAGAAAACTGCTGTCAAACCTCTGGTTTTATACACATTGTAGATGTCGCTACTGTCGCCTGCTTTGTATGAATGCGCTGAAAAACTAATCATTTGCATATCACAGCAAGTTCTACCTGTCATGCAAATTTCACGTGTGTGGTGTGCCGCTTTCCTGGTGTAGCAATTTTAATGACCAGTAGTGTGTGTGTATATATATATATATATATAGATAGATAGATAGATACACACATATATATGTCTGTGTGTGCGCGCAAATGGAATTTTATAAGCATTTGTAAGAGATCTCTTAGAAAAATAAAATAAGCCGTTGTGATAAAGTATGCATGAGAACAATTTATTTTATAATGTGTTTTAGCGCATAAATTATTGGATATCCCTTCGCACATAATACATTGCACACTCCTATATATGTATTATGCATCATAAATAATGTTCTTTATTATTATTTATATAAATGCATTGAAAAGTAAATAAATTTGTAGTTTGTTTTGTTGGATAACTACAAAAATAATTAATGATTCTTTCTTTCTTTATGTCATTTTTAGTTTATTCTATTCTCATTAAAATTTATTTGTAATATATAAACATAATTAATATACATGTCTAACTCAAGTGCATCTTAAATGGTTTAGATACATGTTATATATCCATACGTTAATGTTCTAATATGGTAACACGTATTGATTAAAATCAGATTTTTTAGAGATATTAAATATAACACAATTCAGGATTTACGAGACATTTCTAGAAATGCTACATGAGTTCATCGAACTCAGAAATAAAAATTTTTGGTTTTTATTCTTTTGCTGAATTTATGTCTTTTATAATACGTTACCCATTTTCTTTTATAATGCTCTTGCATGATAAATGTAATTATGAGAGCAATAATGCTACAAAACAGAGGAAATAAAAAAGTTTAATAAGTCTTAATATTGTGAATACTAATTGAAGAATAAATGGAGAAAACATCTTTGAATAATTAACAAAGTAATGTTATTAACTAAAATGAGGTCTGCTAAAAAAATCAAAAAGAAAAATGGCTTGAGATGTAGTAAAGATAACTAAGCATAGAAGCTCTTTTTTATGATGCAAGGTATTATTTTTCATTACGATACAATAATTATAAATCATGTTTTCTTTGAGAACATGCAAGAAATATGAAAATTGAGTTAAGTTGTTCAAAAATAAACGTAACATCGAAATAAATGCTAATATATAAATGTATTCAACAACATAAATAAAGTGAAGTTTGTTATGGTTGGTTATTATTTCCAGATACTCTTTCATACAAAATTTGGCAGATTTCAAAAGGAAAATTCATAAGGAATTAAAATAAGTTTTACGACATTTCCATTCATCCAGAATGATTAATACATATTAACAACTGATGAATACTGGAAATAGATGAAACGAATCGATAAGAAACTTACTTCTGTACATTATAATCCATGAAGTTCTCAACCTCCAGATGAGAATCTTTTGTATTTTTTAAGACATTTTATATCCAATTTACTGTGGCGTCCTTTTTGCCTGACTTTGCTACCAAGTTCTTTCCTTGTGGAAAATTTAACAACTCAAAGTTCCTGCACGATTTTTATAAAATTGGAAAGCTATAGTAGATGCTGTGTTATATCGACGCCATGTATACGTTATTATGGAATAAATTTTGAAAATTCGCTTACAATGCACAAACTCCTAAAGAAAACTGATGTATTATTCCATGGTTGAGAAATTATTGAAATAAATAATCGGTTATACTGATCCACAGAGAGAATTCTTTGAATTTACTTAAGCTATATAGGTTCTCGATTTTCCTAAAAAGTATACTCCTTACACTTCCAATCTTAATTAGTGTATTAATGCATCTTGGTGATTCGTATCTTTTATGGAGAAGTCATTCGTTACTTTAGTAAGTTTTGAAAAAAATATTTACGAATACGACACAATAAGCACATTCTCTAAGTTCTTATCTTTATATAAAGGTTCCCATTAATTTGGGTTGATTTTTAGTTACAAATATTTCACTAATTTATCACGAACAAAATAACAAGTAAGATGTATAAATGACTAGAAATTTCTGTCAAATCCTACATTAACAGGGCTTACCCTGGTCCTGCGGTACGACAACGTTCTTCGGAGTATAAAGTTCCGGGTTCGATTCCAGCATAAGCATGCTCATCTGCCAAGGTGGGTGCTTGGGAGTCTTCTGAGGTTCCTGGCTGGCGAGATATCAATACGAGCCACTATCTATGAAGTCTTTTCGTAAGGAATTTACGCGGTGGATGCTGAAATGCCTTAAAACGGCCTTCGACTGCTTAGTTATCCACTAAGGGGTGTCAAAATTCCTGCAATTCTAGAACAGAAACCCTTTTACTCATGTTATTTATTTTCAAATTTGAATTCATTGAGCAGCTGAAAAATGTTATGATACGCAGAAGATCTTTTTTATTTTGTATTTCAAAGTTTAAAAATTAATAACCATAAGCAATTTAAAATTCTCTTAACATAAAAATTCAACAATTTTTAAGGCTTAGAATAAGATTTATAAGCTATATAGTCACACAACATTAAATCGCTTAGTAAGATTATAAGCTATTAAACCGCTCTTATATATTCTTAAAACAGGGAAGCTAAATACATAAAGATGTGCTAATGAAATATAGTTTGTAAGAAAAATCTACACATAAAATTAGGAAATTGTACACATTTTTTGTTTCTTATGGTTTACCAAAATACCTAATGATATTTTTAAATAATTTCAAAATTACTTTGTAAATATCTCTTTACACTATAAATACCAACTCTGAAAAATTTTTTTAGGTTTCTTTGTGTGATGACCTTTTCTAATGCCCACGCACGCAGATTAATTTGATTTTAGAGATCCTTCCTTTTAACTAATTAATTCGAAGCCTTTTATAAAATTTCTTCAACTTATTGTAACAAACAACAAAATATAAATATTGCGTGAAAAACACAAGTTAGTTAAATCCATAGCTGATTAAAATCCTTGTAGCAGGAATTTAGTATAAATGATTAGAAAACTCTCTATCTGTTAATGCTCATTTAAAATAGGATCTAAAATGTAATTTGTTTCAATTGCATAAAAGAGCGGCACAAGGATTGTCATTGCATATCTAATGTAAAATCGTTGATAATATGTGAAGACCGTTCTTTCGCAAGATCAGAAATGCGAATTCAATATCAGCCATCTCTTTTGGACAGATGTACTAAGCAAAAAATATTTTTAAATTAATATTTTTCTAATATTTTAATATATTAATCTGAATATCTTTGCTATGTATAAGTATTGTATTACTGTTTTATGGAGATAATAGGAAATTTTTGGGGACATATCTTCCATTCCAACTGTTTCAAAATATTAAAAGGATTCAGATTGAAAGAATATAAAAACTGTGTAATTCACAATTACATTTAAAATTTTTTGTATGGATAAAACTTTCTAATTTTGAAAGAAAATTTACCGAAATAGTTAACACGGAGTTAGTTTGTTTCTTCCAACAGTAAGATTTTTATAAAGGCAGAAAAACTTAGAAAATACAAACATTCCTCTTCAAACCGCTGACATCAAGAGGAGAATTCTTTATTTTCCTGGTATTACTTTTTGTGGTTATTTTTAATTATATATCCTTAGGTATTGAAGTGGATCTTTTTTACAAACTTTTCAGTCATTTTTAACAAATTCATTACTTGGAAATTTTAAATAATCATTTACAAGCCCTCTAGTCAATCTAAATACATTCCTTATTTGGTAGTTTTAAATATCCTTTTACAAGCCCTCTAATCAATCTAAATAAATTCATTACTTGGAAATTTTAACTATCCTTTTACCAGCCCTCTAGTCAATCTAAATAAATTCATTATTTGGAAATTTTGAATATCATTTTGCAGGTCCTCCAATCAATCTAAATAAATTCATTATTTGGAAATTTTAAAAATCATTTTACAAGCCCTTTAGTCATTCTGAATAAATTCATTATTTGGAAATTTTGAATATCATTTTGCAGGCCCTCTAATCAATCTAAATAAATTCATTGTTTGGAAATTTTGAATATCATTTTGCAGGCCCTCTAATCAATCTAAATAAATTCATTGTTTGGAAATTTTGAATATCATTTTGCAGGCCCTTTAATCAATCTAAATAAATTCATTATTTGGAAATTTTGAATATCATTTTGCAGGCCCTCTAATCAATCTAAATAAATTCATTGTTTGGAAATTTTGAATATCATTTTGCAGGCCCTCTAATCAATCTAAATAAATTCATTATTTGGAAATTTTAAACATCATTTTGCAGGCCCTCTAATCAATCTAAATAAATTCATTATTTGGAAATTTTAAACATCATTTTGCAAGCCCTTTAGTCATTCTGAATAAATTCATTACTTACAAATTTTAAATAAGGAAGTCTCTCACTCATATATTTTATGTGCGTTACCTAAACATTCTAAAAATATTTTTATTACTACCTTACTATTCATATAAAAAAGTATTGACTAAGAAGAAAAAATTGAAATTGATTTTACTTTTTTACTACTGAATTGTGATAAGAACAGAAAAAACAAAATAATTGCGAGCCACGCACTTCATTCAACCACTGCTTATTTCCCATTGCGTCTTAAATTGAAATCTTACACCACTTTTGGGATTAAAACATCATTCCCTGCTTTCCTTTAAGAAGAAAAACAGGTAATAACACTCAAGATGGGCAAAAATCTCCAAACTCTTTTGAGGGAACAGAAATATAACTTCTTTCGAGAAACTTGACTCTTCCAAGCAATTAAATTACCTCAGCTTCGTTTCCTTTTCTATCTTAAGCCATGGCCAATAAACTTCAAAGATACGCGGCACTCCTAAGGAATTCGAGTCGCTATTACTATGCAAATGGCTGGTGATTACTTTTACAAGGAAAGAAAATCACCTTTGGACGGTAGAAGTAACTTTTCAAATCTATGTTTGGCAATATTTCAATATTATTCTGTACGCTCGAAGAAGTTATGAGTTTTTAATGTCTTATAATGACTGAAATGTGATTTAAGGGGTATCGGAATTCGATGTTGCCTAACATTTAGCTCCTGCGATTGAATTTTCAAATAAGATGATTTAACTTACGTAATTACTTAATTTCAGTGTTATTGATTACAGTAAACAATGCGAAAAGAGCACCAGAAAGTTAATTGAAATCAAAGAAGATATCAGAAATAGCAAATTGTTTGATTTAATATTTTCTTCTATCGCATTAAATCACTCAGAGAAATGTAAAATAGAGATTAGATTAATTTATACTGACCGTAATTGAATTTTAAATTGTTCCAAATGGATTTCTAATTAATTATTCTCTTAAGTATTTATATTTGTTCTTAAGTTAAAATCTAAAAACTAAATATTGATATTATTTACACATACATTTTACAAGGACTAAACTATTAAGTCTCAGATATTTATTACTATATCACTATACATTTTTTTCGCTGTAAATAATTATATATAGAAATAGGAAGATCATCAAGAAACAAAATATATAACTATGGATTCATACAGAATATCAAATAATGTGATATAAAAATGTTTTATGTTTACTTATCTTACTTATTGAAGTATTTTGTTTCTTTTGAGGCAGTGCTAAAACCACTACTGATTAACAATATTTGCGATAAATTGTAGAAAGATCATGTTTACACTTCAGAAAAAATGTCATTGTACTCTTGAAATAAAAAAGAACATGTTAAATTATATTTATCTACAGTAATGATTTCCCCTGATAGTTCCTCATTAATTTCTTTGATTTTCTTATGCATTTCTGAATGATAATGCTTGCTCAATACAAGTTAATTAAATCACTTATCCTTATTTAGTTTCGAATGTTTATTAGTCTGCAGGGCTGAACCTGAATCATTCTTTTCTTTCAAGACAGCTTCAAGAGAAGGACGCTAAAATAGAGCATGCTAATGTATGTTACTCTAAACTGCTTAATGTTAAAGGTGTAATACTGAAAAAAATGCTAAAAATTGAGTCAAATTCATATGAGTATTAATACTATTGATACAATAAAATGTTAAACTTTCAAATCACGAAAACAATTTATGATCATAAAATCTTTATAAATGTGGTGTTTCTGGAATTTTATACCACCCCTTATGTATTGTAGAATAAAATACATGCTGTAATGCTGGCACATAATGAGATTTAGAATCATTTCTGATTACAAATAGTGTAAATTAGACTTTGAGTGAGTTAAATATGAAGGACATTTAATTAGATTCCGATGCATCAATATACTTTCTTGCAGCCAGGTGGAGTCTCCATGATTTTGAAACAGGGACCAAGCATAAGACCACCAATATTTGGCCTTCCATACCAAAAGTATCATTTCACGTGTAAGACATTGCTACCACGGCATATTTAACGTGATCCAGTCGCCTTTAATGAACACTATAGCTTTTCAGTTAAATCGAGACTCAAATTCACTGCTTTCCGATAATGAGAATGATTCCCCAACCAGGCTACCAAGGCTCTTTTTAATTGTATGTCAGTTAAAATGAGCTTAGATTTAGTGACTAAATATAAAAGTCAAGCTTGTGAGGCAAAATCTCAGCTTGCAACAAGCATGTTTATAATACCATTTTTGATTAGCATATAGAAAAATTGCTTCTTATATATCAACAATGAATGATAACGCAAATAGTAACATGAAGTAATAGAGAGGTAACTAAAAATAATTTCTCTTGAATTATAAACATTGAAAATCCAAAAATGACGCTCAAGCAAAACTCCTAAGTCTGTTTCGTGAGCGAAATTAACTGACATCATATTTCAAAGATGAAAATGGTGATACTCTCTTTTTTACATACCAACTGTAGTTATTTTGATTATTGCAAAAAAAAAAAAAAAAAAAAAAAATTATAACCATCATCAAATAATGCGATTTTTATTTATCTGATATCATTAAAGCATAATTCAAATAGAGTAGAATAATATTAAGCTTGTATTTCGCAAGAAAATAAAGCAGAAAAATAAAAAAAAATTTCTCATTAATATTCAAGCTCTAAAAACATACATCACTAAAAAACACATAGCTAACATACTGAAACGAAACTTAATTTTGCAAATAATATATATTAAATTATAATTTTAAAAAATGCTTTGAAGGAAAAATTAAGATAATTGAGAAATTGAAATCTATGGTAGAATATCTACTGAAGAATTTGAAGCTAGTTTTTAGCACAGTATAATAATTTTTTACATTGCTGGCCACAAAAATTGCAACATCAAGAGAGACAAGAGATATCACAACAAAATTTATTTTGTAGATGAGATGTTAACCAAGTATCAAATGATTGAATTTATAGACTTCTGTGAAGTATGATTCCTGTCAAAATCAATTGCCAGAGAAGCTGCCACTGTTGGAGATCATCGCTGTCAAACGCCTCGTCATTGATTCAAAGAGATTTTGGATGTATTCTTGAGGTACAACAGACCAAGTAGCTTCCACACGTTGTCAAAGTTGATCTGGTGTGGCAGCCGGGAATGTAATCTGGGTCAACCGTTGACCAACTATGGGCCACATGTATTCCATCGGCGAAAGATCTGGAGAGCAAGCCGGCCAGGAAAGCAATTCAATCTGGAAATTGGCGAAGAACATTTGGACAATGCGTGCCACGTTTGATCACGCATTATCCTGTTGAAATATGGCTGTATGCAAGCCCTGAAGGTAAGGAAGGACAACTGGATCCAACAACTCCAACGCTACCTCGGAGATGGTTTTGTTGTTGTTGCACCAGCTTACTTCGCTGTACCTAGCCCTGAGACGGGCTTTACCAGTTGAATAGAAGCAACTGAATGGAGTCTTCGTAATTTCGAAGTAGTGAGCAAGCAGAAGATTCCCAAGACTTGATCTGCCACCCCCAGATGCTTCACCTCACCTGGAGAACATTGCGGCTAGGTTTAATGTGCCCCGACCGCCTTTGGCGAAAACAACGGAACCTCGGTTAGCCTGAGATTCAATATCACTTCCTTCCGAAAGTGAGAATGACTCTTTCACAAACTAGGCCCCGTGACCTCAATTTTCGGATGGGATATAGAATTATATAGGATAACAATGGTACAAAAATACCTAGGATTTTGAAATTACAAGAATATGTAGGATCACAAAGATGTAAAAGTACGTAGAATTACAAACTTACAGAAATACATAGAATTACAAATGTATGAAAATACAAAGGATTACAATTAATGACTTTAAAAAGAACAGCACACTGAAAAAAATGAATTTGAAGAGGGGCTCATAAATCAAGAACAGTCTGTTGAAAAGAGTCCTTTAAAACAGGTTGAAGTTGTTATTTTCATAGTAAAGTCTAAGCACTTACGCTAAGTACTTAGGCTTGGGATATAAGAAGAGGAGGGTCAATGATCATTCTTCTTGAACCACGTGAATAAGCACTCTTGACTAATAAGGAAGTCCATTAATTGGTTTAGTTTTAATCTAGAGGTCTTGTTAGAGAGTAGGGCTCGTTTCCAGTTAAGAACCCACTGCTTTGCAGGGGTTGGTAAATGCCACGTGGAAGTGAGTGGGCAGACCGTCCCATGCCATAATACTCGCTGCAGGACCAGTGTGGCAGTGCATAACACAGTTATTCAGCATCCCCTCTCCACGGTGTTTCCAAACTCGAATGTGACCATCGTAGTGTTGCAGACAGAAGCGTGACTCGTGAGTAAAGACAATTTCCTTCCATACTTCCGTCCACATCCATTTTTCATCGCACCATTGGCGGCGGAAAATGTCTGCTTCTGCGTCTAGGGTAGACGAAGCAATGGACGTCTTGCGGACAGACCACTTTGTTGTAAATGGCGTTGAATGGCACGCGCAGACACTAGAGGATGCGTTATAGACTGAATGTGCTGCGGTTCGTGATGTGACTGAGTGATCTGTCACTGCCATGGTTACAATATCCCTGGCATCTCATGAAGCAGGACATTGAAGTGAATGCGATCAAACACGTTGGTTTGCCGTACCCTTCTGCATCCAATGATCACATATCCGCATTACAGCTGTTTGATTTTGCGAGTATTGATTTCCCTGAAAGATAATCCACAATCTCGCTAGGCCACTATCCTTCCTCTGTCGAACTGTTATACTTGATCAAAAAATGATCACTGTTTTTCAAAAGGCATAGATTGTCATTTTTGTGAAAAAATCACTAGATAAATACAACTGCCGAACTTGAAATCGTCGAAATCTCCAAGCCTTAAATAGTGCTTTGAAGTGGCGCCACGGGCACGTGTGATATGCGTCTGCGCTGAAATTCAGATCTTAAGATTTTTTAAACCTCGAATATTTTTATATAATTCATTCTAGCGCATGAATATATTGAAAAGTTTATGACAAAGCGTTCTCTCCGCACATGTGCATGCGTTGAAATATACTAATTCAAATGCTGATGAAACAAATTATTCAATGAGGAAGTTCTTTGTTGTGTGATTAGACAATCTTAAAAGTAAATTAAATTTATATTATAATTAAGAATATCATAATTATTTTATAGCAGAATTATTTTCAATTAATAAGATTTTTCTCACCAAAATTTAATAGTTTTATATGTTATTTGGTACCATTTCTTAATATTCTGCAGTATACCAATTACTTGCTCATTTTATCACCAAAAATGACTTTCGTTTGGAAAAAAAAACAATCAATTTTGATTGAAAAGAACTGTTTAGTAAAAAAAAGTATTTGAAAAATATAGTAAAGACGAAATAACGAAGAATGAAAGGTTCTCTATCAAAAATATTATAACAAATTTAAACTTTTTGAATTCTTACATTTTAATTAGTTTTATTTTGACAAAGATTGATATGATTAAATGGATTGTTATTTTATCATATATATATATATATATATATATACACACACACACACACACACACACACACACACACACACACACACACACACACATATATATATATATATATATATGATAAAATTTCATTATTTTTATTGATATGTATTTCAAGTATAATAAATATTTTCCAATAAAACTTGGTATTCTAGCTTAAATTTATTTATATTAATGTAAAGTAAAATTTGTGTATAGATATATTTAACAAATATATTCATAAATTCCATCAGATTTGGAATTAATTCCTATACAACCATCACTTAGTACCAAGGAAAAAGTAATAGTGACTTAGAGTAAATGGAAGTCAGAGTAACCAAGAAATTTCTCGCCGGTTATTTTCCTATTCCATTGATTCGATTCGACTTGAATAATTTTTTAAGACTTAGAGAGGGACAAATACATTTATCTAATGGAACGAGAAGATAAACTCTTTCCACAATCCTTCCTTCTAAGATATTTACAGCCTGATAACCTCACTCGAATTGATATATTTTCTCCCAGAAAACTTTTCCCGAAAGAACTTGTCTTATTCAAAGCATTTGGAAGAAGAGTATATGTTGAAGAACACTTTTAAAAATATGTGACCAGGCGTTGTAGCGTGACGAAACATATTTACAATGCAACTCGTATCTGAGGGCCGTTTTACAAATTCCCTCTTCACACTCAATTCATGACAAAGCTGACTGCCACAGAAGGGGAAAAACAACTAATCTACCCACAATTTTAAAATGTTCTATTCCTTAGAAAATTTCTTCGAATAGTTGCAAAATAAATTTGCATTTATGTATCGAAAAAGTATGTTGAAATTCCACACGATGATACACACTTGAGTGGAAGAAAATATACAGTGTATAACATAAATTTACAACCGTTATAATAATAATAATAAAGGCATAATTAAATAATTATTTTCTTCACAAGAATAAGATATGTATATTTTAGAGCATATTTCTTTCTCAAATGGAACATTTTAAGCTTTTTGGCATGGTATATAATAATTTAGTAAGAAACTTTCAACTGCATTTCAAGTTATTGTGTATAATATGTGTACATTTTGAAAAAAAATGTGAATCTTTTTTGTAATATAGAACAATAATATGTTAGAAGTAAAAAATGAATAGTATATTTTTAGTTTAACACATTTTAGGTATACAGTTTTCACTGATTTACTACATTTTTTTATATTAAAATTCCATTTACAATTAAAATACCTCTTGTATTAAAATGATTTAATTATAGTTACTCTTAGGCACACAATGTTCATAAACTTTCAGCTACTTCGTAACTTATATTTTAATTTTAGTAATCAGTAAGAAAGAATGTGTCTATTTGGGGTTTGTATACACTTTTTCTGTTTAGTCCAAATTAAAACTTTCACGACCAAATCAATTATAAGCAATATTATTTTTTGTTTGATAAGACACTAATATTGTCATTAAATGTATAGAAATAACTTTTTCCCCAATATTATAAACATAAATACATTTGTATTACTGTGACATTTTTTATAGAATAAATAACAGTACGTAATTTTTATCGATAATTATATGAGATCGGTACCAAATTTTTGTTTTTAGACAATAAATTTTTATAATGTAAATAATTTCTTGAGTTCTCTTTTATTCATACAATTTTTTCTTATTTGAATATTGGTTATATTTTATGAAACCATATTTATAAGAACAATTATTCCTGTTACCTCCATTAAAATTTCATGCTTTCATTTTCTTTTCTTATTGCTTTCTAGGAAGATCTGTTAAAGAATTAATTATATTCATGTATCCCAACGAATTAATCTGGGAAACTCTCAAATGTTGAATTCATTAAAACAGATCATCAAATAGAATGTGTAACAGCGCTTTACTTATTTTCAGTTGTTACACCATGGCTAAAGTCGAACTTGGGATTCTACAAGCCTAAAAGAGTGATTCTGACCCAGCTAACAATGAACCTATGGATTTACTTTTTTAATTTAGTTTGCAAAGGTATTCTTGGTCAACAACTTTCAATGGATGCTCACAACTTATGCACATTAATTAATGTTGAATTAATATTACTTAGTTTACAAATAGTTTCAATGTTTCATTTCTAGATATAGATGCTTAAACGGCAAGAACATTTTTATAAGAGTCTGTAGTCAAAGAAATAAATTGTATGCTTAGCAATTCTTCTTAGCTATTTTTATCATCCTAATGAATGTGGTGGCAACATTGTTTCCATTCCTAAAATCTAATAGACAGCTGTTGCATAAGTATACCCTTTAGTGATTCTAGTTTTCTATATTAAGAATAAAAAAACAACAAGGGAAAATGTCTCCGACTTTATTCTTGATATTTTATGAGTCATGCTCTCATTTTTTTTTCTTATTAAAATGTCTTTGTTTGATTAAGTTTTGGTTTTTTCTTATAGTCCCTTGGTTTTTCATTTTTGTATAAAGCCTAATTTAAAAAAAATGAGACTTCGATATTATAGTTTAATACAGATTAAGTTCTGCACGATAGGGTTTGATTTTCTAACCCTGCAGTACCCCAGTACCAGTTAAAAAAAGATTAAAAAGAAATCGTTAGCAGATGAGTGTTTCCAAAACGAAATGAAATGAAATGAAATCAATGATTCACTAATGTTTTCGTAACGTGTGCCAGATTGAACGATAATGGTGGAAAATCGCGCAATGAACTGGAATATCGGTAGAATAAAAACATCGTTACTTAGCTACGGGATTGTTCGTTCTTCAAACAAAACCCTGAAATAGTTTTGGAAATAGAGAAAAAAAACCGTTTAGCTCATTAAAGTAATAAAAAAATCTTCGATTTCTTTGTTCTATTTTGGCTAATTTTGCTATGAGAAGCTAATAAGCAAATTAAATTGGATATATAATCCTGCATATACTAAAACTATTAATATAATAAATAAAACCTAAAACAGTTTTATATTTATAAAATCTTAGTGTATATTATAGTAAATTTATTTTAAAGCTATTTTAATTCTAAGCACACTTTTATCCTAAGCCCATAATGTAATTCATTTTGCATTAAATAACAGACAGGTTTATTCCTTATAAACTGTAAGATACATAATAAAATTTAAAATTATAATATTCTTATGTTATACGATACAAGCTGAGATATCTGGCTTTGCTCAGGGAGTTGATATGAGATTGTTTGATTGTTGGAATAAAAGGATAACTTTAAAATGTAAGAGGTAGACATTTTTTATTGAGAATACATTCTAACTATAATACTTCTATTTGAAATACTTGTTTATAGACAACAATTTTCATTCTGTTTTCGGAGTATACATGCATACGCTTTCGAATTTACTATTCGCGTGTATTCTACGGATAGTTGTCCATGAGAAGAACAGGCGTTTTTAAAGTTGATGCCATAAAGTTTTAAAATTTGCCCCTCTGCTTTGTTAATTGTAAAATTATAGGCTAATTTGATTAGAAATTACTGTATTTTAAATTAGAATGGCAGTTCAGTAGATATCAGGGTATTCTGAGGATAAATATTTCATGTTCATGATGCTCATTCGTGTTCGTTGGGAACATAATCGTCCTTCGCGCTTTTCCACTGTTTCGTTTCTGCGCTGTTCTTTAGGTTTTCGCCAATTTGTCATAGAACTAGCAATATCTCATCCTTTTTTACGTTTAGCATTCTATAAAATATCGATCAAACCTTTTTATTAAGAAAAACACCAAGTTCACTTTAAGCACTTTATTTTAGATTTGTGTTCAATCCCTGTATTATTTTGATTGCTCTTACCTGGCGGTTTATTTTCATTCATTCCCCGCCCTCATAAGAAACTGACTTTTAAATCCATGACTGATCATGCTTTATATATCCCTCCCTTCCAATAGGTTGTTCCAAACATACAAAAAAGACTAAGAATAATCTACAATGTTCTAGAACATTCTACAACGTTTGAGTGTGTTCTGGAATGTTCCACAATGATTTGGAATATTTAAGGCTGTTCGCGAACATTGCCGAATGTTATGGAATGATCTCGAATTCCCTAAAATGACCTGGACTGTTCTAAAAATTTCTAGAGGACGAAACTTCCAATCCTTATATCTCCAAAACTACGCCCTTCAGGAAAAAATAGAAACATTCTTCTCGGACGGAATGCAGAGAGGGTTACCAAACCACATATAACTCCCTTGTTCGTATCGGGACTCATTTCTAAGATTTTAGCGGCACGCATATTGTCACATTCTTTTATAATATATTTATATATTGATTTCATAACAATTATTGGTAAAATATAAACTTGTTCTGGCAGTATTTATAATATATCACTTAAATTCTAACAAACAATATATAATTCTAAGCAAACAGAAGAAATTCTAAAAATATGTAATTGATATGTAATTGAAACTTTATAAATTATAAATTGTATAAATTGATATGTAATTGAAACTTTTTTATTAAAATAATAAAAAAATATGTAATTGAAACTTTTTTTATTAAAATAATAAAAAAATATGTAATTGCAACTTTATAAAGAACAAAGTTTTGATTAAAATAATAAAAATCATACTTAATTTAATGTAAATGTTATTATATTTTAATAATATAAAATAAATATCGTCATTAAATTAATAAGAGAAAATAATAATTATGATATTTATGAAATATTTTCAATCATTTTTAAATATTAATAACTAAGATAAATTTAGATAAATGTCATAAAAAGCATCTTGAATCAGAAAAAAAATTTTATTAAAAGAAAAAAGATTTTTTAAAAAGAAAAATTCTTTTAAAAGAATATTTTTATTTAAAATTTTTAAAAGATCTGATAGTTGAATTTTTAATATATACAATGTAAAAATCATGCTATGCAAAGAAAATGTAACATCTTAAAAATATATGCTTTATTTACTAGCCATAAGCATCACACTTAAATTGAAAAAATAAATTATTTTCCATTTCTTTCTTATCGATTCATGTTTATTAACAGCTACAATAAGAAGTTTGAATGTCTAAAATGCAAAACTCTTTAAAAATGAAAAACGTCAGAAATGGATATTTTAAAGCAAGCAGTGTGAAGAATTTGCCTTAGTACTCCAAACACAATAATACAAAATCAAATAAAGATATATTTTTTACAATAACATTTTCAAAATGTGATGTTTAGAGATTGGTACAAATATATAAATAGTTGCACTAATTATATTTATAGATATTTTAATTAGATAGAATTTGAGTGTAAATTTCTATAGAAAAAAATCACTCAATTAAAAAATATATGGATAAGAAATGTATGCATATTCTTGTAAATATTATAACGATAAGAAATATACTTCTGTATTCATTTATTTAGCTCTTAGGTAATTAAAGTATATTATCTTATATTGTCCTATTAGATTTGCAAAACTTGTTTGGTCTTATTTTGTCCAAAATTCATTGTCCAAAAGTATCTAGTAAAAATACAGAATGAGAAGAGCAAAGATATTAACAATAATAGAATTGTGAATATTGTTTTTAAGTTTAAAAAAAAATAAAAGAAAGGAAAGATGCACGTTACCGGTGTTATAGGTTTTGCATTAAAATACTACCCGAAAGTAAAATTAGTTCTTTGGTTTTTTTCTCCTTAGATATGAAAAAATTCTTCTTTGTAATAACTTAGCAAGTTTTTTCAGTTAAAATTGCAGTTATTCTGAGTAAAGTTATTCCTTTACTATTTCACATATTTTGATAGTAATCAATAAAAAGGAACAAATTATCGAAGTTATTAACTATATTAAAGAAAGATAGAATTGCTACCAGAAAATGAATTATATATTACTGAATTATAGAAAGGAAATTTTTGTCTACATGAGCGCTATTTGGATTTTCCAGATTTTTATTGTGAAAAATAAATATTTATATTTCACAAGAGCAATCATCTTTCGTCAAATCAATCCAGATTAACCACGTATTGACCAATATTGATGAAAAAAGCTTTGAACAACAGAATTTGTTGTTTTATCTGACTTTATCGAATAATATTTCATGCATGGTTGTTCCAAATAAATCTCATTGTCAGTTTTAATTGGCAAAACATTCGAAAATAAATTTCTAATTCCTTAATTTGTTTTCAAGACTTAAATAAAAAGAAATCTTTACATTTGACTCCCGAAAATAAATCAAAGAATTAGGAATTTATTTTCGAGACTCAAATGTACTTTTCTTTTAACTACCACTTTTCTCTTTTCAATTCATTTCTTTTTCCTGTCAACTAAAATAGTAAATTATCAACTGTTTCAATTTTTCTATTTTTGTGAAGCTGGTAATGTAGTTTAATTTTTAATTCAGATTGGTATAAAATAAATTAAATAGATTTAGCTTGATTGAATAAAATTAAGTAAAATAAAATATTCCAAAAATGTTCTTATATAAAAAATTTTTTTAACTAATAAAAAAGTTTTTATTTATAAATCATTACTCAGACATTTAAATAACAAATATTTGATTGTAATTCTCAATGCAAAATATAACATAAGAAAACTCAGAAATACCAATGGATTTATATAAAAAAAAGTATTTCATTTTTTATCACACAACTCGCATTTTGAAAATAATGAAGCGCTTTGTTCACATCATGAAACAATTTTTGACATGTAATTTTTATGTAGTTAAAATTTGTAAAAAAAATATAGATTTACAAGCTTATATTTTTATATTGAAATTTTTAAACTTGATTACATAAATACAAAATAAACAAGAAAGTTCTTGGAGTTTTTAATAATCCAAGAAAACATAACCTATAGAAAGTGTAGCCTATTGTTAGTCCTCGAAGTAATCCCCATCATCCTCCAGCACCTTCTGCTAAAGTGTCTGCAGTTGAGCAATCCCCTTGCGGTAAAACTCGAGGATTTTGGACGCAAAGAAGTCCGTCAGTGCTTGGAGCAAGACTGCTTCGTTAGTGATGGATTTTCTATAAAGATAATTGTCTAGGGAATGGAAGAGGTGGTAATCTGATGGTGCGAGGTCAGGTGAGTAAAGAGGATGGCACAAAATTGTTGTATGGTATTTAAGAGCTAATATTTGGCATTTGTAAAATAAATAAATTCCGGACCACCCACGTAACTCGCAGACTCGCTTTATCACCCAAGAACAGAACACACTTGCAACTATCCAGTTTTGGCTCTTTGGGTTTCAATGCCTGTTGCACATATTATAGCTGCTGCGAGTACAGGTCCGAAGTGGCCGTTTGGATCGTTGGTAGCAGCTCATAGTGAATCACCAAGAACTGTGGTGGTCCATTGCGAGCTTCATCACAAAGGGACAAATCTCCCGACCTGTGAAACTAATGCCTTGCCGTACTTTTATTCACAGCATTATTCCCAAATACTTGACATATTTGGCGACTTGATTCAGCAGCTGATAAGCCCTTATTGAAGCTTTAAAGCAAAGAACACTGAACGAGCACCTTCGATACGTTCATTTCTCTTCGTTACAATACGAGCTACGATTAATAATGTGCGAGGTAAGCCTGCTTTTATAACAACTAATATTCCTACTCTTGAATGACCAGGTCTCAACCACGTTATACACTAATTTACGTACTTACTCTGACTTCATTCAATGGCATCTGAAAACGGGAAAAACTTTCTTGCTTACCTTATATTTAATTTGCAAACATTTTAAAAACAAATGTTTATTTTCGTGAGTAAAATATAGTTAAGCCGTAGGGAATTTTTGTTGGGATTAGGAAAGTAAATTTGGTAATGCAAAGCTACTAATATTAACATAAACTTTAAAACGATTTAGGTTAATGGGAATTAATTTTTAATTCCAGGTGTCAGTCATATCTGTGATATTACGATTATTAAAATTAATACTATTTTATATATAAGAATGTGTAAAATGAAGATGTGTAAAGTTTTCGGAAACAAAAAATATTTGAAAATACTGAGCAAAATATGCGATGCAAATACCATGAAATAAAGGGCTCTGAAAAAATAAAATCCTTGCGTAAAAGATTATTGATTATTTGGAATTTTATTAATCCAAATTATTAATCTCTTTTCCCATATTTCACTCATCTCTTATATTAAAAAACTTTGAAATAGTAGGATTATCAGTTTATAATGACATTTTCTTCCAAAAAATTCTCCAAAAAAACTACATTAAAGAAAAAATGAAACTTACTTAAAAAAAGGGGAAAGAACATATAATTTAATACTAGTGATGCCAGAAACATGTAAGTACTGTTTCATAGAATTAACGAAAAAAATATACAATCCAAATATTTCTAACTAGTGAAATTAAAATGCTAATTTTTAATACACAAAATCTTATATTTAATAAAATAATTCCTCACTTTTGTTGATAAGGAAAGTTTTAAAAACATTTCATCATTATACCTTAAATAAATGGAACAGGAAGACTTTAAACTGAATTTTGTAAACTTATTCAGAAGTATAAATTTTCAAATTAAACTGAATTTTTCAAAATAGTTAAATTAGGGAGGGGATAAGCTTATTCGCGTTGACTATAAATGACTGTATATTATTTCACTGACCTACAATAATTCACTCCATACATATGGCAACCAAATATTAATTAGTTAAACTGCTATTATATATTAATGCTTGTTAATAAAAATTTCCTAATTTTTTACAAATGACACATATGAGAAAAGTTTTTTTATACTTATCTGTGGATAATTTTTCTCTTCTAGGACTTAAATAAATTTTTTTACAAAATTTACTTTTAAATGAAATATAAATTTATATTTAAGTAAAACGTGAAGTTTCTTGCTTAAAATATAATATCTTAATAATTTCTAAAATTATAAAAAAAAAACTGCTAAAATAACTATACAAGAATTGTCTCATCACATTTAATGAAAATAATGGAATATCATTGGAAAAGTATTAAATATATGCATATTTTAGAAAATTTATATTTAAATAAAATATGAATTTATATACATTTAAACAGAATGAAAATTTTCAAACTCATGATGTTTTCCTTATTCCTAAAATTATTTTATACGATATCAATTTTGTAAAAGATATGATTTAGAAAACGCAAACGTTTGCAGGAAAATATATATAAGTAAAATTTATAGACGAATTATATATTTTTCAATATATCTCTAAGGATCCTATGGTTATGAATACCATATGAATTGTATATATATTTATATAAATTTAATTTTTTTCAAAATATTTTTTATTCTATAATTGGATTTTACAAATTATTAACCTTTGTTAATCAAATGAAATTGTAACTATAAAACTTGATGGCAAGTAATCACATGATATATGAATATGTATCAACTACATGTAAAAGGAAACTGACTTAATTTTAACTTATTAAAGATTGAAGTTGAGATTGCAATGTGTGAAAAATTAATCAAAAATATATTACAATTTAATTGTACTTATTATAAGTACTCTATTTATAGACGTGATGCTTCTAGTAGAAAGGATTTTCGTAAGTGTTAAAACTGATTGTCAGTGGGATTCATTTGAGAAAATATATGTTCTTCAAAAAACCTAATTTTTTTAAAGAAAAAATCAGTTTAATTCAGTTTTCCACTACAAAAGAGAATATTACTTCATATCTACATTATCTGAGTATATTCAAACGAGGGTATTGCTCCTAGCATAGTGAAATATATTTTCTATCAATTTCAATATTTCTGATGTTTGCATACCAATACATAATTTTATAACTGTTATAGTAACATAAAATTTTAGTAGAATAACCAAGCAACGATAAACGCGTTCAGGTGTCTTTCAGCTGCGATTTGCCGTAAGGGCCAACCTATACTTCTCAGTCCGATCACCAAACCCCTCGTAAAGTCGTCTGTCTTCAGGAACTGACTCCGTCGACGATGGCCAGGCGTTCTATGCAATTACACGCTTCCTCGCAAGAACAAACTTTCAACGACTATTTTCAAAGCAGCAATAAAGGCACCAATATTGCCAACTCTGCTACTTCCTCATTTTATATTTTATCCTAAGTGCGCTGGGATACTATGTATTTCGCATCATTTGCATAACTTGATAAGGTAAGTCTACCCCAAAATTTGAATAATTTTCTGGCCATGCTTTCTAAGTGTTGTATTTTCCTTTTCAATGTCGGGCAGTATATATAAGGCTATTTTCTTCATATTTGTAAGTTTGCTGGAAGTCCTACAAATCTTCTACGTTGAAACTTCCAACATTAGTTAAACTACCAACATTGATTATGCATTTCTTTCTTTTGTAGCTTATTTTCAGAAATATGATATAATGGGATTTTTTTCTGCTTTCATCTTTGGTTAAGCGCGAGTACATTCCTGCTGATAATATGCAATAAATAAATGAAAAAGGCATTTCTTTTAAGCTATTTTACTTTTTACTAACTGACGTTAATAATACATTGCGGTAGTAACGACAAATGACATTTAAAAATATTTATTAAATTCATTTTTGTTAAATAAATTTCTGATATATCAGATACGCCTCACAGCAATTTGAAGCAATTAAAAATAAAAGGGTAACAACACATTTCACTGGTCAAAAATAAAAAAAATATTTTAAAGTGAATAAAGCTCTAAGAAAAAAAAATCATTTCATTACTGACATCATATGTTCTTATATTTAAATTCCAATGAACAAAATAATGATAAAGAAGTAAATAGTCACTAAAACATTATTTATTATTCTCCTTATAGAGCCACATATATAGCTGCTTTTAATTTTGTGAATGAAGACAGCCATTTTCTCCCTAAATTAAACTAGTGAAATGTTTTGCTTACACATCATTTATTTTATTTAACACGGGTTATTACTGTACATCTACTTTTAGAAAGGTAATAAAAATTTGTAGCTAAAGATTATATTTTTTCAAAGAGGAGTAATTTTAGCGCCAGCCTCATTGTTGGAGAGCGTTTCTTAACAAAACACCTCATGTAAAGTTGGAGACGTAATTCTAGCTACCTCCTTAATTACCCGGAAATGTCAGCTATTCATAATTAATATGCTAAATACCAGAACGTGGGGGAACATTTCCATATAATTAGAGCGTTTATATTTGGATGGTAATTATTCCTAATGTAAACACACAATTTCTTTTCTTCGTAGAAACTCTTGCAATAGCAAATAAATATTAGTTCATGAACTATGTAATTTTGTATTTAGTCACATAAGTGCTTTTAGAAATGTAAGATTTTTATTTAGCAAATTTATTTCATCGGTTATGAATTGTCAAGAACTTTAACAGAAGATTTTATACTCAAAATTTACAGTTAAAAAGAATATGTTTGATAGCAGTTGAATTGAAAATATGACATTCATGATTTGCAAAAGTAAATTGCATTCAAAATTTTTGAAATTAATTATTTTTAAGCATTTTTTTATTTAATAACTTTAAATTCTTTTTTTTTTTACACATAAGTGAAAAAATAAATATTTTTTTACTATGCTACAGCCCGAAGCTGGTCTTCGCTTGCCGAACAATGTGGCTTCAAAACTTCCTGTTGTTTTTCGACCAAGTAGGTTGGAATTGATCAGGTGTTGTCGTCGAGGGAGGCAAATCTTCTATATTTGTTTCTCTGTTTGGTTGGGACAGAATATGTTGACTACTGCAGAATGGTGAAAGCTCCTGTTTGCCCATTAAGTGGGCTGGTTTCATTCTGTCTACTAAGATAGAAACCTCTTTGATGTTTTGCAGCAGCTTAAGCACTGTCTCCGTTTTTTCAAGGACCAGGAACGGCACGTAGTAAGGTGGTTTTAACGGAATCTTGTACGAAAACATTAGTGTATTTATCCAAGCCTTGTAGAATGAAATTTCTATCCCGAGTATTATGGTCACTGGTTTTGGGGGGCAAAAATGCTTTCCTCAATGCATCGCAGAGGGCCCATAAAAATCTGCAGCATTGGCACGCGTCTTGCTGAGTGTGTAAAACTCCTCCGGAAATCTCAAAGGAATACTATACACTAGCTCTGCAGTAGAAGCTTTGATGGTTTTCCAAAAAGTGGTATGTAAATTCAGAAGTGTCGTAGGAAAGGCCTCCTTTTGGTACCTGTATGTTGATCACTGGACTGGTAGTGCGCCGGTGAATTTTTTCTCTTCGGCACGGGATGCTCATGTGTGTCCAAGCTGTTACATCTTTTCCCATGTTTGACCATACAAAACAGGGTGTCAAGAATTTTACTGTCGCTTTAATACCAGCGTGAGCTAAATTAGGTTATAAGTTAAGTGCAATTTTCCGAAATTGCTGTGGGAAGTACGAGTGAGCCTTTTTAGCTGTAGCATCGAATAAAAAATGTACTTCAGTCTCAGAGGATAAACCATGGTAAACCTGTGTTCGATTGCAGTAGCTCATGTAATTTGGTATCAATGTTTTGAGCTTGCGCCATATCAGTATAATTCAACACAGTCAGGAGTTTCCAACGCCTCAACTCTCAATAACACATAGACTGGTGATTTTTGGGACTTTCAACATACCGAATATCAGTGCTAAACTGTACGGTTAAACACAAAAGTCTTAAATGACGAGGAATGCACTTATCGGACTTCTGTCTGAACGCAAATATTAGATATCTATGATTTGTAAAGATAATTAAGTGTTGATCCTCTAACATGTGTTTAATGTACGTTTCAGCTGCGAATATTGTGTAAAGCTTCCTATCAAAAGTTGAACATTTTCGCTGAGCCTCGGAGAGATCAACCGAATAGATCGCGAATGGTTCACACATTGGTTTGTCAACTGCCTTTTTGCACTAGTTTAACGTTGCACCGATCGTCATATCATTGGCATCGCAGACAAGTATTAATTGGGATTCAGTAACGGGCTAGCATGACGGCTTTTGCTAATTGTTGTATTCGAATGTGGCAATTTGTTCCTTATTCCACATCAATAAAGTGTTTTGACAGTGTAAAAAATATTTTGAATAAACTAATTTTTTAGAAGTAAACTAAAATTGATAAACAGTTAGCAAAACTTTTCAATATGCATTAAATAAAAAAGTATTTCCTTGATTAAAAATTAACTATATGCATTAAATAATTTTAAGAAATATTTCACTGGCTTAAGTAGTTTGTGAAACAAACAATTCCCTGAACAAAATACATATTGTAAACAATTTAGTTGTGAAAACTTTTGAAACAATGTTGAAAATATTGTTTTAATTACACTTATATGATAAAAGGATTAAAGCAAAGTCTCATAATTAACAAATTAACTTATATTTTATGCTTTGATCACATTCTGAACTTAACATTCATCATTTCAATTGCATCATAAAGATGCAATTGAAATGGTATTTTTATTTTTGTAGTCCAGTTTTGTAAAAATATTCGGCAAAAATTTAAAAGAAAATTTCTGTAACGAACATCTTTTGATAGGCAGCTAAATCAGAATATAGAAAATTCTAAACAATCCCCAAATCTTGGAACATGTATTAATATAAACAGCATTTTAATATATAAAATAAAACTCAACTGTTACCGAACTCCCATATTATACATAAATTAATCATTTTATTATTAATAATCTATAGAGAATCTAATGGAAAAAACAAGGAACCTTAAAAAACATATAAAATTGTTTTTAATGCTCTTTATTAGCAACACTTTTCCATTTTCAAATGTTGATATAGTTATTGAATGGTCAGTGCTTTGATCATTATTTCACCACTTCATGTGTTCAAATTTCACTTCAGAAGTTCAAAATGACACAATATTTTTAAAACTTGTATATTGCGATCAAATTAGTCCTCATGTGAAAAAAGCGACAGTAAATTGATACAAAAAATAGCCCCAATCGTGAAGTAAGTTTAGGTAAAATAAAATTAACTATTGAAAACAATTTACTTAATTTTTTTCATAATAAAATAAGTTTTATTATTTTGGTATTATAGCAAACTTTTTTTAAGAAATGATTTTATTAATATTCTTCTTTAGAAATATGATTAGAAATTAAAATGCACACAATTTCATATACTATATGAAATCTTCTATACATTCTACAACTCTAAAATGCAATAAAATACAAATGATAGTAATAAAAAGATAAATATTAAACTTTAAAAAATTATATATTTAAAACAGATAAAAATGTACTTCATGCCGTGCCAAAGTATATTTAAAAAATGCAGTATACTTTTCACGTGTCTCTTTTTTGAAGCACGTTTCAATGAACGTGTTAAGCATTAGAAATCTGAAAATCGATTTTGGTCAAATTAATTGTTGGACAATAGTCTCAGGCGTACAGGATATGACTTGAAAGTAAGTCTGCTTCTACCTTTTCATGAGAGGGTAAAATAAACCTTTTTCATAATTATAGGTGTAGTGAAAGGCTTGAAATATAATAGTTCCGTAATTAAGATGATGATTAAGTATCGATGTAAATATATATAAAAATTACTACAAAAAGTTACATACAAACTAAATGGGCAGTAAAAATAGCAGAATATAGTCCATCCTCTATGGATTATTTCAGACAAGCTTCTGAAGCTATTCTGGGAGTGATCATTATCATAATCTCTAATAAAATTGCGTGAAATACTTATGTAAGGGTTGTATAATATCGGGATATTTTTAACATTTACTTCTACTTGAAACGCAAAAGTGTTGCATAAACATAACGTCCCTCATTTATTAAAATTGCAAATTTTTTTTTAATTGTGATTATACTTTTTTATACAGAACTATTTCTGCATATTGGAATCCAAGGAGCAGTTAAATACAAGTGAAAGCATAACTTTAGTAAAAGGATAGAGTTATGGACTATAAATTTATAGTTCTCCTAACAGCCATGCTGTGTGTGTACTGACATGACTTCAGACAATATACTTTTAGGAACACCTATGCGCACGGATATTTTGATTATACCTGCTCCAGCTGGAAGTTGTTTAGTTTGAAAATTTAAAAGAACCTATATTTCAAATTTTTGAAAAAAATAATCAACTTAAAATGCTTTAAGTTTCTCCATGGTTCCAAAACATATAAACTTCTATGTATAAAAAATACTGGTAGTTTTATTTATATTTTAAGGTTTAGGAAGCGCATTAAGAAATTTCACTTTTATTCAATTTGGTTTCTTTATTTTGATAAACACACAATATATTTATATGTTTTTAACCAATCATTGATATTCCAAATAAAATATGACAAGAATAGTAGGCCAAATACGAATCTTACTAAGTAATTTTGCCATTCTATGCTAAAGTATCTGTGTCAGCAATATATGATTATATATATGAACCAAAATGGCTATCGAAATAAAAGGAGGATGACTAATATCTATTTTTATACATAATGAGACTTAGAATTTCAATACCATCGCCACTTTCCTTCGACTAAGTCATTAAGGAAAAAATCCAGTTTTTAAAATATAGAATAAATAGATAAAGTTATATGAAGTTTTTCTTTAAATTGATGGTTTTATCGATTTTTGTATTTTAAAAATAATTTAGCGAAAGTTTATTTCATAAACTATTGATTTAATCATATCTTTACTTTTTTGGAAGGGATTTTCATTGTTCTTTAAACTTGAACGATAAGTTTCTGCCAGCTTACTACTGATAATCTTTAGAAATTTAAAGTTCGACTTCATAATTAATTTTCCAAATGTACTGTCAAAACAAATACAAATGAATTGTGGAATAAGGAATTAATAATTTGCCTTTTTAGAATGTAATTCGATAAATCTATGTTTATTAGTTGGCTTAAGGACAATAAGATATGACAATTATTGAACTATGAAACTTTTTATATGACCTACCTGAGAAAACACAGAATTCTTTGGTTGTTCCTCCGAGCATCCTGCTTCTTGAGAAGTGGAACTGGCTTCACATACTTCCTTTTGCTGTGATGACGTAGGGGAAGTTGGTGGACTCATGTTCAAACACGTCGGATGATGGGTAAGTTGTTAACTGTCAGGATATGTCACAATAAATAAAAAAAATCCTTTGTCAAAACAGAGGCTTGTGGCCTTGTATCACATCTTCAGTCTTGTTCATTTTCGTTGTATTGAGCGGTTTTTGCACACGGAGACTTCCTACTTACAAATCAAGTGTTTGTCAAAAAATAGTCCACTTTTGTATCTTTCGTTGTCTTACGATAATCACAGACAATTTGTCGAAAATAAATTTCAGTGATGTGACTCATGTACCTGTCGTCAGAACTATCTAAGATGTAATAACTGATACCTAAATGCAATAACAGTTAAAAGTTTAGAAGCTACTTTTCTGGATTTAAAAAATATATCACTAAAATTATTCTCTAAATGCTTTTATCTATTATTTAAATTAATTCTAAATAGAACATCCAAATTTAACTATGCACTACTTCTAACTTATGAATTATAATATAAGAGTAAAAACACAGTTTTGTTCTTAGAAAAATGCATAGTTTTTTCTGGCCGCAAATGTCATTGAAGTTGGACCAGCTTCCTGAAAAAAAAATTTAAATATTTTAATACAAATAATATTTTCTTCTAAAAGTAAGCAAAAATAAATTTTAATTTGTGTGATAAAATTGCTTATCATAATTCTAAGATGTATGTTCGCAGTGCTGATGTATTTTGAATCTTCCAATTCGAGTTCATTAAGAGTGTGTTATACATGTTGCAAATAAGTTAATTTGTTAAAAAAACAACAACAACAATAATAATTTTTATATTATGCTTTAAATAAAAACGAGTAAAAATTTATATTAAAATAATTTGTGGTTTTATTCCACAAATTAATAAATATTTATGATTTATCTTTTAAATGATTTTAACTTTGTTTTTCTATATTGAACTTGCAAGTTTCCTACATTGCATTTTACTAATATGTTTGAGATTGACTTTATTTTGAGAAAACTGACTTCTATTTTGAAAGCATAGCTACAAATATCTAGAAAAACAAGTATCTAAATTGATTTTAAAATTAAATCTAATAAGTTTTATATTTTGTAAAATTATAATTTAAATTGTCCGCAGTTTAAAGGACAGAATCTTGCCTCTTAAAAGTAAATTGGGTATTTTATCGTTAAATTAATCTTTTTATTGTATCTCCTTAAGCATTATAGTTAAAAATTGTCATTAACTTCATTATCTTATGTGCTGCTTATTTATTATTTTACTCTATCAAAATCGTCAATAAATAGATTTATGTGTTTAATTTGTATTATTCTGTGTAAATTTTATTTATTTAATTGTTTATTCAATAGAACTTATTCGGGATTATTAAGCGATTAAAATTTAAATGATTAGTTTCAAATAATAAAAAAATTAATCCTATTAAGAAACTTTATAAGATATAAAACATTTAAATACTATGCTTATCTAATTCCAAATATTTGTAGCTTTTACAATTACTTTAAAAAAATTAAAAACTTTCCACGCTTCGCTATCAAATTTATCATTGTGTTGTAATATAAATAAATCAGTTTCGTTTAACTGTTTGCATATTCTTTCTCAAAAGCTGAATAACCTCTTTGAAAAATAATTTTTGAATACTTTTTTCAGGGACAGTAAATAATAAATGAAGATAAAATTGGAATTAAGATACCTATTTGTTAAATATTTTATAGTATGTTTTATAATAATTAGTGTATATATTATATATAAATTTTATTTAGTAAATACACGGACGTTCTATTTGTCCAAATGAGATAAAATTTGAACTACAGATAATTCAAATGATGCGCTTGACATTTATTTAAAAAAATAGTACAAAATTTCGACGATAGATGGCGCTGTAATATTAATATTACTTATTTGCATATACTGAAAATATGAAAAGTCATTTGCTTTACAGCGCAAGCCTATTAGCATTATCTTTGGGTAAAAAGAAGGCGGATTCTGAACGAGCATTAGTTACTTCTCTGCACATCATGCCGTCTTTACAAGAAAAAGCGCTACTTGTAAAATTGTTCTACCAGAACCAGCAGAACTCCGTTGCAGCTGTAAAAGAATTTCGCCGTATGATGCAGATACGAAGAGGTCCAGTGTCTCCATGTGTGTTATGCAAGATGATGCAGAAATTTGAAAGAACTGGACAACTTGCAATTCTTCCCGGTAGAGGACGAAAGCCAATCCAGTCTTCTAGCGTCGAAAATGTGGCTACCGCGGACGTTGAAGCCAGCAGTCAGTCACCGGATGTTAGTGTGAGTGTGCCAGTTGTTTCCCGTGTATTGGATATGCCGTATTCCCCTGTACGAAAAATCTTACGGCGGATTTTGCATTTTTATCCCTACAAAATCAATCCTCTGCACTTGTTGCAGGACGGGGACTCAGAGGTTCGTAAAACTTTTGCACTTCAGTTCCTTGCTCGAATGGTGGTTGACGTCACTTGGCCATGGAATATTCTGTGGACTGAAGAAGCCCACTTTCAACTTAATGGGCAAGTCAACACCCACAATTGTCGAATTTGGGCAGCGGAAAACCCTCGCGCTATCCAGGAAAAACCCTTGCATCCTGAAAAAGTGACAGTATGGTGTGGGTTTACGGCTACTTTTGTGATTGGACCGTATTTTTTGAAGAGATAACTGCAAATGGAATCAAAACCTGTTCGATCACAGGACAACGGTACCAAGATATGCTGAGGGATTTTGTAATCCCACAACTTCAGCAGCGTGGATGCCTTCAGGACATCATTTTCATGCAGAATGGCGCACCTCCTCATATTGATCGTCGTGTAAAGCAACTGCTAACACAGCATATTACTGAGGCACGGGTTATCAGCCGTCATTTCCCTATGGCATGGCCTCCTCGTTCGCCGGATATCACCCCCTGCGACTTTTGGTTGTGGGATTTTTTGAAGGACAATGTCTACCGTAAAAGGCCAGCATCTGTACCAGATCTGAAGGACAGCATTCGGCGCCATCTCCTTGATATTCCGACAGACTCACTCCGGTCTGCTGTCGAAAATATGGTTCTGCGATTAGAGCACATTGTTGAAAATGAAGGGGGGCATGTTTAACAGTTGTAATGCTACTTTTTTATTATTATTATTTAACATTTATAAAGCATATCAAATGTTTTATGTGTATTACAGCGCCATCTATCGGTGAAATTTTGTACTATTTATTTTTTTAATAAATGTCAAGCGCATCATTTGAATTATCTGTAGTTCAAATTTTATCTCATTTGGACAAATAGAACGTATTCTACAGCCCTCTGAAGTGGGAAACTTATTTCTTGCTAACCCTGTATATATATATATTTAAAATTTTTCGCTAATTTTAAAGCATATTTATGTATTTTGAATGGAATAAAACATATGTGTGTATGGACACTAAAATTATCACCTTCATGTAAAATTTAAATGCTTTTCTTTCTCAATTTTTTTCACTAAAATAGATTAAAAGACTACTTTTTAAAGTGTATAATACATTTTTACTTAAGAAAAAATGCTTACATGTTACGCATGCATTTTTAGTGTTTCAAATTATTGAACTCTAATTTAATTCACAATATTGATATGATTTTTAATCTTTTTAATTTATTCTAATAATCTTTAGTTATTAATCTTTTTAATTCCATTTAAATAAAAGAAATATAATAAAAGAAAACAAAGTTTACATGAGAGGGAAACGTCTCGTTTAAAATTATCATTATATAAATCTCGTAAAAACTACGCAAGAAAAATGTTTTAATTATCATTACTTTTATGGATGAAAAGATAAATTGCAAGCAGAAATTACATTCTAAATTGAAATAAAAAGTAAGCATGATTTACTTATTTAATAAAACTTATTATTTCGAAGGAAAATTCTTGAATATTTTTCAAATTATTTTCATTTATTAGCAAATTAATATAACGTAGATATATCAAAAATTCTTTTAAAAAAATTCATTTATTTGGAAATCAATTACTAGATATTAATAATGAAAATTTCAGAGAATTATAATAGTATCAAGAGCTATTAAAATGACAAGTAAATTAGCATTTTGCAACAAAATTTATAAAAATGATTAAAGATAAACTTAATTTAAATTTTTGTAACTGCAAATTTGAAATGTTGAAAAAAGCTGGATGAAAACATTTTTTAAATTAGAGTTTAAAATTTTTTTGTTATGATTTGTAATATTTTCGAAAGCAAGTTAAAGAATATTTCTATATTTATTAATTTATTATGAAGTTAGAGACACAATTGATAATAAGTCGCTATCTTAATTAGAAAAAGAATTTATGTAAAAATAATATTTAAGAGGCTTCCTAAATTAGCATAAAAATTTAATGATTTTTTAAATAAGAAATGAAATTCTCAAAATTTCATTTAATAATTTCTTATATTATAATATACGGCAAAAATATAGTAATAAATTACTGTAGTCTAAATTCTGCACAAGGATTCAGAACTCTATTGTATTTTTGTTCTATACGAGGAAAAAAACAGCTGTAGCTGAAAATTGGGGAAGAAGGGATAAAACTAACTTTCATATTGTTATATTAAAAATTTAAGAAAATTTAAATTATAAAAAGAATTTTAGTATAAGGAATAAATTATACTGTTTCATATTTCATGTTTAAACTTTTTATGCATATTTTACTTTAAATTTATGTTTACAACTTTTTTCTATTTGTTTCAAACAAATTTTTATGTAAGATTTAAATTGCTAATACTTTAAATACACTGGTACACTACTCTAATTTAAAAATATATCCGGAATTTTGCACTTTTTTGCTGAAGAAACTATTATTTATATTTAATATTACTTTGAAATTACAATTTTGCACTTGAGTTTCATTGAAGTTTTTCAACAATTTGTTAATTTATTTCTACGGACCCAAAATCGCCGCCAAGCAGACTTGTAACTTTTTATCAAGGTCAAGTGATATTGTCTGGAACTAGAGACACTCCTCCAGATTCCAGTCACTTAAAATCTTTTGAGCACACCATAAGGATACATTAGGCAGACATTGGTTAATGACCTAGCGACACGCCAGTCTAAGGCTGGGTCGGGGATCGATCCAACCAACTTCCGGTCATATGACTTAAACCTTTGATTATCACACTTTTTTGGCGAGCTCCATTTCATTTATTGCATATTTTCTTCCTATGAATTATTCTTAAGCCATTTTCCAGCCAAATTCTGTAAAGTAAGGTACCTTTCCTTTTATTCAGAATTAAAAAAGTTTTTATCCATTTCAACCTTCAGTAATTGATAAAACATTTCAAAATTAAAAAAGTATTGTATATTACATATTAAAATGACGTACATTTTCGAATGTGATATACGATAGCATTTACTGGCCGATATTGCGGTCAATGTGAGTTTAGGATACATTTTAAATTTTTTACCATTTTCATAAAACATCATTAAAATAAAATTGCGAAATTTATGCAGGTTTTTGTTTTTCGGTTGTAAGAAATTAACAGCTAATGTAAGTAACGTAATAAAGCTCTATTAATGGTATATCAAAATATTGTTTATTTTATAGAAATGGTATAAATACAACAATATACATAGTAAATAATAAATACATTATATAATATAAATTTAGAAAATTTTATTTATATATTTTGTTTTACAAAAAAAACCCGTAATATTGAATTATATTATTAATAGTTGTGAAAGTATGTGCTATGTAATATATAATTATATACATTTTGATTTTAGTGAATGTGCTTCCAACAGGATCTAATTTTTCAGCAAATGAGATATTGTGCATTGTCACCATGCCAAAGTCATGTTACTAAAGAATATGAGATTCATCAGCTGTTACCAGAATAATATTTTCTTGATGTATCTATATTATCAAAGAATAATAATTTTATGAAATAAGTTAAAGAGAGAGAGAGAGAGAGTATGTCAAAGAGAGAATATATAAAATAAAAAATTAATTCATTTGCAAAATAATTTTCTCTTCCTAGTTTTATTATATAATAAAATAAATGCTTGTATATCTATATCTATATCTATCTATCTATCTATCTATCTATATATATATATATATATATATTACTTCTCTTGATAATTGTTTAAAATCTGGTGACAGCACTTCTCAGTAATTCTTTGATATGCTGGTTTGTTAATACTTACTTGTATTTGGATTTCACGAATTTTAAGGTGGAACAAAATGAATAAAATAAGTTGTTCCGAATATTGAAATAATTTGATAAGCAGCCTTTTTTTAAATTCAGAATACTTCGATTCTACTACGAATTTCCAAAATTCAGTAATCAGCGTCGATTTATATTTTGATATATATATATATATATATATATATATATATATATATATATATATATATATATATATATAAATGTATATATATATATTTAAATGAATTTAAATTTCCAATTCCTATAATTGTTTTTGTAATTCTCATTTTTTTTATAAGCAACTGTGTTTAATGCGCAATTTTCAATTGCTGTCTTAATTTATTTTTATCAACTATTAACAATTCATAAATTTGATCGAGCTTAGAAATAATTATATTTATTCAATTGTTTCGGATTTCATAAAAGAAAAACAATAATAACAAAGAAAAACTATACATTTTTTCATATAAAAATAGTAATTATGCGATACTTTTAAAACTTGTTTTTGAAACATAGCTAGGGAAATACTCTCGATAAATTTTAGGTAATCAATTCTGAAATATATAGGTGTATATATTCATAGATATATATATAATATTAATTTAAAATTAAATTCATTTGTATGAGATTGATAATCAAAAATAAGTTTATTTTTTACAATCACTTTTTCACAATTTTCTTATCTGCATAGTGCTTATATAATATTCATTTTGACTTTAATTTATTTTAAGTTAAAAAAAAATTTACTTTGCAAATGCGTAGAAATAAACATTAGTCTATCTGAATATAATTTATATACAATATTTTCGATAAACTTTAAAAAAATTAAACTAACTTGATAAAAAATTAAATTTACTTGAATAATATAAACTATTGAAGTGTAACATATTAATTTATTAAATTTCACGGAAAATATAGTACGCAGAAATTATTTATTCCAAATCAATACTAACTTTTTATATAAATTGAAACATCAATATAAATGAAAAAAATTGTATATTAATATCGATAAAATGTTTTGCCTTTGTACATGTATTTGAGTTTAAGCACATTCGCAATAAAATGAATGAAATTCCTAATTCCTTTTATTTTATGATATATAATACGTTCAAACTGATATTGATGTGCAATTTTGTCTTTTAAGGACATTAGTAATGATTTATTAATTTACTTTTCTTGAAATGAAGTACATATTTATGGATTTTCTCTTAAGTAAACAATACAAATTTTATTATTTACTCTAAATTCAATCATTAATTACTGAATTAATACTATTTATTAATAAGAAAGTTAATTTTAAACGTAATTTATCATTTTATAAACAAAATTTAAAAATATTCTGCATTATATAAAAAATGAAATTTTATAGTAACCTTATAACTTTAAGATCCTATGAATACAGAACAATTTTTCTCTAAAATAATTCTACGATTCCTTAAAAATGTTCACAGAATATTCCTCGAATATAATTAATAGCTATCATAAATATGGAAGGAAATTCGAGAAATATATCAAAAAAAGGGGAAAACTTTATAAAAAATTTTTTCTCATAAATTGCTTTTTCCCTGGAAAAAATTTATGAACATTATTGTAATCGAATAATAGAAGATGAGTCGTATGTTATACTCATATGAACATAAATTTTTCATCACAAAAAGAAAGTACATACTTTAAAATAACCACAAAAACAATGAATTTTAGTTTACTGAAGAAAAATTGCAATGAGAGAGAGAACCACAGTAACACCAAACTCTATATCTTATGACTTCCATCTCGTTTTTGAAAAATCAACATGAACAAACAAACCCCACCCTGATGCTCGCTATTCAATAAAAAATAAGCCGTTTTCTACACAAAAACTTTTACTTTCGTGACCAGGAATTCCTTGGCAAGATTCCAGAAAGATTTCAACCGAAAGTCGAGGGTATGCGTTTTTCATTTTTTCCCCATTTTTTCAGTCTCCAGTTTCTTTTACACTTAGTATCGATGCCAGATTTGGGATCGTAAACATCACTCTTCATGGTCGTTTCGACTTTTGATATTAAAAGTTCCTTACTTTTTGTTTGTTTAAATGTTTTCAGTTGCCCGGAATTGTGCAACACTATTTGTCTGTGAAAGTTTTTGTTCCCAACAATTGCCATTTTGTTCCGGAAAAGTTCATGAATTTTGTTGTAGGGAAAGAATTCTCGAAATTGCTTAAAAAAATAATCATGAAACTCCTGTTGACTGCTTAAGTCAGTTGATTGATAACAATAAATTTGTTTTTTAATGATATAAAGGTTACTTGTGTAAGTTATAAAGTCTGTGTGTTATAAAGGTTACTTGTGTAAAGTCCACTTAACCAAACAAGTTGGCGAAAAGATTTCCAAACAGGCACCAAATTATTTCATATTTTCCTTCAGTGCAAATATGATGCGAACTAAAGCAAAAACTAGCAGAAAAGCTTAAAAAAATTGGGGGGCTGTTTATTTACAAAAAGAAAAAAAAGCTAAACATAAATGTACTTTAAATTACTTGTTTTAACAAAGATAAGAAATTTATTTGAATGGAAAATCTGAAAAGAATAACATTTTGCCCTTATTTTAGATAGTTATTAATTCTTTCCATTAACAATAAATAAAGCCAAAATCTAGGTGCAATCAAACATGAACTAAAGGAATCTTTCAATCAAGTTCTTTTTCGAAGCTATAATTGCTTATTGGAATTTAAATCTTATTTTAAAAAACAGGAAATAAACAATGTATTTGTGGTATATAGTTTTTTATAGTTAGTAAAATATCGTATTATTTGGCTTTCTTTTCTTCTCTAATTGATGGGAATTTACCCAAGAATCTAAAAAAATATTCAAAGCAAAGGGACACGTTGACTGTTACACTGTTTTAAAGCTGCATATCAAACCATTATAATAATATATTACGAATAAAATATTTTAAAATTTTAATCAGAATTATCGAAATAAAGTTATTATTCATATCATGAATCTTTAATCTGTCTAGAAAATCAAAGATTTTTGATTTTCTAGATATTTTAAAAACAAATACAGTATTTAAATCTATTTTCAATTTTTCATATTCAAATCCTAGAAATATGTATATATATATATATACGTAATGAAAACAATCGAAACTCATTACTCATTTAATATTAATAATGTTTTCATTATTAATTTCAATACTAAATAAATTTAAGTACTGGTTATGCAACCATAAAATACTTTAAGTATATTTACAGATTTAAAAACTTAGAAGACTTCATGTAAGATGATGGTAAAATTATTAAAGATTAAAAATTAATAGAATTATCTCTAAGAATAAATAAATATTAGTGAATTAACAGGTAGTTTCTATGCTCAATCTCTCCTACGGAGTTAGAACCAAAGTAAAAGTTCATCGATACATCGCACATTTTCCAGTTTAAATAAGAATATACATTAACTTTATCTGAAATAACGCAACTCTTTAAGGCTTTTAGGGAAAGCTATTTTCCGACGTGAAGAAAGCTATCTCAGAGGGAAATTTGATGTTTATTAGTTTTACTCGATAACGAAGATTTGTGAGTGAGAGAAATTTTATTTTGCTTCACTTCAAATCTCTCGTCACTAAATCCAATTTATGGATTATTTGGAAAAGCTTTCTCGACGCACTTGAAGAGAACTAATCTAATAAAAAGTTATTTCTTTCTTTAAAAATTTACACTTCAAAGTGTAGGAAAAAGAAGTCATTTTGTTTAGGAAAACATTCCTCGTGCATTTTAATGCCATAAGTAGTTAGTAGAATGGAAAAAATAGTTTATGATTCAAGATTTGTAAATGTTATAAGAAATTTAAGTGTTTTATTTAAATAAAATCCCTTTAGATTTGACTTACTTTTCAGAATTTTTTAATTTACAGCTTTATGCTTTTTGAAAGTAATCTTAAGATTTATAGCAATATATTTAAAAAGTAATTGCTTTCTACATACATTTTTCTTTTTAAACATCTTCATAAAGCTAAGATTTTTAGTTGAAAAGAGTGAATACTCTCTTTATGTAAATTATGACATAGCAAGTTTAATAAGGATTCAAATTAGAGGATTAAGTTTCAGGAATATGCGTTTAATATATTGTTTTGTTAAAAAAGCGCTCAATTATATTGTTTTCAGAATATCCAATAGTAATTTTGCCTTGCAATTAACGTTCTGAAAACCATCTAAAATGCTTTATTTTAAGCAATATTTAGAAAAATGTGCTGTGATTTAATTTTTTTTATAAATTTAATCATACCTAAAAACATATATAGAAATATTTTTGATAAAAGTTCGTTTTATTTTATGAATGAAAAAAAAAACTTTATAAAAATGTATCCATTCATTTTGATACATATTTATATAGTACATGTCATATATTAAATTATTACTATAAAAAATTCATTAAAATGAAAATTTTTCATAAAGCTCGTTCTAAGAGGATTTCACTGCTTGTAAAACATTTTTACTTGTTATGAAAGTTGAAGCTTTTTTTGAATTATTTAATTGGAACTTATGAAGATTGCAAGGAATATTTGAAGATGTTAAAGATTACAAATATCATGTTGTAACCTTGTGTAGAAATGTCCACTCATAAAAATACTTATTATGAACCTAAAATATGTCAATTACCCTCATAAAAAATCAATCAATCAAGAAGTCAATTACGTTCATGAAAAATTCACACTAGCATATGTTTATGAGATGTGTTTATTTCTATTGTAGAAAAGATGTTCCTTCACATTATTACATATTTTTAACTTATAGTATTGTTTATTTAAAATTTGTTTATATATGCATTAAATAAATAAATGTTTTGCAAACTTTGTGGACTGAATTATGGGTTTATTTTAAGAGTAATTATACTAATTCTAATATTGTTTAGTTAATGACATCCGTATATATGTGAATCTTGAATATCTCGAATATTTTAATGTAAAAATGAATTTCGTCTTCACTTGAAAAAAAAAAATTCATGCCTATATCTATTTTACTCTGAATATCCCTCTCTCCTCTCTCTTTTATATAATGAACTAAATAATCCTCATCATGATTAAAATAAAGATTAAAAGCTAAAATTGTACTTATTTTACATATATTAGACATTAGTGGAAAATAAATACTTTATTGGTACGTGAAGCAAGATTACTCACGCAACACATGTAGTGTGCATTTGAATGACAAAAAGTTCATTAACTGAAAAACATTTATTTTGAGACGAGCCTTTTACCATAATGAAATTTACCATTGACAATGCATTCTTACAAAAAATGAAGAAATGACCTTGCCCATTTCTGACAAATAATCATACTATTTGGTATTGCAATGCAATTTTCTTTAACTGTTAGAGTAAACATTAATTTACGGAAGAATTATAGTAATTAAAATGAATATTTAACACACATGTCTGATCAATTTTTCATCATTTTTCATCTGAGAACGTTCTTTTGTAAAAAAAAAGAGTATTTAAATTAATATTTAAAATGATGATTTTCGTTTTTTTATTAACACAAATAAACTATTTCTTAAATTATTTGCAATAATTGTTGAATCTTCTTCTTGAGGAAAATTATTGGCAGTAATATTCCAAAATCTGGATTTCTTGCGTCGTACTTTTTATTCTCGCGTTTATAGAGTAAATTAATTTCTCGTATTTTAGTATTTTGAATATAAAGTAATTCTTCTCTTGTTTCACTTAATCCTTTTAAGTAATACATAAAAGTCAGAGAATTTTCCCAATTAATTTTTTAAATATCTTTTTGCGTTTTTATCCAATGGTACGCGATTTATTTGTCAGACAAAATGAATATATATAGTGATTAATATACAATCTTTGTTGATGTTCTAAGATTATATCTTAGTGAACTCATAAAATATCATATCAAGCTAACACTGACATTCAACTTAAAAGCTCACTGGATATGCAAGTACTATGTACTGAGGTGTCTAAAATAAAGGATAAATGAGAACAATGATTTCCATTTGTAACAGAATAAGATTAAATTAAGTATTTAACTAGCAGTTTTTTTATTACATTGTTGTTTATAGTCTCAAGAGTGTGTAAGAGTTGATTTTAAATCGCTGTTTGCTGATTTGCGTTTGGGGAGAAGCTAAAATGATAGCTCTGTCTGAGTTCCGAAGAAGGGATATAGTAGGGGCCATCTAGTTCTATCAACGAAAACAAAATTTATTGTTTTATTTGTTTGTCGCTCAACGGTCATTTTTTGCACACGAGGGCTAATTAGATCGGGACTTACGGTTTAAAGTGGAATCCGAATCACTACAAACATCCATGCCCAAGGTGGGATTCGAACCCACGAACTGTTGAACCGACGGCAAGAGCGCTAACCATTCGGCTGCCAGCTTGGCTAAAATTTATTGCGAGAGATACAAGTGGACATTAAGGCAGATTATAACCGCCAAAAAAGGCAGCAAAAGTGCTTAATGAGCCTCAACAGAACGCAACAGTGACCTATGTACTTTATCTATCTATAAGTATTTGTACACCTGCGATAAAAGAGATAGAGGCAATCTATTGATATTCAATAGTTGGTAGAACCATCACTTAATGTATAACAACCTTAACCCTCCTGGTCCATCTATGTATTCCTCATTGCAAGTGAACCCCAGAGATGCCAACAACTCAAACTGTCTCTTTCCCAGAGCAAAAAATGAAAATGAAATGGTTTCATTTCGGCTTGGAGCATCTTCTGGTGATTTGAAATATGTCACATTGTCATCTAATGTAGACAGGTAATTATAAATGCTTATGTCAGTTTTTTATCTGACGAACTGGATTGTACGATGTGAATATTATTTCCATCGGAGATAACATGAAGATGATAATTTCTCAATTCATCTTAGTTCAACTGTTCAGCCATGGTTTCGAGAACGAGAAGATTCAGTTGCACAGCTTCCATGGCCTACATATTCAACAGACTTAAATATCATGGAACCTCTTTAGTTTGTTATGAAAGAAAGCGTGAGATCCTGATTTGCATCTCCTGCATTTCTTGAATTTAGAGCAATTTCTGCGTGAAAAATGGCCCAATGTCCTAGGTACCCTCATGTAAGAGTTGTATATGCTCATTTCAAGGAAAATTTAAGTGCTTTTAATAGCCATAGATGCTTTCAGATCTTGTTAAATGTAGTGTGGGGTACAAAACACTTCTTTTTGTATCAGTTTTACATTATTTTGGACAGACTATGTATTTAACTCATCTGTTTCATTTACCATTAGAAAGCGGAAAATCCACGTTTTATCTGAATGTCTTTAAGAATCACTGTAAAATACATATGAGATTCATGCCATGTTTTCTGTTTTTAATGCATTAAAAACTGAATTTAATGCCATTAACCAAAATAAATTTATTTATCGATTAAAATTTTTTATTTATTCATTATATACCAATTAAATTGTTTAATTTATCTCCTATTTACACTTCAAAATCGATGTATATTAATTGTTATAATAGGTTTGATTTGTGCAATGTTTGTTTAGATAAAATTCAAATTCAGGTAAATTTCATAATTATTATATAATTTATAAAAGTAAATTTCAATATTTTATCGAAATGATCTAAATACAAAACTTAAAAATTTCGCTACCCACAAGGAACTTAATACACTGGGAAATATCTAGATAGATGAATATTTATTTCGATGTATTTAGTGTGACATTATAATGAGGCGGATAGATAATGGTTTAAAAATGGTTAATTATATTGATTGTAATAAATGTGCAATTGGTAAAATTTAAGCAATATCTTTTATTTAGACATAAAATAATGCAATTGAATAAATATATTACTCAATTAGTACTAATATATTTCAATATGTGTAAAAACCTTCAGAATTGGGGTACGAAACGATTTATATCTTGTCACTTAATTAATATTTATTTTTATACCCTCATCCACCGTTATTTTTCTCCAGAATGTAATTAGGAAAGATTAAACCAACGAAATTGCGCTCACAATTAAAAAAAGATCAATTAGTGAAAATAGTGCATAACTATATAATATGGATGTAAGCAAAAATTTATTGGTTAAAATGTACTTTAATCACAAATTTAAAAAAAAATGCAAAAAATATTTCATGAAATAAAATATTAATTAATTATATCGATAACAGAGTTAATATATATATTGATATAGAAGACTTGCTCGTTTTTATAAACTTTCAGGGATTCGTAAAATAACTGTTAAACTCGAAAGTCTTACTTTTTAAAATAGTTTTATTCTTACCAAAATACTCTCTTTTTATAAATAAAGTAATCTTAAAAACTATTTCATATGCATTATATATAAGAAACATGTGAAATGAATTATTCACAGAAGAGGGAGTGCCATTGCCTCTTGGAAGGTTGGACTTCTGCCTGTTTAAACCGAGGAAGGTATTTTTATTTCCCTCCTTCCCCCCACAAGAAAACCTGCGGAGAGGAACTCCCTTATCCATTCCCTTTTATCCGGGGACGCGCTCGGTGTGGGTTACAGGCTCCCGTACTGAGATCACCAACAAAATCACTCGGGATCTCTCGTCTGGAAGATAATTCTCCTAGCATTAGGCCAAACTGAGATAATTTACATACTTTTGACTCTACGGAGGAGACAATCTGACAGCTGTAGATTATTAGACAATTTTAATATTCATCCCTTACTATTATTTCTAGGAAACTATTAATTGGTAAAAACTGTATTTATGCATTACAAGGAGGAGAGGGCAGAAAACACCCAAACTTATACATACTCTGAGATATCAGCAAACAGAAAATATAAGCAGAAAACTCTTTTTCATTGCTGAACAGTTGCTGAGATTATACATACGACTCAAAAGAATTGATTCTGACCACTTGGTCACAATAGGCCTTTACAATGTATAGCTTACAAATTAGTTTTCTTTTGAAATGTATTTTTCAAGTTTTAAAAAAATGGGTAGTGTTGAAAAACAATCTTGTTGAATGCACAACCAATATATGATATTTTACAATAGGATACAAATTTCAATAATTATACAATTGTTTTGAACTTAAAACTAGAATTTTTATAAAGAAAGGAAAGAAAATAATTATAAATTAAGAATTTAAAATTTTATTTATAATAAGATTAGGATAGTTTTTTTGTGAATGAATTTTTCTTTTGTTTTTTTATTTAAAAATTCTCTTTAAATAATGAACCCTGATTTTACCTTATGACTAATTGGATCAATATTGAAAATATCAATACAATAAGTTGATAAAAACATTAATATTAGCTCTGCTAGTATGGACCTGCATTTTTTTTGGCTAGTCAAATTAATCAATTTGTAATTCAACAGCAAAAGAGTAATTGAGGCTTTACGCCTCGTTTAACTTTTGGCAAATTGCCAAAAATGTCACCTAAAGTAACTTTCAAGGACATTTTTTGCAATATGAAAATTTTGCTCGTGGTTTGCACGAAAATAAAATAATTTTTTTCTTATATGAATAGGTGCTTATAGAACCTATTCATATATGAATTAGTACTTATAGAATATATATTATATAGTTGATTTAATAAAATTTAACGTAATTATTTCTGTGAGAATAATATAAAACAGCCGCTAAAAAAATGTTCCTAAAACACGAATATGATCAAGCAACCGAATTATTAATTTTTAATTTACCAAAAATGAAATGAAATTTGGCAAAATTCAAGGCATGCTATATCATTATACTTACTGGAAATGAAGTAAATTTAGGTAATAATATTCAGAAAAATCAGTAATTACGTAAACGTGATTTCAAACAATGATTTCGCGTAAAATTACTTCATATAAAAAAGAAGGGGAATATTTTATTTTGAATGTGACAGGATTTTAATTTTCCTGATGATGAATTTTTTAACAAATATTTCTCAATAACTGTTTTAAATAATTATTATGATTAGAAATTATTTATAATTCCTATATAATAATATACCACAAAGACAGTAATTTTATGTTCATCTTAAAAATATCTGAGAAAAAACTAGTACTATTCATTTTAAAAATATAAGGGAAAAGTTTCTTAGAGAAAAGTCTCTTAGATAAGGGTATATCCACAAAAAATATATTTCATTATTCTTATTCAAAAACACATTTCATTGTGCTAATATTACGAGTGGCACAACAAATGTACCACAGGATTTTCATTTCACATTTTCTTTTAATGTATTCATTCCTAAAAGACGATCTTTGAAATATGTTTTTATAAAAAACTGCCTTTTCAATGGCAATTTCAACTTTACGAAGTAACAGCCGACATTTGGGTTATGCCTATAAAAATGGTAACAGATAAAAGGAATATTTTGAATAAAAAATATCCTGAGCAGGCAATGAACATCAAAAATGTGTAACACATTGATAATCGTATTCAGCCTTATGCTGGATTTTTGTAAGAAAGCAATTTGCTGTCATAAGTATACACCGAAAACACATCACGTCATTAGTACAGTTTATCTTGATATTTTGAAATGCTTATTGGACTAGGGCATGCGCTTTGTAGGACCCAAGCACTCAACATCAAAGCAAAGGGTTTCCATTACGATTTGCATCAACATACCTTAAAATTGTTCTTCGTCTATAGAATATGTTGTATAATTGAGAAACAAGTATTTTTATAATAAATTATACTATGAAAACTAGAACTCAGTATTCATGTTTATTAATACGTATATTTGAGCAACTTTTTACATACAACGCTGTTTATCAAATGTAACAACTATGAGCAATGTTTTTTTATCGAATTAAGTGAGACTAATTAAAATTTTAGCTATAATCCGAATTGGTGTAATTTAGTTATTTTAATGGAGAGATGCACTTTTTTCCTGAATTGTTGGTAGCTCGTGTATGTGCAAACAGTATTTAGCCAGTTCGCATGTGAAAGGGAATAAAAGTGATAATTGGAATTCATTTTTGTATATTAGAGTATTGTATATTTCTTATTCATCTTACTTAAGAAATAATTGGAATTTACCTATGTGAATACGCTTGAATATACCACACACATTTATAATATCAGCGCTATAACGACCCGGGTAAAGATATTTATTTCTTGTTGTTGTTGTCATGTGCCAGCTAGGCTGGCATAATAAGGTGCTCTGCTCCACTTTTCCAACTGAATCATATTTAGGTGAGGAGTCCGACTTTCTCAGTACACACATGCCATAGGTACTCGTTTATAGGGAAGGCAACCATTCACAACCCATTTATACAAGGAAAGGACAAAGACAGGATAGATAGAGAGAGAAATAGTACATCCATGCCCGAACCGGGATTCGAACCAAGGACCTCCCTATTCGCAGTCAGACACGCTGACCACTAGACAAGTTGGGCGGCAAAGATTTTTATTTCATAAGAGGTTATGAATTTTAAAATTTTTTCACTTTAAAAAACAAATACATTTTTCACTTTTATTTATATATATTTTCATATGTTGTGTGAAATTGTAAAGCTACATTAAATAAAAGTTTAAAGTTGTATAGATCTTCCGAAAACAAATGCATTTAGAATAAAAATTCAAGAATCTTAATTTTTATGATCGCATTTAAAGCTTATAAAATAAATGGGAAAATATCGTACAATTTATAGAAGGAAGTAATTTAATATTCAGTATTGACTGCAATTTTGCAAAATCACAACAGAAGTTTTCATCGAATTCTTAATCTGTATCAAAATTGTTCCTATTCAAATAAAAAGAACTCAAACAGTTGTTGAAAACGCAGAAGAAATAAAAGAAATTCTAAATTATCCTAAAGAATTGGTCTTAGAACGTTTTGATTAGCATTTGTTTGGAAACTTCAAAGAAACATTTGGAAAAGAAAGATGTTCAACGAATAAACTGAAGAGTTTATGCTCAGTGTTAGTTTGGAATTTCTGAAAATATCTTTCAAAAATACTTATTTTCTGTTTATTTCTCTTATAATAGTTTTGCGAACCTATGTTTACTCTCTTGAAATCATTTTTTAAATTTCTTAGACTTAAATGTAGAGAATGTTACTATTACCAAGCATTTTGTTAACTTATGAAATTTACATGCCTTAAACCGAATTTTACATATAAAATATCTGTATTTTTAAATATTTGTATACACACTTTCAATGACAGCATGGATATTTTAATCATAAAAATACATGTTTAAATGTGCATTAATTTTTCAAGCTATAATAGTAAGATGCAGAAATAAATTAACAATTGAAGAAAAGAAATAAATTAATAATGTTATTTAGATATAGTAAAATATATTTTCAAATAGTATTGGTGGACTTATGAATTAAATTTATGGGTCAAAGTATGTCCTTATAATTTTCCTTCGTTTTAAAATACTGAGCGTTTGGTGCTTATATATTTCAAATGATTTTTACATGAAAAATAAAAATCAGATTTTAGTTATAGATTATATTATAGTATATTATAGATATCGATTACATTATGTACTATTTTAAACCAAATAAATCAAGATTTTAACTAAGAATGCTCACGAGGCAATATTATAAGAAATTTCATTTGTCAAAATTCTAATAAAAAATTTACGGTGAAAGTGTTTTAAAATATTTGAGTCATCTAATTTTACGGTTGAGATATCACTTAATTTTTATATAGAAATACCTCAAGTATAAATAGAAGAAATGTTTATCATGGGGCCATCGTTGCAAAAAAGTACTGTTTCTTATCAAAGGATGTTTATGAAGAATCAAACAAGTTCGTGGTTAGAAGTGTTTAAAAATTCAATGAAAGTTAATCTGAGAACATTGAATTGTGAAAATCTTTATTAAGTTAAAAAATATATACAAACAATTTAATTTATTAAATTAAACTCTCTAATAAGTTTACTTATTTGATTCAATTCACACCTAGGCTAGGAACTTCACTGAACTGTGAAATTAAGAGAAGATGAAAATTATTGACAACCAAAATTTTAAAAAACGTGGCTTATTAAATATACAGTTCAGCCTCGAATAAACAACTTTGAATATGGCGAGTGCCAATTTGAGAAAAATGATGATAAACAAAATTTTCCTTCATATTAAGAAACTTTTAATAGATATTTTTTTAAAAACCAAGTTCGAAAAGGACATTATAATTAAGAAACAGAAAAATTTATAATGGAATACTTTTTAAACCCCCCAAAAAAGACTGTTAAATTAATCGAAAAATATGTATGCAATGTAATGAAACATTGATTTATATATATATATATATGTATATATATATATATATATATATATATATATATATATATATATATATATATATATATATATATATATATATATATATATATATATATATATATATATATATATTAATTCCGTAAAAATCTTGAAAATATTCGAGATTCGAATTTTAGTATTATTTTTTTACTTCAAATCTTCTAATTCTAAAAATCAAAGACTTTCAAGGAAAATTTAACAATAATGTTTCTATCAACACTTAATGTGATTTTTCACTTGATCAGTTTTGAAGTTATTTTTCTGCCTTTGATCTAAAATTTATTTGAATTTTCGATATGCTCTCGACTGTTAAAATTTCGATATTTTCTGATTCATTGCTTTTTGTCACTATACATTTGTCCTTCTAATCAGAATTTTATTTTCCTATGAAGAAATCTTAATACATGAATTCATAAATTAAATGTCCGACTCACATTTGTAGCCCAAAATATAGAAAATCTAGCCAAATTATTTTACTTTAAGTGCTATTATAATATTAATTGCCTTATATTATAAAAAATATCAAGTGAACCTTCTAAAAATAGTCAAAATTGACATTCAATTACTTTCCATTAGATCATAATGAAAATACGATAAACATTTTTTAGCCAATCAGTGGGAATACATATTGAAAATTGGTCTCCAATATTGATGAAGTAATTAGCAATGATGTTAAATGACATTATAACTAAAAAATTAAAATAACAAAAATGCAGTTATTATATTTCGAATTTTGAAATTTATCATCATATGTGTATAAGTATCATAGGTGAATTTTTTATTAGATTCTACTTCTTTGATATCTAAGTTATTAATGTACATTTTTTGTTATCATTAGCTAAAACATTTTAAGCTGATATTATTCATAAATAAAGCTTGCGAATTTTTCGATACTTTTGACGCAAATATACTTGCGATATAATGAGCCTTGGTTAATTAGAGTAAAAAAAGTATTGATCTTGTGTGTATCAAAAGATGAATGGAGGTTACTTCTGGTCACAGACACTCTTTAAGCTCAACACACACGTTGGTGAGCTTAAAGAGTGTCCGTGACCACCATGTTGGTGTTTGGATCTGCAAGACACGTTTAAAATCTTTCCTTGTGTGGGTGGTTTGACCAACTGGAAAAAATTCATGGGACAGAAGACAGGAGGTAATCAGAAGTCCCTGAGTGTCTGGAGTATTTTAACACAGGGTTGTAAAACTATTTTGGCGAAATAATACTTATTGAAGCTTCCACGTTTCAGCTGCCCAAGTGCCCGTAAAATAAATTATGCAAGATTTCATAGAATCTTATGGGTGAGCCTTACTTGCGTTAAACTTGAGCATTATCTATGCAAATAAAATAAAATTAAGGTATGTAAGATTATTAGATATTTATAAAATATATACTATAATAAGCAAAAACGTTTACTGTCCCATTCAGTTTATGAGAAAGGAAAGAAGAAAAAAGTAGTGCAAATATTGATGGTGTGTATATGTCGACTCCGGTATTTTGATTTGTAGTCATGTCTGAAAGATATGAAATTGCACGTCAAGAGCATCTTCGATGAATAAGGAAGACGAGATTTTTAGAAGAAAAAAATAGTGACGATGTTAAAAAAATAATCCTTATCTCTCACATTCAAATAATTGAGCTTCCGTTAATATAAAGCATAATTACTTTTTTTTAATAAACATTGCCCAGAATCGTTAATTTAAATAGAAAAAAATATTGCCTGTAATTAAAAAATGAAAATTTAGGGATTCACATTTGATAAGCAATTAGAAGACAAATAAGTGAGGTAACGAAACTAAATAAATATAAATACGTCAAATTGTAAAAATAACTAAATAATTCTTTATATAATTTGCTCCAAAATGTGCCGATATTCCTGTTCTAAGTGTAAACTATACGATTTATGGCAAAATTGACGATTGTTGAAAGTACCCATCTTCTTTTAGCAGTGCTTCAGATTAATTTCTCCTCTTTAAAAAAAGGAAGCAGAATCAGAACAAGATATGATGCCTATGTGCTTAATTATTTCTACCATATTTTAACAAATCGTATCCAAAAATTGTATCTTGTGTGATATTTAATACTAAGTGTAAATTCAATTTGGAGTGAGAATGTTTTAGCGCCGACAGTCTATTTTGATTTGTAACATTTACAGATTTTATAAAAAATATATTATAGAATTTATCTAGAAGGAAATGCATCTAAAAAAAATTTTACTTATGGTTAAAATCTAATTTACTCAATAAAATAACATCAGTCTACAGATTTATTAATTATAACAATTATAACAATGTAATTATTGCTTCAACCAAAATTTGTACTAAAAATTTTATGTACTGATTACAATTTGATACTTTAGTTTACAAAGTAAACTGCGTTACAAAAGTACAAAGTAAACTTTTTAATGCGTAATAAACAATTTTTTTTCCATAAAGTTATGGAAATGCGTATGCATAAATGTAGGAAAAAAAGAAAAGAGAGAAATTCTTATCTTCTTAGAGAGTTAAAATATATTGTCAATAGTCTCGTATATACCACAAAATATTACAAATTTACATAAAATGCTTACTAATAAAAGTTGGTACAACTTATATTTATCCCCATTGATATTTTCTCAGTATAGTATATCACACAAATCAAAGTATTATATGTACAATTTTAATCTGATCTTATTCACCTGCAAAGTACCAGTATTTATTATGCATAGTTGTGCCATGGGTAAACCAAAATGCCTTATAAATTTATAGTTAGACCATAAAGCAAACAGGTCACAAAATTAAGACCAGAAATTATTCAGATTGATTTAATCACTAAAAGTGTCCTGCCAATAAATCAACGCTATTAAGTATGGCAATGCATTAAGACCAACGAGAAAAACATAAAATTAAAATTCCTTGTGAAAATTATGATATATATATATATATATATATATATATATATATATATATATATATATATATATATATATATATATATATATATGTATATATATATATATATATATATATATATATATATATATATATATATATATATATAGATCGATAGATAGATGTTTCTTAAAAAATAAGCAGACATGATATAAGGCCTTAAAACAAATAAATTGATAATTTAATCAATTCTTGTGTTAATTTATTCAATATAAATTAGAGAAGATTCAATTTGGAACAGGGAGAAGTTCCAGTGAAAAATTTACTGAAAATTAGATCTCTTTTAAAATTGCAAATTTTCTTTTTAATTAAGATTTAATTACCTTAACTTACTCATTCTTAATTTAATAAAGAGTACATTTAATTATAAATAAAAGTAAATGCCTTAATGAATTAAAATTACGTTTAATTTAGTTTTACCACTTTTACTTAAAGGATTTGTGCAGAATTAAATTACATTGCAGACTGGATAAATTCTTTAATTTGTATAATATTATAGACTTAAAAATTTCGTCATAATCAAATTATTTTCCTTTCGTACTTTACTTTTATGTTTGTTAAATAGATTTAACCTAATTTTTTGAATGAAATTGTAACCTTAATGAATATTAATCATTTCTTCCTTTACTTCATTAACTAACATTTTAATTTTTTCTTTATTAAAATTTTGATTTTTATAATGAATATATAATAAAAAGTTTGAACAGAATGAATGTGAATTATTCTTTTTATTCTTCACAACGAGTATCTCAGGAAATAACATTATTCTTAATCATATTTACAGACTTATTTTTCATTATTTCAGCAATTTTTAAAATCTTAGCCTCATTCCAACCCTATATCTCATTTAAATTATAAAAAAACATTACGGGATCTAATGGAAATTGTTAGCTGCTAATTTAAAATTGCAAAAAATAAATATAAAATCTTATTCATCTAAAAAATGTAATTTTCTTGAATGTAAAATATAATTTATATAAATGCAAATTATTTTATGTGATGAGAAAAATATAAAAGCTGTTTTTATTATCTTATGAAAAGAATGTTTTCTTAAATTACAAAATTGTTATTGTTAAACATATATAAAATATAAATATTTTTGTAAAATTTATATAAATGTAATTTTATGAAGAATATAATTTCATGTTTATATATTTATAAATAACAAAAATGGTCAAATTACAAAATCCTAAGGTGTTCAGAAGTCAAAGCTCGGTAAAAAAATGTTTTCCCCTATAAGGACAATAACTCACATAATTTTCTTCGTTATGAAATTTCTTTGGAAAGCAAGTTAATTTAGTTACGTTATTATATGATTTTTATTAATACAAAAGTAATATTTTTGTTATCATTTTCGATGGAATTTTAAGAATAACAGCAGAGCTTTTTTCGATATAAAAAAGATTCCTGGAAACGCAATTATGTTTGACAGACCTAGCTCATTAAATATCTTATTTGAGTGTTGAAAAATTACTCCTTTGAGTCATTCATTATTTTTCAAATTGAAAATATTTCTCATCAAAGTCCCACTGGATTGTTCCTATTTTGTAGTAGAATTTCGGAGTCATTTTGGAATATAGAGAAAAAGACTCAGTTAGGCGTAATAGTCTTTAGAAACATCTTCGAATGGATGTCTGCAGAGGGACAGTTATTTTTTTTCTTATATCATCAAGATGAGGAAAAAACGAAAAGGATAATGAGGAAACCATTATAATCAGTATGCTTGTTATAAGGTTTAATGAGAAGCTCTTTCAATAAGAATGTTCTGTCATCTATTTTTCCAAAGTTTATATAAACATTTTTCTTAGACATTCTTTTTAAGTATATTATGCCTTAAATTGACTAAATAATAATATTTATTTCATGAAAGAAATGTTAGTGTATATTTTAATACAATGATGTAAAACGCATTCAAGTAAATGATGATTTTTGATCAACAATTCGTTTTATGTGACTTTCTATTTAAGCAATTATAAAATAAAATATTAGAGTAAGTATCTTATTATTCTCAAAGAGATATATTCACATGTAATAAGTAAAATAAAACAAAATGTTTATATATTTTTTCATATCTCCTCTGATCCAAATTGGACATTTTACAATTCTTTACAGAGATTTATAAGTTATATAGTTAGTAGTGTCTTCTAGAAATGGATTCATAATATTGGATTTCCATCAGCAATTTAGTTTAAATTTCAGTGGTCTAAAAATTCAAGTTTATATTAAGGCATAAGCATGCAAAATTAATTTCTCATTGCTAAAATTGAATGCAAGCGTAAGTTTTATTTGAATAATAATTTCAGCTGATGTCTTCAAACGAAGTTAAAGATCAATATACTTAATTTGTTTAAGATTCATTGATTATTAAAATCTTTTCAAAAATATTTGCGAAAATGGCAAAATATCTGATTTAATTTGTGGAAAGTTTAGTACAAATTTAAGTAGATTTTTTTGGAAAACTAACGATTTAATTTTTATTTTAATAAAAGTAATTACAATTTATATGAATTAACTCATTCACATGTTTAATTTAGATTTTTTAAAGTAGTTTCATTTAAATACAGGTATTTTCTATATAGATTATATAAATTAGTTTTTTGATTTTTAATACTTATTTAATTTTTTCAAAAAGAAGAATTTTATGGAAATTCAATAAATATTGATATAAATCTTCATTTACGTTAATATTAAACTTCAAGTCTATTCAGTTTAAAAATAGATTAGCATGTAGATTCATGACAAATTGAAACTATTTCAATTCCAAATAAATGGTATATTTCTCGAAAATTTCCCAATCTGTTTTCAGACTTCTGTTTCAGTAGTTTGAAATACTGAATCTTACATCAAGAGGAAATGCATCATATTTTTTTGTTTCTATAAAGATATATTATTCAACACGTCAAAAGGTAGGAAATTTCAAATTTAATTTGAGATCCCTCATATTTCAATTAAATCTTTTAAATAAATTTTTGAAGATACATGAGTAAATTTCTTTTATCGCTATAAAATGATAAAATTTGCTTAGGTCAAAGAATTTATTTTCTGAATAAAAATATATTTGCAACATTTTATCTAGAATTAGGTATTTCATTTTCGAATAATAAATTAAATATTTCTGTAAATTATAATAACGATTCTCTTTTCTTTAAAATTTATGCAGCTTATATATATCGCTAATAATTACTTCATACGCTATTTTTTAAATCTATTTTTTAGTTAATTCTTATATATTTTCCTTAGAGAATTTAATTACAAACACATACCGGTTATGTTCTATCCTCTCTGTATTAATTTTATTTACTTTATGTATTATTTCTAAGCTTTTGTATCATATAAAATGATTCATTTAGAATAAAAAATAACCTGTGGTTCACAGGGAAATATTTTTTATTTAAATTTTATGAAAGAGCAATATTTTATTAAAAAGGCTACTTTGTATTGTTAAAATTATAAATAATGCTCTTTAAAAAATTATTTCTTACATATTTTATATAAATTACAATTCACTCAAAATGCAGCGTCATGAAAAACCACAGGGACATTAAAGTAAAATTCATTTAATAGATTATACAAAGAGCAAATGGCTGAAATTACAGCTTCTTTGTGAATTGTGGATGGTGAGAAAATTAGCAGTTAGTTTACCATCTCATTACCGTAAATTTATTATGTAAATTTTTCAATTATTTGCCTGCTTCTTTGAGAGTGATGCATTTCGGAAGGTCAATAATATATAATATTTTTTGTAATCAATATTTTACATAAGAATTCTGATGCAATATAATAATAACTTTTGGAAGCAAATCATAAGCTCTTGAAATTTCTCTGTGTATTCGCCAGTTTATGAAATTTAATAAAGCTGATAATAGGAATAATTAAAGTTGATGAAGTTTTATGATTTATATCCAGATGATGTTGTTTTCTAATTAATTACATGTACTTACTCATATTTTCTACTAATTAGGTTTTAAAAAGAAGTTTTCAGTGATGAAATTATATAACTTCAACAAACACGTGTTGCTATTATCTGTAATTTTTAACAATTTTTATGTTTATTCTCCTAATTCAATAAATGACCACTTCTGTGAATAAACAAAAAAGAAAAATCATAGTTAATCATGAATAAACAACAAATGATTAATCTAAATTGCTTAAAAATAAGATATATTTAATTTTCCATTATTAAAGAAAAATTACAAAATAAAAGATAAATTATGTTTACAGTGAAAATTTTTTTTAACATTTTTAAAAAACTTAAAAATAAAAGGAAACTATTTAAATTGCATTACAAATAGTTGAAAAAGTAAATTTGATTCGTTCATCGAACGTATTACAACTCATTATTAATAATTAGTTTGAGTGTTCTCTTTTAATATACAACGTAAAATATAATTTTTACTGAATTATAATCAATTTTTTGATAATATTTCATTCACATTCAGCCGGAACAAGTAAATTGCTTACCTATTCTGGTTAATAGAAGTAAAATAGAAAGGTAAATAGTTAACAGAGTATTATATTAGAATATACACAATAGAATAGAATATATATTAGAATTAAAAATATTATCAAGGCAAATTTGAATTTGTTCCCATATACTTCTGGCTTGTATTGAACATTCCACATTAGAATGAAAACTGGTTTTAATGTACTTTTAATGTACCTGAAGAGTATTAATAAAGTTTGACTTAGTCTTAGCAGTTTTACTTTTAGTAAACAAAAGTTAAGTGGCATTTAGATGAAGTGGATCACCATTAATAGAATTCAGACTCTATTCGCTTATCTCTAAGACATAAGTAACAATTTCAGTAGCATATGAGGATTCTAACAAAGTGTAATTTTCACGCACAATGCATGATCCGTTAACTAAAAGCATTTATTGTAACAAACAACTCATCTCGTAAGTACATTGTTTATATCTTGGATAAATATTTTCTACACTTTATAGATTTCAAAAGGATCAAATAAATATATTCCTATATAGAGTCAGCAATCAGAAGCCCGTAAATTGCGTGTGAAACTAAGATTTTTCAGTCTGGTCAATAAGAAATATTTGCTTTGTGTATTCTTAGAATGTAAGCAAAAATTTTACAAAAATAATATTATTTAATGATTTGTAAATTTTTCATAGTCTACAAACTTTACTTACATCATTTTAAGCCTTCAAGTTTTCTCATTTATCTCAACTTTCGCTTTTATATATATGTCACATAAATGCGCACTATATATATTCCTAAGGAAAAAAAATGGTTGATTTTTCCAAAAAACCTTACAACAGTGTGATTTCGAAAAACTTAAAATATCTTTCTTCCACTTACAAGAAATTCTTGGATTCTTTGGTTATTTTGTTTTAACACGCAAGACTTTCTATTCAACTGTGATGTATAAATTTTTTGTAGTACGCAGAAAAATCTGCTAAGAATTTTCCATGAAGAGAACATGATTCGAGCTATTTGAATTTTTTTTTTAAATTCGGCTATAAAATTTCATTTAATAGTTGAGTTCTTTTTCTAATAATATTTTGCTAGTTTGATTTATTATTTATAATAATTTACAGAAAAATCCTTTTAAATATTGGTTTATTTAAATAGAATAATAAATTCTAATTAACATTCATATGCGTCGCAAGTGATTAACCAATTCTAATATACATGTTTTAAACTTCTTTCTTATTATTTCCATATTCTATCAAAGTTGTCAAAATGGTGTCTGTTTATTTGATTTAATATGACATTATACATAAAATGCCCAATAACATAAAATCTCTATTAAATAATACGCAAAATAGTTATTTAACATTTTAGAAACTGTATAAAAATGTTATTTTTATGCATTCCTATAAATTGAAATTAAAAATACAATTAAATTGTAATATATAACTTAGCCAGATTTAATTAGATGATTTTGATAATATAATAACTTTCTCCTTTCAGTTTAGAATGACCTCTATGAGTTATTGTAACCCTCTTGAAGTGAGAGAGATGAGAAGTGCAAACACGCTATATATATATATATATATATTACTCGTAAGCACAAAATGTATAGAGAAGACCACAAGTTAGGGAGTGGAACTATGTATGCCTAAATCCAGTTGTGAAACGATTTAAAAAAAGTATAAATTAAGAGCGAAAAAAAATGGGTGAGATAGAATTTATAGTTTAGATAAAAACATCACATTTTTAAAGCTTATTTAAATAATAGAATAAAAAGAATAATGTCGAATTTAATTTTTTTGCTATCCATTTTTTATTAAATACTTTCCATAATATATAGGATTATCTGGACACTATCTCCTTTTTGAAGTCAAAATATTCCTTTTTGTGACATGGAAAATTACAGCCAAATTGAAAATTCTACTTTAAAAACTAAATATTTTTATAAAACCAGGCTGTATTTTGCAAAACCTGTCTGATAAAACTCACAAGGATTTGTCAAATTGTTGAACTGACAAGGGTTTTGTTTCAAACAAAGGATTTGAAGATATAAATAATGCTTGCTTTTTTTGGTTAAGAACAAAAGAATTCCACCTCGACTTTTTGAAGTGTCTGATGAATCCTTGTAATATCCTATTTAAATAATAAAAATGTATAAAAATATACAACTCAACTATATCATATAAATAATGACTGGCTTATATTTCATGTCCCATTAACTAAAAATTATTAAGATTAAATTACATTTGGTAAATTAAATTGTGCGTTGCAACATTGCGGTTTAGCATTGAAAGCATTCATTATATAATATTTTAATGCTATGTAGAAAACTAATGAGCACTTTTAATCGAAATGTCACATCGCAATCTGAGAGCTGGGGAAAACTGAGTAATATAGTGTAATTTTTCTCGTTAAGAAATATCACTTAATTATTCATATATTAAAATTATCAGATAACTAGATAGATAATATTGATAAGTTAATTCAAGTTTTTCATAGAGTGCAATAATTTATCTTTTCAACAGAATTTAATGTTCTTAAGTTACAAACTAATTTAATTATAATATATATATATATATATATATATATATATATATATATATATATATATGTATATATATATATATATATATATATATTGCAATAATAATTTATAATATGCAATGCGAAATTTAATACTATGCACTTCATAGAACATTCTCATTTTAAAGAATTAAAAAGCAAATTTCTTCTGTTATAACAACGGAATGCTGTATTAAAAAATATTCAATTTCAATATCTTTTAATGCAACTTTAAAAAATATTGAAATTAAAGAGAAAAAATGCTTTGCTTAAAGATTAAATTTCAATTGCTTCACAATAAACGAATTTATTTTTGTGATTTATATTTATGTGTAAGCTGTGTTTATAAGAATCGGAGCATCATTAAATCAAGACAAAATTGAACTGAAACTTGCAATAAATTATGGTGCGTTATGCACACGATTAAAGTTTTAGAGTCACAGTGCATGTCGATTTATATAAATATATATGTGTGTGTGTGTGTGTATCGTGTAATTGCAGGAAATTGAAATTACGCAATGGTTATCTGTTAATGTTACGTGAGAATTAACTATGCTTCTCAACGAAACAGGGTGACATTTCAAATTTACTAAATCTGAGGATGAAGGAGGCTCATTGGCCCTATGGGAAAAGGAATTTTCCTATCATGCAAAAGAAATCTATGTATGGCGTAATCGTAGTAAAGTGATACGAGTTTGGAAGCAACGGAAAAACGAAAATCTTCAATTCAGAAATCCCAGAGTGTATGCCAAAAGATGACGTTCAACCATAATGCTATATTATTTCTATACATAGAGCTGATTCCCAGGGCTTCATCAAGACAGATGGTAAAACGTCTCAGTCCTGTATTAGAGACAGATACATCATGCTCTGCTTGATCAAATTGTACACGTCTAACGAGGGTGGTCCAAGGAACCAATTCAGTCTAATGGGTAAAAAGGAATACTTGAATATTACGTGTCACGTTTGATCACGCATTATCCTGTTGAAATAGAGCGAATTGCAAACCCTGAAAGTATATGAGGACCCTGGGCTACAAACATCAGAAATACAGAGGTAGCTGTGCAGTGAATTTACCGGCAATGTGTGCTAGATGGATGTGGGAATGAATTCCAATCCATCCCAAGTTTAATGCCAGATGTAGGTAGGATCAGCGTGGCGATGCATAAAGCAATAAAGTCTCTCAATATAATGTCCCCAGATTCGAATCCAATTAACGTGATGTTGGGGTAAGAAGCGATATTCGTCAATAAAGACAATATCTTCCATTTCGTTGTCCATGTCCACAGTTCATCCCTCCAGTCGCAATGTAAGCGCCTATGGTTTTTGAGTTAATGCTAAATGAAGCAATGGTCACCTTGCAAACATTCTGTTCAACTGCAGATGATGTCAAATGACGCTTGTAGACTGAAACTGTTGTGTTATGCTTCCAGATGTGGCTGAGTGGTCCACCTATGCCATGTGTACAATAAGACTCTCATCCCATGGAGTCATGCAATGAAGTGGTAGTGATATGTCGCGTCAGTTCGCCGTAGTCCTCTGCACCCAGCGATTACACGCAATTCCTTGGCTTCATCCAACACGATCATCAATTACTCTGAAGAATAATCCACAGTCCCAGTTAATTACAATTCTTCATCGATCGGACGCAAGAATTTTCTCGAAAGATCTTGAAACCTTCTACGAAGCATAATTAAATACCTTACCCCCCCAAAAAAAAAGCTTGAAAGTCAGTTCCTAAGTAATCTTCTTATACTGTAAATAAGCTAAATGCTTCAAATAGGCATTCTGTTCTACTATTGTAAACATCTTGGGACACAAGAATGATCGACGTTGTACGCACACGCTGCAATGCTAATCATTGTCACATCTCATCAATGCACAAACGCTTATATGTTTTATATCACATGATTTTATGATTTGCAATGTTTTTTTGGGGTGTGGGTTTTCAACTATATATATATATATATATATATATATATATATATATATATATATATATATATATATATATATATATATATATATATATATATATATATATATATATATAGTAGAGTATTGCTTATAAAGTGAAGTAAGGCGTAATTATATACTGCAGAAGAGTCACCCAAGCCTTGAAGGTCTTATAAGAAGCTTGAAATGCCAATAGTGTTTACACTTAGTCGTTAATTTATGTATTTATTTGGCTTACATATAGTATTTGGTGCGGTTTTTGCAGATTTGGACTTGTATTTGGATCCGGTTTTAATTTGATTATTGTAAATTAAATGTATTTTGGCATTTAATTTATAATAATCAAATTAAAATTTATGATATTTTGATTTGAACTTTTTGGTGTGGCCTTGGGGTGTACTGGCTTCTTTTTAAGACTATGTCTTGGGCCAGTGCAGAAAAACCATACTTTGTGCCAATGTGGTCAGCACCTTCTGGCGAAGCTGGTCATGTTAGTACTTCGTTCCATTTTATATTTTTCTTTGAAATTTTAAAATATCTATTGAACATTTTCCCAACTGTTTACTATAATTCGTATTTTTAATGTATTATTCTTCATCTAATGTTTAATTATTCATTTTTTAAAATATACTATTAATTATATATATATATATATATATATATATATATATATATATATACAGTATGTCCACTAAAGTCCCTTGCCCCCCTCTTAACTGCGGAAAGGCTGCTACTATATTTATGAAAGTGGTGTCTAGGTATAGTAAAGTAGCCATGCGCTACTGAATGAAACAGACTAGTGCGCCACCTAGTGGAAAACTGCGGAGTCAGCATTGCTATCTCGAAAACGGAACGAGATAAATAGAAAAAGTGATTTACAAAGTTGTAGAGCATCCTCGATTTAGTATGAAAAGATACCTTGTAGGCATTAATGTGAAGAATACAACGGTTAAAACGCGCATTTGTTGTTTCGTGCTGTGACGTGACAAAACGATCTAAGAAAGAAAAAAACAAATAGTTATAACAATATACTTTATTTAAGATGTTCAAACTTCTCACTGTCAGCTGCAAAGCACATTTGGATACTTGCTTGAAGATCACGTTGCACACGTTGGAACACGCAACCGTAATGCGTCGTTTAAGGTCCTGCAATTTTTGTGGAGGGCTCGCATACACCTGCTGTTTCGAGTATACTCACAGGAAAAAGTCCAGTGGAGTCAGATCAGGAGAACGTGGAGGCGATTCTTCGAAACCGTCATACTCTAATATTTTTTTACCAAATTCCATGTACTGTTTCACTGGAGATGTCTTGTGAGCAGGCGCACCGTTATGTTGAAACCATAGATTCTTAAGATTAAGCAACTGCAGGTTCTCCATAAAATCGGGTATTACCTTCTGTAGCAATTGTAAATATCGTGTGCCTGTGAATGTGCCATTGTAAAATATTGGGCCTGTCAGCTTGTTATTGTAAACTGCGCACCAAACGTTAAGAGCATGCCGCATTTGATGTCAAACGTCAACGAAACAGTTAAGATTTTCCAGCGCCCAATAATGGGTGCTTTGCCTATTGAACATGCCATTGCACACGTAAGATGTACCACGTCACAGCACGAAAAAACAAATGTACGTTTTTATCGTTGTATTCTTCACATTAATACCTACAAGGTATCTTTTTTTACTAAATTGAGGATGCCCTACAACTTTGTAAATCACTTTTTTTATCTATCTCGTTCCGTTTTCGAGATACAAATGCTAACTCCACAGTTTTCTACCAGGTGGCGCCGTAGGTGGTTTCATTCAATAGCGCATGGCTACTTTACTATACCAAGACACGAAGTTAAGAGGATGGCAAGGGACTTTAGTGGACATACTGTATATATATATATATATATATATATATATATATATATATATATATATATATATATATATATATATATATATATATATATATATATGTACAAGCTGACCCCAGCCACGCGTTGCAGTGGCTGAGTTTTTATAATACATTGAATCAATTTTTTACTAATTCTTGGGTACAATCAAATTAATATTTTCTAAAAAAATTTAAAATAGGTTCATTCATATGAGATTGAAATTAAAACGTTTTGCAAAAATTTAAAAGTAATAGGTAAAGTATCGAAATTTTGAAATTAAGCACAAATCAACATATACTTTCTGAATTTACATTTTATTCATCTTATATTAAATTATAGTTAGTAATCAGTGACTTACTTATAAAATATACTATATAAATTAAAAACATCTAAAAACAAATTGTTATAAATGAGGTAGATAACATTGACATCGAACTATTATTTTTTCAATTTTTAATTATTAAAACTAAAAAATTTTTCCGTGGCATTATACTGAAATAAAAAAAATTAAAAGAATTTATCATTTGAATAAATAAATTAGATCAAAATGTTCTTCTGAATAAATTAATAATTATCAAATTATAAAATAAAAATAAAAAAAATAAAAGACTGTCAAGAAATACTTACATGTTTTGGAGGTGGTATGAAAATTAGTAGAGAAAAACAGCAATAAATAAAATTTTATTTTACTATTTATAATATTAAAAATATTCAAACTGAACACGCACAATAATAACACAATACAAAGTATAATTATGAAAGTGATTCACAAAAAATTGTTATAGTATGATTATACGATCATGAAAATATATGTATCATGAAAATATATGTACATCATGAAAATATAATAATAAAAATATATGTAAATTCTATATTTAACCACGCGATTGCGCGCGCACGTTAATTTTCTCGAAGATGTATAATCTAGAAAAATAAACACGTCGCCATCTGCCGAATACCTGTGCAACTTAGATGCTAAACCGCCATCTATTAGGAACTTACAGAACTAAACAATAAATAAACATTAATGTCGTATAATAAATATTGAAAATAATAATTAAGAGATAAAAACTATTCTATCTTTTAAGTTGGATTATATTATAAATGGTTACAAAATTTTATCAAAATCCGTTCAGTAGTTTCGGAGTTTATCGTGAACATACATCGTGACACGAAATTTTTATATATATATATATATATATATATATATATATATATATATATATATATATATATATATATATATATATATATATATATATATATATATATATATAAGAGAACACAGCTCCTAAAATATCATTATTTTTGTCAAAAAAATCATTTTTACATCACATAAAACCAATAAAGTTTCTACCTTATTTTCTAAATTTTTTCAACTATGAGGAAAATTTTCATTCACTTAAAAGACAAGTCAAAATCATAAATTTCATAAATACACCAAAGTGGCGACAGTTTTTAGCATATTGATGCTTTATGTAATAATTTATCACCAAACATAACCGGTGATTTACGGCATATTTTATCGCACAGCCTCATTGGCAAATGATATTCTCCAATGGTTATTATAGTCTGTCTCCACGTGCACTATGAAAATAGCACCGAAATCATTAAGTCATAAATCTTTCATCTCCAGTTTTTTTTTCTTTTTCGGTCTCTCTCATTCCATTATTTTGAAAGCTTCCATAAGCATTCGGAGGTTCTAACCGAAGAGCTTTGGTTTCGGGTGACAAATTTTCTTGCCTCACAAAATTTGGCCGTGTCACCGGTAAGCCCGAGTACATCCAAGCTCCCTTGGCAACGAAATATTTTCAAACTTTAACTGAAATATGTTATTCCATTAAGCACAGCGTTGATGGGTTGAAGCTGAAACACGTCGGTGATATAATAAATGCAAAAAGCTATCAAGAGAGTTGTGACTTGATTTTTGTAGTTTCGCAAAAGTTTGGCTAAAAGGTTCAGGGTGAAGAATTTCGCAGCTTATTTTTAGGAAAACTCAGACTAAAAGAGATATTTATATATGTAAAAGAGAGCAAAAGAGATACTGTGAAGAGGTATTATATAGAGATAGAATTATAAATGTATCATGCGGTTACATTTTCCAAACCCTCCAGAAATCTTAAAATAAAAACAATCCACTTAAGGATTAAATATATTTAATTAAAAACTTTGATGACTTACTGAACCAGCAGGAGAAATAGCAATATATTTAAGATATAAATTTTGTGAACTTTTATGATAATTTAAAATAAATTATTTAATTTAATTACGTTATTTTAGATTAATCTAATTTGCTTACAATTAAATTATAATAATTTGTATCACTGCTATATAAACTAAATTTTATTACTCTAACCGGTTTTCGTTGTTTTAATTAAATAAGTTACTTTGACATTAAATTTCTTACGATAATATAACTTAATTATAAGATAAATTTTGAAATCAGTAGATCACTTAAATATAATATATTCAAGAGCATATTCAAGAACATAAGAAAATTAAATTTTTTTATACAAGAATCAAAATTTGTAAGGTTTTAAATACATGTATAAAGGATTTTTAAATAAATAATTGTTATGCTTTGCTGAACTTTTCTGAAATATCAATTAAAAACTTTTATTTGGATTTCCTAAGTTTTTTTCACTGTTTCTAATATAATTTGATTTCTAAAAATATATTTCATCTAAGTGTGGATGAAAAGTGTTTTTATTACAAAGACTTTGTAAAATGGGAGACGAATTGGTGCACCAAATTATTTCTCCGTTAGGAAGTACTTGAGATACGAGATCACAAAGGATAACCACATTTAATTTAAAGCGCTAATATATAAAACCTTTTTTATAAAATTAGCTGTGACTACTAAAAAGGCATTAAAATATTTTAGCTAGGTAAACTGAAATATTAATTTAACTTCCTCACTTGTTTTCATGGATAACATTTCGATTATGTATTAGAACGTACATTTATTTTTCGTCAATTTTTTAATCTATAATTAGACCTTTTAAAGCTTCCATTCACATAAAAAACTCCAAGAGCTTAAAAAATAAAGAAGGATTTCGCTATGCTAAACGAGAAAGCCTCTTTCTAATAGGTCACAATTATTACATCAATTTCCAAGACAGTTACTTTTTTTTTATTTAAATCAATTGTTGAACATGAAAGTTAATTCAAATAAAAGCTACAGTAATTAGGAAGCTAATTAATTATGTAAATACGTATATTGCAGAAATATGGGAATAAGAAGTTTACGAGATATTAGGATTTTCTAAACTCATATAAACCTTATTTATTTAACATTTTAGTATGCTTCAAATACAGAATAAAAAAATGTATTTATAATGAATGCAGATTTAGAAACATCATAGTAAAAGTAAACGACAAATTATCAAATTACAATTATCAGCTTTCTCTTTATTGAATAAATAACTCATTAAAGTTAGTGTTACTTAAATGTAAGATTTTATTAGTCATTTAATTGTAAGATTTTTATGTGATATAGTAAAACAGCGCGAGAAAATTATGTGCAGTATTTATTGTATTTATATATATATAAGCAGATTCTCTCTCTCTCTCTCTCTCTCATTTGTTAATGCATATCATATTCTATAACTTCAGTATTTATTTTATTCTATTACAAGTGATAAATTTATCATTAAACCTTGGGGAATAAAATTGTGTTTGATTTTTATAAGTAATTAAATAAAAAGGAAGAACTTTATAAATTCAAAACAAACAATAATATTACATATTATAAACTCTGTGTTCAAAGAAATTTAAATATATACTTTAGGGCATCAATTTCAATTTTTTTACTATGATATAAATTCTAAATGAATTTTCCTTTTCAATGCATTAGAGAGATGATATTTTTCATATTAGATTTTAATCCTCAAAGCATTTCCCATTCTCAGCTTGTATTCTCCAAATCTTGTAGGTGGATCACTTTGGGAATTCTAACTTTTTTTTTGTTTTTCCTTAAGAGATTTCTCTATAAAATATTATATTTTCCTTATAAGATTTCTCAATAAAAATTAAAATTTATTTGCACACACAAAACTAATTATTATATAACTAAACTAAAAATACAATTTCTGTAACAATTCTACTTGTTTGAAATAAAGTAATTTAAAGTGAAAGTTGATTATGTAAATAATAAAATGTATGCTGTTTTAAGAATTTTAATGTAAAATATTAGCTAATCAATGTTTTAGGACGAAATTTTATTCTTACGGAGAACTTACAATTCAAAATAATTAAAAGTTCTATTTCTGATCTTATGAATTTCATGTATGATAGTTTTTTTAATATTTGCAAGAAAGTCTGAAATAAATACCATTGTTAATAGCTTTTCGTGGATAATTTCATACCTGTTAACAATGTAATCCATGTAAGTCAGCTGTTTTGTTTTCTAAGAGAATTCTAATATGCATATCATAATCATAGTACTTTTTAGTTGTGAAAATAATGAGATTTATGTAAGTTTATAAATAGTAATTAAATATATTTATGAATAGCATTTCTTAAATTTCAGGATAAAATGATAAGAATCATAAAATTATCCAAAAATTTTAAACTAGACAGAAATTTATATTTTTGGTATTTAGTTGCTTTTTTTTTATTCTGAACAAATTTAGTTTCAGAATTTAATACATTTATGGAGTTATATGTAAATATTTCTTTGAAATCATAATAAAAGTAACTCAGGTTATAAAAATATATGCAAATTTCACTTTTCTGACATTAGTTTTGAATTTGAAATTTTGAACATAACAGCAGGTCCATAACAGCAAAATTTTGAAAAAGTAAAAGTTTAAAGTAAAAGCAGTTATATTTTATTTCTTTTATCTAGTTAATAAATATTTTCACTCAGTATCATTGATTCTAATGTAAACAACAATAAAAGAAAATAAAGAAATATGAAAAAAACTCCATACCATCCAAATGTACTGATGTCCAAAATTTAAGTGCCTATTTCGAGATGTTGTCATGATAAGATAAAGTAATACTGTTGCCCAAATAAGCTTGAAGCTATTTTCATAACCATAACTGATAAGTAAAACTGGACGTATGCCATATTTTGTATGGTTTGACATTACGGTACCGAATACTGACCAAATCAGCAGTAAGTAGAATGCTTTTAAACATATAATGAAATAAGATTGAAAATTTCTTGAAAAGTCAAAAATTTAGAATACATAACTTTACAGTATTATTTTATAGACATGAGACAGATATAATTTTATAGGCATACGGCAGATGATAAAGCTGCGTTATCATCGGTGATTCAAAAAAGTGGCTAAGTTCTATCTTATAGCATTTTATCTAAATATTTGATATCCACTCCAAACCACTAGAATGTTTTCAAATTATTTTTGCAAAATATATTTTATTTAAGTTAACTTCTTAATATATGTTGTCAATAATTGCAAATTATTATTGTTACTCTAAAATATGTATATATATATATATATATATATATATATATATAAATTAACACGTAAATTACGCATTCAAACGGCATAATTAAGACTCCTCAAATATCAACAGCAAAGTGACAAAATTTTGAATAATTCATTCAATAATATACTGTTTTGTTCCTTTATCTAAACATCACATTTGCTAGCTAGTTTTATGAGCCCAAAATTAATTTTATTTTATCGATTTATATTATATGTAAGATCAATAATACTATCACGAAATTGTTACTCTAAAATATGTGTATATATATATATATATATATATATATATATATATATATATATATATATATATATATATATATATATATATATATATATATATATATATATATATATAAATTAACACGTAATTTACGCATTCAAACTGCATAATTTAGACTCCTTAAAAATCAGCAGCAAAGCGACAAAATTTTGAATAATTCATTCAATAATATACTGTTTTTGTTCCTTTATCTAAACATCACATTTGCTAGCTAGTTTTATGAGTCCAAAATTAATTTTATTTTATTGATTTATATTATATGTAAGATCAATAATACTATCACGAATGTTATATAATTCCAAGTTTTTTCCAGTTATCACATCAGTCAAAATATTTCCCTGACCATAAATGTCAAAAATGTTGTAAAATTATCTGGCCAAAGTTACTGAAATAAGTATTTAATCCATATTTTCCTGATTTGTCTAGGCTGATTCGTAATACGCCCATGGATATTTATTGTAACTGTTTGGCAACAATATAACCCTGCTATGGGAAAACTATTTGATGTGTGTGTGTGCTTAATTGTAAAACTAACTTAGAATGAACAAAAAGTTTGAAGTATGCCAAAGATATTCATTCAAAAGACCTAAAATTTTAAATGTCCTTATACTCTTAAATACAATGAGCAATTCACAAGAATATATTAAATTTTGTGGATGGACTAAAAAATCTTGTTTTTTTCTTTTTTTAAAAAAAAGTTAAATTTGTAAAACTATTTTCTTGCATTCAATTGAAATTAACTGCGTTATTTATAGGTCGGGTTTCGTTCGAAAATGATTTTAAAGCTAATTTAGGAAATATTTTATTTAATGCATTATTAAGTGTATTAATAATTTTTTATCTTTATATATAAACCTTGTTAATTAATGTAACTTTACTCTGAAGATGGACTTAAATCCTTATTATGTAATAGCTAATTGTTGAAGTATATGCCTGTTAATTTCAGACGGTGTCAAGTATGTACAAAATAGATGGATTTATGTTTATATACATTTATATCACAGCTTACTTTTAGAATGTCTGGAATAATTTCAAACTAATTTACAAAATAATAATTAATGTAGAAAAAGTACTATTGTTATAAGACACCCTAGTACTTATAAATATAGAATCAAGAATATATGTAAAAAATTACAATTCATTTCCCCTTTCATTATGTTTAAACTTGTTGAAATGAATAATGTCATCTTCGATTACACTTAAGTTCAGTTTCCACTTCCACTGATATAAGCGATTAAAGGATGAGGAAAAATAAATTTTGTCAAACGATCAAGTTTAGTGTCAAATTCAAAATGTTCAAAATCATTGAGATAGGTCGTGATATTCTAAATATTGATCTAAGTTTAATCATAATTAATTAGAAAAGGAAGAATTAATAATGAAAATGACCAGTTTGATATTTAATTTACAGATTTTCGGATAATTAGATTGATTGGTGATTGACCCAATATCACCTAAACTCAAGACTAGTTGAACAAGTCTCAACACAATTTAGGATTTATTCTGATTCTATAAAAAAAATATAACATCAGAATTAAGCGAAAACAAAAAACATTTCTATTAATTTAATTTTTGATAGGACTAAGGTGAATATTAACATAACTTAAGCCAATTACTTACAAAAGTTCTTATTTCTTCAGAAGAGCAATGAAGTCACCAAAGTGTCTAAATAGCCTTGATTAGCGTCCACAATTTTCAAGATTTGAAAACGAAAGCTTTAAAAATCCGGGAGAAGTTTTATTTTATTCTAATCACTCATTTCTCATATTCTTAAACACCTGTAAATTATAATTTATATAGCAAACAGCCTAATAACTGAAACATTTTTGTGTACTCTTGATAAATATATTCTGGAAGAACTTTCAAATATAATGTGTTGTATTCACGTGTTTTAATGGACAAAATATCCTATTATTATTGTTAGCATATCTATTTTATAAAAAAAAAATTATAAAGTTTACAAAGTTGCTTAAGTCTTAATTAATTTCATGATTAAGTTAGAAGTTGTAAGCCAAAAAAATGGGGAGTAGATTATGTTGTTTCAATTTATTTTTGAAAGAAGTTTTATAAAAAAATAACGAAAAATAAAATATCCCACAAATTTAACATAAATTTCCTAAGATTGTTACGGATTTCTTAACTATCTCTATACCGAAATTTGTTATCATCGCTCATTTTTTTTACGGGGGAAAAACTCTCTGAAAGAAGCAAAAATAGTTATGCTTTATAATACTCTTAGAGATGCAAATGGCAGTTCTTTGGGAACAATTTATCACTGTCATCCACTCTAAAAGATTAAACTATTAAATTTAACTTGAGGTATTATTTTCACTCTGTTTGTTGATAAAATATTATTTCCTATAACAGCTGTTCAATAAATATTTTTTCAAAATAAAAGTTTTAAAAGTTAATTAAAAATTTATCATATAGCAGGATAAATTAATAGGTATATTTAATAGAGAATGAAATTTTAAATAAGTTATTTTAAACATGTGTAAAATGTGGTGAGCTATAAAACTACACTTCCTCTAAGCTATTCTTTTAACGTGTAGAGAATTTTATGTATGTTTTTATCACAAACTTAGAATTTGATGGTAAATATAGAGATTTGAATTTCACAGTATGCCACAGAAGTGATGAATAAGGAGAACCATAATCCGATCTCTTCATTCTCCAGGTATCGATGGAAACATCAATGGGTCATCATCCATTTTAAATCACTTATTTCGATTGATTGGCTTAGTTAACTCGTATAAGCAAATTTCTTTGATGTTACAATGACGTCAATGTTGACGTTCTCTCACTCTCGATAGTGGCAATTTAGAATAGTCAATCGCATTTTTTGGTTGTGTGTAGTGTCTAATTATGTTTGTAATATCTTTATCTTAAAAAGAAAATATATTATTTTTCAATTTCTCTAATAGCTTTTTTAACGTCCTAGAATTTGATCTACCACGAGGAAAACTTCAAAACACCCTACTTAAATAAATGAACATATAGACAGAAAAATTATGTGCTTACTGACTCCTTACTAAGCAAAAATTACGATCAAATCTAGTATTTTTCCATTTCGAAAAGATCAAACTACCATACATTATGGTGAGCCCTTGAATAGAGTATTAAATGCTGTTTTATCTTTATTGCTTCACCTACATCTAGGATTATTTACTATAAGTTAAAAATACATTTAATGAATTTATATTTTTTAAAGAAAATAAAAAATATTTCATTGAAGTCATTAGTTAAAAAACAATATTTAATTAGTTATTCCCTCATAGACTTTTAATATCATATTCAACTTAAAATCCCGATTTAACTTTCTGAAAAGCATGTTTTAAAATTAGATTTTTAAAAATTACATCAATATTCTCACTTTACAATACTCGCAATGTGCAACTAAATTAAAAATTAATAATGGGAGACGTTTGATTGAGAACAACACAGAAAATCACAGTTAAAGATATAAAAAAAATTGAACAACTTTGACTATAAATTTGTAGTTCGCAACAAGAACAAAAACTCTTTTATGAAACTAAGATATAAAAATCTGAAGAGTTAATTGTTCTAAGATCAAAAATATAGGAATACCTGTAATTTATCATTGCTCTGCCATCGAAATGGTGTCTTTTGTATCAGAGAAATTTTATTTACTATATTCCATTCAGTAGATTAAGATTTGTACAGACCGAGATACTATTACATCTCTTTTAGTTTTGAAGTATCTCAAAAGCATTGCCCAAGAGTGTTAGAAAGGAAGAAATATGTGATGAAATATGCGTACACAATATCGGGAAATATGATGAGAGATGAAGTATCAGTATTCAAAATCTTTATATTCCTATAACAAAAGTTCCATTTACATGGAACGTTTGCAGAAAAAACAGAAATGTATTTTTTTCCCATTGCATGCAAAATATGATATAAAAATAATTAAATTTTTTGCATTATATGCCATCATGAAATGAAATAATTTAGCTTAATTACTCTTAAATAATCTTTATGAATAATTAAGGTAAAGTGTCTTATTTATACACTGCGACATAATTTTCCATGTTTTGTCAAACTTTTTTTAAAGTTAAAATGCATCTAGATGATATATGAAAATCGCATATGTTTTTGAGTTTGAATTAACATGTTTAGGAAAAAATGTGGTCGGAACATAACGATAAAAGTTAACATTTCGTATTAATAAAAACCATAAGTGAATATAGTTTTATTAATGAACTAAAATAATCATTGCGATTAAAAGTTAGCAAAATTATTGCATGTTTGTTCAAAAAATTATGTGATAGCCATCGACCAAAACAGTTTCAAACTATTAAAGTCCGGACATGCATCACGAGTGCGAGTGACTTTAGTGTTCTGCATTACATTTCACATTTGCACGTGAAATCAAAGAAGCATTGAATACACAAATGCTTTTCAGCGAAGTTCAGTTGTTAGATTGTCTATTATATGTTGTTAAATAAGGAAAACTCATTTTTGTTCGGGTTCTTATACGTTATGAATATGAATATAAGATACACATTATTACAAATAATGAATTAAAAATGCATTTTATAGAAGAATGTAGAAAGGAAATAATAAAATATAATTACTTATAAATGTCTTTAAAACTCACTAGCAATAATTATATGTATTAGATTATAAGCAATTTATTATATTTACATTATTACTGAACTTTTTGGAACACAATTAACGTAGATTTCTCTAATATATAGTAAGAAATAACAAAATTCAGCCCTATCATAGCAAAATTACTTAATTCTCTTGATAAAATCTGAAAGTTTTAATCAGTATAATATCACTCATTGATATAATTTGAACAGGGAGAGAGTTCGATTTTTAAAACCTTGACCTCATCATATATCAATAGGCATTCTAAGATACACCTCATAATAAATATAACACAGAAATTCAACTATATTACTCTAGTGCAACATAATTGCGGCCATACTAATGGTTTACAGTACAACAAAAAAAATGACTTATCTGCAACTGATAGCATACAGTATTTTGATTTTAACAAACTACGCACTGAGGAAATGCAATCCCTAGCGAACATATCTACTACGGACATTGAGCGGAGCATTTGGTAGTTAGGAAAAAATAAAAACAGCACGAAATAGTGCTTGTTCGAATGGGTTCTGAACAACTTTTACCCCTCCAGTTCAAGACCATTAGACATAATGGAAAAAATAAAGAAGAGGGCAATTTTTCACACTTCCCTGGCATCCAAACTAAGGAATGATCGACTAAACAATCCGAAGGGAGTTGCCCATCATACAAATTGGAAGCAGTATAACGGAGAAGAGAGTCCTTCCTTTTTTGCTATTTTCCCCCACATCTCTTGCACAAAGAAATCTTTTTATCCAACTTGCTCAGCGTAATCTTTACTTTTCCTACTCGCCTGAGTTCTCCCTTTCAGGAGAATAAAAAGAAATTTGGTCTGAAAAGATTGAAGGAAAAATATTTCATCAGGAAATGTTTTACCTGAGGTAAGTGACAGAAGTTTTTATTCAACCGTAAGGAAGAGCTATAAATAGACATGAATGAGACAGTATTGCATATAATGAGGTAATTTCTAGAATGGGATGGATAAGAAATCTTACTTATATCTCAAATTAGATTCTAAAATGACCATCAAGTCTGAATAACTTATAATAAAGCTAAGGATGATGCATATAAGCATAAATATATGACGAAATCATTAATTGCAATAAATAAAAGAGTTCAATAACATCAAGGGTTTCTTTACTTTTATCATGGACTTGATCGATATATGACCTAGCTCTATTCTTTTTACAGCAGGAGGCAATATTTCTTGACGAGATATTAGACAGCATTCAAGGAAATAATTTACTTTGAGCTGGTCATCTCAGATTGGATCCAGGATATTGAAATAGAATCGATTATTTTACTAATCCTAATCTCACAACTATAAGTCAAGAAATGTGCATTATCGATAAACAGTAATGCTTGCGATTGATTTTTGATAAGAAAAGAATTATAAAATAAAGAATATAACTTCAGTTTAACATTTTAATTGAAATAACAATTAGAAATCGCTTTTACTCTTTCGTGACTGACAGAACGCATTTCTTCAGAAATGATTTCAAAGTATGTTTGGTTAAGAAATGCTAAAGTTTGTGGATTTTTAAAAAATTTTAATGTAGGCTTTTGTTGAATTATTTTTGTTTAAAGAACAAAAAGTTTATAATTCAACTGATTAAGTTTTTATTTTCAATTCTACTGTTCTGGGATAATTGAAGAAATAAATAAAAAGAAACTTGCAATAAGAATAATGACAATTGAGGTTTGGTACACTGAGTCCAAGAGTTTTTCTTTGCCCATCAGATTGAATTGCTTGTTTGGCCAGCTTTTTCTCCAGTCCATGCTTTCACAACTATTCTGATATACATCACCGCTGCTATACAAAAATCAACTTGCTAATATGTGAAATCCTCATGGACTACTATACCTTTAGTAAACATCCAAAGTCTCTTCGATTCTAGATTGAAGCATGTGGCAGTGATTTTAATCAACAATGGCGGCTACTCTAGCAACTGGTTTTGCCATCATTCAGACTTCACAAGAGGCTATTAACTAGTAAAGGGTCACCCAACTTGTTTAGTGGTCAGCGTGCCTGACTGCGGATAAGGAGGTCCTGGGTTCGAATCCCGGTTCGGGCATGGATGTACTTTCTCTCTATATCTATCCTGTCTTTGCCCTTTCCTTGTATGAATATGTTGTGAATGGTTGCCTACCCAATAAACGGGTACCTACAGCATGTGTGTACTGAGGAAGTCGGACTCCACATCACAATAGGATTCAGTTGGAAAAGTGGAGCAGCGCACCCCTTAATATCAGCCTAGCTGGCACACGACAACAACAACAACTATTAAAGGAATTGACTGCCCATTCTGTTATTCAAATTATAGAAACCTTCAGGTTTTGGTTGTTTCAAAGGAAACAATTCATCGGTCCAATGTTTGTGAGAACTTGTGCTGAAAGTATGTTTTATTATTTGATGTTGAGAGATTGATAATAAACTATAAAATTTTCTGTAGAAAAGTAGTCCATATTTCAACTTTAAATAATTCATAGTCATTTCAGAAGAGTATTTTTGACAAAGATATGTTTATTTCTTAACCAAGAATCTTTAATCAACCTAGAATTTGGTAAAGAACTTTAACATGAGTAATTAATTAAATAAAATAAATTGCTTTTGATATTTTTCATAATCAAAAGTATAAAGACTAATGAAAATTTAATTCCATTGTATGATGATATGATTGAATTATATATAAACTGTTTTCACACACACACACACACAGATTAAACTTTCTGAAAATATGTTTCTTCAAGAGCAATGATTAGCTTTTTTCATAAACTTGTATCCACTTTTTCTAAGAAATCCCATTGCCTTTCTAATTTGTATAGTTATATAACATTTTAAGATAATTAAAATTTATATTTTAGAATAATAATTTCTCTCCTCTATTATTCATTGCCAGATTAATGCTACCTATTATCATTGCCACTGAATCGCTACCATAGCTATAAATATCAATACCATTTAATGATTTAATCGTACACTCTGGAAATCTTACATTTTTTATTTTAAATTGGCAAAGATTTTACTATTTTGATTATCGTGTTTGCAAACTCCTGATGATTCGGTTTTATTGTTTTATATCTTATAATTTATATGCTGATATTTCTCCGATTATGGAAATCTGAGAAATAGTAAGATTAAAATTGCTTGATCATATTTCAAGTTTTTTACTATAAGTAATAGGATCTTTGTTGAAATAGAGTTGGAACTTCTAATAATTTATATGACTCAAGGAACTACATATATCATATAGGTTATAACACATTGTCTTTTTTAGTAAATAATAATTTTTCGAATTAATTTGAAAAATATGATTTGCATAAATATCCAAATATTTGGTAGATTAAATCATGAAATGAAGATAAATGAAATGAATGAATGGAATGTGAAGTTACTAAACTACGTGTCTATTGAATTGCAAATGTATAAAAATTCAACTACTTGAACGAAGTATTACGTAATTGCACGAAAACAAACTTCTGTGTTATAATGTTCCCTAAATATTAGTTCAAATTTACTTATTTTTGTTTCTATTTTATTATAATCACAGAAATAATCAAAGAAACTTTTCTTTGGGTGTCTAAATTATAACGATTGTTTTTTTAACAAATCAATTTCTCCGTGGTCTAAATAATATATATTTGAAATGGTGTTGCCATTTACATCAAGGCATTTTTAATTTAAATGAACTTAAAATGCCAAGATATTCTTTGATTATCTAACCACATATTATAATAAAATTCCGTATTTATTTTTATTAATTCCTGTTTAGAAAATAAACAAATTAATAAGATAATTATTCAATCAAATACAAGATAATTTAAAAAATTTACATAATATATTCAAAATCTTATTTCAAATAAGCTTCCTTATAAGGTTTTATCTCAAGAAGCAAAAGTATAGATAGAAAAATTATTCAACCATTCAAATGGAACGTTTATATTAGACATACATGAAACGCTCATAATATAGATCAAAGCGCTCTAATCGGTAAGATAATATATAAAAATTAATGAACATAAATAATATATGATGTTAAACCTATGTAATTTATATTGCATAAATAAAATGAGATAAACTTTTTTACACAGTAAAGTTATTATTTTTTAAATATTTCTCACATTTTTAATATGTCTTAGAAAAGTTCTTTTTAAAAGAAGCTTGAAAGTTTAAGAATAGTTAATATTAAAAAATATTTAAATTTTCTCTCAATAAATAAAACTGGAAGGTAAAATTCTCAGTGCAAGCCATTAGTATTTAATTTTATAAGAAGAAAAAAGAGTTTTACTTGGGAACAATAAACTGTTACAAAAGAATTGTTATCTTGAGACTATTTACTTTTACGACGTGATTCTTTTATTTCATAACCTTAAACAAAATGGAGTTTAGTGAAGGAAAGCCAAGAAAACGACGTTATAATAAATTCACATTTTTGACGTTCCTTTTACTTTACGTCAAAACCTTTCATTCCAAAAAACTTTACCCATATTTCTGACATGGCAAAGTAATTTTTTAATGAAAGGAATTTTGAAATGATGAATGACAAAATATTAATTAAAAGCTTTGATGCATAAAGAATAATAAAAAATTTGTTATTTTTTCAGACTCATTTATAGCTTATTAATAAAATAAGCTAGTCATGATGCTTATTTTATTTAAATATTATTAAATTTACTATACAAAATAATATGTTAGTGAAAAAAATTAAGAGAAAAAAATATCTTTAATAAAATATCTAATAGCCTAAGATTATATCTAATACACATTATTTTTATTTGTTTATGATGAACATATTTACTAATTGATATATCAAATTTAAAAATATCATATACTTATGCTTATAACGGATGTTAATCAAATTGATTGTTTTATATATTCTTTTACTTACTTATAAAACTTACCATGATCAACTTATTTTTAAATCCCATATATTTCTCATTTTATTCTTATAATTTCTTGGATTAAGAAAAAACATATTGATCCTAAAAACTTTATTAAATTAAAAGAACAGATTTACATAATAGCTATAAGCTATTTTAGACATAGTGAAGCATAGTTAGAAATGGTTTCTTAATGTGAAGTTTTTTTTAAAGAAATTATTCAAAAATTTGTTTGAAAATTTCAAATATAAATAAAAGAATTATAATTCCAATATTCTTAAAAAATTATTTGTTTAAAAAAAATATTTTGTTGAGATTTATTTTGTCATAGAATTTTGTGTGCGTGTGTGATAATGTATTTTAGAGTTCTATTATTGAGAATATTAAAATTGATAAAGTATTTTAACATTAGTTTCCTTTATTATTTAACAGTACATTATTTTTATGTTATTTTAAAAATCTTGTATTTTAATTTCTATTTCCAATTTTACATTTTTTCGCTGTATTACAAGAAATAAATTGTCATAGTTTTTAAAGGCTTTAGAATAGTCCGAATGTCTAAAAAATTAAATTATATCAATAGCGTAAATTTACGACGTGAATAATTCAAATTCTTAGACGCAGTAAAATTTTTCTTATTTCCATACGTTTATTTTAGAAAAAAATTAGCTCACAAATATACTAATATTAACTATATGCTTTAAAGTACTATCAATAAAAATTATTATTCTGAAAAGTAATTTGCCTAAGCATTTTTGGATTAGCAGTACATAAATAAAAATGAAAAGAAATATTTCCTTCTAATCTTGAAATATGTTCTGAAAAAAGTTACAGTTTATTACTTTTATTAAGAAACTATATTTGTGGAACGTATAAAATATTATTTGCTTGATCAAAAAATGAAAATAAGTGACTTTACCGATTTCATAGAATATTATTCGTATCACATTTCGCAAACGATAAAAGAAGAACAAAATGGCAACGCTATTAATGCGATTACCAGATGTATAAGTCCGGAACTATTCATGTACAGGAGAAGGATCTGTTTTTTTATGAAATAAAACATTAGATTATCTATGAAAACAGCGTGGATACTGCATTGTTTGGCTGGCGGCCAACATACAGATTGCATAAATGTATTTGTTTTGGTAGTCTTTAGAATATCCCTAAAGGGGAATTTCTGCTTTAAAATAGTTCTAAAGTAGCACTAATATTCTGATTTGAATATAAAAGATTAGAAATGTTTCATTTTATTTTATTTCTTTTTTTCCGAGAGTAACTAATAAAATGACTTCTACAAAATAACCGAGTGAATAAAAGATGCATTAGAGAATGTTTTTACATTGTTTTTCTCCACATTCATAAGAAACTTCTTTAAGTTATTTCTTATTTTTCTGATTTTTATAATATATTGGAAACAATAAACTATGACAGTTATGTTATAGTATTATTAGGCCACATGATTATTTATGCCACAATAACAATCATATGACATTACTGGCAAAACTTTAGCAAACTAAATCTTATAACTTCGTGAAGTCATGATTATTAAGTAAACATATTGTAGTTTTTAATTTAATGAGGCTGTCATAAGATAATAATTAAGTTTATTCAAAAGAAAAAAATAAGATCATGCTAGACCAAAAAATAATTCGACAACTCTCCAATTAAATAATGAATAGAGAATTTAGACACTAATGATATAAAATACAAAAATAGGTTCACGAGAGGTTATAATTTGCAAGGTAGTCTTCTAATATTAATATGAATTTTGTTGACACAATTTTAAATTAATAATTATTGATAAGAATTTCTTATATAAAAGCCTTTTCTGTATTCTAATATACTATCTTAATAATTATTTTTAAATTAATAGGAGATATAGTAAGAAATATTTTAAATCAGGCACTTAATTTAGTTTGAATCATTTGAAAATTTTATTTATGTGTGTTTGCCTTAAACTAAATTAAAACTTTTTTACAACAGTATAATTTTATCTTGTAAAAATATATCTTTGAAATTTATAAAATAACTACACGCTCTTATAATAGACTCTTTTGTTAAGAAAAATATTAATATAATTAGTTATTTTGAAATTATTTTAAGCTTTTCTGCAGTCAAATTAGTATAAAGCATATAGATTTTTTTTAAAAAAAGCAAGATCTCGATGATATTTAAAATAAAATTTAACACATTTTTAAATGTCAATACGTATTAATAATAGTTTTTAATAAATGTTTGTTAGACTTAAAGTGCTTTCAGAATTTTCGCATAAAATTGATATCATAAGGAAATTTCTAAATCCATTCTATATACATGTGAAAAATAGAAAATTTTGAATTTCTTCTCATAAATCATGAGTTAAAGATTTTTCACTATAAAAGCACTACATTAATGACGGAAAAAAATTTATTATACTTATAAACTGTTCATAGTGTAACATCCATCGCTCTATCAGATTAATGACACTGATTTCGGATAAAATATTAAAACACCTGAATACATTTTTACACACTTTTAAGAACACAAATATAGAGAAAATCTTTCTGGCCTTTAATCGAAAATGGATCTCAAACGCTCATTACAAAAGCAGGATGAAATAAAATCGGGAAATGTTAAGCATATTATAAAAACTAATCTTTAAATATACTTTATCATTTTTACCAAAGTATGATTTCTTTTATTTAATTTGAAATTTCAATTCAAATTCTGAATACTTTAAAATTTTCCGTATTCGCAAAATATAAATATTAAATTCAACATATATAATTTTTGTGCCAAGTAGTTGCAAAAACATTTCTTTCATTTCTCATCACATGTACATTTTTAAAAAGTTAAGTCTATTTATGCACCTTTATCCCACGGAAACACAGAAAAATCTAACAAATCTGTTCTTTGAAAACCACCAATGGGAATTAAAGCTTCGTCTGAAAATTTTCCAAGAGCAATGAAAGCAGTTAGATTTAACATAAAATCTAGTTTTCTCGAATTATTTTGCAATTATTTGCTCCATGAATTACATCCAATTTTTTTATGTTTTACAAATACTCTGTTTCATATGAAAAAAATTATATGATCTAGTCTAGAATTTTACAATTAGTATCTCACATATTTGATGAAGCAATGATACTCCTTATTTTATAGTCTAAATTTTAGAAAAAGTCTAATTTATCTTTATATGTTTCTACAAATAAGTAGCTTCATATTTTGTCGTCCACCTCCATAATTTGATTTAGTTACCCCTACAAATAATGCAACTTAAGTCAATAAAAATACATTATATTTTTGTATCTTCACAATATTTTACTTCCAAACATTTTGTAATTTTTTTTATCCAGTAAAATGTCCAATTCATCCGAGCAAATTACATTTACTCAGAACTGACCAGATGATCCGGCAAATAAAATGTGATTCAAAAAATAAAGTCGAATTCAAGTATTTTATTCCCGTGCAAATTTTGACTTTTTCTTCCTTTTACTTTTATTTGTTTTAATTTGTATAACAGAAGAAAAAATATAATCCTAAATTAAATTTGGATGTGATAAGTTGCATAAAATAATATATGTTCTTTACAAAGTATTTAAAAAAGCTATTTAAATTTTAACGGTTTAATGTATCTAAATTTTAAATTCCTGATATTTGGTTACTTTATGTTTTACAAAAATGCTTATAATATATTTATTTTTGTATTTTTCATTTTTCTTTTTCAAATGCTTTTGCTTTTCAAGGGATGTTATAAAATTATGATACGAGATTCTAAATATTTTCATTGTATGGTTTTGAAATATTTCCCTTGATGACAAAAAAGTTCTTAACTAAGAACAAATAAACTTTAAAGGTTTTTATAAAAATAGAAATTATTTCTCACAATTAATATAATATTTTCTTTAACAATTTTATTATATATTAAATAATATTTGCTGTGGTAGTAGTCAGTTAATAAAATTATCCTCAGAATATATGGAAACTTAACTTGATCTAAACAAAAATAATTGTCTCGAGAAGAATTTACATACTTATATTTATAATGGTTTTCTTTTTTTTTATTGTACATTAAAACGCTTAGAAATGATTTTAGCAGACTGTTGACTTAGGTGTAAAATTAAAAAGTATAATGTAATATAATATAATATAAAATTATAAAGTATTAATATATTTTATCTAATATCGAAAATTGATAGCAATATTTGAAAATTTAATTCTAATGTAATCGTGGAGAAAATATAATTGATTGCATTAGATTCCTTAAATTTTATTAAAATTAGTATTTTAAATAATTTTAGGTGTTTATATTTCTTTCGTACAATAATTATCCTACTTTATAGAAAAAAATTATTTAAAATCTTATTTATTCATCAGATCTCATTTATATGATAAAAGACTTTTAGTTAAGAAAAAGTACATTTATATCTGCAAAATAATTCGATATACCTTCTAAAATTTGTTAATTCAATTGATCTCCTTTTACAAACTAATATTTTTCTTAGCCAAAACTAATACAGACATATCAAAATATTAAATAGTTATTTCCTTGTTAAATTATAATTTTTTTATAAATAACAATTTTTTTTATAAAAAATAAATAAAAACAGTTAATCTAGCCTAATTTGATTTTCGAAATTAAACATTTCAGACATTCCTCTCTTTTGTAAACTAGATAAAAGTGTTAAATAAATAATAAAAATAGTACCTTAATGTAAAATTTCCGAAAAACTAAATTCTCGTAATTGATTTTGTAATATTTATAACATGATTTTGCTATTTAATTTAGAATGCGAATTCATTATTTACCAGGTGTATGCATATCAAATGAGATGATAGCTAACAGTTGTCACCACGCATACATACAAACATTGCGAAAACATGACACGTGATTTTTTTATAGTTTGACATTTGATACTCACGTTTAGTTTACATTTGGACGAGCTTCAGCGTACATTTTTTTTTTTGCTGTGTTGAAAATGTCGAATTTTATGCCTTCCGACCATGATTTGCGGACAACATTAATTTTTTGTTACCATCTGAAGAAAAATTCTGCCGAATCACATCAAATGCTAATAGAAGCAAGCATAAGACGGCAATGCTCTGAGCCGTGTGCAGTGCTATAGATTGTTTGAAAAGTATCAAAATGGTGATTTCGATGTAAAAAACGAGGAGTGCGGCAGAACAGCAAAAAATTTGTAGATGCTGAATTGTAAGCATTACTCGATGAAGAAATGGCCAAACGCAATGACATCTTGCATAACAATTGAATGTTGATCAGAGCACCATTTCCCGTCGTCTCAAAGCAATGGGCAGGACAATAAAGGTCGGTAGACAGGTACCACACGAGCTAACGGACCGTCAGCAGGAAAACCGAAAAATCGTGTGCGAAATGTTGCTTATCCGCTACAAACACAAGTCATATCTTTATCGTATTGTGATTTGCGATGTAAAATGGATTTATTTTGAGAATCCCAAGCGTAATTGATCATATGTTGACCCCGGACAGCCGTCCAAATCGACGTAAAGCCAAATCGCTTCGGCCGCAAGACAATGCTGTGTATTTTCTGGGACCAGGAGGGGCCAATCTATTATGAGCTTCTCAAACCCGGCGAAATCGTTAATGCTGATCGCTACAAGCAACAAATTACTTGATTTAAGCGATGCTATACTCGAAAAACGTGAGCAATACAAGAAACGGCTTCACAAAGTGATTTTCCTTGATGACAACGCACCTATCCCCCGTGTAAACCGACCAAGGACATTATTCGCCAGACTTGGCTCCTTCCGATTACCACCTTTTTGCATCATTGGGACACGCACTGGCTGACCAGCGCTTCACATCTTACGAAAACGTCAAATTGTGGCTTGATGACTGGCTGGCCTCAAAAGACCGATCATTTTTTTGGTGTGGTATTCGCAAATTGCCCGAAAGATGGGGAAAATGTGTAGCCAGCGATGGATATTATTTCAAATAAAGAAATATAAACAGCTTTCACAAATTTATTGCGTCTTTTTTTAAAACAATCGTCTCATTTCATTTGCATGTACACCTGGTATCACTCTTAAATATAATAAGGAATAACTAGCTATAAAAAAATTTAATGTTCCAATACTTGTCATATAAAAAATATGCATTATTTATTATGCTTATCAAAAGCATTTTTGCTCAATTTCAATAATTCAAAAAATAATAATATACATAGTGAATAAACACAATAGTGTTTTTAAAAAAATTGCAATTTTTTAATCTCTAATTCGTTATAATTTATTTGTATTGAGAAATTTGCAAAATATTTTGAATTACTTTTTATAGTGAGGTTTGGTTTGTACTTTTTAAAATCCAAAGCATTACTTCTTTTTTTTTTAACTTTTTAAGAATCTTTCTCATTAATCTATTGATTATATTTTCATTGCTTTTACTTTTAACAATCAATATATCTCTTGAACATTTCGCATTGCTTTTTTAAAATGCTATTTACTTTTTTTTGTTTTAGCATACAGTTTAATCCAAAAAATTTATTATTAATAATGTTTCAAAAATATTTCTGCTAAGTAAACTCTAAGTAAACTAAACTTTTATAAGTTTACAAAACATATTTATAAATTTAACAGATTTAAATTTATAAGTGTAATGCTATAAATACTTAAAATCAGTTACTTCCTGTTATAAAGATATAATTTCATTTTAATCTTAACACACATACATTCATTGCAGTAGTATATGAATTAATTTTTAATAGATCTAGAGCACATATATTCTTTTAACGATTTTATCCTTTTTGTTATATTAATAACATATAATAGTATATAAAATAACTACATGAATGCATAATATTCTCTCTTTGTCTCTTTCTATAATATATTGTGAACAACATGAGAAGGAGATGTTTGATTATATATTATATAAGCATGGTACCTATGCCATAATGATATATTATTCCATTACGATTGTATGAAAAGTAACTATCAACAACATTTACATGAAATGTTTCGATGTCACCAGTGGGGTAATTACATTGTTCCTAGAATAATATAGCCTAAAGCTAAAGTAATATATACACATGTATTACTTTAGTACACGCATAATATAATATACCTCTATACAAGAAATATAAAGGATGACAAGAAAAAGGTTCTAATTATAATGCTTTATTTTTTGCAATTGAAATATAATGGTTAAAAGTTTTTGTCGAACATATAAATTAAAATTTTTTGCTTATAAGCTTGGTATAATGCAGAACAATAATAATTGATTGAATAATATTTACAAGATTAACAAGAAATAAGCTTATGGTTTAAAATATTGTGAAATACGTTTGAGGTCTTTTGGAACTTCTGAAAAAATGGGAAAATCTCATAACTTTTTAAGTATTTTTAAATATTTTTATTAACAAGATTTGTATTAAATAATTGGAGTGTAAATTTACTATTAATCCAATTTACAGTGAAATTATATTTATGAAATTTATACTTGAAAGGAAATGAAATATAATTATTTAAATAATAAATATATCGTATACGAGTTAAGGAATGCAAAATTACGATTCTTAATTTTGCATTTCTATAACTCAAGCATGAAGAAATTTAGATTTTATTTTTCTTTACAACTTAAAACCGAAATTTAGATTAAAAATTATTAATATTATTTGACAATGGTTTTGAAGAAGCATAAAGTATTTGTTTTACTCGAAGCTTTCTAAAATCAAAAACATTAGTTTGTAATTCTTGTTATTTTACAATAAAATTTATTTCATTTTTATCATCCAATAAAATTTTGATAAAATGATTGATAATATTCAGCAATAATTTAAGCAACATCCTTGCCCATGATTTTTAAAGCATCTTTTTTGTAGTTGTATATTATTTAAATTATTGTATAGTTAAAAACACTATTTTTATTTTTTTTTTTTTTTTTACAAATTTGTTAATGTTGTGAAGAAAACTTCCGCTAACGATTGTTCAGTGGGGAATAGATTAATTAACCTTTTCTTCCATTTTATCGATACTTTATGAGATTGAATTTATTTTACTTCCATTAGCATTTACATATTTAAAATTTTATATAGTGTTTTGCAATTAGCTCCATAGTAAATCAGGAATTCTACATTTTTATACATTTTCTGCAGAATTTTGCAGAGTTAACTGTAGTAATTAAAGATTATTATATAATGCTATTTTTAAAACCTTTTTCCTACTTAAGCACCACTTTGCAAAACTCGATGATGGTCAAAGTTAAAAAATACTTTTAAATTAATTATTATATTATGTAGACCTTTCAATGCATTTTGTAAATTTATTTTATCTGATTAACATACCCTTTGTTAACTTAAGAAAAACAAATGTTGTACATCAAAAATAATCAAATAACACATTTATAATAGAGCTAAAAAATAATTCTATTTTTTATCTCTGTTATAAATGAGTAATGCGCAATTTATTGCAAAAAAAAAAGCTATGAATATTTAATATTATTATTTATTGAGGTTACTAATAATTTAACTATTATTCTTCGTATTCGCAGAGTATCCTCAAATTCTTAAACAATTTCTGTTGTCGCTCGTAATGGTAAAATGAAAGGAACATAAATTACTCATAGGGCGGGAAAATCTGTTAAACCTTCTTTGGAAAAGGGTGGAAAGAGAAGACAATCATCTACTTTTGACAGCTTATAAGTTAGGGATTGATTTTTACTTCGACGGGAAGAAATTCTTTTCCCTTCTATTTTCCCAGACATCTTTCACTTTCTTTTTAAAAAAGAAAGAAAGATTATCGAAGCGAGTAACAATATGGCGATGAGTGCCGAATCGTTAGGAATAAATGGAATTCTTCGGGCGTGCAAAGTAGACTGTCTGTCCAAGTACATCAGTAATAACGCCTTCAACAAGAAAAACGAATTTATAATTTTATTCCTGTTTTTGAACGAGACAGTTCATTTTTGTTGGAAAATGTAAGAATGTTTCAAATAATATTTTCAAGTATGAGGATGAAAAATAAGGCTGTTTCTTTCTGAATGCAATTTGTTGCATGTTTTTTGTAGTTCTTTTATTTTTGGAAATAAAAATTTACGAATAATGTAAACTAGATAAAATTGTTGATTTTAAACTTTAAATGAAAAATTGCAAGCAGAATTTTATCTTTCAAATAAAATATAACAGCCAAAATTATTGTCTAGGTTACAAATCTTTTAAAGATATTACTGATATTGTGTATACAGAAAATTCATGGATATAAATGAAAGATTCTCAGTTATTTCGCGTATAGAATAATGAAAGATGAAATTATGTGGCACTTATTTATAATTTGAAAATATAAATGAATTATCTACAGATGAATCATAAAATTATGTAAGATTAATCCCAGCTTGTGAGAATGATATTAGTTGTTTTACAAGTGAAAGCCCCAGCCTTAAACTTTTTCTAATTATATTATTGTGTTTAACTTTGCAATACTTCCTTTTAAAACTACAATTTTATTTTAAGATTACATCTTTGACTCGATTCTTTAATAGTGTTTAAAATCCAGTTCAGAATTTTTTATATGTAAAACATAATAATTCAGTGTGTTTCAGACACTAGATTTCAATAATTAGCCTTAAAATCTTTAAACAATTTTATCCGACTAATTTCTTCTTAAAAAAACAGAAATCATTCAGAAATTCAACTTTTTATTATACTCTGTTAAACTCTATGTATCTGAAACATCTATAAGAAAGTATTAGTTCTCTGTTTAATTCTCTATCTCACTCGATAAATTTAAATTATCAATAAGAAATTATTAGCTCTTAAAATCAAATAAAAATATTTGTGACACTAAAGTAATATTAGATTCTCAGTCACAACAAATTGGATGAAGAAACATTTGGATCGGAAGAAACTCTGATAAAATTTTTATTTTTAAAAACCATACACTACGTTGAAAATATGAACAGAAAGACTGCAAATAAAATCTTAATTCGGTTTAAAAAAATAATTTTTTTTTCAAAATAATATTCATTTTTTCGCTAAAGCATGTTGCATCTTAGTAATTTTTTTTCGAATCTTAGAGAACTTATCAACTATCAGTTCGCTATGCTAATCATGTTTACAAAATCACATATATGTTTATATATATATTAATATGTAAATAATTTTTACTTATATCATCTTTTAAAATTAATAAAATATGTTACAATTTGATACTACAGTAAATTTTTTATTTGCATATTAACACGTATCATACATTGTATGCAAAATATTCTTTATTGCTTACAATTTAATGTTTACAGGTATTTCTTGTTGTAACGAAGAAGCACATATGCGCAAATTCAATGAAATGCAAATCCAATTCTTGCTAATTAAATGAAACCTCAATTCTTATTACTAGGCAAAATCTATATTCTTATTATAGATCTAGGGTAAGATGAAAACACTGGCATACATTTGCGTCAGTATAAGCTGAAATCAATATCTGAATCTAACAAAATAATTATACTTTGTTAAAATTAATTTATATTTATGACTGTACAAGCACCTATAGTGAATGAAATAACAAACGTATATCTTACCAGTTATAAACGTCCAAGTTAGAACCTTATATGAAACTGTTCAAAAGAATATATGACGTTCCAATATATTAAAGAGAAATACGAATTTTTTTCATAATAAATACTATTAATATTAAATTGGTGCATCATCACACTTAATAAGAAATAAATTTATTACAATATTTTTTATACTCTTTTTATTCAAAATAAAATAAATCCGTTTGCAGTAAAATAAATCATACATTGCTGACTTTAAGCATGATACAGATGCACATAAGATAATGTTTTTAGCTTGTATTTTCAGAATTTATATATTATTTACAATATTAGTCAACTTTCATGTTCTTGCACGGACATAGAAACATCAACAACAGAAACGATACTTTTACCTCACCTATTCCACAAATCCCTTGGCAAAGAAAGAATTACGTTCAGCTCACTTGTATTCTACCGCATTTTGTTCTGTAATTAATTATTTCCCAGATAATTACGCCTTTGAACTCATTATTCTTGCATGACTTTACACTGTTAGTTTTACGAACTGTTTTCTTCTGTAAAAGAGGATTATTCGTGGATTAGAATTTTCTTTACTCAAATAACTTAAGCGCATCTTTCTAACTTAGTTTGTATTACAGATAAAGATTTAACTTTTCTGCTTGCTTATAAGTTTTCAAGAGAAAACTCTCTTAAAACAGTCATAAGCTCTTTTCTACTACTTATCTTATTAAAAGTATAGTTCTTATTTTAAAATTCTCATAATTTAATTTATGTAATAAGTGCTTTTTATAGTTTTGTATAAGAACTCTCTATTAATGTATAACCTTTTCATTATATTCTTAAGGTGTTTGTTGCATTTATTTTGTTATTTATAGTTTTTTTTATTATTTGAAAATTATGATAAGCACATACACAGATATAAATTAATTGTACGAATGTAGCATTCTCGTTTGTATTTCCTTCTTCTTGGCATCTTTATATGAATCCTCTTTATTATAAATGTAAAGTGATCACATATTTTTTTTATTTAATAACTTATGTTTTTATTTGCGACCATCTCCTTTTATATATTAGCTTCTTCCCTACCCAATTTTTTTAACTTTAACTGTAACTTTTTGTTTTCGGCTAAAGCTTTCTTTAACTTCAATTTGAATTCGATAAGATGAAGCTAAAAGGTGAATGGTGAACTTTCAAACTGTTGGCTGATTCCAACTTTCAGAAAATAAATCATTTTATATCAAATTACCCTTCCTGATTTTATGTAGTTTATTTTAAGCACACACATAAGTATAAGCATGAAAATATCTTTTAATTTTTTGAAAGCATCATTTATTATATAATTTTAATTTGTAAACTAGAATATAACAAAACAATCTTCTTATTAGAATACAAACCTGACTAAAGGATTTTAAATATGTGTTAAAAAAATTAATTTAAAAAAATATCTGACAGCGGAAGTTTAATAAATCTTGAGAGAGTATATATAAATAAATCGACTATTTTGTTACGCCAGTAACAAAAGACGCCAGACAATTAAGTTTCAAATTATTTTTATGAATTTCTGTTCATTCGAAAACTATTTTTATATAATTATAAATATAATGAATGTTTTTAACTGTCATTTTATTTACTGTTAGCTAACCCTCGATACACACAAAATCCCTTCTTTCTCGTTTCTCTGACATTTTATTTTTGACTTTACAAAATTAGTAACGGAAAAAATTATGCATTGTTTAATTGAAATCTAAACACATTCATCAATATATTTTCAATAATCTCGTAATGCTATAGTCAAATGACCAACTAAGTTTTTAAATAATTTAATTGGGATGATTATTTATTCAAAATATTTTTAAAATTCATAATTCTAAATTCACGAATTTGTCTATCGGCAACGGTTCTATTTACATGGATATTTACATGGTTCTATAGACAAGTTCTATTTACATGGATATTTATTTTTATATAAAAATGAAGATATTTATCGTATTTTATAAAAAAAATAATTAGTCCAGTTAAGGATTATTTTTGTTTTTAATTTCTTTCAAATCCTTTTTTTAAAATTTTTTGGTGTCGCTAAAAAATTAAATTAAAAAAAGTACCGGTTAAAACTGTCGAGTGATTTGTTATTTAAGAATCATTGTCCAAAACTCCTAAAGAGCTATGTACAGTTAATTATATCAGTTAATCAGTTTTCATCAGTGGTGCTTGAATTTTAAGGATCACATCTATAATTTGTAAAGAAACGTTTTCCTGTCCCGATATGAACCCATTTTCCAACTATTAGTATTACATAATCTTGATTGCCTGAAACGAATCTCGTTTTATCACTTTAAAATTAATTCTAGTTTCAAAATTAAATTTATTTCGTAAGTTTGACAGAAAAAGGTTTCCCTATAGATCTGTCTTCCAAAAATGTTCCCAACTTGCAACAATTGTAAAATTTAAAGATCTGAAACTAGTCGTACAGAAAATACAAAAAATATTTTCACTTAATATTTGCTCTTGGATTCGAAAACAATAATTCAATTTTCTTAAAAGAGGTCTTCATATCAGAAGTCAAGACTATGAACAGGTAATACATTTCAAATAAAGATGAGTGTGGCAAATACTTAAATGAAGACAATTTAATCTAAGTAAATCTCAATTACATCATCAACTCTGTAAGTGTTTTATGCATATCATCTTTGTGTTTTGATTTTTAACGCTTTCTTAACATCTAATACCATGTGACCCCTGGTAATGGAGGGGTGAAAATTTCTCAAGAAAATTTTCTTGTGTGTGTGGAAGAAGACACTTAAAAAATTATACCTAAGTATAAATGACTTTTTGTAAATCTTAATACTCTCTAAAATGTTCTGTTCATGTTTTGTTGTGAGAAAATGATTAAAGAGGTGAGCAAGAATATTTTAAATTATTTTTAATGTAAGAACTCTTATTTTTCGAATTTTACATGTTTAAACGATAGATCTTTCTTTGTCAATCAGTTTTATTTCTAAAACTACTTACTCTTTCCATTCACACCAACAACTTTCTTTAGTTGATTGCTACTTTTCAGCAGAATGTTTTAGATATTTTAGAAAGAGCACAATTTTTTAGATATTCCTTTTCAAGTGAAAATCGCATCGAAGATTTACATAACTAATATATATAGATATATATATATGTAATCTTAAGTTGAGATTATCGTTATTGTGTACACATATTTGAAACTGAAATGTATCAATTGAATTACTTTCCCATCTTTGTTAACTTTTTTAAGAAATAAACATTCATTTTTATAGTTTAAGCCTAAAAAGGAATAAAATGTCTTTTAATTGTAAACACGAGGAAAACTATTCAATATTTAAGCTTATCAAATTCATTAAACTTACTTTAATTAAATCAGAAGTTTCCGAATAAAATGATAAAGAAAGGTAGAATGGTAATTACCGAGAAATTCGGGGATTACGTTTTCCTAATTATTCCTTTTCTATTCACCACAAATAAAATTAAATTAAAAGTACAGATCATATGAAAAGCGTGTTATAGACAATAAAGCACCGAATCTTTAAAAGTAAATGGAATTCTTCAGACGCGCAAAGTATTCTGTCTACCCAAATACATTTGTAGTAACGTTTTGTATAAGAAAAAAGAATTTGCAATTTTATTGTTGTTTTTTATTTTAACAGTTCATTTTCTTGGAAAGTGCAAGAATTTGAGCAATTTTCCTTTGAAAATAACAGGCAGAATCAAAGGTGTATATTAAGTATAATATTCATAACTGAATTTTTATTTAAAACAAAATGTGAACTCTTGTGCTGCATTGCAAAGAGAGCGATAATCAAATTAAAGTTACGAATACACAACGTACGTAAGTAAACATGCCATATTAAAAAATGTCTGAGTTTGTCATCTATCGTCAAAAACTCATCTAGAAGTCTTGTGTCGAGGTGCTACTGACATGCATTTAAAAAGAAAATAATCATTCAAAACTTTGTTTCACATCGAGGATTAGTATTTTGTGATTACAGTAAAATAAATGAATATTTTAAGAAATAAAGCGTTGAAGACTATCAATCAGTTTCGGGGGATAACTTATTGTTATTTTTTAGAACAATAATTGTATTTCAATAAGAAAATATAAAAATGCATGCTGCAAAAAGTACCAAATAGTATAGGCATTGGAATAGCAAGTTTAAGTAGATCCTAATCCTAATTTTAATTCATACGAATGAAAAATAGTAGGAAGTACAATTTATCATGGGTTTTTGGTGGTACGACGTGGGTAATGCTACTCGCCATTGTGAATTGTTTCACAGGTAGCGATAAATGAGTAGCAGTTTTGGGCCTTGTTGTGGAGAAGAGTTAGTCAACTAGTTCCCGTTGTTATTAAAAAAATAATAATTTAGCTGGATGATGGATGAGTGGTTAGCGTTCCTGAATCCTAGACTGTTGGTCCCGGGTTTGAATCTCGGTTTGGGCATAGATGCTCCTTTCTCTCTTTGAGTTTCCTTTTCCTTTCTTTTGAGATGATGAATGAATGTAGCCCACCCTATAAATGAGATTGTGGTGGTGTGACGTGGGTAATGCTACTGGCCCCCAGGACTTGGTTCATAGGTGCCCACCAGGTAACGATAAATGAGTGACAGTTTCCGGCTTTGTTGTGGTGAAAGGTTAATACCCCAGTGCCCACCGTTAGAGAAAAAATAACATGAGCATCATTACAAGAACAGTATAAAAATAGCAATATTCACAACTCAAGGAAACGAGTATCTTTTGAGCAATTAATTGAAAATGCTTGTTTGAAACGGTGCCTATTCAAATAACCGAAATTATTCGAATAATGATTGACTGATTTAATTTTGAAATAACAGTATTTAGATTGTATTAATCACATTGTGTTGTGAAATTATAATTATGTTCAGATTTCACAGAAACATTGTTACTTTTACAAAATTAATTCAAGTAAGGTTCATTGTTAAATCTTATGTCCTTTTATCTCTTTCCTATAATGTTCTCACTTAAATCATAATTCATTTAGAAAGTATAGATGCTTTAGAATTTTTTTATTTTATTAATAAATTTCTATGATTTATGCAAAGGGGATTAAGGAAACTAAATTAAACTCAATAGCAAGACACCCAATAAAGGGGCTAAGGCCTACAGTGCACACATCTGTTTTCATGATCGAGGGCCCTGGAATGCAAAACATATGTCCTGGTTAGGTGCTCAGCCTAACCCAAAACCTCAGTAGTATTTAGTTCCCATGTATCATTGGTATTTAACTTTATTGACGCACTAAAGAGATGAAAGGTTGATTAGACCTTGCTCTGTCCGATGATTGAACCGCGGGTCTGTGCCTTGCGAGCGCGAAGCGCTGCTACCATCCCATCTAGCTTCAAACATGACTAATACAAAGTGAAAATTTGTGGTGCAAATTGATACAGTAATGCACAAGAAACTTTGAATTAAGAAACTAATATTGGAAACAATGGAAATTTTTCTTAAAGGATATAAATATTCATGGGATATTTGTAAATTATAAGGAACATACCATTTTTAATTTTGTTATATAGTATGAGACTGCGATATACAAAATCAAATAGAAAATTTTAAGATATTATTTTATATTATTCAGATGACACAGCCATTTCCCAGCCAAATATTTTTTTTCTTACAAATTACTGGAGTCAATTTGGTTTAAAAATGAGTGCATAATATCAGGTACATTTAAAAAGAATTATTTTTTCTAATTTATTTACAGATGCAGTATTTGTCATTATGTAAATAGAGATTTGTGTTTTCATATGTTGAATCGTTCTACCAAATATTAAAATCTAGTATAGGCATTTATTATTGAATTTTACTTTTTTAAATAAGGTTTATATTTATGTAAAAATAATTTCGAAAAAATTTTTTAATTCCACTTGTTTTCGTCATTATAACATAGTTACTTTTCTTAATATCTTTAGATTTGAAATATATTCTAGTGCAAAATACTTTGAATTGAATTATCTCACAACAAAAACCAAGTTTGACAAACAAAAGTTTTAAAAAAGCAAATTCTAGGTTTTTAAGATAAAATAATATCTTCACAAGAAATAATAGCCTTCAGAATACTTATCTCAAAAAAAATCTAAAGTATTTTCTTTAAATTTGGAATCTAAAGCGTACAAAAAGAAAAATTCCTGAGAAGCATTGGACATCCAAAAAATAACTTTATTTTGAATCAATTCTAACTTTTCACTTGATTTCAATGTACAGAAGCTTAAAGGAGATTCGAAAAACTGGTGGCGCTGTAAAGAACTTGTATCATTTACAGCTGTTTTACACCTCATAAAAATTCACATATGTGGCATTTTTATAAATCTACATTCAAATAACTTGAGGAAAATACTTAAAGAAACGTCTTAAAGTTGAGTTTTCTGAAAAAGTAGATGTCATAAAAATTTATTTTTTAGAAATATTTAGAGTATAGCATTGTGCAACATAAACTATAATTTAAAAATACTTTACTTCCTTAAGAATTTTTTACTTTATTACAATGAGCAAATAAGTTGTATTGTTTATTAAAATAATTCAAGAAATATTTTTTATCTAACAATACAATCAAATATTTTTGTAGTTTATAAATCTAGAAGCTAGAATTTTTAGACATTGTATGTTTGTGCCTTATTTCGGATGAAAAAGAAATTTGAAACAAATTTTAAATAAACCGGTATTAATTTAAGTTGTTTGATTTTTCATTTTTGAATCATCAGTTACTGATTAAAATGCAGTAAAAATGATTCAGATTATTCAATCATATTATTGCAATTTATCTAAACAGTACACCTTAAATTTATTACATAATTCATAATTAAACGATATTATTTTCATAAAATAAACAGGCTTATTAGATAAGTAGTTTTCTTTTGTATTATTATCCTAATAATCTCAATGGGGGCATAACCTATTTATTTTTAACTTGATTCCTGGATAAAATTTGTCAGTTTTACAACAGTTGTATATTTTAATAATAAAAATTCAATCTGCCGTTTTACATTTTTCCTTTGTTTCTCATTCTTATCACTGATTTTGTTTCATCGAATATGCAGAATTTAGTAATGATTAATTTAACTGCCAACATTTTTTCAGATTATGTAGAAGTATAATCCCTTTCTCTGTCAAAAAGATAAATGAATAAAATAAAATAAATAAATAATATTTCTCAGAATTGTTAAGAATGTAAAATGTTAGATAAATAAATGTAGCAGAGGAGTTAATATTGGAAAAGATGAAAAAAAATTGGAATGCATGAAACTGATAAAAAGCTAAGACTTGCACTCTTGGTTCATTTAAGTTGAGTTATAAACGGAAAATTATTGCTTTTCGGGAATACAAGTTTGAGTAAAATGTAATCATAAATATTACTGGATCATGAATAAAATGATAAAAGCAAAATTAATTTTTATATATGTTAACACTATAGATGATAAAAAATTAAATAATTAATATCCTTTAAATTTAGGTAAAATTTACCACTCAAATTTTTAAAAAAAATTTTTTAAACCGGTTAAGTGACAAAAATATGCATTACATAATACATTTGAAACATTATCCTTAATGTGTTCAATAACAAAATAATCATTGATGATCACGTTTAATTGGGAAAAATCAAATATTTCTACATTTAAATATGTGCTATCATATATTCCCAACTTTCGAATCTCTAAATGCATTGCTATCGATGAAACATTGTTCGAACAGCATCCTCAATAGATAGATATAATGATATTAAGAATGATATGAATTCGGGAAGATATTTAAATTCTTGCAATACTCTATATTCGATAAACAACATATAGCTTAAGTGTGAGTTTCGGGTTACTACACAAATCCATTATATTTATATCACGTAAAATATCACAAAAAATAGTAAAAAAAATAGCGCAAGATATCACAAAAAAATTGTTGCGTATTTTGAACTTTCTATTAATATTCTCGAAGTATTTTTTATATCTAAATTGATGATGCTCTATGATTTGTAAATAATTTTTTTCTCGTATCTCGCACCTTTTTCGACATAGAAATGCTATCAAGTAGTGACTCGGATTTTATTCAGTAACTCATGCCTATTTTATTGTACCTAGACCTACCAGAGACTTTTATTCACTTTATATATATATATATATATATATATATATATATATATATATATATATATATATATATATATATATATATATATATATATATATATATATATATATATATATATATATATATATCCAAATAGGGTGGTTGAATTTAAAAGATGGATATAGTGGAATCGGTAACCTGAGACTTCTTTTACCGTTATGTTAATTTTATGAAGAACTTCAAAAATTTCAAATATAAATAGTTTTATTTAAATTTTTACAAACTACACATATTTCTCGTCAATTAATGTAAAACAATTTACTCTGGTCTTATCGTATAGATGCAAAGGTTTATCTGAAGTAATTGAACACAGTATTCTCTCTGACGATACATAACTCGATTTCAGAACATATACAATGTTTTTAGTTATAACAGAAAAAACATTTTACACAATATCCGCAACTCAGTTCATGTTTTAATTTAAAAAGAAATCTTTTGAGTCATAATATTTTACGTTGTGTTACTATTGAACTTAATTAATAACGATTTAATACTTGTGTAACGTATTAAGTAAGTCATAATCAGGGCTCCACAATTTATACTTATAACTTCATACTCAGAAAGCAATTTCATTTTATAAAATAGAATTTTTTGTAAAAATAATAAATGCAATGCATTTAGTTAACTTCTTTCGGTATTTTTAATTAGACAAAATAATAATAACTGTAGTTTATTAAATCATTTCAATTATTTTTCAAGTTTTTTTATTTACTTTTCATATTATCTTCATTTGGAATAAAGATGTAATTGTACTGTATTTTAATTTATTAAAGAAAGATGTTTCAACTATTTAAAAATTTATCGTTTGTTGAAAAAAGTGTCTGTCTGAGAGTTTTTGTAAGAAGTCCTTTATTCCAATATAAAATTCAAATAAAACACACACATTTTAATACAAATTTCAAAGAAAGCTTCACAAATATTTCCAGTTTAAATAAAGTCTTTACTCATCTTTTGGTACAGTGTTTAGTTTTGAAAAACTGTAATTTTTATTCCAAATTTGAAACTTATTTATTTTCAAATTAATAAAGTATTGTTTAATCACAAAATTAAAATAAAATGTAGGCGCAGCTGTCTCCTTTTATTCCAACATTAGCTACAATTTTTATTTATTTTTTATTACGAAAAAAAAATTTAGAATATGAACATAATGGCTCACGAATCATTTGAGATTCAGATTAAATAAGAATTTTATCGATTTTTATAACCGTCGTTTGCAGAGATGACTTGCGATCGTTTGGTTTTATTATCCCATTGAAGTCATGAAAGAGATTTATTAAACTTTTTTCTCTCTCTTTTTAATCTTACTTTTTTCACCAAAGGTTGATGATATTTTGAATGAATGTCTTTTCTTCAAGGTTATGTAGATGTTCCAAGCTTTTATAAACCGGCAGGTGGTATGCGAGGAATTTCTTGAGCAACTTCACTCCATTGTTGTTGGGGTAAAACGGACAAAATGGTGATATTTCTTTTCTTAAGAATTTTGCTTTGATATATTTTACTTGCATGCACAAATAACTATTTAGTGGTAAAGTTTTTTAAGATTATTTTTAAACACTGAAACTTTTATAGCTTGGAATTTTCGTACAAAGAGAATTTTCAGGGTAAATTTTATACTAACACTGAAATAAAGAAACAATACTGTATTAAAAAAACAAAATTTCATATTTTTATTTTTGGTTATCTAATGTATTGAACTTGACATGTAAATTAATTTAAATATCCAATCCATGTTACTAAAGAATATTATTGTTTAAACATTAAAAAAAGTCCACAGAAGAAAAGAAGTATGATGGTTCTTTTGTCATGCTTTTAAAATATAAAGAAATTCACTTAAAATTATTTTCTAACCTTCTCTATCAAACAAGGATTATTAGTTTTTTTCTATTTTAATATGTAAGGGGAAAATATTATAACCTATCAATTTGTTAAATTATTTGACTTTTATTTAGAACTTTGATGTTATGTTTCAGAGACTTATGACTCAGTTTCATGTAAGAGAGTTTACAAATAATAACTGAAACTAGTATTAAATTCATGTATTTCAAATAATTATGCTTTTAAACGTTTACTAATAATACCTTTAAAACAATATAAAAATCATGGGTGATTATTCTTATATCCTGTATAACTTACGAGAGAAAAGTTATTTTATTGACTGAAATTGAAAGAGGAGTAAATAAATTGAGAAAAAAATCATGCTTTTGAATTTGTGAATAAATTTGTGTTAACGTCAACATACCTGATATATGTTTTAACAATCACTAACAAATGTTACGGGAAAAAATATGTATTATACATATTACTACTCTATTATTATAATATACGTATTAGTAGTAAGTAATATGTAATTAAGTTTCGACTAGTTAAATTAAGCCTATAAAATACCATAAACGACAATTAAAAATCAAATTTATTACAATAAAAGATAGTTAAAATAGCTAGGGGGAAATTTTTTCAATGAACAATTGTTTGACAAAAACATTTATCATTTTTTAGGTATTTAAAACTAAATTTATTTGATTTAATTTTTAAATCAATTTAAAATGATGTATTAAATAAAAAAAACCAGAGCATTTTCAGTTAAAAATTTCTACTTTCTGTATCTAAAATCAAAACAACATTTTACCAGTGAAAATTTAGGTAAGCATCACCTACGATTTAATCGTGGAAATTCGGCACTTTTTATAAATAAAATGATATGTCTTTTTCTTCTTTAAAATTAAAGGTAGTTTTAAAACGCTCCTTTATCTAGTTAAGAGTAGTCATATTGAATAATGGAAAAGTCCGCAAAATTTATCATCAGAGACAGATTAAACTAACTTCGAGACAACCATTCCGATCAGCTCTTTTACTTGAAATTAGAAACTGCTTATCTGACTCTCGAAGTTTCGGGACCAGCAACCTGGAGTCCAATTTCCAAGAACTTGGGTTGCCGATAATGGACGCAATTAACTGGAGGTTCATCCACAGCATCGCATTTAATCAAGCGGAAATATAAATTTCCTGGGGAAAAGGCCTGTCGCTCATGCGTAATGATCTTGCATGTTCCAATGAATACTTTTTGGTAAAGAAAGGCCTTACAAAAGCGTTCAGACTTTCGCCTTTACATCCTAATCTGACACTGTATTCATTACCTTATGTGCTTTGATGAGATTTTTTGTAACTGATGTAGTCATACCTTTTTTCCCATAGATTTGTTGAATTCATTGGATCCATTTTTAGCAAAATGTGATGAAACAAATGAATGTTATCTCAATCCGTAGATTTTGAAAGAGTGGGTTGATTTATTTCTCGGAAATAAACAAACTGTATTTTAATTTAAGCGATTGCTTAGATGGAAAATATTGCTTATAAATGTTTGGATTCTTCAGTTTAAAATTATAAGAGCTTAATCACTTATTTTAGTTATACATTACTATTCTTTTTTAAATTATTCATTTCTGTGGATAGAGTTTTCTGACATTGTAAATGTTATTTATGCAAAAACTAAAATAAAATTAAGAACATCGTCTCATATTTTGTGAGAAATAATCAAAACTTAAATTATTTTTATAAAACTTACTAATTTGTACTATTTATAATTTTAATCAACCTTAAATGCTGAATATCTCTAAATCTCAATTATTGATTTTGTTATTCATCTATGTGGATATAAATCACAGTTCACATTCACCCGAAAAATATTTTGTGGGCTTCTAAAAACCGCATGCCTTGTTTGCTGAGCATTAAGCTCTGATATTTAGAGCAACAGTTAATGAGTTCGATTCCTACCAATGTGGATGTTTCGAATGATTCGAAATTCGCTTTAAACTCCAGGTCTCATTTGAATTAACTGGCGCAGCTTGTCCTTACTTAGACCTTGCGCCATTAAAACCAACCAACCCATTTGAATTAAATCTAGTGTATAAACGGTAACTGTAAAACAGCAACACCAAACTTTTATTCACATTGTACTGTAAAATCTTTTTCAGTTTTAATTTTATAATATCGTAAGCATTGTCTTAAATAGTTTTCTTTGTTATTTTATTGGAATATTATAACATTTTTAAGTTTGAAAACATGTTAGTTTGAATAATTAAAAAAATATATTTTACGAAATAAGTGGATTAAAGGAAATCATTCTTTGTGATGAAGAAAGAAGGGAAATTAAAATACTAGTTTCTAAAAAGCAACAAATCAAAAAATTTTGAATAAAGGTTTGTAAGTAAAAGAGCTTTATATAAAGTCAAAATTCCTTATATTATAGAATAACAATATTCTTCACTAAATGTTTTTCGCAAAGAAAACGGTTTTTTCTGCATAGAAAAATCTTTTCAGAAGTCTTGCAATTGTGTCTTAAAGGAACTTGGTTTTAAAAAGAAAATAAATATATTTTTGAATAATATCTCTTTACGTTTATGTATCTCTTTTGCACACAAAAAAACAAATTTTCTTTTAAAAATGAAAATAAAATTTATGGAAAGCGTACCTACTTTGTCTTAGCTGATTTTACTCACGTACAATATAAATCAGGGAAATATATTTTGATTTTGGATTTGTGTGTGAAAAATAAACAAAATTAATCTTAATGCAGTTTAAGCGATTTTCAAGATCTATTTTTTATTTACCAAAAAATTTTTTTCCAATTTATTTGCTTTAAAAAAGATTTTCACTGTTTATTTTTCTAAAAAAAAATCAGATTTTCCTGATTTATATTTTTTATGACAAAAATGAAATATGTTTTGTTTTTAAAGCTAATATTTTAAAGATATTTACGCGAACAGGAAAAAACGTCTCATTTTATAAGATAGATGCCAAAATATATTTTTCTCGTTATTTTCTTTTACATATTCGCGGCAAAATTTTATTCGGGGACTGTCATTTTTTGTTTTTACCTATTCTAATGCTTTATTTGGCAATCGAAGTATAAGGAGATATTTTTATGTATCTCAAGTGGGATCAGTAAATTCAGATAGAATAAATGTAGTAACAAGAAGCTTTCTGGGAAAAGAAACAACTGAATAGCGATGTTTATAAGCTTATAAATAAAGAATATTTGCTCGTAGTTGTGTAATATCACTCTACCTCCAATACTTATTGTGTCTATATGAGAAGAATATCTAACAGTAAGAGACAAACATTCGGAAATTCTTTTAAATTCGTCAGTATTATTTAATTTCTTAAACCAATTTTCTTCTGTTAAATAAAAACGCTTATTAACTGTAAAACATTTTAAAGCTTTTTTTGTTTATCTCCGAAAATAAAATGCATTCAGCGTTAGGTAATTTTTTAATAAACCAAAATTATTCAATAAAAAGTAAATTTTAAATTATGAACAAATATCATATTAGCGATTACACTGAAAATACCTAGAAATGTTTATTAAATTTAATTAAATCTTTATTATTATTTTTATAATCTTGTACACGATTAAACTTTTTTAAGAATAGGAATTTATTATCAATTGAGACTTTCAGTTTTTTACCATCCTCTTAAATTGCTTTTTAATATTTTGAGAATTCCATTTCTTAATATTTGTAATTAAGGTACTTTAACCACATTAACATTTTCCGCCAATTTTATTTGTATTTTATAATCGGTATTATTCATTATTATTATAATTAGATTATATATTTACATTTGAATTAAAACATTTTTAATTATACAATTATAAGTTTTCATAATATTTATAACATTTGTATATTTCAATTATTTTTATTTAATAAATTTTTAACATTAATTATTAATCTTTTAACTTATTAATTTAAATTTATAATTCTGATTCTGAGTGCATAAAAGGGCTACATGTAAATTAATTTTAGGTGATCTTTGAATTAAATTAATATTAATCATATGAAAAAATAATTTACCAAGGAAATGAATTTGTATTTTTTTAAGTTTTATTAATGGTTTGATTGATTTTTAAAAATGGTTCTTTTAAATATAAACCTAGTTTTCACTTGTGTGTGTAACTATGATATGAATGATAAAATTAAGAATTCATTTGAATGTTTTTCTTATTATTTATTTCATTTCGCAATACCTGCAAGCCAGTACTGTAAATACAAAAACATTTTTTACTACCAAAAAGTAATTCCTTTATTTCTGATCTCCGCTACAAAATCAAACGAATTAACGTGACCTTGGTTCAATTTGGCTAAACAGAGATAAAAAGTTATTTCTAAGCAATTTTATTTTACAAATTCCATTCGTAATAATCAAATAGCTATAATGAATCTTTATTGAATTAACTATACTAAACTAAATAATAATTCATGAAATGAATTTACCTTCCACAAATATTTACCATTTTCAATACAAATATAGTTTGAAGTATTAATGTATGAATGTGAGAGAGATAAGATATATTGATAGAAACTCATTAAAATAGTGCTAAGATGAAAGCTATCGAAACTTTGCCCGTAAACTTTTCGAAAATAATTTAATTTACTTGATAGTATTTGAATTTTATTCCTATGTATTAATGTTCAAAGGGCAATTACTTTTCATTGGCTAGTCATCACAATTAAATTTAATTCCCTTTTCTTTTTGTACCATTTAATAATATCACAATTGATGGCTTTTTGAAAATTACCAGTTACATTTCTATTGTGTTAAGGATATCTATTTTTTAGTTCGAGCCTGTGGAACGCTACATTTCAGCAATGCACGTCCACCAATTTTGTACCGCTCTTCTTACACACAGAAAATGTCCAAATTGCTGTTGTCCTGGCCAGCAGATTCTCCAGCACTCTCAGCAAATGGAATCGTCTGGTCAATTCTTGACAAAGGACTAACTAGTCAACATCCGCAATCCACTACGGTCCATTAGTTGTACCATTATGTTGAAATTACATTAACAACTGTACTTAACATGCAATCCAATTTCTATTTGACTGAATGATTAAACTTATAAAAACTGTTATTGATCCCAGGTGTAATTGTTCAAAATAGTAATTTATCAGAATAAATTATTTAAATTTTTTTAAATTTAATTATTTGTTTTCTGTTGAAGGATATATCTGTTCAATAAATTTCATTTTGTTATTTATTCCTATTGTAATAATTTTAATAGACGGTAGTACATACACACACACACACACACACACACTACACACACACACACACACACACACACACACACACATACACACACACACACATATATATATATACATACACTATATATATATATATATATATATATATATATGTGTATATATATGTATATATATAGGTATATATATATATCATAATATCTGTGTATGTATTAATTTAATATCTGTGTAGACTATTTTCTATAGATTCTATAGAGATTGATATATTTTGTATTTTTTGGTCCAATTGTGATTTCCGTTAGTATTTGTCTTCCAAAATCATAAATATTAATTCTTAGAAATTTATAAAACTTAATGGATTCAAATCTTTTTACATATTTATAACTCAATTTTTCAACACATTATTCATTCACATTTTATTAGTAGAATAAATTATGATAAAAGTGCAATCATAAATAAAACTATGCAACTGAATCCTTCTATTTCCGGTAATTCTCTTTCTTTCTAAAAAAATAATTGAAATTGATTTTGATAGAATCATTTAATTAGTTTGATTAATATCTTGGAATTTACAGAAAAGAGAGATACATTAATCTTGCATAATGATTCTCTAATATTCAAAGGAATTTATTTCTGAAAGTAAAAGTAATTTTCAAAAATGGCCTCGCTTTGATTTCGGTTATTATAATTGAACCTGATATTTCTTTACAATCTTATACTGAGATGATGAGAAATTTTCTTTAAAAATGAATTCGAATAAAAATTCTGATTTCTCCTTTTATATTTTTTGTTTCAGTTGTGAAAATTTAAGTTTTTATAAAAGATTCTGAAGACTGAATCATTTGGAATATGCTTAAATATTAATAAATGTTAAAGTTTATTGAAAATTGTTTCAGATTAATAAATAAGAATGTTTAAAAATTTTAAATTTATTCAAAAACAGTTTTAAAATATATTGTTAAAATGAAGGAAGATAAAAAAGTTAAAAAGACAAAATAAGAATTATATATTAAGAGATTTTATGTTAAGACAAAATCAGTTTAATATTTATTAAATTAAAACCTTTTAAAACTTGCTATACTTGATCAAACTAAATAGTATGAAAACATTTATACGTTAGAAGTTATTATAATATAAACATTATTAATAACTTTTGTCATCTAATAAGTTAAACTGGAGTACCCTTTTATCTTTATTTTAAATATTATGTGAAATATTACGCAAATTGTTATTCCAGGAAATATAACTTGAAATATTAAATAAAAATATACAGTAAATTATAGTAGATGTTTGCCAATTATTATGTTTTTACTTTGAAAAGTAAATGAATATTTTTTATTAGTGATTCTATGATATACTTCACTCTTTATCCATAAAAGTTATAAAAAAGATATAGGGAAAAGCATAGTATTATTGAAAGTTATTCAATTATGAAAACTTATCACAAAAACAACAAATATTCAAAATTACTCATTAAAGCAAGGATTTCATTAAAAATAATAAAATTAAATAAATATATTGCACTACTAAAAATTTCCTGCTAAAATACATAAAGTTTCCAAAATTAATAAATTTGTTTTATTAAATTAATAAATACATAAAATTTCCAAAATTAATAAGTATGTTTATCTTCATATCTACTTATACCAACGTCTATTCTTTTTCTTTTGTCGGTATCATACAAACTGAATTCATTTTAATTAAGTACCCTTAACAAATCAACAATAAGTTTACTATTTATACCGTAAGGAATTTTTTATAAATTGATTTATGAAAAGTGTTATTAAATTAATATCAATCCTGGTAAGCAAATTAATGCTCATGGAGAAAAGTTACCAATACTAAAAGAAGGAAGTGTAAATTTTCTAATTACAAATTTAAATTTAAAACTTATCTAAGTTATTCTAAAATTCTAAATACCTGAAATTGATTTGTCTGAGAATTGTTTAGCCAGAATGATGAATAACTGAAAGCAGGCATTGTAATTAATATTGAAACTTTGTACTAAGATCATGAAGATACGTTCAACGAAAAATAAAGAGAATATAGTTTTCAAGTAATCTTTGCCCTTATGCAGTCAAACACTAGAAAAGAAAACAAAAAGCGGATAAATTTAAAAGTAGTTTAATTTTTTGAATAAACATTTTAGTTTTAAACAAAAAAAAATTTTGCCTATCATTTTTCCAAAAGGAAATGTTTAACAACTTTATATTATATATATATATATATATATATATATATATATATATATATATATATATATATATATATATATATATATATATATATATATATATCTTAAGCATTTTTTTTACTAAACAACACATTTAATACCACATATTTATCAACATTTAATACAGTATGGGAATACTTCAATATTTTAATTTGAAGACATTTTTAAAATTTCAAATTTGATTAGTTAAATTTTTAACATGTTCACTAAATTTTATATAAATTATCTTAGTCATTTTTGTTGCTTTGATTTATCTTGTAATTATTCAGATAAAGTTTTTATTCAATTCATCAAAATTATATTTAGAATCATTCTTAGCAGGCATTCTAAAATCATTTTTATTGTGAAATTTGAATAAAAATCTTTAGATATTTTTTGTTGGAAATTCAAAATATTTCGTTAATATAAATATAACTAAGAATTTTAAATATCTTCACAAATACAAGGATATTTTCTTTGGTAATTTATTGCAAATTACTCAACAATAATTCCAGAAGAATTCTTAATTTTCATATATTCTACTTAGTAAAAAACAATGCAAGACAATGGAATGCAGCAAATGAATGGTTTTGCAAAATCTATATTAGCAAAACTATTCGTAGTTAATAATAAAAACAAAATAAATGCTCTAAAACAAGAAATTCCATTAAAAATTTATCTTAAATTATTAATTAAATCAAAGTTATTTAAACATATGAAGAAAAAAAAATAAATTTAAAACACTCCACAGAAATTATTTAGGGAGTTTTTACCGTATTTACTTTTTAAAATTATACTTAATAATTTCAAGCGAACAATCATTTTTAAACTGTTTTAAAAAAATCAAAGTTAAAAGGAAAAAGAATAGAAAATTTTGGGATTCAATAAGAATAAAATTAAAGATAAAAATATTTTTTATTCTTTCACAAGAATAAAAAAATATTTCTCTCTTTTATTTCTTAATGCTTTCATGCTCATATTTCCTTTATTTTTACCATTTTTTCTTATATCCTACCACTTTATTGCGAAAAGAAAGTATATAAAGAGACATTTTTACGATCTTTTACGTATCCTTAGTGGCATCAGCAAATTCCATATTCGATACAATAAATATATCAACAGGGAGAGTTCTGAAAAGGGAAACAATCCAGTTAAGTTAGTTGTAAGCTCCTACATAGCAAATATATTCGCTTTTGTAGCATACTTTTGTGTTAGTATCATTGAAATATTATGAAGAAGAAAACATTGTTGCACTATACAGCCAATGATATTTTTATAATAAAGAAATTGCAATCAACATATCCAATTTTTATAATTAGAGTTTCCACGCACTAAAAAGCAATACAAATTTGCATACATATGCATAAACTTGTACTTATAAAAATCTATAAATATTTATGTGGTATGGTTTTCATGTATTTAATGTTTCTTTAATTTTAATGTCACAAATCATTAAAACAAATATTACATTTACAAAATTATGTCACATAATCTCAAAAATCTTTGATTGTAATGAAATATGAGTTGCTTGATAATTGAAAATTTATGAGGAAATTTAATTGAAAGTTTAAAAAATTATTTTAAGAAATTTTATTTGTATGCTAGAATGGCTTTTCCCATAAAAAATTGTTAGCATTCCTATTTATTTAATTTTATTTGATAACCAAAAAGATTTTGTGGGATAGTTTGTAGCAAGAATAATCATTCCATGAAATTTTACTAATATTTCCAAGTCTATCAATAGTTAATTTCTTTGATTTAACCATTTTGTGAATATTTGCATAGATTTCGAAGGATATGAAATAACATATTTTCCAGATGAAATAGTTAAATTCAACCAATAAAACAAAACAATGTGATAGCATTGTCCATTAAATCTTGGTTATAAATTTATTGCTTCTTGAAGGATTTTTGTCATGTTATTTCTTTTACAATCAGGATTTAACTTAAATTAAACAATTATGGCTTCATTATGGAAAGGTTTTCTGAAAAACAGTTACTCATTTTATGTATACATATAATATGATATGTTTGCTAGTATAAATAAAAATTCAAAACATGGCTTAAAATGTTTCATTTCGTTATTATTAAGAATATTCGCTATATTTTAAAAATATTATAAAATGTTTTCACAATTAAAAATATCGTGAAAAATTTTTTAATTTTCAAATTTGGTGAAAATAGACATCACTGGATCAAGCACTAATTTTTAAGATTTTGTTTCTTAGACATCAGTTTTATAAAAGATTATTATACTTTTTATTAAATATTTCATCACGATAGGTTGAATAATGAATTTTATATTTTTATATTTTTGTGGTAACTTTTATGTTTATCAAAGTTTTCAATATATTAAATGTTCATTGTTACTTTAAATAATTATTAATATATATGTACATTTCAACTATATGTATATCTCTATTTTAATCAACGTTCATTAAAAAATCATTTCTAAATAGAATTTAAAATATAAATTTCAATGCTTTTTAATTTTCAAAAAATAAGTAATTAATATTTTATAAGTTTTTTGATAAAATATACAAATAAAAGCGTTTTTTAATAAGTGTTTTAGATTTGATTAAGATTTAACAATTTTCAGATAACAAGATGTAACGCTAATTTAAGTATCTCACTAAAATTGACCCTTGAAAAATCTGTTATTAACATATTTTCAAAATGATATTATATTCAACAAAACTATTCTTGATTAATACCACATGCAAAACTTTTACCATTTCAGCTTATATTTAATTGATACTTAACTTCTCGGATTTCATAATGTCTTGTTTTAAAGGATATAAAATATATGATTGTGTGTGAGAGAGAGAGAGAAATTAGTTACAAGAAAATTTCTTTAGCCAACAAAATTTTATTGCAATAGTTTGAAACCTCATATTTCTAAAAATATCACGTTTCTTTTATTTATTTCCGTAAAAAAGAATTTAATGAAATAATATTTCTTTTTTTCTCTCTTTAAGAAAAAAATTCTAAAATTAAACATTTTGGAATTTTAATAGAGAAAATATCATTTTGATTGCTATTTTGAAGTACTTAATTCAGAAATAAATATTTTAATTTATAAAATATCGTAGGATATCGACTTCAACTTTACAATGAATAATTAGTGCTCATACCAAATGCGTCTTAAAATGCGTTAAAGATTATAATTGATAGCACATTGTTGGTCTCCAGTGCGAAGTAAGTAATAAATTATAACTGAGTTTCACGATATTAAAGTTCACGATGTTATTCGACACAAAACGGTGTGGAATGCATTTCTATGAATTGCATCCAGGTAATATTTTGTAAATTTTGATAAATATGTAATTAACCAACATGAAATTTTGCACATCATATCAAAGAGTTAGTTTGATTGGAGGAGTTTGATTCTTTTTGGAGTTACAAATTAAAAAGTAATAGTCAATTTAATGATGATACAAATCCTAATGTAATGTATACTTTGCATTAGACTAATTCATTTCTTAGGTAAATTAACGATTGAAAAAATTCATTTCCGTATTTATTCCTTTATTGTTTATCTTCAATTAAAATTTATATTTCTTTTTAATATTTCATTTCAAATTTTAGTTGTTATTTAAGTATTATTTAAATATAATTTTAAATATATATTATGTACGTAAATTCTCTCAATCGCAGGATAGAAATCAAACAAAAACAGTAAAACAAAAGGGATAAATCATATATTTTTAAATTATATTTATATTTAAAAGAATTTGCTATTAAAATAATATTCTTAAGATATTAAATAAGAGAAATTCAGAAATGCAAGCTAAAGGAAAGGGAACTAGACACTATAATTTGTTCGAGAAAGAATGATTGTAAAAGACTGCGCTGTCTGATTCTATAAATATATAGCACTCGTGCATTTTGAAAGTCAAATATCCTTTTTGTCAGCTTCCTGGAAAGCATCCAAACCTTTTAAATTTATTAAAAGTATTTTATGAAAAAGTTAACTATAATGATTAATGAAGGAAAGGTTTTCTTTATTCCTAAAAGGGTTATAATTCTGATTTAATATATATTCCATTGTTTTAAAACGAATCTATGGTTTTTAATTTCATATTGATAATTATTCTCATGTATCTTTATTAGAAAATGGGTTGTAAGCCAAAAGAAGAATGCATATAAATCAATATTATTTTCACTTATTTTCAATGTACACCTATTCTGGCCCCAGAAAGTAACATAACAATTGTAAAACAAAGCACTACTCAAAATAGTTTAGACAGTAATTTTATTTGCAAATTGAATCCCTGCAAAATTGCCATAATAGCATCTGATTATTTACATTTAATGAACATTGATAGCGAATGTTTTGATTTTCAAGCCTATTAATATGAGTTCAAATAATAAGGAAAAAACATTCATGTTAATTTGTGTGGAAAACTCTTTCTATTCAAGACAAAAATTAATTTCATACGTTTTCTTAAGATTAAACACTGGACATCAGTAACAGCAGCCTATCTCTAATACATAAATAAAAATGTCCAAACTTTATACATTATATTTTATGCAAATATTTAACACTTTACTTTATACATTATATTAAAAAAATGTTTGTACATTATATTTTATTTATAAATCCTTATACTGTGACCATTGCTATTTAAAATTAATTCAAGTCCTCCTTGTGTATGAAAAGAGATCATTCAGTCACTATGCAAAATATATAAGAAATTGCTTAGTAATAAGTTTCTAAAAAGCCAATAAAAACATCATCATTTATGGCTATTAATAATTAATGGCAATATCACTAAAATGATAAATTATTACTCATCATTTTATTAGTTATGGCATTATTATTATATTTTATTAATACTACATTATCATTAATAAAATGATATATTTTTTCCTTCAAAGAAAATATTTTAATCACTTTATATTGATTTAAAAATGTGAGGCGTTTTTCTTGAATGTAGATTAAAAAGTACGGCTAACATTAATATTTCTTTACAGTTTATATAAATGTAATATAACAGAATATTTTTTCTTATATTTATAAGTAATATTTCCTAATCGCATTTCAATTAGTCATTTTCACAGTGTATAAATGCATGTAGAGTATGCAAGCATATATGAATTTTATCCATTGCTAAATTTTACAAATTTAAAATTGTTGAGTATACTTTTAGTCATATTTAAAAGACTCACATAAACGCCTGTTTATTTTGGAACAACTCTTTTCATTTATATTAAAGAGTAAAAAATATTTATTGTATTTATCTCAAAATTTCAAACCTTCCTTTATTATTATTTTGAATAAGTTTAAATTTTTGTTCTGATATGACTTAAGCCTCTTAAGATATAAAACAAGGAATTACAGGGATGTTTGGAACTAAAAATGAAATTGCATCAAATAACTTAGCTAGCTTGAGTATTCACATGTTTGTGATTTCAAAACTTTTGTTTGTATTAATTTCAGATTATAATTTTGCGGGATCTATTTATAAAAAAATATCATTAAATTCTGTTAGAAAACTTGAAAAAAAAATTTCGGCGATGTTACAACTAGGTTATTTTTCCTTGAATCTTTTATACCAATGAAAAATATTCCAGATTTAGGAATCCATCTATTACTTGCCAGTGCTGTCCACTTTTCCCATGATACTTTGGCTATGGCATTCCATTCAATCTCTGAAAGGTTTCATTTTATATAGCTATTTCTACTAGTTTATCTTACATGTCTAGGACTGAAATATCTTGTTGGTTGCTCTATCTTGACACTATGTTTGTACTCTTCCATCAGATTCATTTGAAGGATTTGCGTTCTTAAATCTCTTCTGTTTTTATCAGGATTCTACTTACCTTCTTTTTTTTAGATTTTTTTCTCGTCACTTTATTAATGGTTTTCAATATTTTTAATAAAAATAATAATATTTTTAATGTATAGAAAGATATTTCCTAGTTTTTTTTTAATATTAATAAGCCGATGTTTTGTGTGTGAGGTGACTTTTAATCTCTTTAAATTTTCGTATTCTTTTTTTGCAACTCAATTATCTATGAGATTTGAAATTTCTACTTTAGAAATTTTTGTCTACATTTTTATTTTGAGAACAGAATTTTTGTTACACAATGTTCTTTATCCATATTTTCATACAGTTTTCTTTTTTTTTCGACAGCATTTTGTGTTTTTTCACTATCTTGTGAATTTGTTTAGAAAATTCCAGTTGTAGTTAGCTGTTTTCCTAATAACAGCAAAATATTACAAAATAGTTTTCAAACATTGTAAAACTTGTAACTAGTAAAAAACTATAAAAAGTATAGAAAAAAACCTTTGAAATTAAGTTTACTAAAAAATAAATACCAAAGTAATGCTCTATAAATTTGTCATCTTTGTTTCAAAATAACTTCTTTTAATTTTGGGTTTTTAATTTTAGTCTATTTTTGCACTTCGGATTCCTTTTTTTAAATTGTCATGCGATACCATCAAGATCCTTTACAGTAAAATATTCTTCGAAACTATCATGGTAACATATTAAATAAGTAAAGCTTTAGCTATGGTTTAGTAAATAATAAGTTCAATCTTAGATATTTTAAATATTACATAAAATATATACAATTATATGCTTTAAGAATTGCTGAAAATTGTTTTTATTTTTAAATATTTCCATTTTTTCACTATGTATACCTCATAGCTTCACTTTCTTCCATTTCTTTCTTTGAGTGGAAATTAACAAGTCATTTGTTCTGCCTTAGATAGCCAAGTTTAATTTTTATTTCTCTATGTTAACACAGTTTTTTCAAGGAGTAACTCAGCACCCATGTTCAGTTGCTCAACAATGTCTGGTATCTAACGATGGTCTTCTTAACAAGAACGCGGTTCTATCATAAGTTCATTTAATGAACAATCGAAAGCAGTTATAAAACTTTTTAAGGTTCCATTCACATTAAAGCCATACAAAGTTCTTAGATTTAAGCTTTATAAATATGTCGCAAAAAAGAAACCTTCAAACTTATAAAATGCACGCCCCGATGGATGTGTATAAGACAGAAGTGGAACATCCATCTGCCATTGTTCAAGACTGTTTGTAATCAAACATGAGACCTTTCATTTTGAAGGATTCTATCATATTAATATTGTAAAATATTATATCTCTCGAAAATTATTCACTAGCCTTTATCTCTTTTATTATTTTATTGAAAAGTTTGAACCAACTGATAAAAATTTTCATATTTAACAGAAATTGTACCATACACTAAGAAACATTTAAAAGTGAAAAAACTCCAGTTTCTTAATTTAATTTTATTATTTAGAAATGAATTGACATGTAAGTTCATATTTATGCATATATGATTTTAATATATGTCCATTGTAACAAGCATTAAAAAACTGATCAAAGAGTACAAACTGAACCATATGTTTAAGAAATTAAATTACACCAACATGAAACATTTAACATTTTTATGAAGATCAAACGTCGAGACCAGTACCTAAATTAATCCTTTCACATCTAAATTTGACCGGATGGAAACCTAAGAAGCTTAGATGACAATCACTTAATGCATATGGTTATGCTGACACAGCGATAATTTTGATTAGATCAAAAGAGTTCAGGTAAGATTAATTCTCCTATTAATGTACTTCTGCAAGTTTAAGCCATGCGTTTGTCCACAAGGAATAAAAGAACTACAAATGCATTTCCATTGATTTAAGATTTCCAACAATTTGTATTTGAATGCAAAGAATATAAGTAGATTGTATTTACTATTCTAATTAAGTATTTACAATACATGTGGATGCTTTGTTTCAATTTTTTTAAGTAAAGCACTTTAATTCTATTGTTATAAGCATCTCTAACCTTAATTCTTAAATTTTTCATTGTGCATCATCCACTGTTACCTTAATGTAACAAATATAATTTAACAAATTTAGATTACAACACATGTAAAAAAAACTGTTTTTGTTGCAATACTGTTCTTTAATTCAAGAATTTCTTTTCATGTCTTGTATTAAATAAATCGTAACACTCTTAATGTAAAACTTAGTTAATATAAAAAATTCGTTATATTAATTAATAAAAAATATCATTTAAAAATAGAAAGAATTATAAGCACATTAATTAAACCAAAAAATTAATCCTATACATAAAATTATGAGAATTGTGCTAAGTAAAACAATATAAAAGGCTTTAAAAAATAAAAGTTCAACTGATAGACAATTGGAAACATTTTGCTGTTAAACACTCAATCCCTGGTTATATAAAAAAGTTGATCAGAACTGAATTCCTTTTATTAAGAATAATTCGAAATGTTTACAGGAAATAAAATCATTATTGTTTGATGAAAATAAAAATTGGAAATTAATAATACGAGAATAAAAATGGAGCGAATTTTTGTTTTCAATCAAACCATTAATATCATTTAAATAAATAATTGCAGTAATTAATAAAACATAAATATTTCAATAGCAATAGAAGAAATAATGGAAATAATAAAGTATATAAATTGTAGAGATAATAAATTTGATGAAATACACTATAAAACTGATTATATTAGGTTGTGTTTTCATCTTAATTCTTAAGTTATAAATTATATATATATACATATATATATATATATATATATATATATATATATATATATATATATATATATATATATATATATATATATATATATATATATATATATATATATATATATATATATATATATTAGTTGCATAAGAATTAAGTATTATAGAAATGTAATTACGTTATATCTGTAACCAGAAAAGTCTCATTTTAATGGACATAAATAAAAAAATCATCAGATGAGTACATTATTATAATCAGTCATATTGTTGTGTCATTTACTACGTTATTCAATTAAAATGAAATATATAACCAATTTTTCCTCCTTGAAAGTTTTATACGAGATCCATAATTAAACTGGATATCTTAATTAAAATTCCGGAATGTTAGTCTTTCATTATTGTAACAACGGTTTAAGGAATATTCTCTCTACAGAAAGAATATTCCTTTATTTACAAGGATGATAATCATTAGAAGAAATTTATGTACATAATTTAGAAGAAAAAACACGGTGTAATTTTGCCTCGGCTTAAGCCGCGTATGATATATTCTTATTTGTGTAAACAGATATGTCGTTTACCGTTATGTAAGAGCATATGAAAATACTTACACTTTCACCAATGAAAACAATAAAAAATAGTCATAATATATTTTCTTTTAAAATGTTTGGTGTTTAAAATTTCCTGATTTCGTTATTGCTCTTAAAAATAAATATGTTTAAATTTAAAATCAAATTGTAGTTTTGAATATAACTATATATTTAATCTATAATTTAAAAATAACAAATGTATGATAGAACAGAAAAATGTTTTGAACTAGATATTTGCTTATTTTAATGCAATAATTCTTTATTGACAATAACATCCATTGACACATATATAAATGTGTACAAATAATGTCAACATAATATTCATTGGATGAATTACGCATTAAATTCCTCAACTTCACTATACAAAAGATACGATTTTCCTGCCACTGTTCTTAAGAATTTCTTATATATACAAATGAACATAAATCTTAATCTCTAAATGTCAAGAAAGCTAGATCATATAAGTAAAAAAATGGAAATCTGAAAAAAATAATTAATTAATTTTCTGTAAATTCTATAAATTTTACTGTGACGCTCAATTAAAATTGGACCACGAATTTATGACACATTATTTTAGCAAACAAATATTTATAATCTTTTAAGATTTCATGGAACACAAAATAAATTTAAATAAAATTTTTATAAACGAAAACACGCACTTCTAGCATTCTCCACAGTCCTGTCATTCTTCTCTTTAAGAATTAAAAAGATCAGACTCCGTTTCTCTCAACTATTTTAAATCTTATTTCGCTGTGTCTCTGCAGCGCCATCTCACGAACGTCAAAATTATCATAATTACAATTCTGAATTTCATTTTAATATTAAATGCCATTCTAAATTTCATTTTAATATAAATAATGATTCTATTATTATTATAAAAATATTCCATTTATTTTTGAAAAATAAAACTTTACTAGAAAATATTAATTTAATTCAAAATTTCTGCCTTTCATATATAACAGATATTTTATAGAATACATTCAAGAATTCTATAAAATGTTTGCTATCGTCAAATGAATAAAATGTTCGGTATCAAACAGATTAATTCTAAAATTAACGCAATTAATTTTCTATTATTTCTAATTATTTCGCAATTAATTAATATAATCTTTTGTTTTTGCTTGATATTTATTCATTTTAGTTTAAAATGCAATGTTAAGAAATTTATAAGGAACTGCATTAATTATACTTACAAAATTGTGCGCATTTATTTTTGAATTTTCTCGTAACTAACGTCCGCCAATCTTAATTAAAATTTGTTGCTCTTTCTTTGTTTATATGATCAAGTTAATAGGTAACTTACTGGTATATATATTATTGAGAAAAACATGCCCCTTTGTAAATTTAAAAACTTAAAGATATTAATGAAGCTTTATTCAAATTAATTTGCTCTTTTTTTCTATAAAAAAACCGAGTATTTGCATGAATATTAATTAGAGCATTTTTTGTATTTGTATGATTGAATATTATCGTACTCCTGTTAAAAAAGAAATCAAAACAGTTTTAATTAATGATTGCTTGATTCAAGAAAGATGAACAATAAAATTTTAAATACATCAAAACCAAATTATTAATAGTTTCATCGGTAATTTCGATGTAATTTAACAAAAAATGAATTTTACGAATAATAAAATTATAATTTTTAATCTGAAAACACGAATTTAACTCTATATTATTTTACATAATCATGTTTGTCGGAAAAAAGGTTTCTTGGAAAATATCCAATATTATTTACATTCCTGCTTAAACCAGTTAATTACTTATTTAATAAAAAGCAGTAGAAAGTGATTTTAATATGCGTGACCACTAAATTTTAGGATGAATAAAAATATTCACACTAAACAAACTATTGATATCTAAATATTAAAAAAGGTATGCATGTTTGTTTAAAATGGGCCCCAGACAAACATTGTTTTACAAGCAATTAAAGAAAGGATATATTCTTTAATAAAAGTTACTGCTGGCAAAAAATTATTTTAATGTTTCTTTATGAATAAATTAAATAATATTGGCTGAATTATCATTAGGATATTAAATAAAATAATATGAAATTAATAAATATTTAAATTAAATTGAAAACATAAATACCCAAATTAAACAGAAAATTTCTATCAATTTTAAGTGCATTGCTGTTCTTTAAGCTCTTATTATTCAATTATCTAATTAAAATGGAATGAAATTTAACATAAGCAAAATTTTTTCTAACACTACAATGAATATAATGATAAAGATTCATGTTTCGAATAGAGCATAGGAGGTAATTTATATTAAAGATTAGAATCATTTGGAAAAAAATATTTTATACTTCAAAATGCTTTTTCTCTAGAAGATTTTTTGTTTCGTTTTGAAGCGAAAACTGTGGTCAAAAACATCCCGATTAAATATATTATACTCTTGAAGCATTCATTTTTTAGTTCATAGATAAATAAAACTTTGAAAGTAATTATTTATGTTTCAATTCTCCTTTATTTTAGTTTTTACTTTTAATCATTCATAAACGATAAATAAATTATCATTTTATCTTTTTAATCATTTTAAATTGTTATGTTAGTGAAAATGAAACATAACTATTTTGATTATTTAGGTGTTATTATAGTTTGTATCGTATATATATATATATATATATATATATATATATATATATATATATATATATATATATATATATATATATATATATATATATATATATATATATATATATATATATATATATTACATAGGGACGCATTCCACTCTGAGACGCAGAAAAGAGGAATTCCCATCTGACAGTGCTTGCCCAATACTTACAAAGGTGTTCGGAAAGAGAATGAATAATACCAAAAGTTTCACAATCATGTTAATTGTTTAGTGAAAACCTCAAAGCAACAGCTCGAAATGCCGCTCATTTGTGTCGTTGTGCATAGGTTGGATTCCCGTCCGCGAAGTTTATGTATATAATGGTCGGAATGCTGTTTTAACTTTTTAGGCCCAAATTTCATTAATACATGCATGCAAATTAATAACCGTTGAGTGATATCAAACCAATAAACTAAGAACGTAATGAATGACATTATGATTTATTATCCGATTGATTTGTGTTTCTATGCCAGAAAATGGCCTTATTCTTTTTATAAATGTTCCACTTCTGTCAGTCATGTCTAAAATATTTCTCAGAGAGTTTAATTTCCACCAGAAACCATTCTCCTTTTCACAACACTGCAACCTCGACTGAGGTGGTATGGAAAGGAGAGTTCTATCATGGATTTTATCCTTTCCATTAGAAAATGGTTCAGAATTAGTGTGCATTTGATGTTATATTACAATGTGACTTCTTGATATCATATAATCATATTTTACAATTTAAATACAGAACTTTTATATGATATAAATGCGTGTATAAATTGCTTCAAATATTGTTACCTTTACTAAGAGACAAACTTCCTTATAAGTCAAGTAGACCCTGATAAGAAATTCATTCTTGAAAACTGGCTACACTCTTACAACAATTAACAATAAAAATTAAATCAATTAGAAAAGGGACAGTTAAAATAACACTCTTAAAATATCCACATTAATGGAAAACATAAACTTGCAATACTATTTATTTTACATGCATAATTTATTTTTACATTTAATATCTTCTATGAAATAATTTCTCAGTTTTAAAAGACTTCACAATTAATACCAAGAATTGAACATGCAAACTTGAAAAGAAATTTCAGGAAATCAGAAAGTAAATACCGAGATTAGTTATCTAATTGGTATAATATTTATCCACAGTAAGTTTTTTGTGTTTTGTTCAGAATTAAAATAGATACTTCAAGTTTTCATAATTATCTATTTTATACAATCAAGGCTTGGCTTTTTATCCTTCTTTTAAACTTGGTTTTTGTTTAAATATGTTCCAAAGATCCCAATTTGACAGTATAAAACTGAAAAACATCCTAATAATAAAATTAAAGTAATTATTTTACAGAAATGTTTTACATAACCCATAACATTCATTATCACAACATAAACAATTATAATATTTCATGATTTTACTTCCATAAAAAATATTTTTGGCTTATAGATATAAAAATGAACATTGGTGAAGAAATGTTTTTCATCGAAGAAAAATTGTTTCAAAAGAAACTGCGTAGCATGAAAATTTTTCTTGACATTCCTGAAACTAAATCTTCTTTTTAAATGGATTTAAAATCAATACTTGAACTTTCACGTAGCCGGAGAATATTATAAGTTGAAACTGCGAAAGCTTTTGCGTTCCCAAATGGTATATTGCTGGAGGTCCGAGACATACATATGTATGTAAGGAAGAATACTAATAAAATCAATATGAAGGTCCATCGGAATTTCTTGGAAATTCTTACTAGTAATTTTACTGAAATGTTAAACATCCTAAGCATAAATTGAAAAGATAAATATTGTTTTGTAAAGAAAATTAATTTTGCTTTAACAATGCTGCATTTAATGTGGCGTGAATTTTATGGGCATCCAAATTAAAGTAGAAATCAGATAAAGGGAAAATTGGAAGCATAAAGATTGGATACCTAAAATAAAAAAGGTAAATACAAAGTAATAGTTGCGAAAGATGATCCATCGTTAATGAAAGTTAATCTGTTTATTTGCATACACAACCAAAATACATTAAATAACATTTTAATTTAAGTTCATATACATAGACAGAGTATGCTAATCAGTTTTAGGTACTTTTCCATTATACTTCTCCATAAGATCCTACAGAAATAGCATGTTTCGTACGGAGAAGCAAAAATAATGCAACGTAAATTCGATTATTTTAATGATTCAAAATTTTATTTTAAATCTAATATACACCATTAAAATTATTTTGTCCAAAAAGTGACTAAAAATTGATAAATAATGGTAAACAAACTAAATACTGAACAAAGCTAAAGCTAGTAGGTGCAAGAAATTGATTGCTTGGTGATACTTTTGTCAGTTAAAAGGAGTATTACAGTCACAAATCACCAAAGGCAAAAAATAGCCAAATACAGCAAATTTTAATTTTGTTTCACTGGAAATGGTATCATTACATTATACTTACCCAATCGATGGCGATTGCTAAACAATTTCTACCAGAAATAAATATTGGCGTTTAAATAAGTTTTGTCGATAAGTGATAATTATTTAGTTTATAAATTGTAAATATAATATGTTTATATTATTTTTTAGTTGTTTTTAAACACGTAAACCTTTTTAAACAAATGCAAAGGGAATATTTAAAGCAGTAATTTGCGATTTTTTTCTTTCGCGTTACGGTTTTTACAATGGAAAAGCTCCCAACTTTATTATATACACAATCAAAATATCTCAAATGTATTCATCTCTAGTTCTTAATTATTAATGTGATTAATGTGTAAAATCAGTGAAATAAAGTTTAGAAAGAAGAGTATTAGATTAAGAGTCCACCTCATAGCTTCAAAGAAAATCAAAACTGCGAGTAACTGACTTAAAATATGTCTCAAACCACTGCCAATATTCCAATCTATGACATTAATACAACATAATATGCCAAAGGAAATATTCAATTTTTCAAAGTAAAAGTAGGAAAAATTCATTGAATTACATTCAAATCTATGAGAAAGTTATCTTGTGGATAAATATTTTTTACGGCAGATTCAATTTTAAATTTAACCGAAGACTGCTCAATTGGTTCTTGGTAATGTGTTGCCATCAATAAGGTCTTCCAATTTAATGTTCTTACACAAGTTTGATACATAAGTATAAAAATGTATTATCGAATCTGGAGTCCATCTCATTCTTGAGCTTTATTTTAAAATCATGAAGTATATTCTTTATTTAGATGTTGGTGATTAAGTACAACAACATGTTGTAGAGTTAATCCATACAATACTGAGATCAAATTAAAAGATTTCATTAATTCTGCACATCTTCTATCATATCTAAAAATTGCTGTAAAACATTTTATAGGGCATATTCTCAGCTGTCTTTAAAACAATTTTAACAATTTTTTAAAACAATCCTGGGCTGTCATTCGGTACAAATTAGAAGTGAATTGACTACAGTAAATTTGAAAATGAAAATAAATTTTAGATTAGAGATATTGTAAGACACCATTTCCGTATTAAAATTGTAATCAAATATCAAAGATAAGTATAAAAAACATGCTGAAATAATATCGAATCTTAAAAAAAGATATTTTATAGATCAAACTATGATAAGTTAATTTGAGTATAAAGAGAGAGAGTATTTTGAAATTACTATTAATTTCAATATAGATAATTAATCATATGTTGAATACATATAAAAATTAAATTAGATTTATTCACCTAAAATAAATTTATTTATTATAAAGAAATTTCAAGGTTAAATATGTTGAAAAATAGTCTTTTTCAACATTTGACTTTGGTTTTAATTTGGGAAGCATTTGGCTGTGTTCAACCGCTTCTTACCCAGAAATAGGCAATAATAATACAAGAAATAAAATTTAACTCTATAACTAAAAGAAAATTTTTTAATATTGGTGTGAGCAGGGTATTATTCTCAAGATTTAAAAGAAATTGCTTACAAAAATTTCATTTATTAATTTAGAATTCGGATCAGATTTACTGCACCATCACTCTTGGCGCGTTTTTGGGGGGGCCAAATGTGGCGAACATTTTTACTGGAAACCCGGCTAACTAGTATTTTGGCAACCCTATTCGTCACTAATTTTTCATGAATATTTATCGTTTTAAATTCATTAATATAAAATTTAATCAAAAAATTTTATAAATAATTTAACATATCAACTTTATCATTTTACCATTGATGTTTGAAATCTATGCGTTTTTTGTTAATTTTGTAAAATTAGTTGAGCATATTGTTAGATACCAACAATGTATGAAATATTTGTCACTATTTCAGCCATTTTCCTCCCGCCGTTTTTCCGATCGGAAATTCGCCATGCGCCGTTGGCGACTTTTTGAAAATTTCACCAAGGGTGACCGTACGGTAAAATTTTGCCTAGAATTCTATTAATTAATGAAATCTTCAAAAATTTAAATCATCCTTGCCAATTTAAACTAACTCTCTAATGGATGTTTAGTCCTGACTTTTTCATTTTGCTTTTTCTTCTGTTTTACTGTAAACCTGTGAATGGCTTGAATCAATAGAAAACGGCTTCTCACACAATTCAATGTTTTGGTCTTTATATAAGAAATCGTTTTATTAACAAACTTCGACAATATTCTCAGACATTCGATGGTAAACTTCGCTTGTTTGCTGCCGCTCGAAGAATGCGATTTGAAGACAGGCAGCAAATTCGTTGACAAGTCAGATTTACGACGCCGTCTCAATATGATTTCGTAGTTAATTATGTGTGACGTAAATAAAACGTTACATGACATCATGGATATTTTAAATCAATGAAAACTGTAATGTGAAGTTTCATAGTCATTATCTCAACTGGAACGAAAGAAACAACCACTTTATAATTAATAATATCATGCCTATATATATTATTTAGTTTTCTTATTTAGGAATGCACAGAATTTTACTTAAAATTAATATTGGAAATTTATATTTCATTAGTTATAATTTTAAGTAAATCATGTGTTTAATATCTCTTCATAATTTCCATAATTTTATTTCATGTAGAATATATTTCCGTTCTATATTATTTACAATTCATTTTAAAGAACAGTTTATGGCAAGCATTTTCTTTTATGTTATATCAAGATAAATTTATCATAATTACAATATGATAATTTTTTTTATATTTAATATGCTGGAAAAGATTCCGTATTAATTTTTCTCGTTTAATTTGGCATGTTTTCTAGCTAGGTTTTAAATAAGGGAATTGCCATATTTTTTCTTTCCTTTTCATTTTTAGATATTTCTTATTACTGTAAAAAAAAGCATATGGTTGCTTGTAGATTATATTTTTCAACATATATATAAAAACTTAAACACTAATTTTAAAACCCTAACTGCAAATAATAAAAAATTAATCCTTAAGCTATTAGACTGTCCACTAGACATTGTCGAAAAGAAATAATAATAATTATATACTCTCAATAAAGTTGAACATTTAATAACAGAATAAGCTCACTTATTATTTTTTGATATTTAATTAAATCCTTACGTGTAGAAATAAAATTTAATTACATTTATTTAAACTTAAAATAAAAAGTTATATATAATTATTCAAACTTTCGTTCCAGAATAAAGTTTACCACTTAAACTTTCAATGAAGCACGAATTCTTATAACCTCTAATTAATGTGCTAATTAGCTCTTCCATTATTAATTGCACATAGCTTCATAACTTAAAACATATTTCGTACGATAATATTACGTTCGTAATTAGAACTTCTACTTAAAGTTATTCAAAACCTATGATTTGAATAAATAACTTGGCACAGCAAGTTTTGGTTCATAAAAGCAATGAAAATTTTTTATTTACTTAGAAAAATACCAAAAACAAAATTTTTATCTTAGGCGTTTTATTCTAAAGTTTGCAATTTTTTGAAAAGTAAATAAATTTTTAAAAGAAGGGCTAGGTATTCGATTTCTGAAACAAAGTAGCTACATAAATTAAACTTATAAAGTGAACGTGACGATTTGATGGAAAAGTATTTATTTTATCGAAACAAAAAAGGAAAAACTTAGAGTGCAATGTGTATTTCCTCAACCAATCATTTTGCATCAGCAATTGTAGCAAAATTTTGGGCAGACAATTTTCTGACGATAATATAACCAGTAAAAAAATTTACTTACACATTTTACAGTAGTTGAAAATGATAAATATTACTGTATGAATGAAATGAAAAAATGAAAATGAAAATTGAACTTAAAAATGAAAATTATATATGTTTTGATTATATAAAATTTTGTGTGTGTTTTTTAAGTATTACTTACTAACTATAGAAACTATTAAGTATTACTTAATAGTTTCTATATATATAAGCACATTGATAATTTCGTTAGCTCTTTAAAATATTTAATTTGAAAAAAATTACTTTATTTAATTAAACATTAATATAAACATTTTTCATTAAGAATTTTTTGTAGTACTTTTCTTTAAAAAAAAGTTATTTCAATAGAATTTACAAATCTTGGAGATATTCTTTTTTTCTATTAAATATCAAAGACAAGTATCAGATTTTACTTTTTAAAAAATTTGTAATACAGATTGCACAAAATTAAAGTAAAATTTTGTACAAAATGTTTTATTTAAATTATGTGTGTTTTAGTCATTTTAAAAACAATTATTAATTTATCCTAAATACAAGCAATATTGTATATCATTGATAAATTATTTAATACTTTAATTTTTAGGTAAAAATAATTTGTTATTTCTTCACCGTATTTCATTAATCACTTTTCAGTTGTAAAATATTCTTAATACTGACTGGCAGAGAAATATTTTAATTACCCTATGGTTGCATAAGATTATTTTTTAGAATAGGACATTGGAAGAAAAGGAATAAAAACTGTATTATTGTACTGAGGTTAGAATAGTCAAGAACAATTCAGCTAAAATAACTGGTTAGATACTGAAGTTATAAATCTTCAATTCAATAATGTTCTATATGTAATTTATACTGACTAATTTAAATTTAACTAGTATTTCATTACATACCAACTTTAAATTTAAAGCAGTTTCAAATTTGTTAGAGCTCTAAATTGATAACTTTACTAAATTAAATTAAAGTTCAATGTTCATTAAACAAGATATTCAAAGATTCTGTGTTGTATAATGGGGTTCTGTAATTTATATGGTTAAAAAAATTACTCGGACTATAAATTGTTAGGATGATAATTATATTCTGTCTGTTTGTTTGCCGCTCAACGGTCATTTTTTGCATACGAGGGCTAATTAGACCGGGACCTACGGCTTAAAGTGGATTCCGAACCACTACAAACATCCATGCCCAATGTGGGATTCGAACCCACGAACTGTTGAACCGAAGGAAAGAGAGATAAGATTCGGCTGCCAGCTCGGCTATTCTGTCTGTGATAAGTAGAAACTTATCAATGCTTTCATCTTTATACGCATATCTGCTTTAGCTACATTAACTTTCTGGTCTTGGAATTTGGTATATAGCAAACAAGGAGTTAAATGTACGCTCCTAGTAACTTATTATAAATATATTTTAAATAATAAAAACTGAATCACCTTTTAAAGTAACACGTATAATTTTATTTATTATTGACTAAATAAAAGTTTAGAATATTCTTTAACAGTTTTCATGTGCACAACTGTATTGCTACTTTTATTATGAAAGAAACATTAATATTCACCTTTAAAATTATATAAAATATCAAAATTTATTCTTAAATTCTATTTTACGAATGTTAAAACAGATCGGTAAAAGTATGCTGCACTCTTTCTACTACTGTAAGCAAATTATAATTTCCAAAATAAAAATCCTTGCTACTTCTGTCCATTCCTACGTTGTCTTACATATCTGTGTATATTCTTAACTTAACTTCCCTGAAGTTAATTTATGAATAAAAATAACATATTAAAGTGTGACTTACTTATTTGTATTAATAAAAGTTAAATTGGTTTATAAAGTTTTAGGGATTTTGAAACGACATGTTGAACATGAGAATGTTGAACACGCGCATCAAGTTGCTGCAGCTTATCATTTAAAGATGGACAACACGATACCGTAAGATATTTCATACCTTTCGGTACGCCCATGTAACTAATATAAATTTAATAGCTCTTCATATTGATGTTATTTTTATGTTATCATATGCATATTTCTGATTTTGATTTCATTTTTCATTGAAATTATACATAGAGAACAATGTATGCATTTGTTCCTTGCATTAAAAAAATGTGTGTCACCAAAAGTATAAAACAGTTCATAACTAGAACTCTCAGGTTATTGTTAACTATTCTGCTGCGTAATCAAAGACGTGTTGCAGCAGTTTGACAGACGTTTCAGGAAGTAATATATTTAATAGACTATTGAGGATTTTTACACTCCTACTTCTCAGAAGCACATGAGATTTTTCTAGCATGTTAATCTTTATATATACTATACAAATTAATAAAATTTTAACAATATGAATGAGAAAGTGCATTAAATTTCTTTGTAAGAAAACAACATAAAAGCGAAATTATCAAGAGAGTGCAATAATTCAACAAGTAAAATTCAACAGATGGAAAAGCAATGAAATTTTTTGGCACCCTTCAAGTTTATCGTATCCAATTTGTTTAGGTTTTTCGTTTTGTTGTTTGCATGCATTTCTATTCTTTGGGTGAGTTTGGATACAATCCAGAGTCTTTCTTTATATCGCTCCGTTCTATCGTGAAGAATAAATCGAGTATTTTAATAAAGTAAGAGAAGATAATTGCAGCTTATAATAACATTGTAAAAATAATTCTGCCAATGTTATTTACCAACTTATTGATATTTGAATATTTTTCAGTAAATTATCCGATATTGTTATCCATCATTTATCAGATATTTCTGATACTCATCTAAATAACTATGCATCGTTTCAATACGCAATTGTTGAGAAAATAGAATGATATAAAATCTATTCATTTAAAGGAGAAACGATTCATGTTTATAAATTCAGCGCCAATAACTCCACCAACATACTCATCAATCATCTGAAAATAGTTTTTATTCCTAGCGAATGCATTTTTATTCTTTGGCTGGATTTATTTCTAAGAGTATAAAAGTTAATTGTATAATATTCTTTTCTTAATTTGTATCTCTTAAAAAGACAAGTACCTTCAAAGTGGACAGATGTTTGAGCATGGTTAGTTCAATTTACGCACAAATATAACAGCTTTTTAACTTGTTTATCGAATTTATAAACTTGTTTTCTCAAGGAAAATTATGATTAATTACATTCCTATTTAATTCATTGAATACTTTAAGTATGAATGCAGAAGGTTCAACAAATTTAAAATAAATTACCAATAAAGTACATTAAATAACAAAAGCAATTGAATCATTACCAGCAAAATATTTTTCCTAAATGCAGAAAGGAAAATATTATTTAATATGACAATGAAGCTAAATGAACTTATATCTGAAATTATTAAGCAGAAAAAGTATTAGAATTTATAATGAAATGAATAGATTTATCGAAATGTGAAACAGTAAGCACTTTAAGCTAAAAAGTTATCTAAAGAACATTCTAATAATATTATTTAAAATTATTTATAGTATATAGTAAATTGTGTGTGTGTGTGAAAGAGAAAACTATCAATAGTTTAATAGGTCTATCTCATTTTATGCAGATCCTTGAAATGTTTGGCATTTCAATTTTTAATCGAAACAGATTTTTTTACCTTTTATTGATAAGAATTTTTAACGTAAAACGTTCGTAGCTTTTAAAAAGTTTCTCTTGTTTTTATTCTTATATAAAAACTAAGAATACATTTTATTTACATTTTTATATTCTTAGTTTGCATAAAAATATGAGATACTTAAATAGAAGTAAAGTTGTACAACAGGCTATTTGTGATTGAAAGAAATATTTTTTTTTAACAAAATGCACTAAAATAACTTTTAAATACTATCGAAGGAAATAACAATAACGAATCCGCATTTGTTCACATTTCTACCGGGATGTTAAACTAGAACAATAGTATAGATAAGTCTTATATTAACCAATAGATGCTATGTTGATATTCAAAAAAAGGCAATGTCTGACTTATAAGCTCGTTGACACTTTTCCGAATTTTTATACCTTTAAGAAAAATGAGTTCATCAGCTGCAGGGTGGTAGTATAGAAGCACTATGAACTTCAAATTTGCCGGGTAATATCGGAAATCAATTGAATAATCATCCAAAAAAAATCAGTTAGCTTCCTTATTAACTGAGGAGGGAACAGGTTATAAAAAACTGAATGTTGAAGAGTTACGTTCATCATTTTGCTCTAGCTTGAAACCTGATCTGATGAAACAGCATTTTATCAATAGATATTCTGTAGATATTGTGATATCTACAACAGCCTTCTCCAGCCTTGGAGTACCATACTGTTTAAAGGCTTATTAAGTCAAATATAATTTCCTATTGTAGAAATGTTTACAAAATGTGCACAAAAGGGAAAACAACGGGTTCCTTACTAACAAAGCTTATTCCGTGCAACCTCCACTGAGCTGTGGGAGTGGCTAATTTTCGCCTTAAAACTGGGCATGATTACCTGCAAAAACACCTTCACGTTTGGGTTTGAAGGACTCTCCGATCTGCCCTTTTTGTGGACTAGAGGACATGACTGGTGACCACCTTTACACTTGCCCTGGACTTTCGGACGTCGCAGTTAGAAATTCTGCGAAAGATGACTTTTCATTCACCTCAAGATTGCATTGGGCTGCCCGACAGAGACTGATGGTTGAAAAACCAAGGTCGGGCGTAGGATAAAAAAAAGATATTGTGATGGTAAGACCATTGGTAAAATTAATGGTTCAGATTCATATATACCATGTTCATCTTAATTTACCAAATCCCATATCCAGACATCTCAGTAGTTGAAACATTGTTTACTTTAACAATGACATACTTGTAAATGAACTCCAATGCTATACAAACATTTGAAAAGCAATTTCATAGTATTACCAATAAATTGAAAAATCTATTCTTTCCTAATGACGACGTATTATGTTCCCTATTCCTGGGGTTATATGTCTTCTTTACACTCATTACATTAATAATTATGAAATATTTCCATGAAGTCTTACTTCGAAGTTTTTTCTTGGGGATGTTTTTCACGAAATTCTATTTGAAAAATATATTTATTCTCTCCTTTACAAAATCAATGTTTGTAATTTTGTAGACCATATGGAAACCGTCTGCAAAATTTTTGTAAGTTTGCTGTCCCACATTTACATAGTTACTTTATAAACTCAAATTACTTGCATGTTTCTAACTTGTTTAACATTTCTTTGGATTTCTTATGGTGTTTCGATCTTTCAATACAACACAGCACATTTGAATTAATATTACAGCTGAACTTCAAGCATTAAAAGAAATACAACACTTAAAAAATTAATAAATCGTATGCAATTAAAATTTAATTTAATTTGTTCCTACTAAAAACAATATTAAGGTAACATATTTTTATCATGCTTTCAAGTGGGAAAAAAATTAAATGTTGGTGTAAAACATTTCTTACATATGTATATGTATACGTAGATAACCATATACATCATATGTATGCGATTATATACTTCATCCCATGGCATATAAAAACGATTAAAGGAGTTTGAATATTAGAATGAAAGATGGAAAGAAATAGAACATTTTTTGAAAGAGAGTAAAAAAGAGCTTTCATTTATTCATTTATAATAGTGTAATCTGGGTATCACGAATCTGAGAAATATAATCACTGCAAAATCATAGCCAGACTCAATTTCCAGTATCTATCTCCATCTTCCTGAAACGAAGCTTTTAAAATTCTCTGTGAAAACCTGAGTTTTATAAAAACTGATTATTTTTTATCCGACTCCATATTTTTATTTCTTATTCCTTTCCTGTTCTATCAAAGGAACTGTCAAAAATTGAAAAATTAAAGATGATATTTCTCAGGATGAAAAAGAATACGTTATTGAAAAATATTTAATAAATATATGTTTCAGACATAAAAAAAGGAATAAAATTTTCAGACTCACTTTGATTCAGTTTAAATTCATATATTCATAGCACGTCAATGCTTTTAAAATAGCTAGGGAATTGACAATTTTTCAGATGGAATAGAAGTGGTAAAAAGATGATAGTCACTTTTAAGGTGAAAATGAAAGTGAGAAAAGATTTATAATATAAACTAAATATATTGAAGGTCTCCTTAAATATAATTATGTGTTTTAAGTATCTTATTGATATATGTAGATTTTTCATGCATAAGCAAAAAATTCATTATTGATATAAATGTTTAAAAGTAAATTCAAAAATTACTTCTAGATCTAGCGAAGGAATTAACTATTTTTCAAGTGGAACAGAAATAGTTAAATATGATTGTTACTTTTAAGGTGAAAACAGGTATAACTATGCATTTTTAAATATCTTACTGGTATACATATAACTTTCCAGGAATAAACAAAAAACTTTTATAAGGGATGTAAACTATTAAAAGTTAAATCCCAAATTACCATTAGATCTATTTATTTGATGCAACTTTTCATTAATATTTTTTCCTTTATTTTTAGTCATGTAATGATTAAAAAAACATTCAAAAACAAGTCTGAGATTTATTGATTGAATAAAATATTTTATAGGATCTGCATTTTTAATAAAAATTTTAATTTTATTTCTCTCATCTTTAATCTCGATATTTAAGAAAGATCTTACTATTATCTTTTACATGCAGTTTTTCATTTGCTTTAAGGTGATAAATTGGGCAGGTAAGAATAATAGGTACTCCTGAAATATAAAGACATTTGTTAAAAACAATGAATACTTTAATGCTACATATAATGTTATGTACTTATAATAAATATTTGAATTTTGTTGATTTTAACGCTTTTGATTAAATACTTAAGCATGTGATAGGGGAACAAAAAGTACAAAAATACATCAATAATTGAAAATTTTTCAACAAATTTTGTATATAAAAATTGTGTATCAAAACAAACTGGGATATTTATGACATTGAAGAATAAACTTAACTGGAAATAAATTGAATGAATTTTAAAAAAAACATTTCTTCGTGTTAAATTTTAATCAAAAAAAACTTTTTTATTCTGAAATTATTTAATTTCTTTTTATAAAAATGAAAAATACTCACTGATATTAGAAACTAATAGCGCTAGATACAAAGGTGAATTTTAAGTAAATTAGTATAAAAATAAAATACTGCAACAATTTATAGACCACTCCTCAAGTCTTCATAAAATTTACTTAGCATTATTAAGTGAGATTTATTATTATTACTAATGATACAAGCATTTTCACTTTGGAATAAAACTTACAAATGGAAAATGTTAATAAAGAACTGCTCGAATTCTAAAAATGATTAATCATTACAAGAAAATTTCAATGAATACTTATTCTTTTTATATAACAAAGTTTAGATCTTTAAAATATAAATACCTTATTATCCTCTGAATATTTCCGTGTTTTTCTAGCAAAAACGATTAGATTTGTAATCATTTATAAAATAGGGGAGAAATGAAAACAAAATAATGTATTTAAGCTAAAATTTTAATTTAAATAAATATTCAAAATTACATAAGGGAAAGAATGTGCATGAAAATGCAGTTTTAAAAAAATATGGCTAATACCATTAAATACATATAAGTACGAATGAAATTTTGAATACTGCAAAACATTAGATATAGATATTTTAAAATAAAAATATTATTTATTTGACAAAAAATTATAAAACGAAGCAGTTTTACATTAAAGCAAAAAATTGGATGAGACTTACATTTTAAGGAATTTTTTTCTCTATGTTCATTTCGAAATAATTTTGCACATTTTTAATGAATTGATTTTCAGATAACGTGGCACAAATTATTCGAATTTTCGCCAGATTATTTGAATACGAAACTATTCATTTTTCTTTACTATTTGCAAGTAACCTTAATAGAAATTTATTTTCATGCAACTGGGAATTTTAAATCAACTTAAATTACGAAGCTTACTTAACTTTTATTTCGGGATTCCAAGCTTAGTAATTTTGTAATATCATTCTGGAAAAATGGTATTTTGTAGGTTTGGATCTGGAAAATATTTCTGTAAAAATCTATATTTAATTTAGAATAATTCTTAATCTAGAATTTTCAGATAATTTAAATCTAATATACTTTTATTATACTTTCAGATAACTTATATACAATCAGTGGACTTAATTGAGCCATTTCCTTAATAATCATCGTATTTTCCATATTGTATTCGAAAAAAATCGCCAAGTTACCTATATCTATCAACAATTTTACAGTCCTAGCCAAATTTGTCAGTATTGTTGGTGAATATGAACCTCACACCTTGCAATACTTGAAAATGTAAGTTATTTTAAAATGAAAAATGAATATGAATTGGCACAAAAATTTTTATAAAAAAAATAATGAATACTTGAAATTTTAAAGGATATTTCATAATTATCCAACAATAATCGATTATAAACAAAATGGGATTGTTTCTATTTTATATATTTATTTTTCTGAAAAATCAAAAGATATATAGGCATTTTTAAAGGCCATACTTTATTTCTTTTATTAAACAAGTATATCTATTTAATAATGCTAATAATATTATAATTTTATTTAATTAACTTAATAAATTATTTATTTTCCCTACAATAATGTTAATTATTTGTACATCAAAATGTATCCAATATTTTCATAACATAAATAAAAGTTAAAACTACGATCGAAAGTTTTGAATTCCTCTCTTTCACTTAGTATTAATCTTTTTTAATTAATTGTACTATAATCTAATGCTGGGAATAGCAATGAGATGAATTAAAAATACATGAGATTTTTATGTAAATTACGAGCGATATTATAATAGTTTCAAAATTCTTAGTATACATACTCTTAAAATATAAATAACAATTTTGGTAATGATGCAATATTTGGGCAGTTTTCATAGGTTTTATATGAGCTGTTTAGTTTAGATTTTCAAGTATAAAGAGAATACGGTTGTAACTTCTGTATACATGCGTGCAACATGCACAATTGTATAAAATAAGAAGAAAAATATGATAATGCTTTATAAGATATACAATAAAAATTCAGTGACTACTTTATTCCGCGCACGAGAATCAGAGTTTTAATTACTAATGGTGTTCATATTTCACGGGTTTGAGACCTTAACCAAAGCCCAAGAAAAGATATTAACCAAAGCTTAAGAAAAGATATTTATGCTTGGCTTGGCGTTGCGTGCATGTTACACACACACACACACACACACACACATATATATATATACATCATATATATATATATATATATATACTATACATATATACACTATATATATATATATATATATATATATATATATATATATATATATATATTTGTATGCATGCATACTCAATAGATTACCTTAAGTATCACTTTTTGCAATATTAAATGAGAAACATTAATACACTATAATTAATGTCAAAATAGCCTTTCTTCTTAAACATTTTAACACTTTTGCTTACTTGTTACATATTTAATATTCAATATACTTGCTGCGAAGATAGTAGAATTATAAGATCTATACTTAAGCTCAAAAGTTCGTGAATTAGACTATTACCTCGGGTGTGGATTATTGTGGTTTGGAATCCACTTAAACCACAGACTCCTGTTGAAGTAAGAGTTAAGAGGGTAAAATAATCATCAAGTAAGAAAACAATCCGAAAAAAACAAGTGTTTTTATGTTTCTCACTTATATTTCATGTGTTCTTTATAAACATTTTAAGAACCCCTTTATATTTCTTTTTAACGAATATTATTCTTCTAAAAAATCGGTAAATGTATTTATTTTGAATCTATATATAGCATCTGATTATGCAGAGAAAAATCATATATAAAGTTTATAAAATCTTTTAACTTCATATATTCTAAAATTATACATAAAATGTGTATTCTTTTCATCTAAGCTAAAAGGAAAAGAAAGTACTATATTGAAAGATATTATTTTCAGTATACTTTAGAAAACATATGATATGCATTGATAACGAGGAATAAATTTTAGCATTTAAAAAATTTGAATGAAAATTTTCTCTTCAAACATTTCAAACAAATTACCAATATTAAATTTGCTTGACTAAAAACGCATATGTTGGTCAAGAATAAAAAAGTAACTTATTGAATCATTTTCCCATTTCTTATAAAATATAAATGGAAAAATAAATTATTTTTATTCTAAGTTACATTTTTATGACGATTTATATGAAGTAAATATAAATTATGGAAAACGAAACTTTTATCTTTCCCATGGAAAATATTCTATAAATTTAAGTGAATTTTTTATCTTGTTGAATTATTATGTGTATAGTATATATATATATATATATATATATATATATATATATATATATATATATATATATATATATATATATATATATATATATATATATATATATATATATATATATATATATATTCTAATGATGATAATTTATTGTGTGGAAAGTTATTATTTAAGTACATATTTTAGAAGTATGTTTTTTCTCAAGATGCATATGTTATCATGATTAAGTTTGAAAGAAAAAAATATCAGCCTAAGTTTAAGGATTAAAGTGTTAATCTATAGATTTGAGTTCTGAACAGTGCCCTATTTATTAATCTCATTCTACCCCCCCCCCGCTTGCATTTATTTTTTTTTCATTCTCCCTTTTTAGCTTAACAAATATTTTTAATTAATAAAATTAGAAAAAAGGCTTGACCAGTGACATTATTACAATTACAAATATTGTATTTCTAACAAGAATAAAATTGTAATTCTTTCAATTGTGCGTTTATCACTTGTTTAAATATCTCATAATTAATTTAATAAATTTTGTTTATATTTATCTAGTTATTTTATGTTATATATATTATACACTGTTTACTGAACTACTTGTAAGCACTTGAACTACTTGATAGCACTATTTAAAAATGCATGCTACTATATAAAACATTATCAGTTTTACAAAATGCAATATATATTTTGTAAAGGTACAGAAATATATCTGTTTTACCCTAAATTATGCAAGTACCCCTTTTAACAAAATGTACAAATATTTTTTTAGAAATTTATAATTTTAAATATTTTATAAATTTATATATTTTTTTTTATTTATAAAATGCATTTTCAAGTCGAATATTCACAATGCATCGATACATTTAAAATTACGTAATCATTACGGTTTTAACATTTTCATTGGAGATATAGATCTTGAAAAATATTTTTATCAGAATATTTCCCATTTTGAAAAAACAATGCAAGTGCATTAATATTGAAGCATATTTCTTTAATTATTGAATAATTTTTAATTTTAAATAATTTTATATTTTTATATCTTCCATTTATTTTTAAAATAATGAATTTTAGAGAAAAAGTTCGCGATATTTTTATGAAACTTAACACTCTGTGATCACTATTTTTTAAATACATTCTTTGAAAATTAGATTCATGGAAATTTTTTTCAAAAATACCTCTTTGACCAAAATATGATATATATTTTTCAATTTTTCTATATTTAATGACTTGTAGAGAGAATTTCTTTTGTCAAATAATGTTTTGAGAGTTAATTTCAATAAGTCAAACTGGAAATCATTTCATATATTATTGATATTTAATTTAGTTTTTGCATTTGAACTATAATGGGTTTTTAAACTTAATGTTTCACAAATAAAAATTATTCTGGAATACAAATTAATCAATTATTATATATTAAAATTAGAATTATATATTATTAATTTTTAGAAATATTAATTTAAATAAGATGAGGAAGTCTTCCTTTTTGAAAATATAAGTGAATTTACTTTGGAAAATGCTGGTAAATATAATTTATAATATTGTTCCTTATTTATTTGTAATTACAAAACAATCTGCAGAATTCTAGATTTAAGAATTTTTGAAGGCCTTGCTTAATTTATGTAGTTTTCTTCTATGAAAAAAGATTAAATAATTGATATTGACATAAAATCTAAGTTTTCATAAAGAAACGCAAACACAAACGTGTTTTCTAAATATGAAATAAATATCAAAATAACAGAAAAATGCCAATATAATAGTTACATATTTTATTATTAAACAAAGCATCTTTTACTTCTTGATTAAATTGTATTGGCTCGAAAAATCATAAAAAATATAAGCACTGAATTTCATAATAAAGATTACAAAATCTAAATATAGGTGGTGCCAATTTAGATATCTTTTTATTTAGATATCTTTTTCCACTCAAACATTTAACCAAAATTCAGGTATTGATGGCATTATATGTTGCAGACAATTGAATTGTACGAAACTCGCCAATGTCTCGTTATATTCGATAACAAAGGGTTGTCATGGAAACATCATTTTCCTCTCATTTTTTATTATTTTTTTTAATCCAGAGATAAAACTCGGACACACAAATTGTTCATTGTATAGTTATGCTTTCTTTCCTGACTACGAATACAATTGGCATGTACCTCCTTTATATCCTTTAATTATATTTAGAAAAGCAATATTATTTAAAAAATTTTTAACTTTTCCTGATATCTAGAGTTATATTTGAATTTTTGTATTTTTTCATTTCTTCAAAATTAACTAATTAAAGTTATATATTTGAAAACATTCAGCAATTATTTAGTTATTCATTTTAGTTTTTTGTCTTCATTTACTTTGTTTATGCATTAATTCTTTCAATGCATTTTAATTCTTTTTCATTTATTTTTCTACATTTATTATTACTTTTATTTATATAAATCTTACATTAATATAAATATTATTTTATTTGGTATATTTTATAATTTTAACTTTATTTTTTATTTTTAAAGTTACTTAATTATTAAATTTCTACATAAATATTTTTTTTCTTTTGAAATGGTGTTTCAAACCAAAAATGTTGCATAAAGTGGATATGAAAAAAATAATTATAATTTTGATATCTTTCGATTGTGTACTTTTTATTCATTTTATTTCTTTGATAAAACAATTTTTTACCTATTGATTTGTCTATAAACCTTCTTGAAGAAATTTTATAAATAACTATATAGCGAAGAATAACTTAAACAAGTATTTAATACTTTTATTGCATAATTTTAAATTAAATTAGTATTTAGCATTGCATAATTTTGTTGATATTTTTAGCCACAAAGGAAACAAAAACAAATATCATAAAAATAATGGAAAAATCCTTGTATTTATTCATGCAACGAAATTTATCTTAATTAATTTTATTAGTTATATTTATACTGATTTCGTCATTTAGTATGTATGTATGCAACAAAAATGAAAAGCACAAAAAATTTCAACTTTGAAATAACTTTTTGGCAATAAGCAAACAATAAGGAAGAAACGTCCTGTTTCTCGGAAAAAACTTTGAAACGGCCTCTAAGAACGGGTCTCACCTCCCTCTTACGGAAACCCCTTAAATGACGACCATGACAGTTCCTATTGGACAGTTAAATTTTCCCTGAAAAAATCCCCAAATAACTGGAATCGACGAGCTTTGGGACACTGAAGTAAAGTTTTGAAATTTCAACCTCTTAGCAACAGCATGCACATATCAAACTCAAGAACTTACCTTTTCCGATGAGCTGATACTTTCTACTACCTGATACAACATCAGCCGAGAAACTGGAGAATCCTGGGAACGGGATAGATCCACATCCTCCCGCTTTTCCCCCTTTTTCTCACTCCATTCATTCCCTCCCTTTCCTGAGAGTTTGGAACTGTATAAGATGCGGATGTAGCGTTAGAGCGACCCCTGGCGGTCGTTCGCGTCATCGCGAAAAGTTGGAATGGGAGAAAAGAGCACTATTTGCTTCGCCGGGAAAGTAGCGGGTAATTAAATGAAGAGAATAATTAAGTATGAAGAAGAGGTAAATGAGTCGCGTGCTTGTGACTACTCAGCATTGGAAATTATAACGATACATTTGTGGTTCCAGTTTGTACTGATTAGTATGTTCTACAAGTTGGAAGTTCTTGAAAATTTAATTAAAAGCTGATGTATACTTTCCATAAGCATCAATACCTTTAATGTTATTTTATCATTAAAATCTTTTAATCAATTTATCAATCCATTCAATCTTTAATAAATTTTTAAAGACTCTTTTATATTACCATTACATTATTCTTTAACAGATGAATTCATGTTCGAAAGATGTTTTTGAAATTTTAAAGGAAATTAAATAGATTACAAATAAATTATGATTAATTAAAATAGTTCATGCATATTTCAATAATTCCCATTATTTTAAGAACTCCTATTATAATTAAGATCATATTGAAATTGTTGAATAATTATTATCCAATTTTAAAATTTCTAACAAAGTTCCAAAATACATAATACCAAACTAAGATATTATATTAGATAGACTTATCAAACCTAAAGGAAAATTACCATAGTTAAAAGTCAAAATTATTTTAACTACTTATAAAAGACAAATGCGATAGAAAAATTTTCAGTTACTTGATTATCCTGTAATTTCAATGAGAATATTCAATATTAGTTTTTTACGTATTCTTTCTCATAATTGGTTAAAGAGTCTCCTTTCATCGAATTAAAATGTAACTCATGTATCCACATAATAACTTTATTACAACAGGTTAAAAAGCTAAATATGATACACGTGTTAATCACCTTAAATAGACTATTGGTGGAGAAGTTTATCTTATTATATCAATATGTAGGGTAAGATAGAAACAACTTGATGATTTAAAAGTAAAAATAAATATTTTTATTGCAAATATTAACTATGAAAGAACAAACATTGAATTTCAATTTGTTGTTTTAAAGATAACGTCATCTTAGCTATATCGTCTGACGTATTCATGATTTTTATAGCTAGTTTTCTGAATTTACATGCATTTCTCCACAAATAAAATATTTAAAATAATTTAATTTTTGTGCATTGCGATAAAAAGGGTAGTTTTTTAAATTCCAATTTGATCAAATTTTCAAAATATTGATCTTGAAAGTAGTATCAATCTTGAATTCAATCTTTTCTATCATTTATATTTTTTAAAATATTATATTAATTATTTTTATTACTTTTATATTAATTTTATTTCAAATTTATAGAAAAAATTAGAAAAGCGTGCAGATCTTTATTCTCAATATATTAGAAAATTATGTTATTCATCAAGATTTAGATACGCTTTCATATTAAAAAAATTCAATTTGTTTATCATTTATCTCTGAAATAAGATACAGCATCTAAAAATAACATTCTTATTAAATGTTATTTTAGTTTAGTATTATCATTAAACCAGATAATTATATATAAGGTTCAATAACTTTGCTATAATTGCAATTGCTGAGTTATGATATTAAAAAAACATAAATTAATGACATTCAAATCCTAAACGAAATTGTACTGTTTAACAATTCAAAACGTTTGAAAAGTAAAAGTGTTTTGTGGAATTATAAAATGTATCTATAAAAATGATAAATATTTACATTTTAATCACTTATATTCCCCTAAATGAAAACATTTAGCCACTGTTTAAGAGTTATTTTTGTTATACTACTGGCAACATAGCATTTATTGATATCTAAAACCTCCCCGGAAATATAAACTAATATTCAATCATTAAGGTTAAAACTATAACAATACGAAAATCTATTGAATGGTGTGATTGAATAGATGAAAAAATTCTTATTTCTATGATTCAGTAAAGAAAAGAAAATTATATCCCAAAGTGCGTGGATTAAAGTAGATATCAGAATGGTAGAAAGCCACGGCCGGAAGTCAAAAGATTTTGTTAAGTGTATGAGTTGTTTTAGCACAGTGTATGAATTGCAAAAGGTTTCAATTATTTTGAGTTGCTTCCATACTTCACATATACATCTGATTAGAAGAAACTTATTTGGATTTTTTCTTGTGATTGAATACTCTTTCAAAACCAAATTATTATGAGAGAAAGTATTACTTATTAGAGGATTAATATACCCATATGAATAATAGATTGACCATTTGCATAAATGAAAGTGTGGATTCATTTCTTAAGAAGCTAGAAAGCTATAATTTTAATATTTCTGAAACACAAACGCAACAAAACAACATTTTCTGCATGCGTTTCATTGTGCTTTAAGATTTTCCACATCAACCCCTTTATTTTAAATCTTATTTATTTTAGCGTGCATCCTTTTTATAAGTATGAATGTTAATTGATGATTTTTGTCATTTAAAACTACTGAATAATTTAAATAGCACTTTCAAAACTTTTTTTTCTTCAAGATAGATATTTTTAATAAACATTTTGGAGTAAAAATCTCTAAATCTTAAAATTTATAAAATATTATACTATCCCTTGAAATTGTTCTAAAAATTAGCATGTTAGAATTTAAAACATTTTTTTATGATTTTTTTCCTTTAAGTTAGGCTTAATGACGTGAAATTCCCACCCTGTAAGATTATTCCTATCTGTCTATCCCAAAGGTTTGTCTTAGGTACAAGCGTACCATCTTGAAAGGGTTAAGCAAGTGAAAATATTCGAAGATTTGCTTTTCAGATGAAATACCCAAACCAAAATTCCATATTAGACGAGTAGAATTTTCTCTAGAAGCCCTTGACAGTACATCTCTAGTAACTTGCAGTTGTCCATCATACCAAAATACCTTCTAACAAACATGTCTCCAACATGAAAATACATTTTGCGAAGAAAGTCGACAATGATGGTATTCTGGTCTAAAGACTGGCTGGTATAAAAAAATTTTTTTATTCCTAGGTGCCTCTTATATATATATTTTATGCCTTTTATCTAGTTTAGTGAGATTCCATTTTTTTACAACGATATGATTTTGTATACTTTTTATTTTCTACTTATATGGTAATCTCACTAGTCTTATATCTTATATTTTCACGATTTATTACAGGATTTGAATCAATCCAGGATATTTCTACATAAATTTTATTTAAAATATCATTCAATCCTTATTAATTCCGTATCATATATAAAATTAAAATGTTTTTTAAATAGTTTTTCTTAATAAAACAATTAATATGATGCCAAATATACTATATAAAATGATGACTAAGAAATGGAACAATTTACAATTCTATAGAAACAATCAAGTATTTGCATAATTTATAATAACTTACGATAAATTTTTAATTAAAAAGTATTATTCAAGAAAACCAAAATTTTATAGGAAGGTAAATTTTAATATATTACTGTACTTATATATGTGCAGGTAAATATAAATTTATAAATACACTGCTGAACTCTAAGACAAAAAAGAATGCTCCAAATAATAATAATAGAACGTTCTACTCTCAAGTAGAACCTGTTTCTTTACCCAAACACTTTTTTATCTCATCCCGAGGAGTTAAAGGGAAATTAATTCCCCACCGGATTTTAATCGCGTTTTGAAGGGAAGCTTCTCCAAACGATTTCCCAAAAAGTCAGAGTCTGAGATATCTGATTGTTTTCTGCGCTGCTGAATACAGAAACAGTTAAAAACACTAGATAAAAATGTAAAACATAAACAACTAATAAGAAACTGCCATTAATTCTAAAAGTATGTGCGTGTCGTTATCTCTTTGCTTAGTACGTAGCTCCGATCCTTTACTTTTGTTTTTTATTCGGAAAAAGTTTCCAACTTTCTTTTATGTTCAAACTTTATTCGTTACTTTTGTTTCCTACTCAATTATTTTTTTCTTTCTTTTTCTATAATATGTGTCTTTTCAACTCCTATTTTTACAGAAAAAGTTTGTTTACTGATGCATTTTCTTTACATTAGAATTTCTTAAGTTTGATAAAATTATTTAGCAAATTAAATATCCATACTTCACTTAGATATGTATGAAAGAAGATGAAAAAGTCATTTTTGAGAAGACTAAGAAATTATTTTTCATCTAATAAATATTTAACAATTTTACTTATCGGATTATTTAATCATGGGTAATTTTATAAAACACCTTATTTCTGAATAATTACTTTGAGAAGTACTTTTTATTAAGTGAATAAAAACGGTGAGTTATAAAATTCTGACTTCTTCATTATTGTGAATTATATTTTAAAACTCATCAGAAAAATTATTCTAAACTGGATATTTCAATGAATTTTGGGATAAAAAAATTTAAAAGTTCTTTATTTTTTTGTGAATATTTGTTTTGTGAAGTATTTTATGTAAAGTTCATTAATTGTTTGTTTACAATAATTTATGTAAAAATTATTGTAAAGTATTTTGTGAATATTTACAATATTATTTTTGTTCAATAATATTGAAAGCTGGAAGATTATTCGCATTAATATGGTTCTTAAGTATTCTATAAATATCGATAGAATTTTCCCAAAGAAACCTGTGCTCTTGAAATTTATTTCTAGCAGTTCATTTATATTTAAAAACTAATTCATTATTTACTTATTTCATTTAAAAATTTATTGGATTTGTAATTTGACAATATTTCAAACTCAGAATAAAATATATTGATACTTAATTTTGTGTTACTTAATTGAACAAAAATACTTAAATAGCTTGAATAATAATATTTTCAATGAAAAACATATATCACGAATTATTTTATAGTAATAATTTTCTGAGAAATTCATTAAAACTTAGAATACTATTGTAATTATTATGAAATGTTTTATAGTAATATTATTACAATAAAATATTTTAAGAAATATTTTAATGTAATAATTTACTAAGAAGTTTATATATATCAAAACTTAGAAATATATAAGTAATATTCAGATATGCTTAATAATGAAAGTACATTAAAAAAGAAATAATTTTGAATAAATTTTATTATCACACGCTCTGATCAAATGTTCTTTCATTTGGTAAATTCTATCGTCTAACGAGCATAAAACATCGCTGTTGTCGATCAGAACCTATTCCTTTTCTTCAAACATTCACGCTATTAGAGAAGAGTTTAACTTTATTTCCACGACATTGTTTGCGGTTGCGATTAAAATATTATAACATCAAAAAATTCATATTTTGTTCAAAAAATAACACTTTTTATTATAAAAACTACATAATATACAAATATTTAATTTTTAAAAAAAATGTGAACATGTCTGCAGTAACATTTTTTACTTTAAATAAACCAAAAGATTTAAAAAAGTAAACCGTAAGATACAAAGTGACTCATTAATAAGGACAATTGCATTATTTGTTTAAAAACGATACCAAATGATTTTGTTGATTTTTGTCTAAGCAATCGCTTATTATAATATGTATAATGTATAAAAAATGTTATTATACCTTACAATTCTAATTATTCAATTTATTAGTTTTAAAATATTTGTCATACATTTTGGTCCATAAATATAAGAATGCTTATTATTTTTATTCGAGTTATAATACATAGTTTTTCAAAAAGTTAAAATTTTCTTTTTCAAAAATATCGTTTTTATTTACATTAACAAAAACAATTTTTTCATCTGTACATTAACTTTTAAACTGCCATAGGGTATTCAGCTAAAGAAACCTAAATTTTAAAAAATGCATTTTATATTTTAAAATTTTGCAGATTTGGAATATTTCTATAATGATAAAAGGCCCAAAAGTACTTTTGAAAATACATTAAATAGAAAAAGTTAGTATAAATAAAATTTGTAAAAATGAAATATCAAAAGAAAAATTTAAATTAACTTTACGATTTACGCATATCGTTCATCCTCTGTTCAGAAAAAGACTAATTACAAGTGAGTATTATGAAAATATTTTAAAATCCTCAGTTGTTAATAATTGTGATTTCACCAAATTTATAAAACTTGAATGAAAAACACTTTTAACAATATACCACATAAATTCTTACGCAAAGAAGTCATTATTAGATGAGGATCTAGAGAAATACTAATTGGAAAAATTTTCTGATGAAAAATGCTTCAATTTAGTTAAGCTGATAGTTTAAATCACACTAAGGGCATATTCTAAAGAAAAGAATTGTCGGTTGGAATCGTCGTTTAAAATAGGGCTCTGTTATATTTTTGATTGGAATTTCTGCAAGTGGAGAAAAATAATATAAAAAAATTTAGAAAAATATGAATTCTAAAACATATAAAGAATTATTAAGCAGCAATTGTTGCATATGGTTATTCTCTAGGAGGTTTAACCTTCATGTAAAATGATAAGATTTAACATGAAAGATGTAAGATTTCAAAAAGTTATTTGAATAACATAAAGTACATGTTTTTTGACAAGGCCATCGACTTTTCAAGATTTAAATGCAATTGAAAATGCTTAGGAGCTACAAACAAAAAACCTTAATAGCAATAAGAAGCAGCATTCAACTTTAGAAGATCTTGTTGATTCTATTTATGATACATAAACAGCCCATGTTTGGTGAATACAGCAGAAAATGAATTAAATCACATTTAATATTTAGTAAACATTTTGCTAAGAGACATTACAATAGGAATTAGAAAGAGATACAAATAAACGGCGATGCAATAGATTATTAACTATTTTTAAATGTTGCTTTATTCAAAAATATTTCCGTTTTAAATTTCAAATGCAATAAAATTTTTACAAAGTTAGCTTTATCGTTGAAATTTTAAATGTAGTTAAGAAAGTTATAATCATTCCTTGAACTTTAACTGACATATTTGAAATTAGTAACAATTTAGTAAGTATAAGCCACAGAGTAAAATTATATGAAACTTATTAATTTAAATATTATTAAAGCATTTAATATTTTTCCTTTTTTTGAGTGACTCAGTATGTGAAATTAGTTCTTAAAATTTTCATTATTCATATAAGTGTGCTTATTTCGAGAGGCACACTTTAAACTTAAATTAGGATGAACGCATTTGTATTTAAATTTTATAATTCATTAAAACAGTGAAAATTAAAATTGCCTTACTAAATACTTGAATACCTACTTATTACATAATATTTTGTTTTTATCAAGTTGTTTTCTACCTAAAGAAGTTTATTTCCGAAATACCTGAGTTTTCCTTATCAATTAAAAGCTTTTTCCAACTTAATAATAAGAACAATAAGAATTCGCATAGCTATGATATCTGAAAAAGAAAATGAATTGCATATGTACTCCCTTAAAATAAAATATTCATTAGATTCGATACAAGCACCTACTTTTTTGTTTTTTCATACACATAATTTATCTTAGAAAGAATATTTTTCCTTTAGTGATAAAATTAGTTTTTATTTACCTGAAATATATTTATTAGTAGTTGACTGCCTTCCAAATAAATTTACAATCTAAGCATTGACTTAAAAAATATTGATAGCTTAATTAAAAATAAATTTTTCGCTGATTTTAAATTAGAAAACTGTGATGAATGGTGGTATATTTTTTCTACGAAATGTGTAACTTTAAACCACATATAATTCAAAAGTTATGATTAATATTTACTATATAAAACTTATTGTTAATATTTTTAGTTTTCATTTAAAATTACTGCTTAGTATAACTGATTATAGAATTGATTATTTTTCGTTAAAAATAAGAATATTTTTATAGGAAAAGCTTGAAACAAAGCTTACAGCGAGTACATTTTTGAAGTATTAGTTACAAACATTTGCGAAATTCATAATTAATTAATAAAATTTTCGAATTTACAATTAAATATTAATTACAAACATTGAGACATCTCTTAATGATCGTGTTTTAGTTTATTATTTGCATCAAGATAAGAATTGTACTTTTTCCAAATTATTACAACGCTTTAAATTAACAAAATTTGATCATTTTCACAAGTTAAATTTAAAGACTTAAATACTCTAAAATATTTTGCTCAAAGAGTACTGGGCTCTTGAAAAGGTAAAATTATAATATCTCAGCATTTCATACAAAAAAAGGTTTATTTTTATTTGCCAACTAGTTAGTTGCCAATCAAATTAACACAATTTTTATCAGTAATTTTTATGAAATTAAGCTCAGTGACTCATTAGAATTGTACAAATAACATATATGATAGTCTAGAATGCATTCATAAAAGAATTTACGAGACATTTATGACATTATCAGAAATAATAGCAAATGTCAATCTATATGTATTTGAGTTAGTGGTTTGAACTAAAATAGACGAGAAAAGTGCGGAACAATAGTCATTATATCGGGAATATTTTTAATCTAAAAGATTTACAAGTTTACAATTTCGAACTATGAATAATCAGTGTTAATAATTTAAATATGTGCATTCACAAGCAATTAATATGTCTGTTTAGTTTTTTGTGATCTCATATCATTTTAGACTTTAAATATCTATATCACATTAAAATATGAGTTTAACATACTTGTATTAATTTACTGCTTACTACTGACTCGTTTGCAATTCAAGTTCAATAATTGAAGTAGAAGTGAGCTGATGATAAAAATAATATGTTTTATGTTAATAGGAATATACTTTGAAATAACCTTAAGTTTTCTTTAACTATTCTTTACAACGTAAGTACATTTTAACATGCATTATGGCACACATTTTAATGTATTTTTATAACATATTTTTATAACAGTATAGTACAACTTAACTCACAAATTTATTCAAAACTAAAACGTTACCGTTAATAATAAAATATATTCTAATTGTAATAAATCTTCTTGCAAAAAATTTTTATCCGGGAATAAAATTTATTTTCTTAATATTTTTAAAAAGGCAAATTGTATTTTGAGCGAATATTTGAATAAGCAAATTAATTACAAGTTTTTGATGGATAAATATGAAAACCTAGTCCTTAGGATATACATTAAGTGATGCATAAGACTAGTTTAAGTTAATTGTGACATTGACCACTAATCAGTCATTAAATCAACTTTAAAATTTACTGGGGAGTATAATTATTAATTAATTTTAAACTATTAACTTTTTAAATATCACACACAACAAAATAACTTCATTTAAAATTGTGCCTAAGTATTTTAATAGAATTCAAATTAAAAATTATTAAAGTTAAATTATTTGAATTTCAAAATTTACTGTTGAAACGTTTAAATATTTTATAAAATCGTGTAAAAAACGTTTATATATTTTTAATCAGACAGCCTAAGCTTATTGAAATCAATTAATATAAGATAAATTATAGAAATACATTTACCTAACCCGTGTCTTTTTAATTTTATAAATTATTTTTTAAAATTCTGCTTAAATATTTTTTATTTAAATAACTTAAATAAATATTATTAAAGTAATTTAAATTAAACTTGAACAAAGGTGCGTACAAAACATTTTACAGCGCACAAAAACCTAAATCAAAATGGATATTTGTCGTTAAAATTTTCAAACTACCGCAATTGAAATACAATCGGTAGGCATTGCTAAGCGTTGAAAAAATGTTACTTAATAGTACTTAAAAAACTAACATAAAAAGCAATAAGGAAAATAAACTTTTCAAAAAACTATGAAATTAAGATCATAGAATGTTGGTCAAAATGCATAAATGCAAAATCCTTAATACTCAAACATTTATTGAGAAACAAATTTTGTTAACTAACTACACTTCTTTTTTCTCTAAAAATAAAAGATTTTCAATTATCATATAAATTAATTTTGATAAAAAAAATTATTATCACAAAGATGGTTTTAACCAAAAATTACTTATAAATTTATATACATACATATATTTTTATTGAACTTTTCATATTTTTACAAAAAATTTATTTGCAATTACATCTATATAAATAATTTAAACTATTTTTTACGAATTTGCATGTTGAATAAAAGTACATTTTAAAGTGTAATACATTTTTGAAATTTATAATTTTTATGTATTTAAAAAATTCATTTCGTTAATGAATTGAAATTTAAAAATTGAATTAAAAGCATAATTTACTACTTAATAAATGTAAGAAACTTAAATCGATTTTATGTTTTTGCTACTAGTTTTTATTTTCAGTATTTTGAGATTTAAACTAAATTAAATGTTTAGAGTATATCCTAATTTAATTGAAATTAATCTAGAAGAAACAATAGAATGACTTCATAAACAAGCAGAAATATAATAGATTTATATTGTGAACTATTCATAATTTTCTATCAAGAACAATGTTATCATTCAATACGAAGTATTATATACGTAAAAGTAAATAAAAAAACCTAAATAATCATATCATAGGAATAACTTCATTAAAATAAACAATTAAATTTTGTTAAAAACAATGCACAAATATGCGTATCTGCTTTAACATTTTGCTTTATGAGAAAAAAATGAAATGCGTAAAATTAGAATATATATTTCCAACAATTGATATGAATCCAAAGTCAGAGAATTTTTATTTTACTGGAAATCATTAGGAGATTCTGTTTACCTTTTATTACATTTTAAAATCATAATTGCCATTTTCATTAAAACAATGTTTATCATAAATAAAACAATTAAATAAACGTTAAATTAATGGTTATCAAAAGTTACAGATTAAAATGATTCACTTTTTAAAAACATTATATGTAATTTCTAATTTCGTACGAGGATAATGTGATTTTCTAAATTAGTGGGAAATCTAATTGTATTATAAAATAATTCATTAAAACCACCAAATATGGTTATTGATAAAATAAGCTTATTGATTAAATTATATACTTCTTATGGTTTAAGTATTTTTATGTGCCATGCAGTATACTGCCGATGATAAATTGTAAATTCCCGATTATCAGCGAAATGGTTTGCAGGGGCTATCATGGATAACCCCAACATTAGGGGAAAAGGTACAAATCAACACACTCAAATAATTTAAACACTCAATAACTAGCCTGAACATTTATTAATAGATGAATAGTGAACTGTACATTTATAATTAAAGAATAACTGCTTGAGGAATAATATTCCTTATTTACAAATTTAAAAATTCACTTATTCACAAAATGAGCCAATATTTCTTTATTTTTTGCATTAAAACACTTTTTTCATTAGTAATTAAATTATTTTGGAGTTTAGATGTAGTGGATAACCCAAAAAACGAATAACGAATATATTTAGTGTACGCCATAAAAAATCACACTTTCTCGAAAAGAGATCATAAAAAAACCTAAAGAAATAAATTGTTAGTTTTTGAACATTCCACGTTAAAAACTAATAATTTCAACGTATGTTATGAAAAAATCTAATGCACTATAAAATAAAATGTTTAGTACTGAAAATCATTTCATCTTAGAAAAATTATTTAATAAATATTTGTATTAAAATCGCAGTAGAGCTAGAATGGGCAACAAACTATAGTCTTGAAAAAATTCTAAGAAAGCATATGGAAATAATTTTTTGACATAATTAGTAGAATTGCCTATCATATCTAGAAATGTATGAATAAAATATATAAAATAAAATGAGGAATAGATTCGTAATCATTTACCTTCTAACTGAAATGTTAATGTTTGGAACAAATACATTAATATCAGAACTTTCGCAATATGTAATTAATTTCAAATTATTTCTCACACTTATTTGAAAGACAAAATTACAATTGACTTATTTACTTGTATAGAAGAGAAAATGATAAACATATCCATGAAAGGTTTATTACATCTATACAACTCCTCTATAAACCTTTCAATATCCTCTCAAACTCTCGCAAAAGATTTACTATCAACATTCGTAGTCCACATAAAAATATCGTTACTAAAATGAGAAATATTTATTAGAACATTCATCAAACGTAACTACATGATCAATCTCGATTTTTTGTTCTAGTATTTATATCACACTAGATTTATTCAATTAGATATTGGCAATAGTCTGGGATACATATCAAACCATATTTGGAACTCTAAAAGTTTAGAATCATCGTGATTAAGCAAAATTATTATCTGAGACCGACTTACATTTCTAAACGTCTACATATGAAAGGAACATTAGGTTTTTGTTAGAGATATATGGGCTGCATCAGTAAAACGGTCATCTACAGGATCCAGATAAATTCCACTAATTTCAAGTCTTGCGAGCTACATAATCCGGCAACTAGTTCCACAACGACATGTAACAGACAGTCAAATTATCCGGCTCTCTGAAAAAACTTCTTTGAAAATTCATCTTACTTAATACTTCTCAGGAAAACTTTTCTAGCAGAAATTATATTATCTTATCTAACTTTTTCAACAGTGGTGTGCTCGAACCTATAACCTTCCAAATATTTTATCTTTAGAAAAATACTTTATCTTTATTCATCAGTTCCAATAAAAACTCACCCTAAGACATTTTCACTATTGCAAAGAAGAGGAAGAACTCTTCTTTTAAATCTGCATTAAGAAACAACTTGCAAAACATCCATTTCCCTTCAAAAGTTAAAATTATCATTTTGGATAGGTTATACAGTTTTGTCATTCATATATTAGTATAATATAAAAGACTTTTTTTTAAAGAATTTGTGTTTTTCAAATATTTCTTTCATTTAGACTCTGTAGTTGAATTTTGAAATGTTTGCGATAAATGGAGAAATTACTCTATTTACCATAATGGTGTATTAAACAAGCTGAATTCGTGATTTATTGCATGAAATGTAGCTTAACTGTTCTGGAAACTTTTCGATCTCTAATTGCTTACATTAGTTGAAGCAGTAAACTTTAGTTAATAAAATTGTTCGAGTAAATAGAAGAATTTCACATTCATTGCATTTCAAAAATTAACGCTGAAACTACTTCCTAAGTACAATTGCAATTTTACCTGATCTTTAAATAATGGTCGTCAAAAGGACAGTGTTATGTTTCATTAGACTGTGTGTGGCGATATCGTTTGTGCAAAAAACAAATTTGATTAAAAATTATGTTTTATAGAACAAATATTTTGTACGAAAATCTTAAAATATAAATATAATGGAGTTTCTATATCAGAATATCATGTTTTGAAATAAAAATATTTAAATTTTCACCCTTTGTCTTGCAGGGCATAACTTTGTCCATTTATAAATCAAAATTTCTGGCTATGATCATGACACAAAATTAGTAACAACTTGTCTCTAGGAAATGATTAGTTTGTGAAACAATTTTTTGAAGAGTTGTATGAACATTTTAAATTAATTTTAGCGTTTAATTATTTGTAAATTAAAAGTAAATATAAATGAATAATTATAGACATGATATAATAAACTGACAAAAGTTTGTTAATAAACTCATGCATCTGGATGGTGCTGAGTTGTTAATTCCTCAAAAATTCCCACATATTGATATAAATTTTAAAAATCTCGATTAAAATTAGAATTAAAATAAAAGCAAAATGTCACAGTCTTTTAATTAAATTAAATTTTAAAAACAGTTAATATATTAACAGTTAATATATTTCATTCCCAAATCCTTTTATAATGTGTCAAATTTATTATGCTAAATTTTTTATTAAATTTCTAAGCAAATGGAATAGAATAAAATAAAATCTAACAAAAATTATGTTTCTTTTTTGTATTCAGTACAAACTATATGGCCAATGTAAGACCTTGGAACCATGATATGATTTATATAATTTAAACACACAGATCCACCTCTGATTACTTAATAGTAATCAGAGGAATAGTAATACTTTAATAAGTATTCTCAAGTAAATTTACTCCAAAACTTATATTAGTTCAAAATGTTGTATTTAATTTTAATGAATCTGAAATTTTATAGATGAAACTTATTCTCTGATAAAATGAGGTCCAAAATGACACCGACAATATTGAAATCTGTGGAACTAGCCATTGATTGGCACCAGAAGCGGTAACTGCTCCAACTTTGCCGATTTGTTTGTAAGCGTTCTAATATCATAATGGATATTTAGAATTCAAAACTTTATATCCAATAAAATGGTGTTATACAATTTAATAAATTATACCAATGTTTGCCAAATATTAGTTTTATTCTTCATTCATGTATTGATAATTAATATTAATTCCATACTACATATGTGTGCAGAATTGAATTAATAAATTTAAAATAAATTACAATAATTGTGAATAATTTCTTTGTTAATTACAGCATATTTTCTACAATACTAAATGTTTTATGAATACTCCTTCATTTTATCCCTGCGCAGCAATCAATTGCTGGTTAAAATACTCAATTATCAACAAATTCCTAACTTTTTTCTACACTTTGAACAATCCCATTGTATTCTCTATATAAGACACATTAAATTGAAACAAAAGAATTCAAAAGAAATAAAAATGCTAAATCCAAGCATGATTAGGTTAACAAATAAATTATTCTCCAACTACGAAACCTAGAATGTCTACTATAGTTCATGAGTAAATCAACAGATAAAAAAATAAAGGGAAAAATTATGTATTTTTAAAGATCAATAATATACAAAATAAGCTCTTTTGAATCGAAAGATCCCTCATTCAATTGATACAAGAAAATATTTAGGGAAATATATAATCAACTAAATATTTGATGTCCCTCTAGGGGTAGATTCACCACAGATAAAACAGTTGCGAGAGCAGTTCACATGTATTCCAAGTTGCCTAAAGCTAACTATCCAACATTTCCAAGCACTTTCATATGGTCTGCACATATGAGACAAGCTATTCAAGTATATTAATATATTTGAAACCGCCTAGTATCCAATGCTATTTTAACATTTTAATATCCTTATAACTAAAACTCCTTTTTAAAATACGTAATATAGATGTCGTATTCACTTATCTCAAGGGAAGATACTCTCAAGAGCATGGGCGTCATTAAATTCAAAGGACATAATTATTATATCGATCTCCCACTCTTGTGCCACATAGTGACCGTTAAACATATTTATAGCTTGCAGAATTTTTTGCGACAGTTGAACTGTAAGTGGGACACATAAGATAACTTTCTTAAAATTGGAAAATATGAATTCAACCTAATAAATTAGTAATATTTCCCATTTAAAAACAATCGATTTGATACCCATAACTGGTATTTCATTTTATCATTAAAGCCACTATTTTAAATAACACCGTTCAAAGTGAACTGCAGAGCAAAACCACAGCAGTTCATCTCTGATTGTTATCCTTTAACATCAATATACATTCTCATTAGAAAAGTGTGTAAAGTGAATCGTTAACATTTGTTAATAACAGATGCAACTGCATTACAAATTTTGCGATCCTCTCGCCCACTGCTTGCCTGGATAAATTCAGGTTCACTGAGACAACTAACTGAACCTTCTCTAAATTGATGGCTTCAACACTCGGCAATTACTATATCACTTCGTCCATGTGCCATTCAAGATGTCCGTTTGATCAATCGATTTCTCGAAGGCTTATGGTGGCAATTCTCTCAACCTTAAATAACTACTCGTAAAGCAGTTTGATATTTTCTTGTCTCTTGTACATCTGATCATTTAATCTGAGCATGAATGTCTGTTATTAAACTCATCGACCCTTTCAGATGCGGACCAACCAGAGACTCAAGACATGTTTTCTTCCTCTACAGTGTTGTTAAAGCTTTGTATTTTATCCTTTGAATTAGAATGACTCCCCAATTTTTTATTGCATTCTGAGCTTTTGTAATTGGAACATAATTCTGAATTAACACAGGAACATTTTGCAACATTTTTTATAGTGTAAGAATCCTCAGTGTAGTTATAAAATAAAATTTTCAGAAAATTTATTGAAGTAAGAAAATTTCATAACGTAGTTAGACTTAAATACTTATTGATCTAATTGTCTGCGTTAAAATGTAAAGTTAGAATTGTAATTTTTCTTATGATTCTTAAGTATATTCCTTAAAATCAAAGTGTAAAAAATAATTGTTTATTACATCTCACTCATTATTTCTTAAATACAAATAATAGTTAATTCAACCACTCGGAAAATGTGAACACTTACGTGATAAGTTTCAATTACAGTATATTTGTTTATGTAATACAAATGTATTACATAAACAAAAATGTAATACATTAATAAATATTTTAAACAAAGAATCTGAGGAATTATTTAATTTTTTCCTAACCAATATGGAATTTTAATTTTAAATAAAACTTTTTCAAAAAAAATCAATGTAGATTAGTAAAAAACGTTTCAATGTTTTTAATACAGTAATAAATTAATAATATATGCAAGTTTTCAAAGAAATTTTTACTTTATTGATTAAAAACGTAAGCAATGCATTCTACATTTACAATCTCGCATACACTAAAAACCATGTTGTAAAAATGTTTAACTTTGCTCTAAACATTATATTTTTTACGATATATAACAATTGAATGGTAACTTCAAGCCTAATTAATCATATTCATGCTTGAAAAGAATTAAAACTAGAAAATATTTTTTAAAAAAACACTTTGAGTGTTGATTCTGTGTAGAGTAATATTGGCAGCTAAAATTTACATCTTTTAATTGTCATTAAATTGAATTCTAATCTTAAAATTCAATAAATTGCTTTTAGAAAATCTGTATATATTTAAGAACATTGTCTTCAGATATAGCAATATTTGATATTTAAAAATAATAAAAAGTTTTATTATGAAACCCAAATTTTAACGTAAATATGTGAATTAATAAGGAAATTTAATAACCCTTAACAGTTATTCCAGCTGTATGCACATTAAATATCAAAAATATATATTTACGCAATTTGTTCAAAAGAATGCTGTCTGTAAAATGTTTTTATGGGAAATTAACAAATATATATTATTTTTACAGCAAATAATATGTATTATAAAATAATAAATATAACATAAAAATTTTATATCTGATTCATTATTGAATCTAAATGTTGAATTCTTTTTTGCTTTTGTGTAATAGTGAGCTAAATCTTGGAAACCGTCGAAATGGCCTTATTGATAGATCTTATATACTGCAATCAATCATCACTTAATCTCCCACATTTGGTGTGATAGAAAAGTTTAAAAGGGGAATTTCAGCTAATAATTCGATCTATCATCATTTGATTATGGTATAAAATCAAGATGCATTGTGTAGTTGAGAGATTGATGTATCAAAGCTCGGATATTGTTCTTCAAGTATTTTCGTAACACAGAAGCGTTCAACAAAGATAAAAATTTATATTATCTTTATTAAAAAAATATCAAATGTTAAGGCAAAAGAAATTTTATGAATAACTTATAAAAGTGTGTATAAAAACACGCTGAATTACCAGCATGAAATTGTTGAAATAGTTAATATATTTACTGACCTAAAAACTATTTTAATGATTACGTGTTCTGATAAAATATTACTAGTTTCAAAGACAAATAAAATTTCAATGAAATGCATAGTAACAAAATGAAGACGAAAAATATTTTACCAATCAGTAAGTATTTTGAAAAACGCAATTTGTATTAAATTAATTGACTAAACTGACTTTGTGATTTGGAGAAAAAATAATTTCTAGGAAATCATTATTTAATATATCACAATAAACACAAGTTTAAACAGATCTGGAAAACTTGAAAATTGTATCGACTAAATTTTAAAAAGCATAAAATCGAAAAGTAACAAAGGAAAATTTGTTACTTTTCGAAACCAATTTAAATATTCATCATAGAAAAGATGTAAAAAGCTAACTTTAAGATTTTATTCTACTTTAGAAAATTATATAAAATGATATCGGCGATGAATGATAATGATAAAATAATAATAATAAATGTAGTACTCTAACATGAATTAACCGAATTAATATACCCTTGAGTGGAAAAACATCCGATAAAAGCTGACTATTGTAACGGTTAATTAGTTGCTATAAAATTATTTTTGCTCAAAAAGGTTAATTTAACACAAAATTGTGGCTTAAAGGTTGATTCCAAACCATAACAAACATCTACCTTCATGGCAGAAATTAAGTTTACGAACACTTAAAATAAAGACTTGAGAACAGTCCCTTCAGTCCTGATTCTGTTGAGAAAGTGTACTGTGTACTAGGGTACTAGTATAAAGTGTACTAGTGTTTCATTTGTAAGTTAAAGAATTGATATTTAGGAGTTCGAATCATTGACTAAAGATAATGACACAATTACAGTCATATAACACAAAATGAAATATATTGTTTAATAAATGTAAACTAAGGTCAATAACAAATTTCATTAAGAATACTGTACTATTTTCATTATTAAATGCTGCAGTTGACTCAAATTATTCAAAACCCACTCTTCTTTGTTGATTCGTTTTCTTATTCATGTGGTATCTACTTTAGAATGTGGATGAAAGTGTATTTAAAATGCAAACAAAATGAATGAAGAAACTTTTTCTTCGTGAGAGAGAATATTTACTATCTTTTCACTTGACTGATTATCATCTGAAGTAAACATGACATTCGAAATGATTCTGCGTTTGTGTGGTGAGGGCTGCGTAAAAGCAAGAATCGAGTCCTTTATGAAAAGGAATTTATCAATCAATACTTCATCAAAAATGAATCATTAAGGGTTTAGTATCCCTGATGTGAGTCTTTTAAGGAAGTTATACCGCTTTAATAAAAGAAAACAATCTGAAATGGATTCCTTCTTGTAAACATTCCATCGCGTCAGACTAGTAAACGATTTTTTTTTAGATGCATTTTTTTCGAATTTATTGGACAGAATATATCCTAACGTATATTCAGTCAAAAGAGAAATGTTACATGTCACCTATAACACCAGAAATAATTGCATAATGGAAAAGATATCTTTCATCAAAATGTAATTGAATAACCAATTCTTGTTTGATAATCTTACTGATTCTGTGCACAGTAAGTAAGTGACACTACTATCAAGGCATGAAAAGTAAATTATGAAATTCATTTGTATTCTAGAAAATTTATTATTTTTTGTTTATTTTTTAAATGTTTGCAAGAATTTGTACTACGCATACTTTACTAAAGGATAAAAATCAATAAAAAAATATATTATTCTCTGATTCATTAATAATTTTACTTACCTATTGATCATAAATCAATGTACAAAAGTTCTTATTATCAGTAATTTATGTTCGAAATCATAATATTTCCAAACTATTTTAAATCATGTATTTTAATCAAATAAAAACCTTAATGTATTATGTCTTTATCTTTTCAAACCAAATATTTCCAAATCTTATTTCTTAGAAAGATTAAAGTTTTATGTTTAAGATTATATAAAAAAAAATTTTAACTACGACTAAGTAGAAGAAAAAATATTTCAATGAATGAGATCAGAATAAATATAAGGAATTTAAGTTAAATATTACTAAGATTTAAATGTGAAATTTTATTAATGATTTTAATAAGTAATTCATTTCATGTGATGAATGATAAAAATTTTGATTATTAAATAAATATTTTTCTATTTTTATCAGGAAAGCTTAAAACAAGAGCTTTTAGTTATGTTTGAATACTAATTTTTTATGTTATGAAGCCATCTTTTTTTAAAATTTTTAGCTTTTACATGCTGAAAATAAAACATGAAAATTATTATATAAAATATATTATAGAAAAAAATTCATTTGAATTCAATATGAAATTTTACAATAACATGAAATATTTATTTCAAGTAACTTTAAGTGAATATGATGATATGGCTTACTTTTCCTATCGGATATAATCCATATTAATAATTAGTGCTTGGTTTTTATTTTTACTTACAGGTAGATTATCGTCACGAATTCTTACAACAACTTAATTTAGTTTAATTGAAAAGAATTGTTTGTTTACATTTTGCAATTAAATTAACTGGAAAAGTTCTATACAACTTTTCTTCCTTAGCACATAGCTCTTTTCCTTTCACTCTAAGTTCATTGAATATCAAAACGCATCTATATAAATTTTTTCTAGCTTTGAATAAAAATTTTTTTTTTCTCCAACATTAAAACGAGTTAGCAGCTGAACAGTTTGACCTCTACCCATCAGTTCAACAATTGGTGGGTTCAATTCCCTCCACAGATATGAATGTTTTCTGTGCTTCAGAATCTATACTTTAGGCTTTAGATACCTATCTAATTAGCCCTCATTTGTGTAAAAACGAACATTGAGTGACAACCGAACCTCCGTCATGAGAACATCAATTACGGATTAGTGAATGATCTGAAACATGTTGATAATACCTCTTACAAAAATTCACGTCAACATAATAGTAAGGTCCTAATTCTAATGCATTTACATATCAATTCGCCAAAGTTAATACCTGTTACATTTTTATAAATTATTCGAAATATTCTCAAAATTTTGTCTCGTTTTGTTTATTATAGTATCAGTGAATACAGTTGATTAAAGAGTGGATTGTAATACTTTTGCTAACATTTCTCGTCAAAAAACTGTTTATGGTATGAAAAAATATATTGTTATACAAGAGATTTGAATTTCATTTCTGTATTTCAAAAAACTAATAATCTTGTTTATAATTTAGATCGTCAATAAAGGTCAGTGTAATCAATAACAAACACTATTATTTTTTTTCTATATATTTTCTTTAGATTTAATGTATTCATTTCTATAAAATGTATTGAATCCAAGTTGGCATCACGAACGACTTAAAGAATAAATAAATAAATCGATATATTTTTCACTACTAAGTATCGCGCGTAATTCTTGGAAGAAATTGAAAATATATATTTGTTTTTAATCTAACACAGTTTTCAATTTTTTTTAAGAAAAATCTTATCTTTTTATGCGTTTTTTCACTGAGAATTTTCAGTTTTTCTTATATCTGCATTAAGGAAATTACTCATAAGATTGTTATAAATATAAACAACCATGAATCTTTAAGAGCCAATTTAAGTGATGCATTTATTAATTAAACATTCCATCGCTCAACTTATTAAAAATCTATTTTTTAAAAAATTCTTTTTATTGTGCTTTCTTTCTGACTGCTCATTTTTATCGACTCGAATTTACTAAACATGAACAACAGCAATGCAATTTTGAACCATGATTAAAGGACAAAAGAAACATTACAGCTGGGGCTTTTCTTTCAAATGAGATTTCTTCTCACTTTCCCATTTTTCACCTTAATGTTTTTACATAATATTTGGTAGTATCTTGAAACAATACAAAATTTTTTGCATTTTCTCTGAAAAACGGTTTTTATAGTCTAAAATAGGCAAATGAGCTTTATTGCATATATTTGACAATTAGCAGTTTTTTCATTCCAACCAATTATTCAATTACCTCAGATATAATATATTAAACCTTGAATTGTGTGTTATAACTTTACTATTATTATTGATAAAACTATTTAATGAGCGATAACTTTTCATGATTATGCTCTTAACTTATAACAAAATTAAAAGTTGTGCATATATATATATATATATATCTATATATATATATATCTATAAATCTATTATTATTATCTATAAATATATATATATATATATATATATATATATATATATATATATATATATATATATATATATATATAATTCTATCTAAAACCAAATATTTAACATATTTTGATAAATAAAACATTTGCATTTGTAATTCAAATTATCTTCTGCCCTAATGAGATAAACTTAAAATCCAGTAACAAGAAAAATGCAAAACAATAGTTTACTGGACCCAAACTTTCCCTGGATTAAATATTAATCTTATTGCTCTTATCTCTCTTAGCATCAGTTGTCACCAATTATAATGAGAGGAAAGATAAATGTAAAAGACATTCATAAATGATCATTTTTTTACTTTTTTGGTTTAAAATCTTTGTTAACAAATAAAAATGAAAAACAAAATAATAAAAATTTTTTGAAACAATATTTGCGTTGAAAAATACTGTTTTGTGTATATGTTGAATGGTTAAAAATAATATTTATAATAACAAGTTACTCTTTTCTTATAAGATTTTTAACATATTTTAGCATTATTGTGTTAAAACGTGGAAACTGCAAATGATTTAAGTACAGGGTTAGCAAGAAATAAGTTTCCCACTTCAGAGGGCTGTAGAATACGTTCTATTTGTCCAAATGAGATAAAATTTGAACTACAGATAATTCAAATGATGCGCTTTACATTTAATAAAAAAACAAATAGTACATAATTTCGCCGAAAGATGGCGCTGTAATACTAATGATACTTATTTGCATATACTGAAAATATGAAAAGTCATTTGCTTTACAGCGCATGCCTATTAGCATTATCTTTGGGTAAAAAGAAGGTGGATTCTGAACGAGCATTAGTTACTTCTCTGCACATCATGCTTTCTTTGCAAGAAAAAGCGCTACTTGTAAAATTGTTCTACCAGAACCAGCTAAACTCATTTGCAGCTGTAAAAGAATTTCGCCGTATGAAGCAGATACGAAGAGGTCCAATGTCTCCATGTGCGTTACGCAAGATGATGCAGAAATTTGAAAGAACTGGAGAACTTGCAATACTTCCCGGTAGAGGACGAAAGACAATCCAGTCTTCTAGCGTCGAAAATGTGGCTACCGTGGTCGTTGAAGATGGTAATGTGAGCGTGCCAGTTGTTTCCCGTATATTGGATATGCCGTATTCCACTGTACGAAAAATCTTACGGTGGATTTTGCATTTTTATCCCCACAAAATCAAGCCTCTGCACTTGTTGCAGGACGGAGACTCAGAGGTTCGTAAAACTTTTGCACTTCAGTTCCTTGCTCGAATGGTGGTTGACGTCACTTGGCCATGGAATATTCTGTGGACTGATGAAGCCCACTTTCAACTTAATGGGCAAGTCAACACCCACAATTGTCGAATTTGGGCAGTGGAAAACCCTCGTGCTATCCAGAAAAACTCCTTGCATCCTGAAAAAGTGACAGTATGGTGTGGGTTTACGGCTACTTTTGTGATTGGACCGTAATTTTTTGAAGAGATAACTGCAAATGGAATCAAAACCTGTTCGATCACAGGACAACGGTACCAAGATATGCTGAGGGATTTCGTAATCCCACAACTTTAGCAATGTGGATGCCTTCAGGACCTCATTTTCATGCAGGATGGCGCACCTCCTCATATTGATCGTCGTATAAAGCAACTGCTAACACAGCATTTTACTGAGGCACTGGTTATCAGCCGTCATTTCCCTACGGCATGGCCTCCTCGTTCGCCGGATATCACCCCCTGCGGCTTTTGGTTGTGGGGTTTTTTGAAGGACAATGTCTACCGTAAAAGGCAAGCATCTGTACCAGATCTGAAGGACAGCATTCAGCGCCATATCCTTGATATTCCGACAGACTCACTCCGGTCTGCTATCGAAAATATGGTTCTGCGATTAGAGCACATTGTTGAGAATGAAGGGGGGCATATTGAACAGCTGTAATGCTACTTTTTTATTATTATTATTTAACATTCATAAAGCATATCAAATGTTTTATGTGTATTACAGCGCCATCTATCGGCGAAATTTTGTATTATTATTTTTACTAAATGTCAAGCGCATCATTTGAATTATCTTTAATTCAAATTTTATCTCATTTGGACAAATAGAACGTATTCTACAGCCCACTGAAGTGGGAAACTTATTTCTTGCTAACCCTGTATAATATTAATATATACACTTTCCTAGTATATATCTAATATTAGTAATTTATATTAGACTTTAATAATATCATTATATTATAATTATATATTTATATTAGACTTTATTAATTTTACTAGGAATTTTGTTTTCTTATTTAAAGTATTAGAGAATTTAAAACAATTTTAGATTTCATGGAACATTAGAGTGTTGCTCATTTTTACAAAAAATCAATAACACTTTTTATAATAATTTTGAAAGCAATAATTTTTGGAGTGATTCATCCGGAGTAAGTAATTTTTACCGCAAAATAAATGTTATCCTGTAAGTAAGAAATAATTTATTTAATAATAACACAAGACGGAATAAGAAAAACGTAAGATATTTGATTAAGACAGAAAGGGATTAGTTTAGTTTTGTTGCTCTGAAAACATTTCGCAATTCCTACCCAAGGATAGATTGGGAAACTCACAATATCACAGAGGGAAAACTCGATTATTTTTGCCAATGTATTGCAGCATTTTATTTTGTCAAATCAAATGTAGTATTCTGGTTAAAGTAATATAAATATTTTCAAAATTTGCACAATGTAATTTTTTTCAAAATAATAATAGTTTCAAGGTAACTGTTAATTTCAAAATAAAGTAAACATTTTTGCATTAAAAGGCTCTTAAGATAATTTTATGAGAAACGAACTAGTTAAATAAAACAAAAACGAGAAATCCTATAAAAAATATTATATTAATAACATTTTCAGTTAACTTGATTAAATATAACAAAGCTGGCACAGATGCCGTATAATCCAGAATGCCACAAATTCTTAATTTTTTGGCAATGGAAAAGTGTTACCAAGATGACGCAGTATGATGTGCACAGTGACATAAATACTAAGGTTCCCAAAATAGTATTTTCTGCATAATTCTTATAAGTCTCCGTATCTAAGGCGTAATAAAAATCAGGTTACCAGATACATAACTCAGAATTTGTCACCCTGGAATATACGGTATCTGTGCTGTATTTTTATAGTTAATTATTATATTTATTTTATTTTATTTTTTATATATTTATTATTTTATTTTTATATATTTATTATATATATATAATTTATAGTTAGTTGAAAAATTAAAAATAATAATAATAACTGTTGTAAAATTTAATTATTATGCAATTATAAACTGAAATTTTTTCTTTTATATGAGTATTTTGTTAAAAAGAGTGTTACACATACACTAAAGATATTTAATTCTGTTCAGTTTTCTGTTATAAGATACATAATATATTTAATAAATATTTAAACTATACTTTCTAAAGTATAGTGTAATTATATTGCATAGTATAATAACTGTTTCATAATTTTTACACAATATTATTTTGCATACAAATAATATTTCGTAATTTTATAAATTTTTTCGATCTTTTAACTGAATTTGACACGCATGCTGATATAGATTAATAGTTTTAAACAATAAACACAGTTTTTTTTATTTAAAGAAGGAACGATCAAAAACGTTATTGTTAAATCTGTCTCAAATATCTTGTACATTCAAGACAAAAGCAAAGATATAAATATTCATTTGGAATGTTTGTCATTTCACGTATCTTGTTTTAATAAGAAGGCTACTTTAACATGGACCTATAGTTTAAGTGAATTCGAAACTACATCATATATCAACCTATAGTAGTAGAATCATGTTCTTCCAAATAGTACATATCGTGATCGATTCAAACCCACTGGTAAACAACGGGCGTAAGGCATTGCTTTTTGCGTGCACCTTTTTCACGGATCATTATCAATGAAAAGTCTTTTTTTAAGTCTAAGAGTAAGGGGTGCCCAAACGATATAATATAGCAATCGACTTGAAAGCTATATGGTATACCATGTCAAAGTAACGACATCCAAATGCAAGTGACAGTCAAATTTAAAATATTATAGTGTATAGTATAATAACTATTCCATAATTATTACATATAGCATTAATTATTCAAAATGGCAATAAAAATTAAGGGTAACTAATTTATATACATGATATCATTATTTGGTGTAAGTTTGATATCTCCCCAAGTGATTTCTCGCCAAATCTAGCGTCCTTTGTTTTGATTATCCTGTTGCCAATTTAAGTTTTTTTTTCAGATTTTTTTGTTGCAGATTTGGTTTCGCTCTTGTTTTACATCATATATGGTTCTTTTCAGTAGCAACATCATTTGACCTGGAACCAGGGGGTACGCGTACCTTCCTGGGGCTTAAGCAGCCACCAGGCGCGTCGGCAGGTGGTGGATAGCCGAATGTCCTGTAGGAATGACAGGATAGCCTTGAATATAGAATCAGAGGCCGTGAACCAGCTCCCGTAAACCCTGGTGTTATGCGACCCGTGCCTAGGGTTATTTGGCACCGCGGTAATGGTGTCTTAACGGAGCCTCTAGTTGCCTGGCGAACTTCTAGAGTATTTTGCCTTGCCCAGTAACTCAGGCAATGCTGGGTGGACTGTCATATTACCTGAGCTTATTAACTGTTATTTTATGGCTGAAAAGACAATAAAAATAACAAACCTTTCTGCATTTCCAGGTGAAACCTCTGAAGCAGACCTTGCTGAAAAAGACAAGGGAACCCAGAGGCAATCTAGTGAAGGGGCAGCAATGAATCCTTCACAGGAGGTAGAAATGACCTCCAAACCATCTTCTTCTGGTGAGAGTCAGGAAGCTATCGCTAACATGATTAACTCTCTGACCAGAATCAAGCTTAAAAAGAGACTTTCTGGTGCCCAGAAAAGGAAGCTGGTGAAGGAACGCAAAATTGCTGAGGGGACTTGGGTTGAAAAACCCAAGGCAACCAAAGGCGAGAAGCGTCCCGCCAACCGGACGAACCAGGGCAAGGCCGGAAAGGCTGCCAAGAAAGAAGGACCTGGGGGGTTTACTTACACGGCGGCTCTCACGGCGATCAAGATGGCTGTGCTCATAGAGGGTCATCCGGGAAAACGGTTAACAGAGGAACAGGCCTTCGACCTGGAACTCTTGCTAACCAAGAAAATAGGAAGGAATGAGGAAGGTTTTTCCCCAACCTTCCTATCCTGTAAACTTGAGAATGGGGCACTTATTATCAACTGTGCAGATCTGGAGAGCTCAAAGTGGCTGGAACAGACTGTCAGTGACATAAGCCCTTGTCAGGAGCAAAAAATCTTGGTGGGTGAGGCAAGGAAACTTTCATCGTTTTCATCATTTTTACTGGCAAAAGCGGTCGGGTTCAAATTTTTTTCAAACCTTTCCAAGAATAACTAGTTTAATTAGAATTTCGTTGTCTAAATTTATTAAAACCTTATGAATATTTTCTGAGATTTTTCATTTACGTTTTTACTGAAATGAAATGATGAAAGCCAGAAAATCAATTTTCTGACCTTCTAATTTTTTTTCATCACAAAAGTTAGGCAAATTTTTAACATGACTTTTAAAAGACAAATTGCATGAAATGTGTGGTAGCTAAAGAATAAACTATAAAATTGCTTAGAAACTTTAAAAATTACATAAACAACTAAAAAAAAAATTAAGAAAAGAAAAATTGCAGCAAATAATATAAATTAAATATAATCATAAAAATCATAGCGTTTTAATTGTGTTTTAAGAAAAACCACAATTAAAGTTATGATTGGTAATATCTAACACAGTAATATTTCTTTAATATTTAAGCATATGTGAAATTTTCTTTTCGTGACTTATGATTCATTGGTGAGACTTAGTTGTAAGCATTTTTGCAGTAATAATATTATATCATTCGTCAATGACTTTCATTTCGTATGACCTGTTTCAGCTTACACTGTAGCAGATATCTCATTCTAAACAATTTTATGAAATTGAAAGTTAATGTTGTTGTTCATTTTAGGAAAAAGCTTTTTTTTTTTTTTTTTTTTTTTACTAGATTATAAAATTTTTTAGAATTACACAAATTCAGTATTATTTTTCAGCTTTTACAGCGTTATGTATATTTTTAAACTTTTTTTTACTTAAAAACCGAATATATTCATGAATTATACGTCGATAACTTACATCTGTTTCCAGTAACTGATTTAATGAACAATGTGAATAATGACACCGATTATTATTATTCGAAATTAAGCGATGTGCTCCATTATCCTTTATAACTATTGATTAGTGACTGATGTATGACTTTCTATATTATTTCTTATTCTTATTGGGATGAAAATATTCGAAAATTACTGATATTTGACTTTTTTTAAGTATTTATTTCCAAATAATTTAAATGATAGTAAGGGTTCAGTAATTTTTTTCACTTTCAAGAAACTTGATTAACATAAATGTAACACTAACCAATAGGAACAGATTTAAATATTTGCCTTTTTCTAACTTAAAATATTTAGCTACATTCATTACAAGTTATAAAATAATGAAAACTCAAAAACAGATTAATTCCGTATATACATTATTATAAAGTCATTGGATTAACAAATAGTAATTTTATTAATTTAAATATTTTCTCTGCTTATCTTATTTACTCCTGCTCATTTACATTTAATTTGCCATTAGCATTAACATCATTGACATCAATGAAAAACTTAACAATGTTTTTTGTAAAAGTCCTTAAGCCCGAAAATGTTCCTGTTCTTTTTCTCACTAACATAAAAAAATATTGAGCTTTTGAACAAAAACATAAGAAGAGCAAGATGCTTGTAAATGTAATTTCTCAAAAACATCTTTTCGTGGTTGGAAATTAACTACCAAAACTGTAAATAGGGAAAATATTTTACTTCTACAAATAAATATATATGCACACCCATAAAGGGTAATTCACCAAATCAATAAAATCTTATTTTGGGGACAGTAAGTGTCGTAAAAATTATGCTTTATATTGACTAATAAATTCATTCGAACTATCTCTTTATCTGCAATAAAACAGAGCGGAAAAAGTAGATATATGCAGTACCGAATATGCAAATCGAGAAAAATGGAGTGAAATTATTGCTATTTTTTCACTTGTGAATTTTAGTACCATCATTAAAAAGACATTTTACATTTAAACTAAATCAGTATAATAATAAATACTAATATAGAATATTCTGATAAAATGAAACTTATTCTTTACTGAAATCATCAGCTTTTAAGAACCTAACAAAATAACATTTAAACGTAAAATCAGAATTTTATACTTTATTAAAAATTATAAATATAATAGATAAGAAATCTTAGAAAAGTAAGAAAAAGAAAGAATTTATATGATTATATATATATATATATATATATATATATATATATATATATATATATATATATATATATATGTATGTATTTATATATATATATATATATATATATATATATATATATATATATATATATATATATATATATATATATGTATTTATATATATCATATAAACGTTATATAAAACTTTTGTTTGAAAATTTTAGCTAAATAAACGTTTTTTGCAAACTAAAAAATGATCCCCAAAATCAACTTTTTGATTCCAAAATTTTTTAAATTGCTACTTTCTTTAAAAATAACATTTGATATTTTGCAATTTTGTCAAGCTTCATTGAATAAAACTCACTTCTTAATGCTTAATAGTTTGTTGCAGGTGTGAATAAAGAATCAGAGATCAATATTTGAATATTTGGATTTTATACTGATATTCAAATATCAGTTATTATACTCTTGAATCACTGATGCAGATTTTTTATGAAAATGAAGATTCTTCGATTTTTATCTTAAAAAATCATGCACCGTAACAAATGTCAATTCATCTACCAACCTTTTTATAAACACATCTACAATGTCTACATTATAATTAAAATTTCAAAGAAAATTACAGGTAAGATGATTTGGTTTCCATTCTTTCTTATAAAACAAATACTCAGAAATTAGAATTAGCGAATAAATACTTCATAAACTCAGATTTTATTCAAAATTTTCTCTATAAGCTAATTTTCGAAGACCAAAAGGCAGAAAGGGGAGAATAAATATCTTATTTACGATAACTTATTTTCGTAAAAATAGTTTCTTCCATATTTTAGAGTGTTTTGCTTCATTTCCCCATCTCATATTGTATTATCTCTGTCCTACATCACTTTTTGTTTTCTCAAATACATTATATTTTTGTCACATAAAAATATTTGCATCAGTTATAAGATTATACATTTTTGTCACTTGAAATTTTGTTTGCTAAATTAACTCAATCAGAAACATTTTTATCTAAAGTGAAATTTCAAAATTTACAATGAAGGAAAAATAATATCAAATAATATTGTTTTTATATATAAATTTTTGTTAGAAATTATAAGCATTAAAACAGAACGTACTTTTTTTTATCAATTTAAAAACATACTCTTTTCTTCATTTCACAATAGTACATTTCTTTCTTAGCCATTCATATTTCATTTCTGCCATTTAATGTTTAGTTCAATAAATAAACATTAATTTCATGACGTTGCTGTTAACTAAAATAACCAAACCCAGCCAAGAAACTTTTTAAGGGAGAGAAAATCACGCCTAGATATTTTTATTTGCTTTCACTAACTGGTAGCTGTGTGGTTAACGTTCATGACTCCTAGGCTGTTGGTCACGGGTTCGAATCTTGATTTGGGCTTGGACGTACCTGTCTCTCTGTGTTTCTTTTATCTGAGATAGTGAATGAATGTAGCACTTCCTATAAATTGGTTGGAGTGACGTGGTAATGGTCCTTGCATTCGTGAATTAGCTCTCAGGTGCCTCTCCCCAGTAACTATGAATGAATTTCAGGCCTTGCTGTGACGAAGGGTTAGTCACCCATTTCCCACAATTATTAGAAAAATATTTTATTTTTTAATGGAACTACATTTAAATGTTTGCATATTTTGTAAATTTATACCTTCCTAGTTCTACTAAATGTAATCGATTATAATATATAATGTATTCTAATATATATAAACACCAGGATTCAAATCTTCGTTATTTCAAAACATATTTAACTCGAAACAATAAAGGAGCATTAGATCCTAACTTGTTAAAATGTGCAGGCTCTACCAGGAGGACGGTTTGCACCCAGATCGGATCAAACCCATTTCTTTTAAACACTAAAATAGCTCATTGGTGTTAGCTATCAGCTTTTTTATTCTTCATATCACACTCAAAAATTTGTATTACTTTTTATCTCTGATTAATATGAATCAACAGAACAATTGTCGAATAGACGGGAAATAAACTTTCATTTTTTGGATATAAGAGCTCCACAGTTGAAATTAGTCTTTTCCATCCCTTTTCATAACATATCACTTGAGTAACATAATCCTATAACTTTCCTCTAAATCAGGAACGAACCCGATATCTTTAGACCACAACAAAGATTACCCTAGAATGCAGAATAATAAAACCTAAAGAAATGTAATTTTTAATGTGTTACTAAAGATCACAATATCCGCCTGAAAAAAGTTCATCGTTTTATCGGGGAAGATTTAAAATAATCTGCATACCCCGCAACTGTTATTATTTATACACGAGCGCTAATGAGACAGGGATCTACAATTTAAAGTGGAGTCCGATTCTACATACACCTACCCCAAAAAAGAAAATCGAACCCACGAACTGCCAGATGACTAACCGCTTGGATGGATGCCAACTCAACATGGAAAGATTTGAAATATTCGTCAAACATAAAATTAATAATACTGGGAAGCAAAATTAAAGCATTTAAAATATCACAGAATACTAAATGGTAAAAATGTTTTTATTTATGTCACTTTATTATAAGTCACGATTTAAATTAGGTTATTTTGTGTAGGAATATAACAATAAAAGTTGACAATTTGCATTAGAAATTTATTTATTCTCATTAATTTATTGCCTAGCTTTTTAATTATTCTTATTTATTTATTTCAAAAGTGCTATGAAAAATAATTAAATTAATCTAATTCTTAATTAAATGAGAATTTATTACTACAGGCATCATAACTGCGTTAGAATGTTTTCATATTGCATTAATAGAGGGCGCCACAACAATTTAATTTTAAAATACAGCGTAAAATACACGATCGTTTGTTATTTCTATGAAATATCAATGACTAACTGTTAAATTTCTGTTTCTAAAATAACTCCTCAAATGTGTTCATCATTTAGTAATTGCTCATTAATTACTAAATGCAAACAATAATAGCTTGTTAATTGAAATATAATATTAATTTCAAAATGGCTGAAAGAATGTTCCAAATTTAATGTATACTGAAAATGTAGTTTGTGTTTTGTGAAAAGTGATAAATGGAATTTGTGGGAAAACACAGTGACCTGCTTATAAATGCTTTTATTAAGTTCGTATATATATTTTAACTAAATGGATTTTATAAACATTTTTTAAAATGAAAACAATATTAATTTTAAAATGTTTTTCTAAACATTTTGAAATGAATTTTTTATTTATTTTGTAGGAGTTAAAAAATTTGTTAATTATGGGGAAAATTATATTGAAAGAATATTGTTATAAAGCTTCATTTATTATAATGAAAATACAATCATTACTGGTATTAAAATGTTTCTTGTGTTTATAATCCGAATTTTTGTCCTTTAATGGATTGAGAAGAAATACACGGAAGGAAATGAAACTGGCTGAATGTTGACAATGGCCAATTAAAAATAAAATCAATTTAAAATTTTGATTTCAGGATTGTAATTTAAACCATACTTAGCTTTGATATACTCTGTGTAAAGTTATATGTTTCGAGATGTAATTTATTGAAATGTTTCTGGAACATTCCTCGCTTTAAGAACGGTGGGACACTGAGTTTTATTTCTTTTAAACTTTTTTAGGTATGTAGAATAAGAGTGCTTACGCTTTCCTCAGTTCTCCGCCAATAGGAAATGCATTAGAGCGCAGATAAAAGGAGTTTCGAATAAAAAATTTAATTCTTTCGAAACTAAAGGGAATTTTCAAGTATTCAGCATCTCATGTTTTATTCTTTTTATTTCTTTTGTAATCTGATCTATTCGTAAGACTTCATTTCGTGATTAAAAACAATATTTTAAACAAAACTAGGTATAACTAGCAAATATTTTTATTTTCCAAATTACAGTTTTTCCAAGAAAGCTAAATAAACGTTTGCCATTGGAATCTTCGGCTTGTTGGTTCCTAACTTAGATCAATTTTAGAATGTTTAATGTGTCAAAAATTTAAAACAAAAAATGCAGATTCAATTTAAAATGAATAAAAATTATTTGATTTAAAAAATACGTATTCTTGTCTAACCTGTTAAAAGGTTGAGAGTGAAGTATATTCTAACGAAAGCTAAAACACTTTTTCTAATTCAATTCAAATGATCAGACATCAGCAAATACTATTATTTACTTATTTTAAAACTAAAATCTTAAAAGTGCTATTCGTTTAGATTGGTTCCAATATTATATCGATTGCATGTTCATAATTGTCATTCATAATTGTGAAATAAATGTTTATCTTATTTTTCTGCAAATGGTTCTTTTAAATATCGAGGTTTATCATATAGGCATTTAACAATGCAGGATTTTACTAACAGCGCAAAAAGAATATTTCAACAGTTGATTGATTGATTGTTTTGTCGATGTACAGTCAATTTCTTGCACCAAAGTTCTGTTATAACTTGAGCCGATGGTTTAGTGAGCCTCCAGACGCTAAGCCTCTATAAACATCCAAGAATCGAACACAAGAGCAAATGAATGCCAAAGTTTTAATCTATCAGCTATTAGTTTCTAACAATCAACAACAGTAAATTTGTATTAAGATTTCATTTTTGTTTATAAGGTAAAATATCGATATTTTTCAGCAATAAATTACAAACTGAAAATAAATCCAATCTAAGTTTTGTGGAAAAGTTTAAGTTAATAAATCTTCTTTTCAACAAAACAATTGTATAATATCATTTGTAAAAGAATGAAACTTTTCTTCAAAATATAATTTTCTTTAAGAATTTATATTTGATATTTTACAGAGAAATGGAAAAAAAGATCCAATTTGTTTGATTAAATTTTTCAATTTGGAAAAGTAGTTTTATTTGCTTATTTATATTTATTTATTTTATATATAATAAATTTTACAGGCATTTTCTGAATGTATTGTTATCACTTCCCCCCCCCCAAATCAAAATTGTGATATTTAATTTCAAATACATTTTGCATTGCAATATGTTGCTTTAAGAAAAAAATTTTTTAACTTTAATGTAACAATTACTTATAACACTTGTTTTATGAAACTACAACAATATCATTTGGGTTTTAAGTAAAATTCATTCAATTTTTGTGCTTTGATTGAGCATTAAAGTAGAAAAGAAATATTGCTTAGAAAAAAAGTAGATGGCAACATTTGCAAAGAAGTAGAAATCGATATTGTTTGTCATTTCTTTATAAAAAAAGATTAAAAAGATTCTTATTTTTCATGTAAACTATGAAATATAATATTAAAAATATGAATAAATTATATCCATTTTTTCATTATTCATTTAAAATGTTTAAAAATATCCATTTAAAGCATCGTTTAAATTAATTTTAGAAACATTTTTCTCGAAGATATTCAATAAGATTCTGTGAGTATGCAAATTTATCACTTAAAAACCCCACAATATTTAACGATAAGCTTTTTGGTAAAATTAATAATAATAATTTTCAAAGCCCTCTTTTGCAAGCCTCACAAACCAGAAACAACTGAAAAACGAAAGGCTGTATGTTGAAATACTTTTGTAAGCGTGCCAAGACTTCGAATATGGTCGTCATTGAAATTTCAAATTTATATGTGAAAATAGTAAAGTTTCATCAAGATATTCGAACCATGGAAATACGTCGTGAATGTCAATCACATAAAGAAGTGTTCTTTTGGTTTCTAGTTTGTTACTTTTACATAAAATCTTGTTTCCTAGCTTTATGTATTTATTTATCATACTCTATAAGTCATTTTTGCAGAAGCAATCAATGCGATATTATATCTGTTTAACACTTATGTTTTCGAATTTAATGCGAATGAAAGACTTATAGTGAAAACGAATTTAAGATGACTAATTGCCTCAACTTTGATCTTTAGTTTGCAGGCATGAGACTTAATGTAAATAATTGATTACTGTTTGTGAAGTGTTTTTAAGTGATGGACTATTATAGAAAAAAATAAAACAGTAATTAAAGAATCGGGAAATATGAATAGTTTGTTTATGAATATTTGTAATGTAAAATTTAAAAGATTAAATACGAAAGATTAATACTTTTAATATCTACTGCTAGCTGAATTAAATATTTGAAGAGCAAACATAATCATATAGTTACGTTAGCGATTTTTTCTACAAATACAAATTTAATTAACTATTAAAAACAGCACAGCCATTACCAGGAAACTTTATGCAAAAAATATACACAAAATTCAATGTTTTATTAGCAGATACTTTAAAATTAGCTAATTAAGACCAATATATTATTGATGTTATATAAAAAGCTTAACAAAAGCCTCTAATATAACTATTACAATATGTGACAGTTAAATAATTATTTCTATAATAGCTGACAGTCTTTATCGTTAATTTGCTAATTCTATATAATTGCAAATTAACACTACTGACAATAAAAGATTCATTTCATGAAAAATACATCTTTTACCTTCAATAACAGTTTGCTCTTTATAAAGAACTTATAAAATGTATAAATTAAAAATCAACTACTTTAATTATAAATTATTTTAAAATGTTATTTTAAATTTATTTATTTCTGATTCATATGGGAAGCACCCATAGTTTTATATTGACTTTCTCATTCTTTTTTCTCTCACTAACCACTTTCAACTAATTTTTCCATGAAATAAAAACTACCAAATAAACCAGCTTTTTCATGAACTTTAACATAGAAAATTAACGTGAATAGTGTCCAGGAAAATTATCTTTAAAAGGAAAAATCCAATTAAAGAATAAGCAATACAAAAAGCTTAATGTATAAATAAATTATCTTAATTAAATTGATCTTCTCTTACTTAAAATTTTTATTTCTTCTATTTAGTTTTATATTTTTACTCTCAACTTTTTTCATTCACTGTAAATCTTGAACAAAGCTCCTTAATGGCTAACTTAGATTAAATTCATTATTCCTAGACATTTTATTAAAGACTTATTTTGTAACAAATTACAAAATCTTTTTATGCAAATTTTAAAAATATCTGCTTTATTGAAGCCATTAAGTGTTGATAAATATATATTTCATTAAATAAATCTTTCTATCTTTAATTTAATAAAGTAATGCTGTAATGAGTTTTAAAATTATAATACATCACACTGCTTATTAATGATATGTTGTAAGAGTTCTGGAAATGCAGTCTTCTTATTTATTTAAAGTTTGCGAATACAAACATGAAATTTGAATAAGCGAAATTGCATTTAAAACTTTTTAATTTAAAACGTAAAGAAAAATAACCTTTTTAAGACAGTTTGCAGAAAACTCATACTTATGAAGCTTTTTACAATTAATGATTAATGTGTGTTTTGAGAATAATATAAATAATTGAAAATTTCTTATTTTGAAAGCCTAAATGCAAATCAATGCAACTGATGAAAATCTTAAGAAAACTAATGCGATAACTATGAAATAAGTCACAGAAAATATGTTAGTATAAGTTAAAAAGAAATACATTAATGTTAAATGTATTGTGTATATATAAGTAGTTAAAAACCTATACCTTAATTAACTTTTGTCAAATGATGAGTACTATTTGATTTGGATACAAATAGAAATTACAAAAGAAAAATTCTCATTTTAAAGTCATGTTCCAAATCACATCACACAAGGGGTGAGATTTTCAACAAAATTAATGCGTTTATATCTGAATGGGAAATTAAATAACATAAATATGTTGTTGTAAATTCTGTTGTTGTTGTTGTTGTTGCTTATCCTCCATGTCTGACGGAGTCAGACTAGATCCACGAGTTCGTTGACTGTAAGGAAGTCGAAGACTAAAAGAGGATTGCTAAAGAGATCCTCCCTAGAGATACCCATGCAATCCAAAAGATGCTCAGGAGAAGCCTGATGATTTTGGCACTTGGTGCAGGTGACGAAAGCAGTGTAAATTCTAAAATGTCAATAGCAGATCGAAATAATGGTATTTTCGAGGAAGTTAAGTTGTATTATGTATTATCATCATATACATTATAAGAAAACATCCTAAAATTAAACATCCAAACCATAAACCTAAAACATCCAAACCATTATATTTTTTACCCTTAGGATCAAAAATATTTTAAATCAATCTCTCTCACTACTTTAAAATAAATTTACTGCTTATTGCAATAAAATAGATATTAAACCCCATTTAGTTTAATTACCAACGGACGTGGGATGATAACTTTAGTAGTAATTTTAACTAGATTTTTTAATAAAGTTCAAAAATCAAATTATTTGTGCCATAAGTTTTGACTGAATTATGGATTCATTAGACTATTATACATGTGAATTTTGGATAACACCTTCAAAGATTATTCCGTATTTTTAAGAAAATCAATTAATTAAATTCTAATTTATCAATTAATTAAATTACAATTAACGTATAATTAAATTCTAATTTATTGTATCATATATTTGTTTTATTAAATACAACAGAATAAACTAAAAAATAAAGGAAAATAAAATATATAATTAGAGATATTAAAAAAAACAGTTATTATAAATCCAATATTAAAAGAGATTATCGGGTAAAAATATATGACAGTGCCAACTAATTTGTGATGTGTATAATCGATATCTGGGGAACGGAATAACAGAATATAAAAATAAACAAAAAGATTTGCTAGTCAGTTGAGTTAAAAGAAATCAAAATACATCATACAGAAAATGTGTGTTTGAAAGTTCGCCCAGCAGTGTGGAAAAAATTATTATTATTTGCATGGAATTTGCATAGCAGTTTCTCAAAAATTATTTAAATTGCTATACAAATTCCATGTATTATAATCTGCGAGTAATAACGGAAAATGAATTAGGCGAATTCATCTGAAACCTTATCATTTGCGAAAAATATCACAGATTACTAAGAAAGCCGTTAATTTCCAAATTGCTCATAGAAATGACTATCTAACTATTTCCAAGTTTCTTTTATAATGCCCAACTTCAAGAATTCCTACTATTATAAGTGTAGGAAGTGATAGGGCCTTATATAGTGGGACAGCCAATGTGTGTACCATCGAGGTCCCAAAAGTGGATCTTCGTAATTTAGAAGCAGGGTAAAAGCTAAAAACCCCCCAAATTTGGTTTGCTACCCCTTCCAGAGGTATTATTTCACATGGTGGCCATTGCGATCATGACACTTTTTTTATGTCCCCCAGCCACTATTAGTGAACGCTACTAATCTTCCGATGGATCGGGATTCGAACTCACTACCTTCGATAATGAGAGAGAACTCCCTAACCAAGCAGGCCACCGTGATCATTCTCGAAGTAATTGATTTCAAGCATCAACAACAGTATCTGTGATATATTATCCTATAAGCTTAATCTAATAGGCAGAAAAATATCCCATTACTCATGTGATCGAATAAAATGCAGTTCGAAAAAAATAATAAAATAGTACTTATGAAGACAGCCATTAATATATGTTCTGCTGTGTATACTAATCGATCAGTAATGAGACCATAAGAATTATTCTCATCACGAGCTGGATATTATGGATGAAAGCCTTCTTAATTTGATATAAGGTTCTATATATATATAAATCGGAAAAATAAAGAAAATCAAATAATCATTCATGTAATATCTTTGAAAAGGATAATTTAAGAACCTAAATCTCATTAGGGGTAGTATCATGCTGATAATTCTGCTGATCTCTACATTTTAAAATATTATCCATTATTAATATAACTTATTTCTATACTTCTAATTGTATATATAAATTAATTTACAGAAAATACTTATACTATTTTTTGCACTCCCTATTTAATAAAAGTAATATTTTGCTTAAAAAATTACTATATTTCATGCTTCACAAAAGTATATTTACCTACGAAATTATGCATGCCCTTAACTGTATAATAAAGAAGGAAAAACAGAAAATATTCTAATAATTATAATACCGCGTAGTGATGAACATGGTAATTCTGAAGTTATAATCTAATTGAAATCAAGATTTTGCATTTCATCCTATGCAAAATACGAAATATTTTCCCATGTTTTGATGTATTTTTAGAATCTTCTTTTCAAACAATAAAGTTGATGGTTCCTGTTAATTCGTTCCCTTTATTCTCGTTAATAAAAATTTCTTGCTCGCTTTTGGAGACAAACTGTAACAACAGATGAAATTAAACATTTTCTGAAAAACATGGGTATGGTGTAACTCCATGAATAAAATACGCCTACTAGTTTTTAATTAATTGCAAAGTTTGTTTAACTATTTATTCCCTGAAGATTCTAATGTGCGTTTTATATAAGGATTTTTCTTTCACATTCTGTATTAATAAAATATACTATTAGAAAAAAATGTACATCCTTTCAGGTTTCCTTTTGCCAGTTTGGGGAAAGGATACAATAGAAATCTGCACTGATATTGCCATCTAGTGGTGAAAAAGAGATTTACAATTTCACTCTCAATTTAATAATTGTATAAATATAAAAAATTACTTTAAGTATTTTACATGACTTTTCCCATTTATAAAAAGATAAATCAAACTCTGAAAAAAAGCATTCACATAAAAACAACATTCCCAAATAAACGATTTATAAAAAAAAGAAAACAGGATAATTAAAAGAATTATTCATTATCGTTGTTATTTAATTAAAATTTGGAATATTACAAAAATTAATTTATAATTCCAATTTCAATTAATTCTTTAAAGTTGATATTTTAGTATTATTTTATTTAATATAATGCTTATCGAGCATAACTTTCAAAAAAAGCAAATTTAGTTCAATTAAACCGTGGAATGCATTTGATATACTCTTAAGCCATTTTAAATTAAACTAAGCTATCTGGTCCGAAAAATAAGTATAATGTTGAGCGAAACTTTTAAGAAAGAGAGAATCTTAAGGTTTATAAAATGTTTTTTTTTTTTTAAATTTTATAATGAATTTATTTGCACATTTATTTACAGAGATAAATCCGTGAGACACTCTGTATGAAGCACCATGTATGTATTCGAATATTCGTTATTCCTGTAAATTAAAACTTTCTACTGAATATTTGTGCCTTTCGGTACAAATCAGAAAACATCTTTGTTTTCAGAATTACCTTAAAACTATATTTACAATCTAAAACAAATGGTTAAAGTTTTGTAAGTCTTTTATACGGATAATCCCGCGTTTGATCCCAATTCTTGTTGAAACTGTTGAATAATGGAACATAAGTCCTGATTTTCATCTGTTGGGTGAGTGCTTGAGAGTTTTCTGAATTACCGCCCACTATGAGTGAAAAATACTCCCAGAAGGCAATTTACCCGGTAGATGTTAAAATGGCTTAGTCGGATAGACTATCCCCTACGCTGTGTGTCAACGCATCAATTACATAAGATCCATAGGACACCGTTTTCAGTAATGAAAAGCATGTGTTCGATACCAGTCCTTATTGAGCGACAAGAGATATGTGTAGCAAAACGCAACACGATGCTTTTTAAATAAATATCGATAAAAATGACTAGTTGAAGTTTCCTAAGTTTCTTAACATTGATTTATATAAATATATAGCCCACTGTCTATGCAATTCTCTGAAAAGATTGATAGCAAATTTTAATTGTTACATTACCCACAAATAAGTACCAAATTAGTATTTTTCAAATGAAATAAGAATAGATAATTTCAGAAATAAAGGTACATATTTCATGAAAGCTAAAAATTTGAATTTTAAACTGTTGTTGAGCAATGTTGTGCTCTTTTCACTGATTTTATTCTTTCAAACATAGTCTCGCACATAAATTTAGAACTAAAGACAAGAATGTTTCCAAGTGACACTCTACAATTTGCATTTTATTGATGTCCATATAAAAATACAGCATAATCCAAATGAAAACAACTATAATTTAATTTTTTTATTATGAATGTCATTAGCTATCATAAGGCATTAAGATACCATCGCACTATTTTATTTAATATTTTCTAACATCAATTAAAAACATTAGATTTATTTTTAAATATCAATAAATTTACGAGACTATTAATAGTTATAAATTAACTACTAAATTGCATTTTAAAAAGTTTTCGGTTCAACTATTTCATTAATAAAAAGATTTTCTGTATTATGCTTATTCAGGAAATAAATTATTAATGTTCTTTCACAGATACAAAATTCTTACAAGATTGGGAGGGCACTTTCTTCCCCATTTTAAGATGCTTTAAAATTTATATTCAAGCACTTAAATTTCAAAATACATCATAATGTGTATGATTTGCAATTGCATTTTTAATTAAGTGTACTTAGTTTTAAATTATACTTTGCTTTTATTTACTTGAATATGCTCAGAAGTATATGATCTGAGTTTACATTTATGATCAGAAGTATATATTTGTATGCATATATTTATGAAGTCTACGGAAAAATTTGATAGAAACTATTTAATATAGGAATTTAAAATGAATAATATAAAATAATAATAATAAAACAAATTGTATACTTAAGTGCTAGAAAAAATCACTATAAAATATATTATTCAAGCATAATTACTAAAAGTTATTTTAATAGTTCCATGAGAATTCTAAACAAAAACTTTTTTTAGTTTTAAAAATGCTCAGAGAAATAGAATGTAAGTTTGCATATAATAGATACTTTAAATTTTTGTGAAGTTAGAATGAAATTCGCCTTAATCTATTAGATTTAATAAAATTATACTCAATCTCATTTTATAAACTGAATTAAATAATAGGATATGAATATTAAAGTGAATTCACAGGATAAACTATAGTACTTATAACCTATGTTTAACTACCTTATCCTATGTTATAACAGTCATATCCTATGAATTAACTATAATATCCATATCCTATATTTTTCTGGAAAATTATCCATATGAATTACAAATAATCTATTAATTTTCATTTCCCTTTTAGAGAATCATAATTTCAATTTATAAAGAATTATTATCTTTTTATGAACTATTCTAATTTTATATAATACAAGCATTTAAAAAGAAAAATCATTATTTTGTGAAATAAAAAGAAATTATATGAAACAAAAACAAGAGTAGAGTTAGTATAATTTATTAAAATACCTATTAATAAAATAGAAAAGAACAATGTTCTTTTACCTTGATATTTTATTAATATTGAATTAGTCTTTTTCAAGAAAAGTCAAAATATTACGAAGATATCCAAAATTAGAGGTGAACGAACCCTTACGTGACTAGTTAAAACAAAAACCTAGGCAACACGTTAAAATATCATCAGAAGTAAATACAATGCATTCACCTGGTATCAGAGCTTAGCAACCAGGAATTCTTATGCAGCCATATCACGGACATTGCTAGGATTCTTTTGCTTATAAGCGATACGCTATTCTCATAATCTTTGAAATTCTTCTCCTTCGGATTAAATAAAGGATGAGATAATTTGATAAAGGAATGTGATGAGAAATCTAATGTAGAGAGTGCATCATTTTTCATTTTCGGAATAACACTGACAAAATGTTAAAAATTTTCTGTTAATATTTTTGGAATAATGACAATCATGTTTATTTTTATTTTTTATTTATCTTCTATTGTGGCAACACTTCTACTCTAATTAACAGTTCTATTTACTATCTTCTATTATGCCAACAGATAAATTAAAAATCTTTTGCATTTTATTCATTTATGTTATTTCAGGCATAAATATACCAAATAATCAAGTGATTTATAATGAGCTTAATTATAGTTGTGATAAGGGTGTTTATTGATACACGAAAATATAAGTTTTAAATATGAAGAGTTGCTGCAAATTATTACTTTTATGTATTAGAAATATTTTGTTTTGACTGATTCATATTATTGTATTATTTCATGATTGCGTTGTATTATTTCATAAAATAAATTAATTAATTAATAAACAGCACTAAAATGGGATATAATTAGCCTATTTAATGTTTGTTTGAGGTAAATCATGCAAATGCACATATTTATGCAACTTTCTTTATAGCTTTACTCTAAAATAATTAAAAGTGAACTATTTTAACTTATGGAATTTTTGTTAAACTTTGAAACTTGTAAAGTATTTAAAAAATGTCTCTTGTTAAATGATAAAAAACATGATTTCTAATAGTGGGAAGAAAATCTGTGATATGAAAAAGATAAACCTGAAGTGTTCAAACCCCTTCCGATTCAAAAACAATTTAATTTTGCAATAAAATTAAATAAATATTTTTAATGTAAAATAATCATTACATTTAGCTATTAGCTTCCGTTTTGTTTACAACATAAACCTGTTTATTTACAGTTTTAGGTTATCTGATTGCAACATAAACCTATTTTTTTTAAAAAAAGTATTTACATGCATCTTTTCGGATTCTTTTGGACCATTATGCTAAAATGCTTATATTATTTTAAAAAGTTAACAAAATTAGCTTATTATAATATGTAGAACATATGTGTAAATGAATAATAAATAGTTATTAATAATACTTATTAATAACGAATATTATATTGTTATAAATTTGCAGCCATATTCAGGATTCATAAGAAACATGTATTACCAAAATATTTTAGCCTCAAAGTATGTGTAAGACAGTCGATAAATAATTGGTTTCTTTCAGAGGAAACTGCCTATTCTGATAATACCAACCTATGAAAAAAATCATAAAATATTGTATAAAATGTTAGCTGCTCTGTAAGAATTAAGCTTATAGCGTTTGGAATGTTTAACCAAACCCTTGGAATCCTAGCAAACTAATCACACGAGGAAAATCGAGAATTTAAGATTATTTTCTTAGTTGTCTTATGACCTATAATAAGAATGGCAAACCAATGCCACCCACAAAAACAAAATTATTTCTATAAGTTATCTTTTTTGATAGAAATGAATTAAAAATCATTAATCTACCCTTAATTTATAATTTATGATATAAATTTGCAGTACTGATTATCTATTTTAGTATGTTAACTAGAACTGTCAAACTATACGTTTTATTATTAAATTATCGCATGAATTCTCTCGAAATATAAAGATGCGCATTGGATAAAAAATTTTCGTATTCAGTCTCGCCCTCTAATGTTACTGCATGTTGTTGCCGTCGCAGTGCTCGAATCAGACTGCATTAGTCAATTTTAGCAAACCGTCGTCTTTGAAACTTCACACACAGTGACTTGTTAAAAAATATAACCGTTTATTGTAAATAGATATAGTGTTATTTTTAGGTAAATATTTTTATATATTATTTCATATTTTATATTCTGCATTCGTTTGCAAGAACATATTACGTTACGACTGAAGTTTTAACCTGTAACAACCTTAAGGTATTAAAAGTTACGAAATTAATAATTTATTTTGCTTGTTTTTGAACAATAAAAAGTTTTAATATTATGAGAAACTACTTTATCTGTAAATCAGTGTAAAATAATTATTAAAGTTACCTTGTGAATTAATAGATTATTTATTATATTCTTGTGTTTTTTTTTATTTTTTTTTATTTGGGAAAACAAAAATATCTCCCTGTGCACCAAGGAATACCACACAGGGCCCGAAGGTACAACAAATGTACTACAAAACAAATCCAAATAATACATGAGATGAAAAAAATAATAATAATAAAAGAAGGCAGAGAGAAAAAAAAGAGATATAAAATGAAAAATGAATTAGATAACAGCATGGATAAATTTTACAAAAAATTCAAAATTCTCTTTCTTAACTAGGTCTACCATAATCGGAGGCCACCTGTTATTTAAGTCTTTACAAAGCTCGTTCCTTACTTCGGAAACAGATGGGCATTCAAGAAGAATGTGAGAAGGGTTGTCACTCCCAGAGTTGCACTTGCACACCTCAGTGTTTTTAATGTGGAAACGGTGTAGGTAACTATTGAATTTTCCATGTCCAGTGAGGAATTGCGTAATTTTAAAGTCAGTGTAAAACCAGTAGTTCTTAATTCTGCATTGAACTGAAGGGGAAAAAACATTTAGTCCACTTACAATTAGGAGAGGAAATGACACCTGAGTTCCATTCTGTGATAATCTTCTTTTTAGTAGTGGTTTTGAAAAAAGACTTGGGTAAGCTGGTATTGACCTGGAACCAGGGGGTATGCGTACCCCTCTGGGGCTTGAGCTAGCCACCAGGCGCGTCAGTAGTTGGTTGATAACTGAACGTCCTGCAGGAATGACAGGATAGCCTTGAATATTGAATAAGAGGCCGCGAACCAGCTCCCGTAAACCCTGGTGTTATGCGTTCCGTGCCTAGGGCTAATTGGCACCGCGGTATTGGTGTCTTAACGGAGCCTCTAGTTGCCTGGCGAACTTCTAGAGTAATTTGCCTTGCCCAGTATCTCAGGCAATGCTGGGTGGACTGTCATATTACCTGAGATTATTTACTGTTATTATATGGCTGAAAAGACATTGAAAATAACAAACATTTCTGCTTTTGCAGGAGAAACTTCTGAAGCAGACCTTTCTGAAAAAGACAAGGTAACTCAGAGACAATCTAATGAAGGGGTAGCAATGAAACCTTCACAGGAGGTAGAAATGACCTCCAAACCATCTTCTTCTGGTGAGAGTCAGGAAGCTATCTCTAGCATGACTGACTCTCTGACCAGAATCAAGCTTAAAAAGAGAATATCTGGTGCACAGAAAAAGAGGCTGGTGAAGGAGCGCAAAATCGCTGAGGGGACTTGGGTTGAAAAACCCAAGGCAACCAAAGGCGAGAAGCGTCCTGCCAATCGGATGAACCAGGGCAAGGTTGGAAAGGCTGCCAAGAGAGAAGGACCTGAGGGATTTACTTACAGGGCGGCTCTCACGGCGATCAAGATGGCCGTGCTCTTAGAAGGTCATCCGGAAAAACGGTTAACAGAGAAACAGGCCTATGACCTGGAACTCTTGATAACCAGGAAAATAGGAAGGAATGAGGAGGGCTTTGCCCCAACCTTCCTATCCTGTAAACTTGAAAACGGGGCTCTTATTATCAATTGTGCAGATCTGGAGAGCTCAAAGTGGCTGGAACAAAATGTCAATGATATAAGCCCTTGGCAAGAACATAAACTCTTGGTGGGTGAGGCAAGGAAACTTGTCAGAACCACCAAGATAATTGCAAAACTGCCAAAAATCTGTAATGAACTGGAACCTAAAGAGCTCCTGAGAAAAATCGAGGCTCAGAACGGTGGGGTCACTCCATTGGAGTGGAACATTCTTAACATTAAGAACGACCCATCTGGGCGGACCATCGTTCTTAGTGTGCCTGAATTAGATGCTGCCACTCTTCGTGTAAGGGGATATAGGTTTTATATTGGCCTTCACCATGTGCAGGCTAAAGTACTTGATAAACCTGCTCCTGCTGATGGGGGTGAAGGTAGTTCAAGCCAACCTACACCACAGTAGAAGTGGTACTACTAACCTCAGTAAGAAGTTTCTTGCTGGGGATATACACCTGGCCCTGATTCAAGAACCCTGGTTGGTTAGGGGAAGAATCAGTGGTCTCAAAGGAACTAAAGGTAAGCTTATCTATTGTACTAATGGTAACGCTAGAACTTGTATACTCTTACATAAAAACATTGAGGTTCTTCCCTCTCTGAATTTATTCTTAGGGACCTGACAGCTGTGAAAGTCAGACTCAACATAGAGGGTAGGAACAGGGAAATTGTTTTTGGCTCTGGATACCTGCCCTATGAAGAGAAGGCTCCACCTGACCATTCTCTGCACAAGCTCATGAACTTTTGCAGTAATAACAACTTACAGGTAGTCCTAGGACTAGACTGTAATGCTCATCATGTTGTCTGGGGAAGTACGGACACAAATAAAAGAGGTGAGTACCTTTTGGAATTTATTCTAAACTATGGGTTAGATATTCTAAATGTTGGCAACAAACCAACTTTTATTACTTCCAATCGATCAGAAGTAATTGACATTACTATAGCGACAACGCTGATTAGTAAAAATATCAAATACTGGAAAGTAGATGATCGACCTTCTGGTTCAGATCATCAAAACATCCATTTTGAAATTCACTCTAATGTGTGTCTGGATCGCATATTCAGAGACCCGGTTAGGACGGACTGGAAGAAATTCCAAGAAGAACTGACTGGGTTGATTGAGCTCGGTAACAGACCTATTAGAGACAACTACGATCTAGAAGTTACAGCAGATCTCCTACAGAGAAGTATTCTAGATTCTTATCATAACAATTGCCCCATTCGCACTAGAAGAGCTAAACTCCAATGCCCTTGGTGGAATGACTCTCTAGCTGCCGAAAGAGCAAATGTTAGAAAACTTTTTAACAAAGCTAAGAAAAATGGTGAATGGGAGAACTATAAAAGGGCCCTCACTATTTATAACAAACTTGTTAGAAAAAGCAAGATTAACTCCTGGAGAAAGTTCTGTGACGAGATAGATTCTATTTCTGAAGGAGCTAGACTCCAGAAACTCCTTAAAAGGGATGAACCTATTTTGGTTGGTACCCTAAAAGACGAGGAGGGTAATTTTGCTGCTTCCGGAAAAGGGGTTATGGAAATTATGACCAGGACTCACTTCCCGGGAGCTAGAGATATTTATAGCAACGAAGGGGAACATTGCATTGGCTCTTTGCAAAGAGTCAATAGCAATCAATGGACCATCGCTAAAAATATCATAAACTACAACATTGTTAAATGGGCAATTTTCGCCTTTAAACCTCTAAAATGCCCTGGGCCTGATGGAGTTATGCCCATCATGATCCAGAAGGCAGAAAAGGTTGTCATACCAATGCTAACTAGAATGTATAGAACTAGTTTGGCCCTGGGATATATACCAAAGACATGGCAAAAGACTAGGATAGTCTTCATTCCAAAACCTGGCAAGGACACTTATGACCAGGCCAAGTCATACAGACCAATCAGTCTTTCTTCATTCTTTCTTAAAATTATGGAGAAAATCATTGATCGGCATATTAGAGATTACTTGGGTAGAAATAGTCCCTTGCATGCTCTTCAATTTGCCTATCAACCCGGCAAATCTACAGAGACTGCTCTACATCAGCTAGTTTCCAAGATTGAAGCCACTCTGGATCAAAAGGATATTGCCTTGGCAACTTTCCTCGACATCCAGGGTGCTTTTGATAATACTTCCCATCCATCCATCCTCAATGCACTTAGAGGGGCAGGGATTAATCAAACCCTGTGTACTTGGATTGAGGCCTTAATTTCGGATAGATATATACAAATGAACATCTTCGGTGAATCATTTGAAAAAAGACTACTAGAGGTTGTCCTCAAGGAGGTGTTCTGTCACCATTACTTTGGAACCTAGTTGTAAATAGCCTTATAAAACATCTAAATGATAAGGGTTATTATACGCAGGGATATGCTGATGACATTGTCATCCTTATCCTTGGTAAAGATTTTGACATAACTTGTCATCTCATGCAGGATGCTCTAAGTTATGTAGGTCAATGGTGCATGGATAGGGACCTGATGGTTAATCCTCAGAAAACCTACCTTGTACCTTTTACACGCAAAAAGAAACGGAAAGGTTTTTTCATACCAAGACTTTTTGATGTTGAAATCAATGTGGCTTCAGAGGTGAAGTATCTGGGCATCTATTTAGACCAGAAACTCACCTGGAATAAGCACATTGATGATAGGATCAACCGAGCAAAGAAAAGCATTGTGATTTGCAGGCGAATGCTTGGTAAGAACTGGGGTTTACATCCAAAACTGATGTTATGGATGTACACAGCTTTTGTCAGGCCCATTTTCACATATGCCTGTGTGATCTGGTGGCATAAGGTGGAACAGAAGACTGTGATTGACAGATTGAGGAGTCTACAAAGACTAGCCTGTCTCTGCATCACAGGAGCAATCTCCACCACGCCAACCAGAGCATTGGAGGTTGTGTTGGATCTGACTCCCTTGGACATCTTCATATGCAGCGTTGCAAGATTGAATGCATATAGAATGAAGCTGCAAAACCACTGGTATGACCAGCCTGTTGCCAAAGGGCACAAGGGCATCACCAGGAAATTTCAAGACCCTACTTTTCTGATGCCATCTGACATCATGGAAAAAACATACATGTTTGACAAGACATTTGATGTAGTTTTTCCAACTAGAGAGGAATGGGATAACAACATGTTTGGAACTAAAACAGGAGATCTAATCTGGTACACAGATGGATCACTGAAGAACAGCCTCTCAGGTCTGGGAGTTTGTGGCGTGTCACCAAGAATCAGCTTGTCTGTAAGCCTTGGGCGATACGCTTCGGTCTTCCAGGCAGAAGTTTTGGCCATTATCCACTGTCTGCAACTGAATATGAAGAAGGGCTACTACGATAAGCGGATTCTCATTTTCAGTGACAGTCAAGCCGCTTTAAAAGCGCTTAATTCCTTCGAAATCAAATCTAAAATGATTCTGGAGTGTAGAAACCTTCTTACAGAACTGGCAACTAGAAACAGGGTGATCCTTGTATGGGTGCCAGGGCATAAAGGTATCGAAGGCAATGAAAAGGCTGATGAGCTTGCTAAACAAGGATCGTCTTTTGTTCCCATTGGTCCAGAACCTTTTTGTGGGATCAATTTGAAGACCGCAAAAACCAATGTTCGCAGATGGGAAAAACGGAAGATGTATGAAGCTTGGCTCAAATCTCCTGGTCAAACCCACGCTAAAGGTATGATCTGTAGGTCATCAGCGAGGATTTCCTATGAAATTCTTAGATGCTCTAGGCAGAAGATACGTTTAATCGTAGGCTTCATAACTGGGCACTACTATTTCAGAAAACATCTCCATAAAATGGGACTGTTTCAGCAAGATCCTATCTGCAGGAAATGTCATATGCAAGAGGAAACGGCCAAGCATATCATTTATGAATGCGAGGCTCTTGCCCTCCCTAGATTAACCTCTTTAGGCATCATCCATACTAGAGAGTTACACCTAGATTCCATTAAAGGGTTATCAGACTTTATTAATAAAGTGGGTGATCTGAGCAAATGGAACTAAGAAACATTGGGTTTGGAGTTAACAGTACAAAATGCTGATAAAAGCAGAGGTGCTCAATGACATACAAACCCAACTCGAAGAAGAAGAAGAAGCTGGTATTGAGTTTATTTGGAAGTGAAAGGGAAGATTTGGCCAGGAAATCCGCTCTTTCATTTCTATACACACCACTCTGACCCTTGACATGGGAGAAAGTGAAGGAAATATTTTTGATAACACACATATTAATTGAAGTCTGGACTTATAGTAGAAGTCTTTCAAAACTAATTACATCTTGTAGAGCCAGTAGGGATGACATCGAGTCACTGCAAATTAGAAATTTTTGAAAAGGCTTGCTTATGGCATCTTTAACAACAAGATTAATGCAGAGTAACTCCACTTGGAAAATAGAACTGTAATCACTAATGCGGAGTACTTGATGATTCACTTCAAAACCATTCTGAAAGCATACGTATGCAAGACCTACTTTTTCATTAACTTTACTCCCATCTGTAAAGTAAATTAGATCATAGTCTTTTTCCCTAACGCTATCAAATGCAGCAAGAGGAGCAGGAGATCTTGTAGATGGATGAGGTAGGGAAGAAAAGTCCAAATCACCATCAAGATGGTTAGAAAAAGAGTCTTGAGCATAACGATAAGCCTCATTTTGATGAAGTATGGCAACATCAATAGGTGGAAGACCAGAGAGAATGAAAAACCCATCATAACTGATTGTTCTATATCCTCTAACAATTCTCAAGAGCAGCTTTCTTTGTATTTTCCTGATAAGTTTTCGGTTTATTTTTTCCTCAAACTGTCTCCCCAAATTCACGAAGCATAAAGAATAACGGGAACAATGCCTTGTTTATAAATCAATTTTGAAACTTCGAATTTAATACCGTAACTGTTATTGCAAATTCTATACAATGCATTAGTAAGAATGTTATCCTTAGCTAAAATGTATTTCAAATGTTCCTTCCAGTGAAGTTTACTATCGATAACAACGCCCAGATATTTAATTTTATCTACAACTTCCAGATAATTGCTACCAATAGCAAGATTGATAGTGGCATCAATGTTGGCCTTTTTGTGAATCACCATTACTTTGCACTTCGTATAATTGAATTCCAGCTTGCAATGTTGAGCCCAATCATGATTAAAATCCAGAATATCTTGAGAAGTACTGCATAAATCGGGAAAGTTTTTGTTCTGGACAACTACGAGTAAATCATCTGCGAAAACAATTTTCCAGAACTTAAATGCATTCAATTTTTTATTAAATCATTCATAATTAGGTTGCAAAGAAATGGGCCAGAAACAGAGCCTTGTGGACATCTTTTTTGGATGTTAACTACTTTCGACTTATTGCCAAGAGTGAGAACAACCATTCTGTTGTTCAGGAAACTGCGGAAGAGATTGAGAATATTTAAAGGAGTATAAGCCTCCTTCATTAAGGAAATAATAAAGGGCCACCACGCGTTATCAAACGCTCCTTTTATGTCCAATGAAAGGAGAATAGTGAACAAATTTTTCTTTTTCCCTTCCTTTACAATGTGAACAAGTCGCAGTAGTGCATCCTCAGTAGATTTCTGTGGTGTGAATCCATATTGGTCTTTACTAGTATAATTGCGATTGTTAAGATGCCATCTTAGTCTGTTTGTAAGAAGCTTTTCAAGACATTTTCCAATGCAAGGCAATAAGCTAATACATCTAATATTTTTAAGATGCGGTCGCTTAGAGTTCAAACTCTTTGGGATTAAGACAACTTTAGCATTTTTCCAAAGAGCAGGGAAGAGAGAAAATTTTAAGCATAAATTGAATACAGCAGGAAGAACAGAAGGAGAACACTGATGAAAGTATTTAATCATTTCATTGGAGATGGAATCCAGGCCAGGAGATTTTCCAGTAGCCAAACCGTGAATAACACAGCATTAACTTCATTGATTGTAAAAGGTACATCATCTCCTACAGAGTAGGCCTTGTTAGAGTGTTCTCGAATGTTTTGTTGAAACAAATTATCGTTAGAAGGATTGTCTTCTGGGAATGAAAAATTTGAGATTGTATTTAGAGATTCTTCAAAAGAGGATGTGAAGTGACCTGAAGTGGTTTCAATGCCAGTAATCTCGACACTTTTACTAAAGTTTCTTTTCATGCCTTTATAAAACTTCTTCCATACATTTGTAGGGGTAACATCAGAAAGAAAGTCTTTCCAGGAATTTAATTTTGAGTTATTAATTAAGTTCTTATACACTTCTTTAACATGGAGGTAATTGGATTTAAAAACTTCCTTGACAATTGGGTTTTTGGGTCTTTGAAAGCGACGTCTTGAAGCATTTAACTTTTTACGCATGCATGCTATTTCAGAAGTCCACCAAGGAACATTTCTTTTATCATAATGCTTGAAAGGAATAGCTATCCTTCCAGCAGAAATCAGGACATTTTGAAGCTCAGAAATAAGACTTTCTAGGGAAATAGACTCATTACAAAAAGAAAGCTTATCCTCAAAATTACAATTATTTATGGCCTCATAACATTTAGTCTGAAAAAGAAACCAATTTGCTCTTCTACAGTCAAAGATTTGAGGCCTGTTTTGGTGTAAAGAGTTCGTAGTATTATCAGCCAAGGCAATTTCAAAATTAATCATCCTATGGTCAGAAAGCGAGTCGTAGTCAGGAATAGACCAATTGATGACATCTTGCAATAAACTTTCCCCAACAACAGTAATATCAACGTAGCTAGAACCTTGAGTTGAACAGAAGGTAGGACCGAAATCCTCATTAACTACAAACAGTTGTTTGGTACTGAAGAAATCACATAGTTTATCTCCTCTAGCATCTGAATAAGGACTAAACCAAACATTATGTTTGCTATTAAAGTCCATTCCCCAAATAAGTCGAAAAGAATTAACATTAGACATGAAAGAATCAATCTTTTGTAAATCAGCATCTATATTTCTGCCCGGCTCAAAGTAGTAAGAAAGCAGAATAAAATCTAAATCATTTACAGTGATTTCAACGGAGATCATGTTATAATCAGAGTAATTATGATAAACAAAGGAAGAAATATCATTCGAGCGAATGATGATCGCTGATTTTATAACATCTGATTGGGAATCAAAGAATACTTTGTAATGGCTAGGAAACCCGGGAAGATTCCCTTTGTAACAGTGAGGTTCTTGAATCAATGCAACATCAATATTATCAATTTCCATATTGAGAATGAGTTGCTACGTTGCAATTTTAGACTTATGTAAAATTAATTGGACAAAACGTAAAAGAGAACAATAACTATTATTCATAATCAATGCGAGAGATTGATAATTTCTTCATGAAAATTTCACTCGGGCAGCAACTATCATAAGGTTTATGATAAATATTAACTCTTTTTGAAGGATTTTTAGTTTTATTATTAAATCTAGCACAACTGACACAAACTTCATGATTTCTATTAGAACACTCTGAGCTTTTATGGTTACCTGAACAGGTAAAACAAGCAAGGTGGTTTTTACAATCAGCAGCCTTATGATTATAACCCTAACATTTGAAACATCTATGTATAATAACAAAATCATCAACTTCACACACAGACCAATCAAGCTTGAGAGATCTTAACCTTAAAATTTGTTTACGGATATTAGGTGGAACACTAATAATAATATGTCTTGAGTTCCCAAATTTCTTTAGTGTAAAACGAACTTTAGACTCTGAAAATTCTTCCTCAGATACTAAAGTATCAAAATTTTAATGGTTTTTTTTTTTTTTTTTTTTCTCTGCTCAAATTTTGGACTGCTCAAATAAGACCTTGATAAGTTCATCATCATGTAATGAGCTAGGAACGTGTTTAATAATAATGGCAGGATATTTTCGTTTAGCAAGTGTTGAAGAAAGAGAGGTGCAACTTTCAGCCAGAACATCAATAAATTTTTTCCTGTCATCATCAGACACACATTCAACCAACAGTTTATCATTTATAAGACTTCTTACGTTTTTGATACCAATTTTATTGATTCTTGGATTGACTTGCGTTTTTATGATGTTTTTAATATCTCCAGCTTTAAGGGTTCCTTGTTCATTTGCACAGATAATAAGACTGCATTTTTTTCCATCGCGTTTGTTTTTGAAAAGTTCCTGTAGATGGCGCCACTACACTCACGTACGATTTCTTCTCGTGTATTTTCATTAGCACGTTTTCATAAGCTATACGTGACTGTACATTTTTAAGTATATCAAAATTTGAGTAAATAAGACAACGTAACTCACTCAAAGCATTCTTTGCATCTTTCTTCATCTGTTGATTCATGTTTGATCTGGAATTAAGAGCATTTTCAACGGTTTTTTAATTGATTTTCGCAGGAAGCATAAAATTTGTCAACAACACCAATGGCGTCCATATTGCCACCCCCATATTCTTGTGTTGGTAACAATTTTAGTACTTTAATATGTGACGAAATACGTTCTTGCAAACGAATGCAGAATAAATTATTTATTTTATAACAATATTATTAAAAAATATTTTTTGTTTTCAGAATTTCTTACTATGGCTAGTTCAATGAAGAAATCGAAATTATCTGAAACATGTAGTAGCAGAGAATTTCAAGCTTGGTGGACCAATAGATACCTCTAAAATTTATTTTATATTCTGATACAATATCATTTAAAAAACTAAATTTAAATGCCCTTGAGTGGTTAAATTTTAATGAATTAGAAATGGAATGAGTTGAATATCAATCAAGTACCATATGGAAACAAAAATTTGTTGATTTAAGAAATGATTTAGAAATTATTGAAAGTAATCGATTATTGGATAAAATTAATAAAATTGCTGAAGATGAAATTCTAACTACATGGTATTCAATTCTTGACACGTTTTAATTGTTTAAAAACATTAGCACAAAGGCAATTTTATCAATATTTTCATCAACGTGTTCATGTGAATCTCTATTTTCAGAATTAAATTTTATAAAAGATAAATGTAGGAATGGAATGACGGATAAAAGTCGAGCTCTGCATGCGTACTGTTGAAATCAACTAAATATGAACCACATATTAAATCTTTATCCTCTTGTGTACAGCAACAAAAATCACATTAAAAACAATTGTTTTTAATGTGAATTTTGTTTCTAGCATATTACTTTTTGTAAAACATTTATTAATAAAAAATTGCTTAAAAAAGAATTGCTTTTATATGTTTATTTAATTATACTTACGTATAGTTTCACCACGCTAACATTTCGAATGAAATTTTATAGTGGCGCGTCATTTATTTAAAAAAGAATTTTATGACTTTGTGGCACGTACATCAAAAAAGGCTCACCATCTCTGATCTATAAGAACAAAATATAACTTGTGACGATTTTTTCCATCTATTCACATGGTTAGATGTTACTGAAAAAGAGCATAGCAACATTTAGAACACTTAGAAAAAGAAATCAAAATTCATTTCCTCTTGAAATAAAAACAATGAAATTTATGCCTTATTATTTGCATTTACGGAATCCACCATGTTTATCACATATATTCAAAATAAATAGATGTACAATGTTCAAAACACACTAAAGGAAAAGTTGATGTTTCAAAATCTAAAATAAAATTATAAATTATCTGATTATAAAATTACGAATGGGGCGCTGTAGGCATCCTAAATAAAAGGATTTCACGATATACTTGAGTAAGAAAAAATAACTGGTAGAGAATTCTTGTATTTTCGAATGTTCTTGATATTTTGGCAATGAATGCGTACGTTCTATTTTTGAGTATAAATCTAAATTGTAAACAAAAAATTAAAGGGAATTTGACTAATTCTCTTTGAAACGTTAAACACGGTTTTAGTATAAGACTATATTCGAAGAAGAAATGTATTTCTGCAACACAAAGCTGTCGCTGAATTATTGAGAGTTTGGCGAAATCAATTAAAAGATGGAATAATATCAAACCACGAGACTCTACGAACGCAAGAAAAAACAAGATCATTGCTTCCTGGTGCACTGAAAATCAGATAATAAATTTTAAAATGAAATATTTGCAAGTATATATTGCAATTGAATCAATTAATTACAATTTTTACTGATACTTATAAATATTTTCTATATTAAAAATATAATAATGCCGATAACTATGTGTACATTTATAACATAAACATATGAATGATTATAATTTTATTTGAATTTACCAATTATATTCTGATTTTTTAAATAAGAAGTTGTAATTTTAACAAATTTTTACATAACTTTGTGCAAATAACTGAAAATTTTTGTTGTTTCTGTTTTTACTTTTTGTTATAAAGTTAACAAACATAAAAATTTTATGTTTAACGCTTTTTCAAAAGAATGTATTTTATTTATTAATTTAATTAAAAACATATATGTGTGAAAATATTGATAGATGTATTGAAATCAAATTGATGGTTCCATTTGGATCTGAAATAGAGTACGTATGTTAAATAATAATATTCAATAATTAATATGTAACTAAACTAGCTATAGTTTTTGAACTCACTTAATATAGAAATAAGGAAAACAAATCTTGATAATTCAAAAGAATTGTGATGACCTAATATGTAATATCTAAAAGAACTGTGAAAGAAGTTATGATTTGGTTTATACACTTGTCGTTTTATGTTTATCTTTTGCACATGACAGTTTATTTGATTGATACCTACAATGGAAAATGAATTGTAAATCATTACAGATTATTGCTTTAAGGGTAACCAACGAACGGTTGAGTTCAAAGTTAAAACAATAATCATTCATCTGCCAGTTTGGCCTCCTTAGCTGCCGTGAAAGATTAAAAGATTAAACATTAAAAGATTTTTATTCAGAAATCAAAAGTCTTAAAAGTGCATACGATAAATATTTTGAATAAACAGTTTTAGTGAAATTTAAAGTTAAAAAATAAATCATATAAAAACAAACAAATAAGCCGTGTTAGTTATGTTAACAAATATAAATGTTAACTTATTAAAATCTTTTGGAGATTCTGCTGCACAGTTAAAGAGATAGTCGATTTTTTTAAGACATTTCAAACACTTATTAATAAATATATATAAAAATTTGCCATTTAAAATTCTTATTATCAGAACAAGCTTTCTTTTAAAGAAACAAATTTATGACTTCAGACTAATTCAAAATTCCATTACTATTTTGCAGCAGAAACTATCTCTTTAGCTTTAAGAAATCTGAAATAATCGATTTCATTGCATTAAAGCATAATCGACATTTAAATCGGAATGACTAATAATCAGCTTCTAGAAGTTCCTTTGATGATGTTTTCCTGAACGCAGACTTAATCAGAAACCTTATCCATCTTCAACAGCTCTTAATCAGAAACCTTATCCATTTTCCGTTTGCGATATTCGCAAACGAGGGAAACAGTATCAGAATCGCTTCGTATTTCTCAATAACAATGCCTTGTTGCTTCATACCAGCTCAAATTCTTGGAACTGAGATCATTAGTGTTATCACTTTACTGGCTTCATGTGACAATAAATATGTTTGTAAATATTTTCTAACAAAGGATGAATTTCTCTGATTGCACAGTTGCTAAGCAAATCTCGAACATTCATTTACTGATTAGTGTGGATTAATTTTGGTCTTTCTGTGTTGAATAATTGAAAACACTGATGAATGATTTCTTGAAATAAATTTTATAAGTGTCTCTATATTATCGTAAGAATATTAAATTCTAAAGAGTATAAGGAGATTAAATTTTATTTATTCAGCCATAAAAAATAGTTTTGATACCCACAATGAATATTTGAACTTCGAATTCTTAAAAATATCCAAAGGCAAAAATAAATCTTTTCCCAAAAATAGTGTTAATGTGTTGAATTATAATGATAGTTTAAGTCTTATTAAAAAATTATGTGAAAGAAAATTTTAATAGTAATAAAATAAGCATGAATTTAAAATATATTTTAAAATTGTATTGAAATGTAAATAAAGTTTGAGTCAAAAAAATAGAGTTAAAACGAATGGTTATTTTATAAATATAAAAAAATTCAATTGTAAAAGAATGAAAAGATCTGAATATAGTAAAGTTAGAATTTGATTCAAATATACCACATAGATCGACAAGCAAGAAAGACTATCCTAATTCTAATGTTAGATTTGCTTAAATGTGTATTATTCTCAATGAAATTTCTGAAATCCTGAATGGTTGCTGGAATTCTAATAACAAAATCCAACATTTTGCAGTTCGAGCTTCAAGACATAAGAAGCTACTGAATAATTCCGTCACTTAGAATACTTTTACTGCATCCAAAAGTAATGTAGTGGAACTTGGAAATTAAAATGTTTAAAATCGGCAAATTATCTGCAAGGATTATTCCTTTATTAGCAATTTAAAAAATATTTTTCTCAACTGATTCCCGAATTCTGCATTAGATCAAATTTTGTTCCAATATGAGAAACTATTTCATCACCAATCGCATTCATAAGAACCATTATTTTGAATAACCGTAATAAGATCCAAAAGATTATTAATTCAAAAGAAATATTTTAAAGAATGGAAAATTCTACCTTTTATGTTTTGGCCCAATTGTATTCTATCTGACATCTCCATCCGGTAGGAAATTATTTTTTTGGGAATGCTCCTTGAGCTGAAGAAACGGAAAATCATTAAGCTCTACAAATCTAAATTTGAAACTGAATTTAATCTTTGAATCTTAATGAATCTGCTCTTTGAATTTAATCGACTTGTGAAAAAATTACCACACGTGTTTATAAAATGTATTTCTACCTTAAGTTCGCCTTCATATGTGCATATGCTTATATACTTCTGAGAGGAGAGCTTTTACTAAAGATGCGTTATAGCAGGAATGTTTCCACAGGAATTTGATCATTTGTCCTTTCTGGGCTTCCTTACCACATCCTACACAACCTTCCACATAATCCCTTACCACATATTTACACAACATTTGCCTCTTTGTTCCAAAGAAAAAGTTTCATATTTCATTCAATTCTTTTCTTGGAATCTAATGATATACAAATTATATTATAATATTTTAATATTGAACGCCAATATACTAAACTAAAGCTTCTCAACATAACAAGTTTTAGGGAATTCAAAAACCATTACGAGCATTTCCAGCGATTAATGAGACTTGATTACACTCAATTCAAAATATCTCCTTATAGGAAAGACTTAATGGTAATTATAAAAGAGAATTTAACCTATACCTGAATTGATTTCTATTTGTCTTTTTTGTTATAAGACATAGAAAGAAATTCAATAAAATTTTTCAGAATTGCTGGAAACATTGGACTTTAGAATGTTGTTCACAATTTCAAAAATGAATTGAGTAATTGAAAAAAGAGAGTGCAAACCAAACATGTAACCGAATGATTTAATTTTAATAAAAAAATAATAATTACTTGTTTCCGTTAATATGAAGACATGTTATAATTATTGAACGCTGTTCAAGTTCAATTAGCGAAATGCAATGGTGTAAAAGTTATGCTCTGTTGATCAGATAAACATATTTTGTCTCTTTCTTTTCGTGATTAATGCAATTTAAATTTTCTTTAGTCTGATTTATTAGGTTTTATTAAATATTTTATTTATATTTTCTGTTCTTAATTCTATAGCAAATTTTTAACCAAGAATTCAGAAAATTCTTTAAAATAAAGGGACATATTTCATCTATTATTTCTGTACTGTAGATCTAATTTAATTAATATATATTTCTTATGTACATTAAGTGTAACATATTTTCTATTTTACTGACAACATTCTTTGATTTTTTTAAATGAAAATCTTATAAAACAGTATACTTGGGGATTGAAAATAATGATACCTATTTTTCAATACAACATTAAAAATAGCTCTATCAACTTATTTTGAGTCAAGCAAGCAGTGAACGAAAAACTACAACGCATTTTGTAAGAAATTGGCATGCTGAATAACGCAATTTTGAACACAATTCGCTATTGAATGACATACGATGTCCTAAATTATAGCTTAAATATATAGTAAATAATAATAATTGTTCACATTTTCTCTTCCAACTTCTGGCTTTTGGCCTTCTTGAGCTTCAAAACAAAATGATTGACTAAAATTTGTGTACATTAAGAATTTATAACCTCTAAAAATATAAAAAAGAGTTCAACATAGTTAATAAATGTTGCTGTATATATCACTAAATTGCTCCGAACTAAAAAAAAAATTACTTTCCCCCCAAATTGATTTTTAAACAAAAAATCTATCGTTTTTTGTAAGAGGATTTTTTATTTTTATGGTAAATCGTTTTAATTAATCTTATGTGAGTGTTAATGGATAGAAACAATAAAGTAGTAATAAAATATCATGTCAAAAATGAAATATTTAACCCCTTAGCTGCCGAGGAAAACTTATGAGATTCGCTCTCCAGTCGTCTAGCTGTCCTCACTATCAGAGATATTCGACAAAAAATTAAAACCTTTTATAAGACGCTGTAACAAAAATGGTAGTGAAAGAATCATCATTTATAAACTGCTCGAAAATAAACACAAACAATGACTTAAGCATCTGGAACAAATAAAAGCTTCTCCCGTTCGAAGAAATACTCCTTTCTCAAATTCGCCCCTGCTTCTTCAAAACAGGAAATTTCATTGTAAACAATGTCAAGGACATTCTATTGCATTCCAAAGACTTGAGTCTAGCTTACTGATAGCAGTACATTTCAAAGAAGCATATTCCAGAAAGCGTAAGTATAGGCCTGGGGCAGTCAACGCATCGGCTCAGGTATAGATACGCTTGCAGCAATTAAAAGGTTAATGATGTTTTGGTAAATCATGCTTATTTAAGTAAATTATTTAGGGAAGCTTATTAAGTAAATCTTGGTACATTTATTTTAGATCTGGAAATGCATGGATGTAATGTAAACATATTAAATAGAGTTGAATACTGCATTTTTCAGCTAATTTATTTACACAGTAAGCGAAAGTTTTCAACAGAACATATTAATTTTTTTCGGTAATTTTTATGCAATTTGAACCACAATACTGGATTTTCCTGTGAATATAATCGAGTTTTATGTAAAATTTTCAGTAACAGATTTAAGAATCAAGTTTACGATTTTCAAAATCTTTTTAGAGAATTTTTCGTAAACTATCTTGATATTTTTCGATAGATTTTGTTTATTTAAAGTAAATCCTAGTACTTTTTTTTTTTTTTTTTTTTTAAGTATCAGCGAGTAGACAATGAAATAATAATTACATGAATGACAAAATTGAGTTCTTAAACAATTTTGGAAAATCTTGTTATTTATTCTAGAACTAAAAATACATGAATATAATGCAAGCATGTAAAATAGAGCACAGTATTGCATTTTTTAAAAATATTTTTTGGGAATGTAATGCAATTTTATATAGAAAACGAAAATTTTCAGTAGATATTTTATTTTATTTTCAGATATTTGGAGGAAAAAAAAGGATTGAAACTGAATAAATTATATATCATAAAATTATTTATAAGATTCTATTTCATAAATGATGTATATTTCATAAATTGTATTTCATAAAACCTAATAATGATTCATAATGATTGCAGAGTTAAAATATTGTTTATTATGAGAATATTTTAGAATTAGCACACACGCACAGTTTTCTTATTAATATACTTTTTTCAAAAAATTGGCAAAATAATTTTATGAAACATAAATATATTTAAATAGTGCAAATACAATATAGTTAAGATATTAAAAAATTGCAAAAATAATTTAATCGAATACATTAAATTATATTCATGAATACTAAAATGTATTATTTAAAATATTCAAAATTTGAAATTCTTTGCGAACCGAAATAAAATACGTATTTAAAAAGTATGCAAAAAAGGCATTAAAAATTTTTTACACAAATTATATTTACTTAAAACATATCAATAAAAGTACAAAATATGTGTATTGAATATAAATATTAAAAATTATATATATATATATATATATATATATATATATATATATATATATATATATATATATATATATATATATATATATATATATATATATATATATCTTCTCTTGATAATTGCTTAAAATCTGATGACAGCACTTCTCAGTAATTCTTTGGTATGCTGGTTTGTTAATACTTACTTGTATTTGGATTTCACGAATTTTAAGGTGGAACAAAATGAATAAAATAAGTTGTTGTTCCGAATATTGAAATAATTTGATAAGCGGCCTTTTTTTTAATTTAGAATACTTCGATTCTAGTACGAATTTCCAAAATTCAGTAATCGGTGTCAATTTATATTTTTATTGTAAACCTTGATCTTCTTGCATCTCTATTAATTCTAATTCTCCAGATCCTTTCAGGGTCATGATTATATTGGAAATGAAAAACTCTCTTTGAATCATGTTAATTTCAAATGGATACAGAAAAAAATTAAAAGACGATTTTAAATATTTCATGTCTTGAAATTTATTTTGGAATTCCGTCAATATTCCTTCTACCTTTTTATATACTCGTTGAGATTTTCTTGTTGGGCCAAATTTTTTTAACTCGAAGAAAAGTACAAAATGTTTTATTTTTAATGTTCTTTTGAAAAATTTGAAAACTAAATATACACTGTGGAAGGTCAGATATTTTTTTTATCTTTCCCCTGCAATTGTAAATTCAGTGATTGAAAATGTCCCATGACATCAGTCAAAAACATTAAGTTTTGTAACCACTCGTCATCTTATCATTCTGAATAGGTTATTTCCTTTACTTTTAGAAACGTAGTTATCTAATCAAACAAATCTACAAATAGATTTAATATGTTGTAGCTAGATAATCATCTAACAATGAAAAAGAAATTAATGTCATTTAGAAGTTCTTCGTCCTTTAATTCTTCCAGGAAATGTTTGAATTGTCGATGATTTTTTGCATTGAGATGAAAATAATTTACAATCTGTAACACTTTTTCATAACATCAGGATATTTTAAATGTTTTGTAACGAGATGTTCTCGGAGAATTATGCAACGAATCGGTATGAATTGTGGAATTTGAGAATCACCTCTTAAAAGCCCAACTAGACTGATTTCTTTACCCAGTATTGAAGGAATTCCATCAGTTGCAATACTTACAAGTTTATTAAGATTCACATCTAAAGTTTTCATTATAGAATCTAATGCATTTTTGATATCGACACCGTGGGTTTGCTCTTTCAGTGTCGCTAAATCTAATTCTTCTTTAACAACCGATGTCAGATGAAATAAAACGCTTAGAAACTGTCAATCGCGGAAGATCTGTGATATCTGTAGATTCATCAAGGACTAAGCTGAATGTAATTTAGTTCTTCAGATCATTTTAAAATTATATTCAAGAGATGCATTAATTGCAATTATGCGTCGTTCGGTTGTGTGTCTCAAGATGAGAATTAGTGAAATAAATTTGTGCATACTACATTTTTTTTTTAATCTTTTCTTTATTTTAGCGTTGTCTATGAGAAATATTCCAGGCAATAACAAAACTGCCTTCAGTCACATTATTAGCTTGATTGCTAAAGTGATCGAAACTGACTATTGTTTCTTTAAATTTGATTTTAAATAAGTAAACTTATCTGATCTTAATTTGGAATTTGGTGAATACTAATTAGAAAATTGAGGATGATTGGTTTCATAATGTCGACGTAAATTGCTAGCTTTATAATTTTTGACCGTAGAATTACAATTAACACATAATGCTTTTCCGTTATTGCCAATAGAAAAGAAATATTTTCCTCTCACTCATAATTAAAACTTTTATTTTCTTGCTTGAATTTTATTTATTTATTTTCGTTCTCAGTCATCATATTTTTAAAAAAACTGGAAATAAATAAATTTAGGAAATACAAATTTTGTGTTATTAAAACGGGAACTCGGCTACATTCATCCGGTGCCACAAATGATCCTTCAAAGAGTCACATGTGTCTCGCTAGCCGCAAGTTGATCACCCTTGTATTATACAATGGCACAAGTGTGATGTAAACTAAAGTGAATTCCACTTCAGATTTTGCAACACAAAAGAATTTATACTGTGCAACGTCACTCATATATTTAAAAATGGTCTCACAAAAAGATTAGAAAGAATTTTCTCTAAAATCGAAGAAAGTAGGAAATAAAATGAATTTCAATTGGAGCAATCAAATTTTTTTGAAAATCGATAAATTAAAAAAAAACATTTGGCACACATTTTACTTTTACCATTACAGTTACATAACCATTTCCCATTACAATTACACCAGCTACATAGTCTTACCAACTCCACTACTGTAGCAGATGCTGGCTATGCACATCATTTGACTTTCGTCATAAGTTGTACTTTAATGTTATAAATTCACATCCTATGAAAGTTACTTAGTTTAATGAAAATCAAGAACAGATAAATAAGAACAGACAAATCAAGAACAGAGAAGAAAAAATTTATTGCATGAATTTTCCATTAATCTTGAAATATTAAAATTTCTTTCCCAAAATAATTATCGAAAATTTTAACTAGAAATCGAATTCTCTTTTGTCTTATTTTGAGTCAACTAGCAGTGAATAAAGCAGTGAAAATTTTTCTCATTAGTTCTACATGCAGGGAAAATTTCAGAGTCGTTTATTTGATCGAAGAGAAAATTCAATATATCAATGAAAATTAAAGATTAAGTTAATTCCAATATCATCTAGCAAAATATCTTATAATTAAAGGCGGTGAAGGAATAATTTCCGCCAAGTACACAATCTATATAAATAAAATCCTCATTCTGTTTGTCTGCTAAATCATTTTCTAGAATTGTATAAAATTGAATAAAACATATCTCAGGATGTCGGTCTCTGGTTAATTTTAAGAAAAACTATTTATCATTTCGAAATTTTTTGATTACAGATTTTATAGCTAATTTAGATCATGATTAACGCTAATGAGAATTATCTTTTAAAATTGTTGTGTTCCAATAAAATTCCTTATTGTGAAATAATTAATTTGAGCTGCATAAATTTCTGACTCCAAAATTCTTGATGTCTCAACAAAGAAGCAGTGGTTCTTTTTCAGATCCCATTCTCTTAAAACGTATAAACAGTGTAAATTTTCAACATTAAATAAACTTCTTTTCGGTTTTTGAAAAGGTATTGTTTTTGACCTCGGCAGTGAAGGTGATTTCGCCTTTCCCATTAAATCACCAGTCTGAAATACATTGGGATAGGATGAAAAAAATTCTAACTTCTATACTTAGTAATTTAATAATAAAAGGATCATTTGATTTGTTCTTAACTAATAAGTACGCGTGGCTATATTTCGCGACGCAAAGCTTCGCGTTTTAAGACTCTATTTATTAAATAATTCGGTAATGTGTGTTAATGTGAAGAATTTAATAGTGAAATTTCGGTCAGAAATGATTTTTTTCCAATTCTTTGAATTTTTCGTGATTTCAGTATCCTATGTAGAATAAAAGAATTAATATAATTTCTGCATCTGTTTCCATCCCAATAATTAAATGTTGTCTTTTCATCCTACATTTTTATGTGTTAAACTGTAGAATTTACTTTCTCCTTTCAATCAGTATTTTGATTGTATTTTTTTTCGAGGTATATCATACAGAAAAAAATCTAATGTGATTTGATTTTTTTAAAGAAACAACACTTCCCAAAGGAGCGGGATTTTCGATAGGTACGATTCTTCTTGGTAAAATCTAAAGTAACTATTCACTAAATCAAGAATCCACTAAAAATTGCAATGTAAAATGATTTAAACTTATGGGACGCAATGAAGCGGGTATATTCAACTCTAGAAGTATAATATTTTTGCTCCGAATCATTGTATAAAAATATTTTTTAAATTTAAATAAATTATTCATGGTTTCTTACTCAAATTTCTATATTTAGAATGAATCATTGATGATTAACAATTAATTCATATTTGAAAATGATATGAACAAAAATAAATTCCTCACAGACAATCATTGTTATAAATTCATTAATTGTTTCAATTTACTACTGATTAATAATTATTATATATCAACTTCAACAACTGATGAAAGAATGTAGAAAAAAGCACCTTTTCAGTTTTGATTATTTAATAAATTCTTTCCACAGTTGCTTATTTCTTCCCGCAGTTGCTTTATTGTTACCCAATGAACTTTACAACCTGACAGAATTTCGCATATATTCCTCCTATATATAGAAGGTATGATTTCATCTTACTTTAACAAGAGAATCCAAAATTATTCTTGGTGGAAAAATTAGAAGTGAAAGCATATTACGTGAAATGGATATTGAAAATAATGAACTTGAAGTGAGTTTTCAGTTTTAAAAACGAACTCAAAAACACAAACCTTGTTAATATAATTATCTCTTGGTCATTTTACCTTCTACTACGCATTTAAGATAATTTATAATAAAAATATTAATTCCAACAATTTGAATTTTTACAAGTTATAAATCTCACCAAATAAATTTTATTACATCTCATCAGAGATTTTATTTTTCTTTTCTTAAATCTAATAACCAAGTATTTAAGAATTAAAAACTTATTCAAGCATTTTATCTGGAACAAATAAAAAAATAAAGTTTACATCGAATATATATATATATATATATATATATATATATATATATATATATATATATATATATATATATATATATATATATATATATATATATATATATATATATATATATATATATATATATATATATATATATATATATATATATATATATATATATATATATATATATATATATATATATATATATATATATATACAAGATTTATAATTTCCATACAAACTAATTAAATTACTTTTTAATAATAATGTAAATTTATCAGATATCATATTCCATGATAATTATTTTCATATATATTTTTAATCCTACTTATGATTTTAAGAAAAAGTTAAAAAACATTGTTATGTTTGCTATAATAGAATATTTCAAATTTTAAATAACAAAAAATTATTCAATGATAATTTACTTACTGGGTTCCCTCTTTTCACTATTTTTTAATACTTATTCTAACATCCCTAAGTATTCTATTATAATAAATATTAAGTTTACGCAATTTGACATTAGAAATTTTTTTTATATTTATTTATTGTTATTTTTAATAGGTATTATTATTAATATTATTAAATAATATTATTATTTTTAAATAGATTTGTTTGAAATGCTTCATAAGTAGAGCTCACATTTGTGAAACATAGCACTATCCCAAATGTATATTCTATTTCAATTAATTGCCAACTTACATTTTATTTCGTGGAATCCTACAACATAAAAATCTCATTTTAGATGGAAAATTTAATTAAAACTGATATCCAGACTGCGACTGAAAATGAGGAGTATTTCATATAGAGAAATATCTACTTTCATATAGAATACTTTCGTACAAAATATATTAAAATTTGTTGTAGATTTAAAATCATAAAATTTGATATCTTCAAAAGAAATGTTTGTTTAATTTAAGCACCCTAATCCAACATTTTGTTATCAATATAATTAAAAGTTAAATACCATATATAAATTATTTTACTTTTCATTCTTAAGCATATAGAAATGCTTATGTTGTTTTGTTGTAATATTATATTTTTTATGTATTTTGGGGTAATTATTCATAATAACTTATGGTGATTATTAGTAATAATAATTATGCATTAATAACCCCTACAAACATATAGGCCTATTGTTATTATTTAAACAACATGAATATTTTGTATTTTAATTTCATTCAAAGAAACTCTTGCATATGATCTTAATATACTTTGACGTCTTTTACATTTTCTCGTTTCATTTCGCTATAATCCTCTGGTTAAAATTTTTAACAACTGATAATTAATAAGACAACTGATAACAAATTGATACAAAAAATTTAATTTATAAATTACACCTTTATAACTTATATTGCATAATTATTAATAAACAAGAAAACAGTTTTTATACATACAAAAATTTAAGTCAATGTTTCAGAAAATTTAGATTCTTTTAAAATTTTGTTTAATAACTTGCTAAAATGACACGCTTAAAATCATTTAATTTGAATAATAAACTGAATATCCTTAATTCTTTTAGGAAATTTTTTATTGGAACATTCCTTATTGGATGCCTATTGGGAACGACTTTTTGTATTTAAAAAGAGACTTGCTTTAGAATACTGTGTTGTTCACGAGCTGTAAGACGCATCGTTATCATTAAGAACAAGAGATCTGAAATGGAATTATAACCATCATTTACTTCTAGTTCTGTTGCAAAAGTCGGTTACAGTTAGTCACTTGATTAGCTCGGTAGCATAGTATTAGTACTTTGCATTTCCAAGACACTGGACCAAAGTTTCGATTGGGTTGGTCAAGGTGGACTCAGCCTTTCATTCCTTCAGTGGGTCGTTAAAACTGGATGCCAAGCATGTTTGGGAGCTAAATACTGAGAGTTTCACATTAGATTGACTAGCCGAATCATTTATACAGTTTTAAGTACTATTGTTGAATAACAAGACACTGTAAAGGGATTGATACCGAAAATTCAAAAACAAGTAATATTACATTCAATAAGCAAAGTGCTCTAGTCGGCCTACTGAGGCCCGTCTGTGAGAACTTGTGAAAGAAATTCAGTATTCAATCACTCGACTAACCAATTAGATGCTAGTATTATTTCCAGTAGTCACTCTAAGCATTGCATGATTAGTTGAACAAAAATGATTAGTCGCTGGGTGCCTTATATGCTGACTCAAGCAGATAAAGACAGACGTATTCAGGCCTACACAAACTTCATCGAATATCAGCGCAATGACAAAAATTTGTACCGCATCGTCGTTTATCATGAAAAGGGGATTTAAATCAATAACATTAGCGGGAAAGAGGGATAACCTGTGCGACGCAAAGCCTAATTTAGCTAGAAAAAAGATCATGCTTTGTATCTGGTTGGATAGCCATTATTTTATCAACAAAGAGTATTTGGAAAACTATAAAACCATCAACCATAAAGTGTACAGCGAGAGGCTAATTCCTGTTGAAGCTGCAACCAAACCCAAGCGTCGAACTGAGTTTCTGGGCACAAAAGTACTGTTCCATCAGGATAATGTGTCTACATTGAGGCTAGGCTCAGTACAGACTCCAATAAGATGTTTTACCACACCCACCATATAGCACCTTTGGACCACCGGCTTCGCTACTTCGGACTTCTATCTTTTTTCACTTTAGCAGTTACTTTCTCAATGAGGTTAACCTGTTTTTGCACTTGAGAACACCAAGTTTCAAGAAAACAAAAATGTGCCAATCGCGATCAAGTCATGACCATAAAAGACTCCAAACTTAGGTATTCCTGCACAACCTTAATAGAATACTCAACCCTTGATATTCATATGCTTCTAGTCTATATTTCTTTTCAATTACAGTAAAAAATGGATAAATATTTGAATGAATAAATCAAAAGTTAATTTATAAACTCTTATTCATACTCATTATACTAATGAATTCATAATTTATGATTCAATAAAAAGAATTTTTTTTATTCTTATTATGTGCAAAATTTTTAAGACTTGCGAGCAACGAAAACTTAACAGGAATATTTTAATATCTTATATTAATTAAAATTGTCTCCTATAAAATTTATGTACTAACTTTTATCTCAGTGATTTTCGTTTGGATATTTAAAACGCTTTTATTAAAAGTTACAAAATATAACCACTCTCATAATAAATTTATTACACAATTCTATAAATTTCTACTATATTGTATAAATTTCAAAAATTAAATCAAATATTTTTAAAATATTGATTTTCTTTGTTAAAATATTTCTATATTGACAAAGCTTATTCTCAAGTAATTAAATTTTATAACACAGGAAATAATATTTAAAAAAATAGATAAATAAAGGTACTTTTATGTACCAAGAGAACGTCCAAGAAATAAGTTGAAATAAAATTTCATAGATAAGCGAAAATTCATAATCTGCTTTAATATTGTGTTGTTCTAGTTGGCTGTTCTAGCATCTAACGATGTTATAGTACACTCTATATATTATTTAATATATTCATAATTGTAAATAATTTTATAACATTAATTTATCGTAATAAAATTATCATATTGTTTCATTGTAAAATATTGAAATTGATTTTGTTATAGAGCATCTGATCTCTCTCTCTCTCTCTCTCTCTGTGCACATCTTCTACTCTTCTTCTTCTTTTTAGAGTTGGGCTTGTATTATATTGAGCATCTCTGCTTTTATCAGCATTTTGTACCATTAACTCCAAACCCAATGTTTCCTAGTTCCAGTTGCTCGGGTCATCCACTTTATTAATAAAGTCTGATATAACCCTTTAATGGAGTCTAGGTGTAACTCTCTAGTATGGATGATGCCTAAAGAAGTTAATCTAGGGAGGGCAAGAGCCTCGCATGATATGCTTTGCCGTTTCCTCTTGCGTATGACATTTCCTGCAGATAGGGTCTTGCTGAAACAGTCCCATATGGTCAGAGAGTTAGTCATGCTAGCGATAGCTTCCTGACTTTCACCAGAAGAAGATGGTTTGGAAGTCATTTCTACCTCCTGTGAAGGGTTCATTGCTGCCCCTTCACTAGATTGCCTCTGAGTTCCCTTGTCTTTTTTCTGTGCACATAGAAATAAATGAAATGCTAATTTCTGTATATAATCTTTTTCTCAGTTATAAAAATCGTAATATAAGTTAATGTTAATTATTGTAAAGTGTTTCATGGGAAACAAATAATTTTACTCCGTCATTTTAAAATGTAGTTTATTTTTCTTGGTTTCTTTGTAGAGATATTCAAAATATTTTAAAACAATTCAACTGAATTTTTTTTTATTATTAACTGAAATCTAGTATTTTAGCAAATTTTTATGTATATTTGTTTAACAATAGAGTAAATTTAAAAAAAGATTATAGAAATAATTCAAAACATTCAAATGACTACCGATATTTTATATCTATATATTCACATACAGAAGCTATTGATTATTTAAATTAAATTTTGATTCAGGAGTTATTATTTAGCTTTTTAAATATCCTTAATTGTTTAACAATAACAGAGAGTGTAATGAAGGATGTATGTTCTGATATTTTGCTGTTAAAAAAAAGTTAACATTTTATCACTATATTATGTGATTTTAGGAGATTTTATAGATAAGAATTGCTAGATTAAATAAATTATTTTGAAGCATATATTGTGTGACAACTCAAACTACTTAAATCTAAATTCAAAATCCTTTATTATTAAACATAATATACTTTATATCATTGAGTTTTTTGCATGAAATGTAATTAAATTAATGATTGATAAAAGTATTGTGCGTTTTCAAACATTCTGTTCCTTAATGGTCATGCTCAATATTATTAAAATACACTGCTGCCACTGTAAAGGTGAAGAAGGAAGCATGCAAATAAGAAGTTTACAACATGCATTAAAGATGAGCTATGCAAATTATTAGAATTTCAGGGCAGACGCAAATCACGTGCACCTGTGGAGCCACTTCAAAGTATTATTTAAAGCTTAGAGATTTCAATGATTTCAAATTCGGCAATTGTGATTTTTTCAAAAAAAAAAAAAAAAAAAAAACGATTAATTATGTCTCTTAGAAAACAGTGATCATTTTTTGATCCAGTATCTCAGTTCGACAGAGGAAGGATAGTGGCCTACCGAGATTGTGGATTATCTCTCACGGAAATGGAATGTTGCTTTGAACGAAACCAAACAGATGTAATGGGGATATGTTATCGTTGGATGCAGGAGGATACGACAAACCGACTTGCTTGTTCGGATCTACCTCACTGCACCACTTCACGTGATGACAGGAAAATTGTGCGCATGGCAGTGACGGATCACTCAGCCACATCAGGAAATATGGCACAGTACATTTAGTCTGTAACGCCTCATCCAGTGTTTGCGCGTACCATTCGATGCCGTTTACAGCAGAGTGGTCTTTCCGCAAAATGTCCATGACTACGTCTAATCTTGACGCAGAACAACCGATGTCTCCACCACCAATGGTGCGATGAAAGGAGGATGTGGACGGGAGAATGGAAAAAAATTGTCTTTTCTGACGAGTCACGGTTCTGTCTGTACCATGACGATAATCGCATTCGTAGAGACACCGTTGAGAGAGAATGCTGAACAGCTGTGTTATGCACCGCCACACTGGTTCTGCACCGGATACTAGGGTATGGGGTGATATTGGATACCATTCTCGCACTTCTTTAGTACGCAATGCCGGTACTTTAAACAGCAAGTGCTATATCATCTAGGTGTTGGAGCCAGTTGTCCTTCCTTACCTTTAGGTCTTGCCCACAGCCATATTTCAACAGAATAAGGCACAACCACAAGTAACATGCATTGTCCAACAGTTCTTCGTCAATCGCCAGATTGAATCACGGGCTGGCTGGCTGTCCGGATCTTTCACCGATAGAAAACATGTGCTTTATGGTTGCTCAACGATTGACTGAGATTACAGCCCCAGCTGCTTCGCCAGATAAACTTTGGCAACGTTGATCTGGCTTGGCAGCTAGGGATGTAATCTAAGTCAATTGTTGAGGAACTATAGGATGCTGCTTGGTCCGCTGTACCCCAAGAACAAATCCAAAGTCTCTTTGAATCAATGCCGAGGCGTATAGCAGCGTTGACCTTCAACAATGGCTACTGATTTTGGCAGGAACCAGACTTCACAGAAGTCTATAAATTTAATTATTTAATACTTGGTCAACATGTTGCCTGCATAAATTTTGTTATGATATCTCTTGTCTTTCTTGATATTGCAATTTATGTGGCCAACAGTGTATTTTCACCAAAAAATTAACAAACATAATTTTATCTCCCTATTAGTAAAATTTATTTACAAAATAATTTAAATGGACATTTATTTAGACGTTAGGGATTGTTTTCTTACCCTTTTGCACTTTATTAATAAGTTAGTAATTTTCAAATCATCATAAAAATTTTAAAAATATTGTTTAATGAAAGTGATAAATTTAAATGATTTTATAAATTCAAACATTAAAGTTGATTTGTTAAATGTAACAAAAATGTAGGAAATAGAGTACTAAAATATTTGGATTCAAACTACTCTACACAATTTAGGTTTATTTAATTCACAGATATCAATTAAATATATAAAGAAATTTTAGACTCATAAAATTGTTATAAGTATTTATATTTTATAAATTTGTTAGAAATGGGACGTTAGCATTTTATTTTGACAAGAAAACATTTTATGAACTTTGACATACATAAGTTGAACATTCTGTAGCATACATTTTATGATTAATTTAATAGGGCGGCCTTTTTTTATTATTTTAGTTTGACTTATGGCTATGAAAAGATATGGCTTTTCCCTTACTCTTAGCTCTGTAACGTCTCCCTTTTACGCCATAATGTTTCTATTGGTTTTAAATTAATTTATGAAAACTTATTTTAGTTTGGGTCTGGCAACGAGTTTTGATTTGCTTATTACTCATTTTTTTTATTTGTATTAACAAGACATTCAGGTAGATGGAGTGTGTATATTATTTTTTGCGTCATAATTATTTTTAATGTTTTTAATTAATTAATTTTTATGCATTCTATGTTTTAAGATTTGAAAGAAATATTTTATTATTTTTTATTAGTTAATTAGAAAGATTTCCATGTCTTCATAACATTTGATATAAAGCTGATATACATTCATTCTGTTTGTTGAAAACTCTTATTACATTTGAGAAACTATTTATGTTTAAGAATTGATGTTTATTTCTGCAGAATTGTATGTTAATTGCTGACTTGTTTAATGAAGTTTTTATTTATTTAGCATTTTCGTTATTGATGTGCTAAGAAAATTGCAAATGCTTAAATGCTTTAAATCTATATATTGTTCATAAAATAATACAAGATATTTGTAATTATTATTCAATTTCAGACTATCTTTAATTTTTATCGTACCTTACACTTAAACAATTTTTTAATTATACTTAAAACTGTTAAAAGAACTGTTTTTACAGTTCTTTATTCGCTTAGGCATAAATAAAGCACAGACGCTTTTGCATTTATTAATTTTTAAATGTAAGATATATTATATTTATTAGCTAACAACTAAAGGGAAAATATATTTTAGGGTGGCCCTTAGCGAAAAGTAGAGATATTTTTGTATTAATATTAGAGCAACTTTTCAATCTTTTTTTCTTTATATATGTGTGTCATGCCATTTTTAGTTATCAGTATATTAGTTTTACGTCATATATTAGTCACAGACTTATTTTAATTGATAACTGAGGAACACCCTGATGTATAGGCCACCCCAATTAAATTATAATTTGATTTTAAATATGATTTGACTGGAAAATATTTCTTTACAATTTGATTAAAATGTTAATATGTATTAATTATATTTATGTATCTTAAATTATAATCCACCCATTTAGTTCTTATACTTAATATAAAAAAGCAATTCTCATAATTTCTGAAATACTAAGATTGAAATATATTTTATTTAGTTCTTAGGTAGTTAAAATTTTTTGTAATGTTTCTCTATAAAACCTTTTCATGTTTAAATTAAAATTATGTTTTACGTATTTGGAAGAATGTTTTAAAATATTTTTCATTTTTAAGAAGATGATAAAATTAATTCCTTATTGTAAAATTTTGCTTACAACCTATTCCATGATTAAGATTCAATTTTTAGTATGGTTTTTCTAAAATTTATTATCCTCCACCATTTAATTGTTTGTAAAAAAAATTTGCTATGGTATTAAAAATTATTGAAATAACCATTTTCTTTTCACTTTTCAATGTTTAGAAGTAAAAATATTTATCAAAACAAAGGAATTGTTTAAATATATTAGTCTTATTTTAAAGCACAAATTAAAATTTTTTCACAAGTTCTTAATTTATTAACTTCCATATAGTTAATTATCTAAAAGTATTTTGTTTCAAAAAATTAAAAATATCAAAGTCCAGTGTTCGTAGTATTTTATTAAGCTATTAATATTGTGCAAGATTATATTTAAAAAAATTGTTATAAGAAGAAATTCTAACATCTAAAACTTATTGTTTTCCATGCTGAATGATAAAATTATAATTGATAGACCTAATCATTTATTTAAAAATTATCAAAACTTATTTTATTAATTAAAGACTGTATATTCTAATATTTTTATTAGCAAAGAAAGAAAAATATATTAATTAATTGAAACTCATGATAGGGCCAAGTTGACAGCAGAATGATTCACATTTTGTGACAGTTGAGAGTCAGAATGCAAAGTCAATATGAGATCAACCGCTTTCATAAATGTTTGTAATGATTTGATATCTGTCAAACTGAAACCTGTTTGAATTTGCCCTCATGCAAAAAATTTCATACAAGAAATGTGTAAAATTCTTTCATTAAAACACTTAAAATATACTTTGAAAAAGATTATGTATTTAAAGATTTTTTTTATTTCCATTATACCTTGTTAAAAAAGAAAATTTGCATGAACTTTTACATAAAAATTTCTGTGTAAAATATTTTAAAGGAATTTTTTATTAAAAAATATAAAAACACTTATAAACTTTTATAAGCATGAGAATTTTTACTTTTGATGACAAGTTATCTGTTTTAGAAAGCAATTTATAAGATAAATATTGAATTTGTATACAGGGTTCATATAAATCCTATAATTTGATGATTTTTATAGATAGTTGGAAACTCTTGGAATTTTTGCTTTAGTTGAGACTTTTTTGTTGGAAAAGATAATAAATTTTTTTTAGTATTTAAAATGAGTAAAAAGGGTCTTATTTAAAAGTCTACTTATTTAAAAGATTTTTTACTGCCACTATTCATGTTTACTCCAAATATGTTCGGAAATTTTGGATTGTTTCATCAAATGATGTTTTAAAAGTTTAAATTCATTGGTTCTTTAAAGCTTTAAACAGTGGATTCAGTTACAATTCTTATTGTAATATAAAGGGTTTTTCAAGCAATGTTTTCAGATTGTGTTATTGAGAAATTATTCATTTGTGATAAGTGTGATAAGCATTATAAAAATTAAGTAACTTATCAAATGTTACTTAATTTTTATAATGCTACTTTATTTTTCACTTTTTAAAGTTAGTATTTCAAATTATAGATTCCTTAGCAATAATAATTTGATAGTTTGATTTCTGCAGATAAAGCAATTAGATAACGTGCAAGATTTTGGAATAGTGATTATGTAAAAACAGTATTTTACTTATCAAATTTCATAAGTTACTTAAAGATATTTAAAAAGTGAATGAGAAAAGTTTGGAATTAAGTACGAGTGAATTGCTCCAATTGTTAATAGATGATCTAAATGTCAACTGATCTGTTTTAAAAAATAGCAAATTTTCTTAAAGATGAACACATCATTCAACTATTATAAATGTTGCAGCTGTGTCTATAGCCATGGATATATTTCTAAAACCTTCATAGACTGTGTAGGGTATCATACACTTATGGTAGGGATAACTTTTCTATCCTTGCATCAGATTTAAAATTATTTCTTAAAAATCTGGTTAAAGAATATAAACATGTTGAGCTGATTGCTTATAATATTACCATATCTGGAAAGATATTTTTCCAAAACAAACTGCTAATCCAAGCATCAAAATTTCTGATATTGTTTAGAAGTGCTCTTGTACTCAATGGTATTTATCATATATTTATTGTTAGTAAAATATTTTTATGCATTGTTGAAAAGAGTAATGCAAAAAGTTTTATAAAAAAAACTGTTATTTATTTCTTTGTTTAAGCCTCTTAATATTGATGTAACACATATAATCAAGAATATGTATATCAATCAGATGCTAAATTTGTCACCAAGACAAAATCATCAGAGAATATGTAAACAAAAACTTGAATGTGGAAAAAACAAGAATTTTTTTAGTTGTCAATTATTTTTATTTACATTGAAAAGTTAATTAAAAAAGCATTGTGGTATGAAACATTGATATTTAGATTCTTAAATTTATAATTATTTTTATCCAATAATTTTAAAGAAGAAAAATCATCAAAAAAGTGAAACTTGTGTGAGTGATAATTTACTTTGGTTAAGTTTATTTATTTCAAAAAAGATAGTTAATAAATTAGTACAAAGGAATCTTGAGAAGAAGCTTAAAAATTAAAACTATCCATTATTGTATACAATGTATAATTCAAATATATAAAACTTGAAAATTCAAAGGATATTATTTCTGTTGTAGCTATAGATTCATTGAATACATTTGAAGTAATTAGTGAATTTAACATAAATATGCATCCTTTAATTTTTACTATTGTGTATTTCTATAATTGAAAATGTTCATAAATTTGCATATTTAACTAAAAACAATTGATCATGTAGCATTTATTAAATAAGAATATTGATATCTTGTAGAAAAATTTTGACTCCTGGGATTTGATTCTTGATAATCTAAATGAACCCTGTATATAAAATTATTTTATTAAATCTTAGTAACTTTCTATAATAAATTTTTATAATATTTTTCTATTATAACATTTATTGTGTTGTCAATATAAAGAAACTAGTGCATGTATATTTTCTCTAATTTATTTTCAAATTTTTCTATTAAATTGGTGTTATTGTTTTTTATTAAGGTTTGGATTTGAAATCAAATTAATGGAATTATTGTATTAAAGTAATAACTTTTATAAAAAAATAAAATCCTATACATTTTTAAAGCTCTTGAAAATAATTTGCTACTGCAGATTTCATCGAAAGAAATAAGGTTTCTTTAATGAGTGAGTAAGTATTTAAGATATGGTTTTGATTTATATTTCACATTTTAGTACTAAAGTACAGTAAAGCTAAAATATTATGTAATTCTAAATTCTAATTTTTTTATTACTAATACATAAATTGAATCTTTTTAAAATATATATAAATATTTTTTATTTAGCAGAGATCATTCTGGAGGGTATTTGCTTGGGAAAGGAGATGCTCTAATGACATTTCAGTGTTAAACTTTCCTTTTCCTTTTCTTTGTACCTTATTAATATCCTAACAGTGAAAACTATGTATTTTAAATTGTTTAATACTCTTCACCAAAAATAATTTTGCTGTAATTTACATTTTGAATATTAACTCACATTTTGTTACATGCTTGGGATTCATATAAATGTGCTTTTTAATTGGAGTAACATGCTATTTTTTAGATCTAGAATGATCTCTCAATTAGCTATTTTTTATTTTTCTATTAATAAATGTGTACATCATATTAATATATTGCATTTTAAAATAAATTTATTTTATGGAATAAATGCTTAATATAATTACCATTTATTTCTAAAATCAATTCTTTAATTTATTTTGATTTTTATGTATAATATCTTGCTGGTAGTCATTCAAAATTTTTATTTTGAAAAATTTTATATTCCTTAATAATAAAATGTAAAAAATTAGATATTATTTTTCCTTTTTGTATATTAAATCTTCAAATAATTGTCAAATTACCAATCAATTGGTAATATTCTGCCTTGAGTTCTACAGTTTCAAGACTCAATTCCCACCTTGGATTTCAGTAGTTCGGAATCCACTGTAAACTGTAAGTCTTGACCTAATTAGCCCTCTTTTACAAGAAGTTACCATTGGGCAACAAATGAAAACCTTTCAAGTAATATTTTTTATTAATTTTTATATGTAAAAGTATACATTTTTATAACAAAAAATTATGTTGCAGAGTAGAATTATGGACAACATTAAATTTATATAAATTAATATAACAAAATATTTTTGATTACATTGAATTCTTTATTTTTAAAATTTAATATAAATCATTTCTCCATGTGATCAGTATTTCATCTATTAAATATTTTTTTGCTTAAAAAAGATTGGAATAAACCATGAAAAGGTTTGTAAAAATCTATTTAATTGTGTGTAAGAATATATAAGCATGGTATGATATGGTATTTGTTCATAAATATTCCATAGAAAGAATTATTGTCTGTATAGAAAGAAATTGTTATAAATTTGATTGTAAAACAAAACTATTCTTTATTTTTCTTATTATATGTTTGTAACTTAGTGCAAGCGTTTTAAGGGTAACTTTTTTCTAAGGTTTGTCCTATCATTCACTGCAATGGGTGGCTCCGTAAGTTCTGGGAAGAGTAATGATGAACTCATCGATCATCTTGTTGATGCTGAATTTATTAGAACTCCAGATGTGCAGCGTGTCTTTAGAGCTGTTGATCGAGGAAATTATTACTCAGAAAATCAGCGGCAAAATGCTTATAAGGACATAGCGTGGAGAATGGGAAATTTGCATTTATCTGCACCATGTGTTTATTCTGTAGTTATGGAAGCTCTGAAATTAAGAGCTGGGCTTTCCTTCTTAAACCTTGGCAGTGGCAGTGGTTATCTTAGTACTATGGCTGGATTAGTACTAGGTAAGTTGACTGGAGTTTTTATATTAGAAATTTCTGATTTTAAAAGTTTCAACTTTAAAAATGTTAGTTTTATCTTGAATAGATTAATTATACTAGAAAACATAGTTAATATAGGTATAATGTGATAGTAAAACATCCAGTTATTCATCTAAAAAAGTATATTAAAAAATTGGTCTTATAATATCAAAAATATGTTTAGTTACATAAAATTATTTTATACTGATCAATATAATAAAATATTTTGGGAGGATCAAAAAGCAATGCATTTCTAATTTATTATGTTTTATTCTTTATTCCAGTTAATTGTAGTATGAATTATAAAACAATTTTTATAATATCAATAAAATATAATGATTTAAAAACTATTTAACCATTTTACAATTCATCTGGGATCACAGAGAGCTTGTTTTAAAATTGTTGTGAAATGTTATAAGTTAACTAATAAAGACAAATTAGTTTAGAGAAAATTCAGAAATTTTTTTTTAATTAATGGGTTTAAAACTTAATACAGGGTTAGATAAATGATTCTTTTGCTTTGAAAAACTTGTATTTTTAGAAATATTACTTATTTCACATATGAGAAATAGTAAAATCCCAGGAACCAGCACAGTTATGATGAGATTTCCAATTTTGATGTCAGTTAAATCTACAAATGTCATGAATATTGTTAGGAGTTGGAAATTCTTTTATTGCTTTGACTTTTTTGTTCTGTTTTATTCCCTTTCTATTAACAATCTTAAAATTTTTATTTTTGCAATTTTAGAAAGAAATTAAAAAATTAAATTTTTTAAAAAGCTTTCATTTTATTTCAATTATATTCACCCAATTCTTAGTTGCTATCAAAATATTGTTAAGTAACATAAAGCTTTCTTATTTAGCAATGGTCCCAATACTTGATCCATTAATCTCTAAAATTCTAAAGGTGCATTTACCTAATCAAATAATCATGCCCTGTTTCATCTGGGGTAATAAAAGCTATTTTTAATTTAGCTTCCTTTGTTAATGGTATTTGAAGAAGTCAAGAGTTAAACCTAATGTGGTGAAAGTTTTACATTCATCGCAAGATATAATAAATTATCTTGGTAAAGGGAATTTATCTTTCATGGTCTGATTATTTAAAATTCTGTAATTTACAAGTCTATCCTCACCTGTGGGTTTTTTTTTTTTTTTTTCCCCACAAGCTAACAATACTGGACTGGCACAAGATTTTGTTTTGGAAACTATTTTATTACCTTTCATTATTCTTGATTCAATTTCTTTAGCTGTATTTGTTTTATAGAGATGCTAACTAATGGTTTTATTTCCCAGAACTTCATTTATTTCCATCTTAAACATCCTGTGTTCAATGCAAAGCAATTCCTATAATCATTAATTTCAAGATTTCTAATTTGTAAGAAATAAGATCAAATTTAATTTCTGTTTTAATCACACATTTATCTTTATTTATAGTGTAATAGTATCTTAATTTGCATTGTGTAAAAAAATTATTAAAGGGTATAACATATTCAGAATTTAAATTCCAATCCTGTGATACTTTTAACTTAATATCACTATAGAGTCAGTATTCATAATAAGAATTATTATTTTAAAAAACAATTTAAGTATTTCTTATTCCTTTCATAATCGCAAAGCCATATTTCAATTCTTTGTTTTTTCCCGAATAAGATTTATGCTATTTTTTGTATTATAAAAGGTTATTTCATTTTGAACTATATTTGTTTTGATTATATTTCCACTTCAGAAAGTGGTATACTGTCCGAATACCAGGTGATAAATTTGTGGTCAATTCAAGTAAACATGATTTGTATCACTTAGAAAAATTTTAAACTGTTAGATTCAATTTTGATTGAAATTGTTTTCTTAATTTAATAGATGTTTCATCATATGTCTATTAAACCATCAGATTCTCAGAAGTATTTTTGCTTTTCTCCTGTAAGCGTTTAAATGAGAAAGGTTTTCAACTGTTTTTATCTTTGTTTTTCTAACAATGGTGCCAGGTTTGTCCTGACTAATTACATTCTCTACAAGTTAAGCTTCTTTCTCTTTTGAACAGTCTAGAAATATGTCTGTAATCATTATAGTTAAAACATTTAATCCTGCTTTTTATTACTGCATAAGCTACAATTTATGTTTTGTTTTCCATTGAAACAGAAATTACTCATTCTTAGAAACTTTTTGTGTTTGCAATTTTCTTATACTTAATTTTTGAAATTTTCGTTTTTATAGTAATCATTAAATTTGCTTATATAATTTTCAAACTAAAATCTTTTCTCAATAAATTATGTATTTTTGTTTTCAACACAAGATTCTATACCATTATGAATCTAATTTCTCATCTTATTTTTCTGGGTTTCTTAAGTTTATCCATTCATTTAGAAGAGATTACGAAACTCTTTTAGAGTTTGATTTAGTGGGAATGGTAATGTTAAAGAAGCAATAATTTTATTATGAATATTTTTGATATATCTTAATATATGCAAAAGAAATGTATTTTCTTGCTACATTATTATTTAAAACTAATATTTTTAATTTTTATGCTTTTATTTAATTAAAATCAATGTGATTGAAATAATCAATAATTTGGTCTTAATACAGTAAAAATATTTTTTATTTAGATGCTAAATAAGTAATTTAATTTAAAAAGCTTACTTATTATATTCTTATATTTGTTAAATTTTCAGAACACTTATTAAAAACATAGTGTTAATAGTGCTTTTGTTTGACTCTTCATATTAAACATAAGTTATTTAAGTTTTTGAGTGAAAAAGATTTTAATCAAATTAAAATTATGTCATTCATTTTTTTAAAGATAGATGGTTTACAGTTTTTAAAATAACTTATTTGTAATATATATATATATATATATATATATATATATATATATATATATATATATATATATATGGTAATAAAGATATACACAAATAATTAAGGAAAATATGAACTATTTAGCTACTGTATAATAATGTGTATTAATGTATAAAGGTTTTTTAATTTTTAAACTAATAAATTATATATTTAATGTAGATGGTTTCAATAAAAGTATGTGTATTAATATCAAAGTAAGAAAATAAAAACAAGCAAAATTTTTAAAGAGGAGGATATCAGTGGGATAATAATTAAATATATATTTTTTCCACTGTATTAAAAGTGTTGGGAGGAAAATATAGTAATGCCTGCTCAGTTTCTAAAAAATATTTAGCAATTCTAATTAGCAATTATTAATTATTTTTTTAATTTCTAAATCTATGTATGAGTTAAGATTAAAATGCATTTGTTTCATTTTGCCAATTTTTAATTCCTATTTATTTTTGTAACATTTTTAAAAACTTCTAAATGTTACTAAGAAAGGATAATGTTATTTCTGTTAAAATATTGTTTCTTTTTCTGATATGTTGAAAAAATAAATTTCTTTTGAGTATCAGCTCTGTTATTAAATTTATTACACAAGATTTTATTTTATTTTTTGCAAACAAAAGATAAGAACTTTGTAAAAAAATTATTTAATTTAAAATAAGAATTCAATATTATAGAACTTCCAGTGAGGAAGTGATTTTAAGAATCTTAACTTGTGCATTATATTTTGTTATTTTTTAGGACCTTATGGTATAAATCATGGTATTGAATTCTACAGTGATATTGTTGATTATGCAAATTTCAAACTAGAAGAATTTTTAAAGACTTCAAAAGCTGTTGATGAGTATGATTTTTGTGAACCAGTATTTACAGTTGGTAATTGCCTAACAGTTGATAGTAGCTGCCAGCAATATGATAGAGTATATTGTGGTGCAGCTTGCCCTGAAGAATATGAGTCCTACATAAAGAACTTTGTTAAAATTGGTGGTATATTAATTATGCCTTTGAATGATAAGGTTTGTTTTATTTTTACAAATTTATTTCATGTGTTTAATACAAGTTCTTAATTTTTTTTCATTTAATGTTTATATTGATAATTTAATAAATAAATGTCACTTTTCAATGTTAACTTGATATCAGTTAAAGTATTCTAGTTTATTAAGTGTCTTCTGTTATCAAATTGTTAATATTAAAAAAATGTTTCTAATGTTAGCTATAATTATCTAATCTATATTATATTTATAAAAAAATTCTTAAGATATATTGTAAATGTGTTTTTATGCTACATGAATCTAAATTTTTTCTTTAGATATCTTTATTTTATTGATTTAATTTAGTTAATTCTGTTAATATTTTGTAAAATTTATTTAAAACAGTGATTCTCAACCACTGGGTCACTGCACTTCTGTGTGCTGCCAAATTTTAGAAATGTAAACAGTAAATATTATTATGCTTTTTTTAATATGAGTAAAGTAATAAATGTACAAATTTTGAAACTGTTAGAAGTGTGCCACAACAAGAAAAGGTTGAAAATCACTTGTCTAAAATTTATCCAGTATTTAATATAACACTTATATTTGTTTATAATGAAAGTTTAAAAATTCTAACTGAGCTATTGATCAATAATTAGCTACTGATATAAAAAGTAGCATGTTAATTTACCTTTATTTTTTTATAATTTTGGAAATTTAAAATTATTTTTGACATTTATATCACCATTTCCTGTATTGTTATTGTATAGTTAGTTCATAAATATTTATATTTATTAACAATATTTTCAGCTGTTAAAAGTAACAAGAATAGATGAGTCAACTTGGAGTACAGTTAAAGTATTATCTGTATCTTTTGCACCTCTTATAGCACCTCCTCCTACTAAAGGAACTGTTTCACATGTAAAGCTTGGTACGTAAATTTCATTTTATGAAAGTTTTGAAAGTGTTATAAGTAATAATAATAAGTAAAGCACAGTCAATAAATAAAGCATAATTTTTATTCATAATGAAAATGTTTTTTTATTGCTGGTTAATTACTATATATTACTAAAATCTTAATTCATGTTTAGTAATTTATTTAATTGTAAACATTTTTTAAGTCATTCCAAGAATTATATTTGAATTTTTATTTATAATTTGAAATGAATTTTGAGTTATAAAATATACCAAAGGGCATGTTTTTCATTTAGAATATTTTTATACCATGTTATTGCAAATAGGGTTTTCTGAAAAAATTTACAACAAATATAAAGTTATAAGAAAAATATACAGGTGATTTAAGTTTTATTAGAAAATCTCTCTCTCTCTCACTCACAGAGAGGGAGAGAGAATTTTTCAACCTGAATATAGTTGAAAAATATTAGGAAGGAAATATAATTTATTTTATAACATTGTGTGTGTGTGTGAATGCAATAATAAAAAAACGATTAATATAAATAAAATCTTATAAGCACATGATGAACAAAAATCTATGAGAGATTTTTAAAAAAATCAAGAAATCTACTAATTAGATTAAATAAAAATATAAATGCTTTTAAAATCTTTTATAAAGTTATCTTTTTTAATTTTAGAATACAAATGATGTTTTTAAAAAAGCTTCTTTAATATTTTGTGGTTAATAAAAATTTCTTTTTTCTTTTCTCATTTTTTATGAAAATATTTAAGAGTATGAATTTTACTGATTCATATTTTCAACATTTGATTATTAAATCATGATCACATTCCTAAGGACATTTGCAGAGCAATCACTCTACCCTTTGATTCAATAACTTCTGCTTAGTTTACTTCTATATTTTATGTTCCTATTAAAACAAAAATTATTATTCTTTTTATGTTTATTGAATAATCCTGAATGAAATTATTATAGTTGACTGATATTATATGCCTGACATTCATTTCTTATTTATAGATGATATAACTCCACCAAAATTGCAGCAGCTGTGTCGTTCCACTATTCGTGGTCTTCTGAGAAAGAATGTTGATATAGAACATCCAGATTTAAAAGCTGCTTCATTAAAAAATGAGACCAAGCCAAGAAGGCATGTGCGACGTATTGTCATCCCCTTTTTTGATGATAGTGATTTAAGCAATAGTCAAAGTAACTCTGAGTTTGAAAACGATTCTGACAATCCTGAATATACAATTAGTTCTCGTTTGCCATCTAGGATGTCTACATTTTTAGAAAATTTTCTTCGGAGGCATGCAGAACTTCAATTGCTAAGAGAAGTTGAGCATGTTCATTCCAGCAGTGACTCAGATACAAAATCTCCAAAGAAAAATGCTTCTTCAAAGAGAAGCTCTTCCAAAACTAAGCCTTCTCAAAATGCCACTTCTTCAAAAAGCAAGACTATGGAGGAAAAGGAAGAAACTAATGCTATGGAAACAACTGAAACACATTCTTCTGATAATGAGTTGTATTCTCTCATTACTGTTTCTAAGCTTAAAACATCTACTTCCAGTGATGAATCAAGTATTAATAAACCACCTAGTCAATCAACTAGAAGTAAGAAGAAACGGCTTTTAAAACGAAAACGATCTAGCCAGTCTGTATCAACCAATAATGTTGCTAGCACCAGCTCAGGTACTACAAATGAACCTAGGAAAAAATTTAAACGCTCATCAACCACAGTTGTCTGGAAAAAAATGGTTAATTTGAAAAAAGAGGAGACAAAATCGGAAAATGAAGAAATGCCAGATTTCACCTACACTCATTTTATGGTTCAAAAGATTGGGGCATTGCCTCTTCCATCTCTTTTATTAAGATATCTCAATTACAAAAGAGATAATTTGTAAATGTTTGGGCTAAAACTGGATGTGTGATATTGCTGTGTATTAAAGAGAAATCTTTGTATAAATAGCTTTCATGTCAACATATGTCAGCAAAATTTCATTTGAAATCTTATAGTGCATTTGTCCAAATATATATCTTGTATTTTACAGATATTTCATACTTGAATTTATGTGAACAAAATATTGCATTGCACTTATAACTTGTATTATTTCTTCAAACATTATAATATACAATATCTTGTCTTCATGATCCTGTTTTGCAGCTAAATTTACAATTTATTGTACTTAAGAAATTAGAATTTCCTTTCCTTTAAAATGTTACATTTTCTTATTTTTCCATTCAGATTTTTTGTACACTTATTATTTTAGAGTGATAAATATGTACTCTAATACCTAGTTTTGGTGGCAATGATAAAATCTATGCAAACTTGTATAAATTATATGAAAACTCATTAAAAATGTTTTTATAAATATTGAGTACAGTTTATATTAATAACAAAAGTGTAGTTAAATGTAAAATATTTTTTAAATTTAAAAAAAACAATGGGGCATAAAAATTGAAAACATAATGGGAAATATATCAAATCATTTATAATTTTTATTCATAATGTTAAAATTGGTTATCAAGCATCCAATTTTTCATTGGTTATAATGCATCATATGTTAATTTCTACTATATCAGTTTTATTAAATTACAATGCATTTTTATTAAAAGCCAATTTTTGCTCAAATCCAAACTAACTGGGCTGCATCTATTAGGGTTTCACTTTGTTTACAAAATTTGATGGGTCCTTTATGGAGCAAGAGGTAATTCATTAGTATCAACAGTACCTAAAGTGGTCAGTTGAGTAAGGGCAAGGGCATCACATTCATATACAAAATGACATGTAATGTTTTGTCACTTGTGGCAATTTCTATATGCGAAGTTTTGTTGAGAAAACCTCATGAAGTTGTCATATGAAATAAAAGTGTCTAATAACCACTATTATTTCATATGAATGTAATAGTGTTTGTTTCTCAATTTGTATTTTACTCCAATAAATTTGTATTTTCTGCCTTGGGCATCTAAGAATTTCTGAAACAATTTTTATAAGCGATTTATATATATATATAAACTGAATGTGTTGATTTAAGCTAGGATTAATTCATCTAATTTTTTCATTTAAGAGTAGTATTTTAATAGTTTAATGCTACTGATGGGTTTTGCATCATTTGGATTAGAGGATGATCTTTGCATCACTTATCTTGGCTCTTTCATTACCTTCAACATTTACATGCATTGACACCCAAATAAAAATTAACTTGTTACTGAAAAATACTTCAACCTGAAATACAGCAGCATACCTTTTGTCAGAAATATTTGTTAAATAATTTTAGGATGTAATTTTAATAGGATTTTTTGTAAATGAAATGTTTTAATTAGATACATTAAAATATTTTTTTATTTATCCTATGGAGAGATTACAGGTTTAACTAACAATACTGTGAGGAAAATTGAATTAACTGAAGGCCTTTTACCTGCATGTATTGTTGTACATTAATAATCAACTGTATCTAGAATTTTCGAGAGATTATTTGATATTTAAAGCAACTCAACTAATGATATCAGTATGACAGAGATATAAATTTATTAACCAGGCCTAATAATATACAAAATAATGAGAAAACAAAAGTTTTTTCCTCCTACAGCTTTTGTTCCTACAGCAGCTACTTTCTATCTGTCCTTTTTATTACTTTTTCTTTCGTGTAAACTCCAAATATATTGGCAAACCCAATTCGATATAACTCTACATCCTCTTAAAATTAACATAAGTAAAAAAGGGGGAACTGCAAAAAAGTTGTAAACAACCCCATTAACTATTGTCAACGAATCTGCTAACAAAAGTTATATGCACACTTATGAAAGCCTGATGTTCGCATTTCTTTTTCTCTCACTCATGTTCTTTTCTGTAAAAAAATTGTTGTAATCGGAGTTTTTGCACAAATTTATAGTAAGTTCATTTTCATCACTTATATAAACTTTATTGTTTGTGCCTTATTTCTATGGTGCGATTTGAAAAACATTGTTCCTTTACTTAGGAGGCCATTGTAAGTTAGAAATTTTATGTTACTCAAAGTAATGAACACTGAATGTTCTTGTTTATATTAGTTTAAATGATTTAACACTTATAATATATTAGCTTAATGCCAGTTTTCTAAATGGAAGGTTATACTGAAACTCTGGTGTGATTTATTATTCTCTTGAAATACATACATATGAGGTGTAGTGGTCCACGTATCCTTTGTTATATGAAGGATTAATTTTAATTATAAATTAAGCAGTAACTATACATATATATACCTACAATAAATGTTCATTTTGATAAGAAAATATTTTATTTCCTTTTATATAAAAATAATATTGAAAAAAATTTATATAGTTGAGTACATTTATGCATAAAAATTTATACGTATTTGTATTTACATCAATACATAAGTTGGAGAAGTAGCCACTCCACAGTTATTATCTTTTTGACTCATTAATACATAGCCATCATTTCCCCAGTAGGTCGACCAAGAGTTCTTTATCAACCAGTAAGGTTCATTATTCATTACTCCATAACCAACAGCTAGAACTGAATGATCTAACTCATCTGCACCATTTTCTGAAAAAAATATATTTGTGAAACATTGAATTAAACATTTGAATTATCAGTTAATGATGGTAATGAAAAAAATCAAATTTTTCTTCAAAAAACGAACTTGAATATTTTTATTTGGTAAAAATTCAGTAACAGTTTTAAATTTTTCGAATACAAAAAAAAATATTACTTGGAAATGAAAATTAAAGCTTTATTTATAAATCTATAAATAGTTTCGTTCATAATTATATTGTTTGCTATCGGATATGCAATACAAAAATGAACTAGAGATATCTAAGTGGAATTCATTTCAGAGATTACATGCAATTTGAAAGTTAATTGACTGAAAATTTAGCCTTTTATGAGATGAAGAGTAGCATGAAATCAAAAATTAGTTTAGCTCACACGCGATTGGCAATAACAAATACCAATCCAAAAACATGCTACAATATTGAATAAAAGACAATCTTCAGTCACTTTTCCATTTTTTTCCAAGAGAATCAATAAATTCAGTGAGCTAAAACGTAATATTTGACTCTGATTACAATGGGTGAACTTTCCTTTATAAGGAACAGAAAGAAGAGCAGGAGTTAAAATTTCATTGATTGGGCATTAGCTACTCATTGTACATTGTAATGTATACAATGGAAATGCAGAAATAGAGTTTAATACTATTCCAAATTATAAATATATCGCATGCAGGATCATTAAGCCATTAGTGCGAAGCAGAATTTTAATAATCTATCATCAATATTTTTGAATTTTAATTTCGCTATATTATTAAAAGCAAAAGCGTAATTGATATTGCGTTTTGGTTGAATTACACAAAACTAAAAGTGCGATATCATGTCATTGGAATTTCCAAAATTCATTTCTCTTTATAGATACTTATGTTTCACAATCAAAAGTGATAGATGTTTTGCTAATATTCATGGAAGCTTCTTTTGATGTCGAATGATTAAATTCTTTTTATACAAATTATATTTATTGTTAGACAGTTATGGATGAGGCAGAATATTCCATCGCTATCATGCACAGATAGTCACTGTAGTGGTGCGAAGAGCCGATTACAGTAACTATCATTAACAGTTCCTCATGCAACTACTTATTCGTAAGTCGCCAGACTGTTACGTATGTTACAATGAAGATTTCCGTAAAGATTAACCTGAATTTCTAGGTTACAAATTTGCAAATTGAGATTAATAATAATTTAATTGCCTATTTAGCAATGCAAAAAATATGTAATTATTGTAAATTAAAATTTAAAAAGTAAAGAAAAATAAAGCAAATTCGATGAAATATGAAACATTTGAAATGTTCACTTACTGCATTCAGGATTATAATACACTCCATGTGAATAGAAAGAAAATGATTTATGGGCTGCATCAATACTAACAGATATTGGCCCCTTCTTTGCTATAGCTTGTTGTAATGCCTTTAAGTCTCCACTGGTAACATTGACAAATCCTTTGATTTGAGCAGTTTTTGTAACATTTCTGTCATGACAAATACCATCCTATTTTGGAATAGGGCAATTTTAAAATTTATTTCAATACTTATGAGCAGAAAAAAATCATTTATATTATTTGATTGCACTTTAACATATTAAATTATTAATTAATGCTTTTTAAATTTTAATTTTGAAAACGTTTTTAAAAGAGTAAAACATACCACATTTATTTGTAATGAGAGCAAAATATTTACCTGTTTTTATTTCTATTAAAATGAAATCTAGTATTAATTAAAAAGTATAATGTGTAAGAGCTAATTAAAATTTAAAAAAAACATTAATTGGTTTTTCAATAAAAATACAGCAAATAACTAACCAAATAATAAAACTAGGCCACGTTGAGGATTCAAAGCTGATTATTCAAGAGACTTGATATCATAGTTGAAAATTGTGGAATAAAACAAACGGTAGTATAATAAATTTTTACTTTAATAAATACGTCGAGTAAATTTTTAAGACACATAGAATAATAATTTGACCGAATGAAATTTTGTTTTGTCAATTTCCAACTATTTTCCTTGGAAAAATGTTGGTCTTTAATAGGCAAAGTAAAATGAACAAGTTTTAGTTAAATGTTATAATTTTTTGTGATATTTTAATTTTCATCACACACCATGATTTGATTTGTTAAGAAAAAAAGTATGCAATCACTAATGAATTATAGGTCTAGGGCAAATTCTTGTGATGAATTTCTAACAATCTATATTCATTATGAATTTTATGTTTTAAGGATTATTTTTTTCGTTTACATCAAGACACTCATGTCAGAAACAGCAAATCCAATAACCATAACAAGACTCATAATATTTGTCTGGTTTTTAAGAGATGTTGCTATCATACTGATAATTTAAAGGTTGCCTCATAAAATTATTGATATACTATTTAAGAACAAATGTTTTCATAAACTTTAAGTTACTAGAAACTTAAATTTAAAATTGTTAAGTGTTTCTCACGTTACATTTCAACTGGAAAAATTTTATGATCCTTTAAATTAGTTTTAAAATAAATCTTATAAAAACATTAAGTATTATCTTTTTCAAAAAGATGAAAGTTTTACCCTAATTTTGAATTTTTCTTTAATATCTCAATGTTTAAAATTAGCTGTTAATTACTTTTAGTTTAATATCTTATTTTAAGTATTTTGACATAGAATGCACTAGTTACAAAATGATTTCCGCGTCAATTTTTACAAGAGTATCAAAATTGGTGAGGCAATGCTTTCCATTTCAAATGTTAAACATTTTCACATATTTTTGGATTCAAATTTTAAAGATAGTGGACATAAACTATAGAAAGACAGTATACTTATCTAAAATATAAGCCAATAACTAATAAACATTTCCAAAATAATAGACAGTTGAATTATTAAAGCTATTCAATATTGTTTGTGTTTTAGGATCATAATCCTGTAAATAACAATTTTCTCTCTAATTTTTCCTTTAATTGAGAGGAAAACCAAATCATTCAATTCCATGCAATTTTAAGTCTCAAATTTAGAAAAAAAGTGATGATATTCAGATAAGCAATATTAGTTCCTTTGATTTAGAATTGCGCAAATAATTTTAGATGGCAAAAACTATTTCATGGACAGTTTTTAATTTTTTTCACTTTAAAAATAAATTAAATGTGGTTAACTTTCTTGTCACAGAATTCCTAAAAATATTATAATATTTTGAACAATATCCGAACCCTCAAAGAAGTTATGCCATTTTGAAATTTAAGGTATTTCCACAAAATTGCCACTGAGAGAACACATGTACTTATTGTTTCTATAATACCATTCCTTTATATTTATTTTTAAAGAATATTCAAATTACATACTGAGCCTAAGTAATGTCCATAATCTTCTTCTGTTGCTAAGCCTCCTGCTGCTTGAATATAGGCATATGCCCGGAAATCTTCTCCACCATCACAGCCATTGTTTTCATAACGCCAACTACAATCAATTAATTGTTGTTGAGAAAGCTTTACAAGTCTATTTGTCTAGAAAAGAAGGAAATATATAAATTATTTTAAAGTTTGATACAAAAAAATTTTATGGATATATAATATATCGCTTATAAAACATTGTTAAAAAAAGCCCTGCTGCTGTTATGAAGTTTTTTTTTCTGGTTATAATGGAATAAAGTATTCTGGCTTTTAATTCTGTACACTTTCATAAATTAGAAAGTTTCTCAATTCTTAAATATTGTTCTAGACATGATAAATGTTAAAGTATACTAATTATAAAATTAGAATTTCTCTTACCTTATGGGTAAAATAAAAATTAAAATAATTTTAAGAAATTTAAAATTTATTAAGAATTGTAGAATAGAATATTTCTGTTCAATTGATGTTTTGATGTGTGTGAAATTGCCGAACCAGAAAACTAAAATAAACTCATTTCATAATAGTTTACCTTAAATTTATATTGAATTTTTCTTTTTTTCAAATTTACACATTTTGAAAATTATTTTGATTTTAAGATAAATAATGTAAAAGGGGAAAAAAAAAAAGAAAAGTTTCAGTGTTAACTTGTAAAATTACTGAATTTAATCTTCCAAAAAGTATGTACTTTTATTAATACATTAAAAACTGTGACATTATTTCAAAGAAAAACTAAAAGCCAAAAGAACTATTGCAAATTTTAAATACTTTCGAGTCAATTATAAATAAAATAATTAGTGAAGCTTTGATATTTAAAAATATATAGACAAAATATATAATAACCTCACATTCTCGGTATTTATATAGATTGCAAATAGACAAAAATGAAGATTGTTTATTTAGGAACTATTAAATGAAACAAATTAAGTAATTAACAATGTACATTCTTTTAGAAATTTATAAACAAATAGAGTAAAAAGCAACTAGAAATCATGCGAACCAAAAAAAAGGTCTTTTAAAAGTTTCAATTCAGTATGAATAATTTAGAATACAATATAATTACACTGAAATAAAAAAATGTGGTTCATTAACTTAAAATAATTAAAAAGTGTAGAATTTTAGTTATAAGGATGTAAGAAAAATTTCATTAATTGATAATGATCATGACTGGCATGTCTTATCGTGAAAAAAATAGGCATAAGGAAAGTTTGGAAAATGCTATATGTTACTAAAACCCAAATTCCTTATCATTTGACATAGTAACCTTATCAAATAATAATATAAATGATAACCTTATTAATTAAAAATTATATCAATAGAGTCTACTGCAGAGTTTTACCTCTTGGAAATGAGTTTTTCACTGACAGTGAGCAATATTCCCGTGTTGCAATGAAAGATAACCTCCGAATTCGTGTAAGTTAATTTATTTATAGCTTTGGAGTAATTTTGTTCACAAAAGCTCATTTGATATAGGATCCTATGCTTTAAAGCGTTATTCAAATAAACTTAGCCATCTATCTTCAAAAGGAAACTCGAACCCACAAACTAATGAATTGAATACTAGAGTGTTAATCACTCATTAACTTATTCGACTGTATACCTAGGTAATCAATTTACTTGTAATACGTTATATTGCATGTAATATAGCGTATATTACATGTAATATAACGTATATTACATGTAATATATTGTATCAATTTAATGTTTATATAGGCTATTGTAAAGCATTTGATCATTCATTGCTATTGCTTTCGGTGTGAGAACATTTCATAGAGAATATATAGTATTCACTTTATTCTTTATGCCCCAGCTTGGAAAATTACCATAGTCTAGTGGTAAGACATTCTTCAGAACAAAAGGTCTCGGATTTATTCTACTCACTGCTGAACAACGGGAGATACGATGTTACGCTTCTGCGTGCACGTTTGTTTAAGTAAGTTCTGTGAGTTTTCTAGACTTTCACCTTTGCAACACGCGAATACAGACCTCCTATCTGTAAAAAGTCCTTCCAGAAGGAAATTTAATGGTGAATCTTAAAATGCGTTACAACACCTGTAACAAAAGAACGTACACTACAAGGCGTCAAATCCTCGTTTTTGATCATTAAGAAAATTTCAAGTCACTCACCAAGGTAGATGTGTACACATAAACTAGAAACGAAACATTCATTTCCAAGATATTAATAAATACATCATTCGAAGCTATGATTTAGACATATAAGCAAAATTCTTATTATTTGGCATTGTTTAATGGATAACAGAAGATGGGGTACTACAAGGCTTTATAACAACCATGGGAAAAATTAACATGAGCAGTCTCGTAAGGCTTATATTAATGAATACACAGAGGACTTTTCATAACAACTGATCTTAGAAATAGAAGAAGCCTTAAAAATGTCTTAATAAACTACTCATGATTAACTCTCCTTAGTAGATGAGCATACAGAAAAAGCACAAATATATAATCTATTTATTATTATTCAACATTTGCTAAGATCAAACCAAGGGCTTACCACATGGAGAATGTGACCTCTTACTTTCTTTTGATACTAACAGCTTTAAGCTGGCTCATTATCAACTATTTTATTAATTAATAACAACGAATTGAAAAAGACTGCTTTTTAAAGTATCCAGGTTAAAAAACTGTAATGAAGTTAATGTAGAAATAATATAAAATTTTGATTGCAATGTGATTAAAAGTTTCATTGCTTTGAATTCAAGTAATATGTGGTAAAATATTATCAAATTGAGAAATTTAAGAGCGGTCCCAGCTACAGAGTACCTATTCTATAGTTTGAGTTGCAATTTCTTTAAAAAGTATTTTTATTGCTTTTCATTGGAATTCAAAATATTTTTAAAGGGAATTTCCCGCAGAAATTCTTAGGTAAATATGTCACTTCAAAACATAAAGAATAAAAAAATCAAACTTTAAGGAGCTTAATATTAGAGTTCTTTGTAAAAATTAATTAAGCAAGTTCTTGAATTTAAAATAAATCGCTTGAAATCTGTGTAGAAAAAAATTACTTTTAAAAAGTAAGCTCCTTCAATTGTTCCAGTAGTTCCAAAACTCCAGCATGAGCCACAAACAGCTTGATCTTTAACAGGCGTTACAGCTCCTAAAAAATATATACACACACACAAACATATATATATATATATATATATATATATATATATATATATATATATATATATATATATATATATATATATATATATATATATATATATATATATATATATATATATATATATAATAGATAAAAATAAAACTTATAGAGTAAAAATGTGAATATGATGAAAAAAATAATGTAATTTAATACAGTTTCCTTACGAAGTTTGGGAATATGTATGACAATACAGATAATATTTTAAATGCTTATAATTACAAATACTTTGGTGCTTCAAAAGTACTTCCAAAATTAATTTTATTAAAACACATATTCTCCGTAGATTAACTGTTATTTTTTGTAAAGTAATCAAATATCTTGATTTCTAAATTAATCAATAAAATCATAATCAATAAACTGTTTCTGCGATAAAATATTTTCATTCATTTTAATCACGAAAGCAAAATTATGTAATTTTAAGATTGTAACTATCAAATAATGAAATAATATTTGTCCTGAGTTTATTTTGTTGTTTCTATTTTTATGATTTTAATTCATTTGAGGTTTAAAGAATCCATGAAAATAATGTCTTTGATTAAACTTCGAATAAAAAATATTTTACTCCTCTGTATTAGTTTATACACATTTTTTTTCCTAAGACCAGCTTATAAGATTTTACGCATTTATATTTATCTAACGATTAAAATTTTTGACAAATAAAAAGTCACTTTCCATAAATTAGATTGATGCTTATAACTTATATAAACTCGCGCTATTTAAAAATTGGTTATATATTTTATTTAAAATTTAGTTCAATAAAATAAAATATAATAAAGTTTATCTTAACAATATACGGTTTAAAAATAACAATATTTTAGCTTTTAATTTAAAAGGAATCATTCAAAATTATGACATTTTAAGAATCCATATAGCAGTAATTATTGATTTATAATAATTATCAGTCAATATATAATTATTTTTTCCTATTTCATTGAATAATACTTTAATTTAACCTTTTTATTGGGTTGTTCGGAAAGTAATTTCGTTTTTCCCGACAGGATTTAATTGTATTTTTTACACCCAACTTCACACTTAAGCCGTATAATTATTATATGCTTTGAGAGCTCATATAGCAAGGCTTGTGTGTGAAAAATTCCAATTAATTCTACGCAGTAGTTTTTGATTGGTGCCTTTTTAAATATGGAGAGCGATAAGCAGCATTTTCGACATATCTTACTGTTTTACTACAGAAAGGGTAAAAATACTGTTCAAGACAGAAATAAATTGACCGATGTGTATGGAAAAGGTGTGTTGACAGTAATCCAGTGCCAGAACTGGTTTGCTAAATTTCGATCCGGCAATTTTGATGTCGAAGATGCACCACGTTCGGGAAGGCCGGATGAAGCTCATAAAGACGGGATAAAGGCATTAGTTGATGTGAACCGACGAATAACAACAGTTTATGACCACTTGAAAGACCTGGGATTATCCTCGAAGCTCGATGTATGGGTTCCCCATTCACGATTAATTCGGAAGTCTACTGTCATCATCTGGACAAACTGAATGATGCACTTCAACAGAAAAGGCCAGAACTAATCAACAGGAAAGGTGTAGTGTTTCACCAAGACAACGCGAGACCTCACACAAGTTTGGTCACTCTCCAAAAGCTTTTACAGCTTGAATGGGATACAATGCCACACACACCATATTCTCTAGATCTGGCACCATGAGATTATTATTTGTTATGGTCACTCCAAAATTTTTTAGACGGTAAAACCTTCAACTCAAATGAGGAGGTCAAAAACCACCTCGATTAGTTTTTTGCCAGCAAAGACCAAAAATTTTATGAGCGTGGAACTATGCTACTACCAGAAAGATGGCAAAAGGTGTTGGACCAGAATGGCCAATATATAATTTAATAAAGTATTAATTTATCATACGAAAACTCTCTCTTTCCTTTCCACAAAAAAACGAAATTACTTTCCGAGCAACCTAATATTTTCAATGGAAAACATTCTTCTAGCAGTTTTTATATTGTTAAATAATAAATACACACATAACATTCTTCAAGCTACTACAATTATTTTGCTTCAATAAATAACAACCTAAGTAACAAACCATATAATCTCCAATCTATGGAATCAGGAATCGAATCAGAAAACTCTTCTGTTGGAAAAGGTTTCCCACCATTGTATCCTTTTGAAGGCAAACGACCACGAATTCGGTGCAGTTCGAAGTCAGTATAATCCGACAAATGATTTAATGCAAGGGCAAAAGTTAAGCCTTTTCGGTTCATACTCTGAACATATCTAAAAAATTAAACAAATGTTATAAATTTACTTATAAAATATTGACTATCATACAAAATTTTTTCTTTCATGAAGATGCTATAAATTTGAATAAAATGTCATTCACAACCATATAAGTCCTTTCATTTTATATTAATCATAAAAAATAAGGATTTCTTAACCGTTAAATAAATTTAACAATACAAAAAATTATATATATGTACTAAATACAATTTAAAGAAGTCTTTTAATTTGAAAATATTCATGTAGAAAATATTAATTATCTTACTTTTTAATTTTTTGTGAATGAGATTATCTTCTTAAATTATCAAAAATTGCACAATTGATGCAAATATATCTAATTGTTTCTCATAATTTTATATTTTTACGAATTATTCAATGACTTAGATAAGAATTATATTGCAAAGTAACGAGAAACGAAAGAAATTATCAACATTTTTTGCTTAACTTTGTTTACACATGACTTACGATTAATTTTATTTTATTATTTTTACTTTTTATAATATGAGTACAATTATAAAAAAGATGCGTGTTAATTTATATTGAAACAAGCATTAAAAGAATTTATAAATTCTTCTCTTATTTCATTTTATTGAATTTTAATAACGATATTAATAAATTTATGTGTTTCCTATTCATCAAAATAAAATTTTTAAATATTATCAAAATATACAAAAGTTATTTCTGTTCATATATTTTCGTATTTATACGAAGTAGAAAATTCGCATTAAAATAAATAAAAAGCTATTTATTTCTGACAATGTACCAATTCATACTGTTTATAAATTATAATAAAAAATTTAACAGTAGATTGACTGAGACACAAAGAAATTTAGCTAAACTTGTTGTGACTATAAATAATATGAAAGTAAGAAATAGTATCATAATCATTAAAAAATATTTAGTATCTATTAATTTTCATTATACACGCATACTTTTAAACATATGCATGACACAAAATAGTAAGACACATCACATTACACTCTCATCTTTCTTGGCTTTCTGGTTATTAAGACAATTTTATTTTTCGACATTCTGCGAATTAAAATTTTGCAGTAGCTATTTTTATCACAATAAACTAATAAAACTAGTTTCTTACAGATAATTTTGACGGTACATACAATAAATTAATAAAACTAGTTTCCTACCGATATAATTTTGACGGTAGATACAATAAATTAATAAAACTAGTTTCCTACCGATAATTTTGACGGTAGATATTTTTTCTGTATTCGTGCTCGTGATTATCAACATATTTCTTTCCATGTCTTGTCTTAAAATCATCAAAACTCTCATGGATGTGGTTGTCTTCCATATCAATGAATTCTCTCATAGGATTATTTATGAACATCACTTCAGCGCCTGGTCCTGGGAATGCAGAGCATGCTAGGGCTAGAAAACAAAGGGAAAAGAGTTAATTTTATAACACATTTGTAGAACAAAGCTTCGGACTAAATGGACAGTTTATTGATGGATAATTCACCACTTAAAAATTATCCATAACTTCTATCGTAAATGTAAAATGCAGTTTGCGTTTGAATAAAGACAAATATAGCCAAAGGTAATCTCGTAGCATTTCTAATCGTAAATATTGTAAACAAGTTCTTAAATCAGTTTAATATGTAAGAAGTTTAATCAAATATTCCAGAAAACCCCTCGATATCTATGTTTATATAAACAATTTTATGTCATGCAGATATGGAATGTGTTAGTCACTCAAATAATCATCTTGATGAAGACGATGAGAATTATGCTGTTGAAAAATGCAACTCATAATGAAAGAAAATGTGTATATAAATAGTCAGCATCAGGATGTTCTGGTCATAGATTTACATTATTACACACTTTTTCAGAATTTCATGGATTATATAAAATTAAAAGAGCATTCAGCATTGAAATTCTAATTGAGGATTCTTGCATCCTAAGCAAATATGCAAAATTTATTAAAATTTAAAATAAATCAGCTTGATCGCTATATGCAATTGCATTATATTGAACTGCTGTCGAACCTTTGATGATAGTTGGTTCGTCTGAGCTCAATGCTTGTTACTAGGTTTTCACAAATGTGGGATGTGTTATTGTTATTGCATTGATCTGCAGCCCATTTCTTTTGATTTCGGGTCTTTCTTCATAATGTTTCAAAGAAAAATACTGCTTTGTTATATAACCAATACACTACATTCCATTTGTAACATGGAATTGATCTGAGTAGTTCTTTTTTACAAGATAATGCAAGAGAAACTACACTTAAAAAATAGATCACAAGAATGTTAATAACACACCGATAAGTTTCCATCACCACTAAAATGTTAAAATTTAACATGGAATAAATATTCAAAGAATTAACTGAAACACAAAACGGTTGATTAATCTAGAATTTAACTTGTCCTACTTATAGTTAAAACGCCTTTGGGCTTTCATAGATGTTATATGCTACAATTCGAACACATATTGCATCCTGAATTTGCTTTAGACGTGACCTTACAAAGCTTAAGAAACACTTTTCTTAAGCCACTATTCCTTTGGGGAAAGAAAATGAATTATTCATTATCTTATGCCACGATTTAATTTGGGAGTTTTTAGAAATAACTAGTTATTTTGATTTGAAATTTTGATTTTCTTATCATTTATTTACATCAATGTAACCAAAATAAACCTTTTCGAAACTCCTTTTTAATGTTTTTAATTTTATTATAGAGTTCTATAAAAATAATAGGAGGTGCGCGGATAAATTAGTTTTTAAGTGCAAACATTTCACAGTATAAATTGTATACAATATCATTGATAATCTCTAAAATTATATCTTGAAGTGTAAAAAAATGGTAATGTTTACAGCAGATTGGATTTAAAGTAGGAGTAAATAAAATATGAATAACACGACATATCAGTCAAATTTCTTAAGTTAAATTATCTTTATCCGGGAGAGATGCATAATTTTAAAATACGAAACTGAGTTTTCACTTGAATACTATCACAGTTGCGATCCGCCTGTTATCGTCTTAAAGTTTGTGTATGGAATAATGACATCTAAGTAATATTTCACTCGAAATAGTTGCATAGTTTGCCTTAATTATAAAAATTGGTACTGCTATAATGAAATTTTATTTCTCAATATATATTTATAACATGGGAAAAAAAGTATAAATGAATATGCAAATAAGTTTAAAGGAGACGATTTTGGAAGTAAGACAAATTACCTCACCACAGTTTCTGTATGTCAAGCCTTCATTCTTGATATTTTGGCATGTTTAGTACTTTTGAGAATAAACTTCTAAGTATTTTCATTTAAATAATAAATATATTGCTCTTAAAAATAATACCCATAAACAGTAAGACTTAAATTTTATTCTTTGTGGTTAGTACACTAATCTCAAAGAAAATCATAAAATGAAAATAAAATTTCTCTTTCAGTCAAACTATTAAGAAAACCTTGTCTTTGAGTATTTAAGAAATCCTAGAGTTGACTTTGATATTATGTTAAAAGAATTCCATAATAAAATTTAACAACTGAATGAAATTAAAAGAATAATTATTTTTCCACAAAGTCAAATAGATGAATTTAAATCAGTCAAATAATTAGAAAAATATGATGAATTACTTTACGTGTGTGTAAGTTAAAAACTTACTTTCTTTAATTTCAAAATCTTCATCCGATACATTTCCAGCAGCATAAGTGTAATAGTAAAGTTCATATTTATCATAATGTGATCCAAGTAGGCTGTTGTATCCTTTCATTATATAGTGAAACGGAGCACCTGTTGATTTGTCTATGTAAATCGAATATTTATTGACTTTATCTTCGACTTGATATACATAAGACCATAATTCACATGTTCGGTCACTAGAAGGGAAGGGCACTAACGTATTTTCTTCATAGCATGAAGTGTCTTTGACATACTGTAAATATAATAAACATATTAAAAAAAAGTCTTCAAGGATTTAAATTTTTTAAATCTGAATTACTTATTATTTTTAAAATTGGAGACAAATGCTAATTTAAAAAGAAAAAAGTACACAAAACAACGCATGCTTAAGTTTTAATAAAATTTTAATTATAAAATAATAATTGCAAAATCCCCAAAAGAAATGAAAAAAATTAATGTAATGTATATATATTCCATTATATTAATAAATATAAAATAAATCATGGACATACTGTGAAAGTTTTCAAATCAGGAAGAATGCTTTGAATTGTCACAGGTGTTTCAGATGTACCATTCACTTGAAAACAAGTGCGAACAGGAGTTCCAAATTCATCAGGCATAAAAGCTACTTTATAACTGACACCAAAGTCACCCAAGTCAGATCGTTGGTATGTTTGTACAGTATCTATAAGAAATCAAGACTTTTAATTAAGCACATATTTAAATACATGATTTACAATAATCAGTATTAAATGCAGCAACATCAAGAAATTGTGAAATCAGAGCAAAAAGTATAGATGTTGTACAGTCCTGATTTTACACAACAATTTATTATTCAGTGCGACACTTCAAATATTGGAATTGGAGTTGTGATGTCGCAAGTGATTGGAAACAAAGAACATCCTATTATGTATCTAAGTAAGAAATTTTTCCCTATGGAACAAAAATACAGCACTACCGAGAAAGAATGTGCCGCTATAGTTTTTACTGTGCAAAAATTAAAATATTACTTGGATGGTCACCAAAGTTTTATAATACAAACAGATTATCTAGTGAAGTTGGAAAAGAATACCGGAATTAATCCTAGACTTTTACGATGGGCCTTGATTTTACAGTCCTTTAACTACAAAATAAAATATCGTAAAGGAAAACAACATCAGAATGCTGATAGTTTGAGTCGTATCCCTTAAAATTTTGTAAATTTAAACTTAAATATATAATTGAAGGGTACATTTTGGTATATATTTTCATGTGTCTTAATAAAATTTGTAAATATTCTTTTTATTTATGTTTTTTTTAAAGTGTTCATTAATTAGGGATGAGATGAGTGCATTTCTTAGCGTAAGGTACTACTTAGATAGAACTGGTACGTATATAAATATATATGTGTATTTCTAAGCATTACTGAACATTTATGAACTATTATTTGGTTTTCCTGACTTGAATCGAAAACACAAAACTTTTCATTCCATGAAAAGTTTCCTCCAAGTGGGGAGGGAAATAAGTCGTAATGATTTCGACGACTCGAGATGGCGCTGCGGAGACAGCAACACGAATTTTTATTAAAAAAAAAAAAGAAATAGCGAGCGGCGGAATTCGAAAGTGAGAGAGAACAGCCATGTTGAGAATGGAATGTTGGTGTTCCTATTACAAGATGTTCCTGTAAATTAATGTTATGTTATGTGCAATCATAGATGAAAATAATAAAAATTGATTGCTAATATGTTTTGTGATAAATTCACGGTAGAAATTTAATTCAGCGTCAGGACAATGTATTGGTTTCATAGGTAAAAAATATACAAATATTAGACCAAAAGAACAATTTAATGCTGAAGACATTTTCAAATAATAGGGCTCTTGAAATTTACGATATTGCTTTTAATGCAAATGCAAAGTGTATCAAATTCTGTAATAGTGGTGTGGAGGATGTGTTGAAATTCTGAACCATTTTCGATTAAAAATTATGCAAATGAAAATTTAGGTCTATTAATATGAAAAAGGATCAATTCATTTTCGCAGATAATTCTTTAAGAGCTCTACTCAAACTAAATATGAATACCATGCAATTATCGAAGCATCTTAATTTGTCACACATGCGTTTTTGTAATACTCTTTGTGAATACGGTCAGTCTCTGGTTTGTTGGGAATGAATCATAAGTAGAAATAATAAAAAATAGACAAAACACACGAAATAGATCATTCCATCATATTAAAATCAGGAATGAAGCGTTGTCCGTTGAATCCACAACTTTTTTAAGACCATCTTTAAAAATTGGCCCCCTTCTCAATACTTGATACACAACTACTTATAATGATGAATGTGGACTCAATTTCATTTCTGACATAGACCATGACATTTTTTTAAGATCCAAATATTAGACTTTAATGTATTTCAATTTCATATATCGAAATGCATTATCATGCGTACGGAAGCATCGTCATTACAAAATATGTATCCCGCTGATATATAAGCCAATTTTTTGTAAATTATGGTTGTCCCAAGTAATTATCAGAAGAAAGCTATATCAATAAGATCAGACCATATGGGTTCATTTATACTTTTCTCGATGTTATAAGAATACCTAAGTGAAATTTAATCACATCCATGACCAGTATAAATTTTGCTAATTTTGCAAATATTACATGGAGCACTAAGTTGGACGAACTTCCTGCTTATCAATTTAACGCGATTGCATACGCACTATGCATTTGCATTAAAAGTGCATAACACTGGTCTGAAACCATTATTCTATCTGCCAAATTTTGCAAAACTTGTCTTGATTCAAAATTTTAATCACTTTCATGTATCGTTACCATTATTCTATCTGCCAATTTTTTGCAAAACTTGTGTTGATTCAAAATTTTAATCACTTTCATGTATCGTTAATGCCAATATAAATTGAAGTTCGCTGAGTCCTTTGATTGCATTTTAGTGTTTTAAATTCATTGTTAACAGCGTAATAACATCTTTTGGGGAAACTATTATTTTACTTTCCATTTTCACTCAATATTTTTAAGACAAAGACTTTTCGTATTCAATTTTTTACTCACGGATCTTTTTTTCTTTTTTTAGATAAATATTTTCTGAAAATATGTTTCTCAAATTTTTTTCAATAAATTTATAATTAAATGTTTTAGCAATGAAAAAAATAAACACAAATATATGGAAAATAATATGCACAGTGATTTTTAAATCGCAAAATAAATTTTAAAGTAAGAAAAAGTAAAGAACCATTAATTGTTGATGAAAGAGTGTTACTAAAGAGAGACGCATTCTAAGAAAATCATAAGCACGAAGAAAGATCAGTAAATGTTTTAATCTGAAGTGAATAAAAGTATAATGAGGTGGTAAGCATGTTTCTCTAATGTAAAAGTTTAAATATATTTGAAGCACAAGTAGGCAGATTAATTTTAGATTTAGAGCTCAATTCACTCTTATTGCAAATTAAAATTTATTAAAAACAGTTTTCATTATTTCACAAAAAATAATGTTAAAACACTGCCAAGCAATGTTAATTGTTTTAAGTCAGTATGTATTAGATATATATTTTTTTTACAAATAAATAAAAGAAATTTACTTAAAATAAAATTTTAATTATAAAATAAAAACATTTATTAAAAAATAAAAAAATTTACTTTTTACTTTAAATTATGTTTCTAATTCATTAAAAATAAAAACAATTATAATGTCTCTTTTACAATCTTCGTTTATAATAATTATGTTAATTAAATAATTTAAACGCATCTAAACTTATTACTTCCATAGATTTTGAACTTATTTTTTTCTAAATGTATTTGAGCTACATAAACAGCAAATAGAATAATTAATGTTAAAATTTAGGAAAAAAAATGGCATAGGTGCCGTATAATCAAGGATGTTAAATTCTGAGATTGGTGATTTTTTGGCGAATTTTCTTATGTATCTGACAACCTCGTTTTTATTACGTCATCCCTCTAAGAATTTTGCAGAAAACTCTATTTCGGTAACCCTAGTATTTACGTCATCGCGCACGTCACGATACGTCATCTTGGCAATATTTCTTCATCACCAAAAAAATTCGGAATTTGGAATCATGGATTATACGGCACCAGTGCCAAAAAATATTAAGGAAAAGGTTAAATTCTTAAAAATAATAACGAATGTATTTTTTTCAAAATTTATACTGTGGGAGTAATTTATTTTGAATCAGTATATTTCATCAAAATATCTTCCTTTCTTAAATAATTCCAAGAAATTTCCTACAGCTTATGAAATATACAAATATATAATATTAATCATAAACTCAAAATTACTCACCTCCATAATAATCAATTCTGCTCTTGCCACTGTTTTGATCATAATATCCAGTAAAAGGCTCTCTTATTTCCGCATAAGGTAAAAGTAGAACTCCTTGAACAAAATAATTGTCACTGAATACAGGGGGAGCTTTCACTGAAGGGTGGGCATTACCTAAAAATATATAGAAAAGGACAATTATAACATTTTTCTATATCACTTATTCAAAAACGCACTGTTTAAATATGAAAAATGGGGGCTTGAAGTGATGATTAGATCATAAGATATATCAGCGAAAAATGTATTCATTTAATTAAAATTTTTACTTTCCATTCATAATAATGATGACGCTCTGGAAGCTATGAACGAGACATTTGAAGATAACTTTAGACATCAAAATAAAAGATTGATAATTCCGATCGTTTCTTCCAGAATTTTATTTTAAAACCAAGAATATATAGATAAACACTAACTACGGTGTATATTGTAATGCTAATTCATTTTCATAGGAATGATGTAAATAAAACCGACATTAAATATAGCATATTAAAAGGATTAATATTGTGTGTTCTCGCTAGAATTTTCTATTATGAACTCTTTAAAAAACTTAAAAACTTCGTATTAGACTCCAAAAAATTGATTGTTATGAAAAATATTTCACTTTTTTATGCCATTTTTTTTAGCCATTAGCTTTAGAAAGATTAATAAAGGCATTAAGAATTTTATGTACAATAAACTTATTATTATAATAATGACCGAGAAGTAATCGTCGGAATAAATGCAGCAATTTTTAGAATATCAATATTTGATTCAAATCTTTCAATTCTTACTATACAATTTTTCGATTTTTAATTAAGAAATTCGTGTTGCACATGTTTAATTTTATTTATTATTTTATTTTTATATTTCTTATAGTTAACTATTTCTGTATTTATACAAGATTATTTAAATATTTAAAAATATATCTATTTATCTATACATTTTTGTATACATATATTTTTATTTTTGGTTTAATAATAATCAAGATTTTGGTTGTCTCATATTATTGTTATAGTGGTCTGACATTTAGTTGAATATCATCAACAGATTACTAATCATTTAAAAATATTCATAAATTACTTAAGTAACAAGAAAAACACATTTCAAACGAGGAATAAAAATTTTAACAACATGCACTTTTCATTGGAAAGGACATTTTTAGAAAATATTTTTTGATTTGAATCTTGTTGCAAAAATCTTTCCAAATTAATCTGATATTAATTTTACATGTCATCGCGAACCTTTAACTGTACTTTCCTTCATCAAACCCAGTAAATGCGTTATTCATCAAAGAAAATATTCTCTCAATTGGTGCTGATGTCCCAGGTAAGCAGAAGGCATACTCTACAATCTTGATCAAAACCGGGCCTGCAACGTGATTCTCCTTGAAGTGACTTGAGCCTAAGCCATTTTTCTTCACTTAAAATAATCACATCCCTATAGGCTCTTCTTGTTTCCTCTTTGTTCTTAATTTAAACACAAATAATCTTTAGCAAACACAACTTCACCAGTGATCATTGTTATTTTTATATCATGTAGATCAAGAGGAGTGTTATTAATGCCTTCAACAGAAGTTTTGGCGTTTTTTCAATCAACAGCATTTGTTTTGTACAGATTGATCCCTGAAAACTGTTTAGCGTTTCTTGAAATATTCTCGCAGAGGTCCAAGTATGTATACCATGCATCTTTTCCCACTGTAATGGACTTGCTTATCTTGATTCCTGTAGATGGGGTTTTTTTTTCTTGCACCCACAGGGATAAAGTTTAAAGCCTTACTATTAGGTTCCTTATGAGAGCTTAACGACCTCAAATGCTATAATTTTTCTAAATCTCAAAAGCTATATCTTTTCCATTACTAGAATGGCCTTGGTAATTAGTGCAAGTTGTCTGTGGACAAGCTGCAAGTAAAGCTCGCTCCTTAAATCAGTAAACAAGTTTTTTTTATAGTTGATGGGCACATTTTTTGGTCTTAAAAATGTTTTCAGACTTCCAAAATCTGTAAAATTCTTTGCGGCGTGTTCATCATTGATAGAAGCCAGGTGTTCTATTTGAATCAGTTTACGCTACTGTATCTCGGCATATTCACAATTTTTTTAAAAATTTAGCTACATGAATAGTGTATATGTTAAAGTATTTACAAATCTTCAGCTGTAAGGCCTCAATAGGGATTGGAAGACTACTGTAGTTTACATACATTTGTGCATAATGTGTGCTCCACCTTCGATTCCACTATTTCCCATCCAAGGCTATTCTTGAGTCGATGGAAAACATTGTTTTCCTTTTCTCTGTTCACATCACCGAAGTTAGTGTTGCAATTATCTCAAAAAAGCCTATTGTTTCGCTGTTAGATTAATTTAGCCGCAGGACAGGACAGAAATGATTTCTAAGAATTCCAGATAAATTTACCATAGAAAAACGAAAATCTAATAAAAAAAACATCCACGTAACATTGGAGTACTTAAAAAGAGTCAAAATGTTGGCTTTTGCACAAAAACTGGTTTTATATACATCTAATAAATGAGGAGAGCTGCCGCCCAGATTGTAAAAATAACAAATCAAACATTTTTAAGAATCAGTAAAAGCATACACAATAGGATTTTCCACAAAATTGAGATATGTATTAGCAAAGTTTATAACATTTGTCTTAAAATATAATTTAATTATGCATTCAAAATCTGTTCCTTTTCAATGCATGTAACTCATTACAATAACAATTAAACTGCATAAGGAATTTTATATTTTTATGGATTTTATGAGATAATATCAACCTCGGCAACTTAGACATCCGGTAATCTATAAATGTACTTAAAATAAAATTTTATTAGAGATATATTTTTCATTCTTTAATTTTAAAAATCAATATGCAGTTTAAAAATAATTAACATTTTAGTATTGGAAATAAAGGAAAATAATTTTCATTGTAGTATTTATTTTTTTACTTGTTAAACGTGTATCACAAGCATTTTATAGTTGTTTTCGTTCAATATAAGTATTTAGGGATCTTAGTGAAATCATGTCTATAAATTTTGGATATGAAAAACTTGTAATTTTATTAATTTCAGTTTAAATAACGAGCAATCTAAAACTACAGCAAAAAAGGCCCTCACTAATGAAGCGTAAAAAATATTTACTGTATATTCTTATTTTGTTTAGTTTTTTGTAACAAATCAGAAAAATCTTTTTTGTTGTTGCTGTTTTTTATGACACTTAACATGCAAATCTCGTTAACTTACGGCTATAGGAAATTTTTTCGTTTATAACTTTAAAAAAAGTTTAATTTCTTTAGAAATCCCTAAGGAATTACAACATAGTCATTCAAAGATCTAATCATCTTACAGTTTTTCCCTAAAATATTATATGTTCTTTCACAAGATACTTTTTCGCAAGTTTTTAAGCTATTAACAATAAACACATAAAATATTAATAATAATTAACATCTTTCCAATAACAGTAAATTAAATGGTAGGAAAGTAGTTTATTCGACCTTAAATTTTCATTGTTATTCAGCGAAAGATCATTGTGTTGATATGGCTTATCTTAAAAACTTCGGTCATGACCTTCGATAGCTTTTATTTTTGAAGGTCACGTTTATGTTCAGCGGGAATGGAGAACCAAAGCAAACATTCAGATAAGTAATCGCTCACTCTCGAACGTGACAGGCTGAGAAAGTAAATATACTATGTTTGGCGCTTCTTTTTCGAAATACATCCACTGTTCGCTAAATTTCACATGATATGTTATTAGCTTTCGTTATCAATTTTAATTGTGAGCGGAATATAGTCATAGTTATATCTCGATTGATGTAATGTAAGTATTTGGAAATAAATGTATCAACTTTGTACAGATATTACCATTTAAACGCTCTTTAAAAGCAAGAAACGTCTTCTTCGAGAACATATTAAGTTAGGTTTAGTACATAAATGAAAAAAAATTCCCGCTCTAATCAAATCTTTTTAAATATAAAAGTTTGTCTTCGACAATTTTTACACTTCGAAGGATTTGATTTTACAAATAATTAAATTCTTTGTTTTAATATTCAAATCTTGCACAAGATTTTTCTTCACTTTGAAATTAGAGATCAATACCTAAACTAAATGCTAATCTATCAACATAATTATTCGCATAATATGAATCATAGATTCATTTCCAGTCTTATAAAACGATTAAATATTTTAATAGCCGAATATAATAATTTTCACAAATAACTTATAAACTAAATTTCAATAAACAGAATTTATGTGGCATTTGATTCAGATATCTTAACCAAGAAAAAAAATTCAGTGTCATCGGAAAAATAAATTCATTATAAAATAAAATTATCAATACTATATAGTTTGTTTGGAAATCTTGGAGAGAAGATTAACTGAAAGCGTCACCAAAACTGAGAATCAATCTTATTTCGTTTTCTAATCTGCTAAACTTAATGAGTATACAAAATCTTAAAAGAATGTGGCATATTTAACAATAATGCATATCATATATAATGCATATCATTTATAATTATGTAGAATTTATCACATGAATTAAATATATTGTTCCGAATATTATTCTGTAATTTTGATGAATTCAATCTTAAAAATTTCTTCTAACATGAATAATGAGGAAATACATAAATAATTTGAGAATATTTTAAATTATCAATAATAATCAGTTAAGATGAAGGAATAATAATGCAACAATCAATGCAGTTAAGTAATTTTAAAAGGAATTAAATTTAAATAAAAAATGCACAAATATGTTATGAATCACAGCAATAAAATTAAATATTTCTTTCCAAATAAGCTAAACTTTGACTACAACAGAAAAATGATTAAAATTTGCGTGGTGAAATAAGTTAATAAATAAATGTTAATATACAGATGATTATAACAATTTTGTGTATATACTCAAGTTTAAAAAACCTACAAATATTTTAACTCATGAAAAAAGCTTCCGTAATCAAGGCAGGAAGAAACACTGTAAATAAAATTTTCCCAAATTTAATAAAAAGAAAATTAACAAAATCCTGAATCCGGAATTTAACAAAAAATATGCCAAATTGAATTCTCTCTTTATCACCTCAAAGCATTTTTTAAATTATTGTAATAACGTAAATTTAAAAAATATTTGTGTTTTTGCTGATTAAATCTTTTTAATAACAATATTCTTGTATTGTTATAATCTACATTGTTTTTTTGTTTATATATATATAAATATATATATATATATATATATATATATATATATATATATATATATATATATATATATATATATATATATATATATATATACTCTACTGGCCATTAAAATTGCTACACCAGGAAAGCGGCACACCACACACGTGAAATTTGCATGACAGGTAGAACTTGCTGTGATATGCAAATGATTAGATTTTCAGTGCATTCATACAAAGTAGGCGACAGTAGCGACATCTACAATGTGTATAAAACCAGAGATTTGACAGCAGTTTTCTCATACTCAATTTCCGTTTCAACGTTGTTTTCGGCAAAGAAAGTTGTTGTAATGCCTCGTGTAGGAAGAAGAAATGCCTATCAGCACGTGTCTGACTTTGATCGAGGAAGGATTATAGCCTACCGGGATTGCGGTTTATCATACCGCAATATTGATGCTCGCGTCGGTCGAGACCCCATGACTGTTAGCAGAATATGGAATCGATAGGTGCAGGACAATCATACGGAACGTCATGTAGGATCTCAGCGACCCCCCATCACTAACAGCAGAAAAGACAGACATCTTATCCGCATGGTCACAAGGGATCGTACAGCCTCGTCACGAACCCTGAGTCGAGAAATGGAGTCATTTGCAAGGCAACAAGTTTATGCTCAAACAGTTCGACGACGTTTGCAGCAGCATGGATTGTCTGCACGGCGACCATGGCTTCGGCTACCATTGACGCTGCGTCACAGACAGGAGCGCCTTCAATTGTGTGATCAGCGACGAACCTGGACGCGGGAATGGCATCACGTCATCTTTATAGATGAATCTCGGTTCTGTATACAGGGCCATGATGTCCGCATCCGTGTTTGGAGGCATCGTGGAGAACGCTCATTGCCAGCTTGCATTGGGCATCGCCATACTGGCCCATCTGCTGGAGTAATGGTATGGGGTGCCATTGGATTCACGTCTCGATCACCTCTTGTTTGCATTACCGGCACTTTGAACAGCAACTGTTATATTTCCGATGTGTTAAGGCCCGTGGCTCTGCCCTATCTTCGGGGCCTCTCTAATGCTTTGTTTCAACAGGATAATGCACGACCGCATGTTGCCCGTACTGTTTTGAGCTTCCTTGATACAGAACAGGTTCGACTGTTACCCTGGCCAGCACGTTCTCCTGATCTGTCACCAATTGAGAACATGTGGTCAATGGTTGCCGAGCGATTGGCACGCCATCACTCACCATCCACTACTGTCGCTGAACTGTGGCATAGTGTTCAAGCTGCATGGACTGAGATCCCCGTACATGCCATACAATCTCTGTTTGACTCCATGCCTAGGCGGATAAATGCTGTTATTGCAGCCAGAGGTGGCTGCTCTGGGTACTGATTTCTCAAGATCTGTACATCCTAATTTCCTGTAAATCTAATAACTTGTTCTTTCCACTATAATGTATGTGTCCAATAAATATCGTTCTGTTATTTGCATTCCTTCTTGGTGTAGCAATTTTAATGGCCAGTAGTGTATACACACACACACATATATATATATCACTTTATATATATATATATATATATATATATATATATATATATATATATATATATATATATATATATATATATATATATATATATATATATATATATATATATATATATATATATTACAATTAAGATCACACTACTTTATTACAATTCTCTTTGATTTATATAAAATATCCATGACTTCAGATAACGTTTCAGGTACGTCAAATCGTATTGTGACGGCGTTCTAACGACTTGTCGACGAATTTGCCGCCTGCTTTCAAATCGCATTCTTCTAGTGGCAGCATATAAGGTGAAGATGTCAGCGATGAGATAAAAACCATTCATGATTTTTATCAATAATAAAGAAGTATTTTTTTATTATAATTTTTGTCATTTGTAAAAGTTTTCAAAATCATAAAAATTACCTGTTGTTCTTAATAATTAGTGTTCAAATGCTTAAATCCTTAGCTACATTATCTCCAAAATTGAACACGTTAGAACAAAAGTAGAAAAATGAAAAAGACTAGATAAAACATCCACTTTATAGTTAGTTTAAATCGACAGGAACGATTCAAATTTTTTTTTATATTTCTTTCTCTAATCCTACGATTTGCAAATTCTCTATTTGTTTTTTTTTAAGATCAAATATTTTTGTCATAGTAAAGCATTACAAATTATACTATACCCACAAATCATGCTATATGCACCACTATCAAGTTAAGTTTGCCTCAGATGTAATTGCATACTTTGTTTATTCCGATGATAGTCGTGATTGAATGAAGAAAAATTCCATTTGAGATATTGGTAGTAAAAGTGATCAAAATTATTTTCTACAGCGCATTTATTTTCGTACATAATTTCTGATAATATTTTTTAAACCAACTTTGTAGTTTTATAATGAATATGTTCTTGAACAGTAGCAAAGATAAACGATTCACCAACAGATGCAAATTTCTTTCATTTTTATTAATTATGAAAACAAGGTTAATATCGTAAATATAAAGTTATTTAAATACAATTTCATTTCTCTACAATATAAAATTCTCACATAATAGTAACATGGATGCATAAAAAATTGTGACACAATTTTTGAGGCAATTTTTACTTTCTCTGTAAAAAGAATACTTCCTTTATCAGTTCTTCAAAAACGTAGATTAAAATCCATTGAATTTACTAACAAAACTTATTGGATGCAAATACATTTAATAAACTTTTTAGTCAGAGTAATATAATATAGAACAGTTTGTTCTATTAAATTTAATTCAGAGTAATTCTGATTGAGTATAATGGAGTAAATATATTGGTTGGAACAAATGCCTGTAATAAAATTTCTACCCACATTTATTATCAAAAACCGACTACAACTTTTCACATGCGAAAATTCAGCTATGTAATATATGAGACGCATAAAAAAATAAAACTGAAATGAGATTGATTTAAACATTAAACAAATACTTAAAATATGAACAAAAAACTATTGATATTTCGATTGCAATTTTCAAAATAATACATAATATTTGTTAATTTTTAGTCATACGACGCGAAATGTTTAATTTTTTCTTATCAATTTATCTTAACACCAAGTATTTTCATAGTTAAAGATATTTTTCAGAAAAAATTATATACATGTACTTTTACAGTAAGATTATTTTTTCGAAGATATTGTCTAAAAATTATCAACTAATTTTTTTTTATTTTAACACAATCGCATATAAATTTTCATGCATTTTTTCAATAACTGATAGCAGAAAGTCAATGATCAAGAGTTTGGTATTATCTTCCGTCTTAAAGAGATACAGAAGACTTTTAAGCATTTAACAGTTCCTTTTTTTTCCCTTTTATTATGTCAAAAAATAAACTTATTTTTGATAAGTAGTTTCATGATGGAATCGATTATATAAATTCAAATCATCAACAACAGATTTATAAAATTATGCTAGTAATAATTTTCATCTAAAAAAGTTTTGTTTTTCGAAAAAATCAGCTAAATAGAAATAACACAATATTATTATCATTATACATTAATTATCTTTTTAAAATTCAATTGTAATATGGTAAATTTTAAAACAGGAAGACAAGTATTGTTCAGAATTGCAACCGGAACAAAAAAAAATCGCGTTTCCTCACTCACTTTTTTTCCAAAATCGTTATTTTCAAGCAACAAAAACAAGAAAAAAAACATTGTCTTGTTAATCTTAATTTTTTGTATATGGAACAAACATTTTTAAAATACGTACTTTTAACAATCTAAACCATTGGATAAAAAAATGTTGATGAAAATAACGATTTCTAAAAATTATACGACCAGCTTAATCTTTTAGCACTTGACTATGAACATTTAATGATGTTAAATCTTTAAGACATCTTTAAGTAAAAGAGATAGCTCATTTAGCATTTGATTGGATAATTTTTTCAATTTCTCTTTAAATTATTAATTTTTTCCTAATTAGCTTAATTTAATCAAATTACGTTCTTATACTATAATTTATTTTATCAAATTGAATAGACTGGAAGAGGAGATAAGAAACAAAAGTAACATTTTGAGCGAAATGATAAAACAATTAAAAAATTAATAAGTATTTTCCATCATCTAAATGGTCATAGTGTTATGTGTATAGTCAGTTGCCTGGATTTTAATCTATCATTGAATAAATATAAGAATATAAAGTTGTTTTTTTTCATGAAAAAAAAATGAAAATGATAGTGAAGTGTGTGTGAAAACAAATTATATAAATGCCAAAAAGGGATTTTTTGACACTTATAATTTTATGACTGTTCGTACTTCATTTATAGAACACAATGCTTACATCAAATGAACAAATAATAAAACTGCTCAGAAATTGAATTCAATGGACACCGAAAATTTTCACGGTGTTTTTTGTTCCCCAGTATAAATATTTTTTACTAATACATTACTAAAAACTAAATAAATGCTTTTTTAATAAACTTTTTCAAAAAAATTATTCAATTTCATCCTTATTCTCAATTTAAAATTATAAGCATTGTGTGTTTTCTACTTTTCACATAATTTCTTTTTTAACCTTCATGATATTTGAGCGAATTTAAAACACTAACTCTTGAGTATTTCTTGAATATTCATCGAAAACTTTATTCTGATTAAATTAATATCTTTTCCCCTCTCGATAGTGGCTCAAAATTTCCTGTTTTCTTCCTCAATATGTGCAATTTTAAAAGAATAATAATTAAAAACGAGACTTTGCTTATACACTAATTTTTTTCAAAATTTTTCAATCATCATAAGTTTATTAAATTATTTTACACAAACTAAATCCTTTTTTCTGTATTTAATGAATTTCACACTTTATGTACATATTAGTTAATTCCGTTTCTAAAAAAATAACGAATTTATTCAGAAAATGCTAATTTATACTCATTTACAACTTAGTTGATTTCGGAAGTCTAAATATAAATTAGTTTCTATACATTATTATACATTTATATTTTACTGAAGCATATGAACCATTTCTTTCATTATATATTTAAAATCAGGTGCAACAAGCAGAGGAGAAAGAAAATTACAGCAATAAATGTGTCACTGGTAATATAAAAATATTATGAAATAGTAATCATTTATGATTTTGTGTAATATGGAAGACTTTATTCTAGCTGGGAAATTTTCATAGCAAGTAACTATAAAATTATATCCTCCCTAAAATTAGAAAGAAATGTTATGATGATATTTGAGGGGAAAATTATATTATATCAAAAAAGATGTATGTATATTTCGAGTTACTGCTTGATAAATATTTTTTTAATATGATGAAGTTCGAAAAATTTTGTTTCATTATATTTACTTTTCCTAAATTAAGTAAAATAAAAAAAAATTAAAAATGTACAGAGAATATAGTTTCATTCAAAGTACAAATAATATTAGCTCTAGCTATTGAAATATTACGGATAATGATATAATTAATATATTTATTCATAAAAACAAACAAATTAAAAATATGCAAACTAATATACTTTTTTGTTGAAATTTTTCGTAATATTGACATCAACAAATAAAATTAAATTGAGTGTGCATGTTTCACTCTCCTGGTCTCCCTCACTTTTCCTTTTTCTAAATTATTTTTATCGTTTTCATTATTTTAGACAACAGAAACATTTCTTAATCGATTATCTCACGCTGAAGTTGATCTTTTGTTGAAAAAAGCTTTCTCTTTTTACTTAAAGAACAATTTTAAGCACATAATCATGTCATGCGATAAAATAATTATCAGAAAAACCTTTACATTTAAGTGGCTATTAAATTTTAATGCGAATATTTAGTCTATTATTGTGAATCTCCTGATTGTAGGATAAGAAAATGTCTCTACAGGCATTACATTTTGATATACTATGGTGATAACTAACCATCGTACTAAGATAAATAAAATAATGATTTTTTGAAACCAAAAAGATAACAAAATTAAGACAAATAGCGAAATAAGATAAGAAATCGATTTCATTCTTAGTAAACAAAAACATAAATGGCTAAAAACTGTAGAAAGACAGATAATGGGAGGAAACATGAGATAGTTAATTATTAGCAAACAATAATCTCCTGTGGAAAATAATAGTAATTTACAAAGCTAAAATTAAATAATGTTTAAATTATCAAAATTAAAATGTTTTTGCTTTACAATAAAATTTCTTTTTTATACATGTTTAATAAATTTCATAATGTTTATTTTATAACAAAATTTAAGTATGTTTATAATATACATTGATAATTTTCTCCAAACAAATAGATTTCGTATAAGTATGCATTTAATTTTCTAAATATTTATGTATATTATTGATAATTATTTATTTTCTGGGAAAAAATGCCTTCCGATGAACATTCAAAACCTATGAAAAAGTAATTTGTAACTTATTAAAGAGTAATTAAAAACAATTCATAAGCTACAGCAATATTATGAAACAACTATTCTAATAATTAGATACATTGTTCCTCATAAAGAAACATGTTTCACTTGTATGAAAAAAATTAATTTTTAGATTTAAGAAAAATAAATACTTCAGCATTTTTTAAAAGCTGAAAGTAAAAAAAATTAAAATTAATATAAACAATTTAAACTTTTTTTTCAAAAAAATTAATAAGGACGAAAAAGTTTTTACCATGTAATATAATTCTCAGAATTTGACTGATCAAACAATATACTTTTTGGTATTGGTCTTTCTTCGTTTTTATCTGCATTAAACAATCAGCAAATTGAATTTTAACTAATTATGAAAGAAATAAAGCACTTCCGATTGGCTTAGTTGCTTTAAGCACTGTTTATACTAAATAGATTTTGATAAAAACCGAAAATTGAAAGTACGTTCAATTTTAATCATATAGAGGGAAAAATAATTTGCTAGCGAAAGTAAATTGGTTCAGCACATTACTGATTTCGTAAAATAAACTATCTCAATCGCAATTTATGCACCAATTTCAATAATTTTAGTGATAAGCATTAAATAATAAATAATGAAACATTACAGAAAATATTTCTGAATTAATGAATCATCATAAATTAGGAATAACAATGTTCATATTGTATACGAAATTAATATTCTATAAATTATAATGAATATTATAATTCAGTTAGAAATTTTAGAATATATTATAATAATTACTTCTTTATATTAAAATGCATATAAATACCTTTCAATTAGCTGGACACACATGCACAATAAATAAAAGCTTATATATCTATATATATATAAAAATTTCGTGTCACGATGTATGTTCCCGATAAACTCCGAAACTACCGAACGGATTTTGCTAAAATTTTGTAACCATTTATAATATGGTCCAACTTAAAAGATAGAATAGTTTTTATCTCTTAATTATTGATCTCAATATTTATTATACGACATTAGTGTTTATTTATTGGTTAGTTCTGTAAGTTCCTAATAGATGGCGGTTTTAGCATCTAAGTTGCACAGGTATTCGGCAGATGGCGACGTGTTTATTTTTCTAGATTATACCATCTTCCAGAGAAAATTAACATCCGCGCGCAAGCACGTGGTTGAATATAGAAATTACATATATTTTCATGATGTATAATCATACTGTAACAATTTTTCGTGAATCATTTTTATAATTATACTTTGTATTGTATTATTATTGTGCAGTGTTCAATTTGAATATTTTTAATATAGTAAATAGTAAAATAAAATTCTATTTATTACTGTTTTTCTCTACTAATTTTCATATCACCTCGAAAACATGTAAGTATTTCTTGATAGACTTTTATTTATTTTTATTTTATAATTTGATAATTATTAATTTATTCACCTGTACATTTTGATCTACTTTATTTATTCAAATGATAAATTCTTTTAATTTTTTTATTTCAGTATAATGCAACGGAAAAAATCTAACCTTAACAATTAGTCACTGATTACAAACTATAATTTAATATAAGATGAATAAAATGTAAATTATGAAAGTATATGTTGATTTGTGCTTAATTTCAAAATTTCGATACTTTACCTATTACTTTTAAATTTTGGCGAAACGTTTTATTTTTAATATCATATGAATGAACCTATTTTAATTTTTTTAGAAAATTTTAATTTGATTGTAGCAAAGAATTAGAAAAAAATTGATTCAATATATTATAATTACTCAGCCACTGCAACGCGTGGCTGGGTCAGCTAGTCTATATATATAAAAATTTCGTGTCACGATGTATGTTCCCGATAAACTACGAAACTACAGAACGGATTTTGATAAAATTTTGTAACCATTTATAATATGGTCCAACTTAAAAGATAGAATAGTTTTTATCTCTTAATTATTGATCTCAATATTTATTATACGACATTAGTGTTTATTTATTAGTTAGTTCTGTAAGTTCCTAATAGATGGCGGTTTTAGCATCTAAGTTGCACAGGTATTCGGCAGATGGCGACGTGTTTATTTTTCTAGATTATACCATCTTCCAGAGAAAATTAACGTCCGCGCGCAAGCACGTGGTTGAATATAGAAATTACATTTATTTTCATGATGTATAATCATACTGTAACAATTTTTCTGTTTTTCTCTACTAATTTTCATATCACCTCGAAAACATGTAAGTATTTCTTGATAGCCTTTTATTTATTTTTATTTTATAATTTGATAATTATTAATTTATTCAGCTGTACATTTTGATCTACTTTATTTATTCAAATGATAAATTCTTTTAATTTTTTTTATTTCAGTATAATGCAACGGAAAAAATCTAACCTTAACAATTAGTCACTGATTACAAACTATAATTTAATATAAGATGAATAAAATGTAAATTATGAAAGTATATGTTGATTTGTGCTTAATTTCAAAATTTCGATACTTTACCTATTACTTTTAAATTTTGGCGAAACGTTTTATTTTTAATATCATATGAATGAACCTATTTTAATTTTTTTAGAAAATTTTAATTTGATTGTAGCAAAGAATTAGAAAAAAATTGATTCAATATATTATAATTACTCAGCCACTGCAACGCGTGGCTGGGTCAGCTAGTCTATATATATAAAAATTTCGTGTCACGATGTATGTTCCCGATAAACTACGAAACTACAGAACGGATTTTGATAAAATTTTGTAACCATTTATAATATGGTCCAACTTAAAAGATAGAATAGTTTTTATCTCTTAATTATTGATCTCAATATTTATTATACGACATTAGTGTTTATTTATTAGTTAGTTCTGTAAGTTCCTAATAGATGGCGGTTTTAGCATCTAAGTTGCACAGGTATTCGGCAGATGGCGACGTGTTTATTTTTCTAGATTATACCATCTTCCAGAGAAAATTAACGTCCGCGCGCAAGCACGTGGTTGAATATAGAAATTACATTTATTTTCATGATGTATAATCATACTGTAACAATTTTTCTGTTTTTCTCTACTAATTTTCATATCACCTCGAAAACATGTAAGTATTTCTTGATAGCCTTTTTATTTTTTATTTTTATTTTATAATTTGATAATTATTAATTTATTCAGCAGTACATTTTGATCTAATTTTATATAGTATATTTTATAAGTAAGTCACTGATTACAAACTATAATTTAATATAAGATGAATAAAATGTAAATTCAGAAAGTATATGTAGATTTGTGCTTAATTTCAAAATTTGGATACTTTACATATTACTTTTAAATTTTTGCGAAACGTTTTATTTTTAATCTCATATGAAGGAACCTATTTTAAATTTGATTGTATCCAAGAATTAGTAAAAAATTGATTCAATGTATTATAAAAACTCAGCCACTGCAACGCGTGGCTGGGTCAGCTTGTATATATATATATATATATATATATATATATATATATATATATATATATATATATATATATATATATATATATATATATATATATATATATATATATATGTATATATATAATAGTTTATTTATATAATGTTTCCTTTATCTTTGACAATTATTATTGTTTCATTTAATCTATACAGTTAATTTGGTTATTTATTTATATCATCTCTAAAATAAACTATTTTACATTTAGCAATTATTTTACCCTCCCATTTAATAGAAAAGTGATGAAGTTTCACTGCAATTAATAGGTTTGATTGACATTATGAAGTAACTTTCTGTATATGATCACTAAATAACGTATTAAGTAGAAAGTTTAAAAGGGACCCCAAATCCTATGAACATACACGCCGAAGTGCCGAAGAGGAAATCAAACCCATGAACTATAGAAATGAGGCCAAAACGCAAAGCAATTAGCTACCAGCTCGACTTCCTGATTTCGAAAATGCTTCTGTATTCAAATTTATATTTTGTTTATACTTTTCATTACATTTTTGCAGCTTTTATGAATGTTTAAAGCTACCATCATTTAGGAAACGTTGAGCCAAAAAATAATAAATAAATAAATCATATAAAAGCACTACAAATAAACAATATAAGTGCACAAATAAGAGAAAAAATCCAAATTTTTAGAAGACAACCGATGTATAAAAAGTTAATTTCTATACGTGATACTGTAAGATTCTGCATTCATGATTTAGTCTATTATCAAATTCTATAACGTCAATTAACTTAGATACAATAATAAAGTTAATAATGTCAATTAACTTAATTTCGTATCATAATACATTTTTATGATTTTTTATTATTTATATTCAGAGCGAAAAAGTTTAATTTACTGAATATCTCTGTAACAAATTAAATATTTATAATCTTCAGCACAACTAGTAATTTAAATCAATATTCATAACATCTGATTATTATATACAGTTTTAAAGTTAAAGGCTAAGACAACAAATCAAATTAAAATTAATAATAATAACTGAGAGAAATCATAACATTATAAATTTCATCAAAAAATTTTAAAAATAACATTTGTAAAGATAAAGGTGGTAGAAACACTGTACATATAAGTAATCACTAAATATTATCAAAAGCATTGGTTAAATTGAAAAAGTAAATTGAAAAATGTAATTTATTTCAATGAAATGTATAAAAATAAACCGAAAAAAATACTTACTGCCACAGAGCGTCAGTAACACAGCAAAAAATCCTAGCATGAGCTTCATCTTGACAACTATGTCTCAAACTCAAGAAAACTTGCATTTATATTCATTATTGGTCACGAGATTTTAATATCAAAAGATCTCACAACATGATTCATTATCGAAAAGAGATAAGTTAAGAATTTCTTTCCAGACATTTTCTTTCTATTTGTTTACGGTTACCTTAGATACAGAAAGTATTTGTCATTTGTAGTTACGGTTCCGTAAGCATAATTGATTTCAAGATTAATGTAAAAATAATTTTTTAATTTCAGTTTATAATAAGTATGCTTTTCAATGATATAATATTTCACTTATAATTTAATAAATTAAGTTTGGTGATAAGAACTTATTCTATAAATTCAAAATACCAAAACTTAAAATTATTCACCTATTAATATGTATATATTTTTAAGTTTTAGTTAACAGTGAAATTATTTAAATTAGTTTTAAAAATACATATAAAGATTATATTTCTTTAAATATTTAATAGTTTTTATAAAAGCTTTTAAATCTTTACTTAATACCTATAGAAATTTGGCAACAGTTTTTGATTATTATTTAGTTTACTTATCAAGCGAATGACACGTCAGCTAAGATTTGAAATACCAACGTGCGACTAGAACTTTAGAAAATTAAAGTTTTATGATAAATTATTTTTTTGTGTTATAAATTATATTAATGTGTTATGAAAACATTTGAATAACTTGCCCGTAGCTACTTAACTTGTATTAAGGTGGGTAGCAGTGTATTCGGGCCAACAGAGGAGTTTCATTTTTACCGTTGAAACTTTTATTAAAGCTTGCATAAATAAAATTTATTAGTTATCTATATTAGTTATGCTATTTATTTGTGTCTCTTAACTTTTCTGTTTATATTAACCCATACATTTTTGTCGAATGGTGGAAGTGACCTAAATTTCAATAATTATCTTTTTACTTCACAATAAATTTTGTCACTATTATTTCACATTGCACATTTCTTTTAAAACAAGACAATTTAATTTCTCTTCATTTATATTTCAACTATTTTGATGGTGAAGGAACACAATTTCATGGCATGACATTAACAAAATTATTATACTATATGTTAGTGTTAACATGCAATCTACAACACTATCAATCACTTATCTTTCAATTATTGCAGTTTTATTATTTATAATTTTTATGTGGTTATTAGAATTTATTTCATGAAAATGCAAATAAATATATAGTAACAATATAAAAAAGAATACTTTATAAATATTTTGATTTAACACTTGTTACTAAAAATATAATTTGAAGTTTTGTTTGTTTTTATCTGTGTAAAAGATTCCGTTATTTTATCTAATGTTTGGTTAATATATTGTAACTAAATCTGATGGTTTTTGTTGCATGAAATATTTTACATCTCGAAAGTATTTTGAATCTCTCAGAACAATGAAATGATTAACATTGTAGTTTTACTTGTGGGTTTAAGGGCAGGTGTTTCTAATGGCCAAAATCAATTTTAAAGCTTCACATGTAGCTGGTGGAGCTACCCTAAGCATGAACTTTCCTTAGAATTACGAAAAAATTTCGGTAAACATTCAAATAAAAAAAATTAAAATAGAATATTGCTAAGTTTTATTGGTCATTTATAAAATCATTGTTAAATATATGTATTAAAAAATATACCAGTTTAACATATCTAGAATTTTACTTGCTGTGAATATTACTTTAATGAAATTTACAACAGTGCAAAATAAGAATTTGCCATTTATAATTTTTACCAAATGTTTCAATTTATATATAAAGTCTATAGAAGAATTATTTATTTAAATTTTAAAAAATCTAGTTATACATTAATGTTGAAAACAAGGTATATATAGTGTACTTATACATAAATAATATATTTTTATATTATATCTAATTTATGGTTACAAAATTTTTTTATGTGTTTTTATACTTACTGTGGATGGGGTATTTAATGTATTGGCAATTGTGTTTTAGGTATCAATATTAAATTAATGCATATGTGTATTATGTATGCAAGTTGGTCTTTATAGGGATGATTCCAGATGTTATATAATCCTTTTGGTACATTTTCCATGCTCTTTTGTCAACCTGTGCTTTATTGCATTAGAAAGATTAAGAAAACTAAGGATGTGTGTGTTAAACAGCATATTTTGGCAACCCTAGTTTATACATTGTAGTGGAACAACTTAAAATAGTATTTTATCTGTATATTTTCATTAGAATTCTTGTGAAGATAATGCAAGTAAATTTTCTTTTTTTTTAATATTTAATAATTTTTTTATATTAATCAGATTTAACTTATTTAGAAAAATTTTTTGAAACTGACAACAATTGCACCAGCTTAGCAACAATTTTTCAAACTGCCAGAATATTCAAAAATATGCTAAAATGATTATATGGCATCTTTGCAATGATATTAAAAGAGTTTAGGGCACACTTGGAGTAAGTAATGTTTAAGAATTTGAGATCTTAAGTTGGAAATTGTAGGTACCATTTTAAGTATTTATAAATCACCTTGCCTTTTTTCTTTGACACCTATATGAGCATTAAGTCAATTGGGTAGGCAATAAAAAGAAATAAATTTATCTTTTTTGTTTTAAAGATATGAAGAGACAGATCAGCATTTTAGAATTATTTTTTAAAAATGCTATTAGTCATTTTGAATGTTTCTTTAAGTTTTATTTTTAAATTTAAACATTTCATACAATACAAAATTTCTAACCACATTATTTTAATTATTGATAGATTTTTAAATTCTTCATTTATAAATTGTTTTAGTACTGACTTATTATCCCATCGACTAGGAAAATTGGCTCAGATCTTTGTGAAATTACACCAAATATTGTGCTTTGGATTCTTGTTAGAAGTTTTTGGATATAAATAACTCAAGAAGTAAGAAATTTTTTGTAATACAGAATTTACTTGTCAAGATCTCCGCCAACTTTCCTGAGTGACGGGATAATTTGTAAGTATTGTTATTTTTTTAATAATCAGTTTTATTTCGAAATTTTATTTACTCTTAATAAAAATGACACTTTTTGTTTGTGTAAAATTTTCTCTGATTGTTTAGATGTGAATTAAAAAATAGTAAGTGTTTAAAATAAATGTGTTCATACACATTGTATCTTAAAATATTCTACTTGTGATAAAAAGAATAAAACACAATGCTACTTTTCAATGACACCAAATGCATGTTCCTATAATTTTGCTCTAAATATTAAAAATAATTAAGATTATGTCAAAATTTTTTTAGTTAGTGGCATGAGTGATGATCCTTATTAATTGTGTTATGTGTTTATATTTTGCTTGGGAATTGGATTTATAGGTAACCACTTATATACATTTTTGGTAATTATAAAATGTAGGTTATATTTTGAAATTTATGTAAGGAGAGAGCATAAAAGTTAAATTTCTAAAGTTTTTAGATGTGGAATATATTTCAATAATTTATTTGTAATAAAGTCCTCTTTTTCAACTTAAATCATAGTATTATAATTCCATGAATATATATATATTTATAAAAAATTATCATTTAATTAAAAAAAATAAAATTATTTTCTAAGAATCTGTTTTAGGGATATAAAAAATAGAAATAGAGGTATTGGTTATGTATTTTATTCTTAAATCAAAAATTCAAATTATTTTTAAGTGATTGCAATGCTTTTTTTTTTTTTTTTTTTTTTTGCTGTTTTTCTGGTGATTGAAAATTTTAAGTATGGCTAAATATCTTGTAGTTTTGAGTTACGTTGAGTAATTCCATACCTGTGTTAACACTTCTTTTGAGCATACAGATACATCCTTTTAGCATGATAGTGATTTTATTTCCTACTATGAATTGCAGTGAACACATATAAAGCGAAAATATGTTCAGTGATAAAAAGTATAATTACATCTATTAATATTTACCTAAAATAAAATTCACTGTACGATTCATGAAAGCTGTAAAAAATTAAAATTTTAATGGTAGTTGCACTTGTGGTTCTGGGAAAAGCCACATAAGTGCACTATTACTCTAAAATGTATGGGGGAAAAATAATTAATAATGCTTATTATCTTATAATTAATATCTTATAATTAATAATGCTTCCTAAACAAGAACATGACTAAAAAAGGATATTTTGCAAGAACATACAAATATTTCTGCAAAAAGAAATTTTATTAATTTTTTTTTTAATTAAATAAAGTTAGGCAAAATATTTTAGTATTCACATCAGTTTCCAATTGCTATCCAAGGTACAAAAATAAAAACATCTATCTGGAAATCAGTTTTTTCCCTCTTGTACAATAATCACTGAGCTTATTATAGATCTTAAAAATATTAAGGCCCATGTGCATTATAAAAAGAGCATATTTATTTGTGAAATAATCTCCATAATATTTCACTGTTCAATAAAAATTAATTTGATACTGAATAAATTTAAGAATATTTGAAAATTCATTATTAAAAAGGCATATCTAATAATAAATTATAATTGGTTGGAAAGTTATTTCACAGAAGAAATAGGTCAACCTACTTTATAAAAAAGCTCTAGAATAATTCATCAGTCATTCATTATTTTTACTGTGTCCAAGATGATCTATTAGGAAAAGAGCATTTTTTTAAAATTTAGAGTTTAATGTGCATTGCAATAACAAATAAAAGAATGAAAGACCAAGGAAATTTGCAAGTGTATTTGTATCTTGGTGTGCTATCAAGAAAATATACTTAGTAACAATGCTTCTATATCACTTCCTAGAAATCACCTGCCTTATTGTATTTCATTCAATGCATAATTCCTTGTAGAAAATATTATATTGGTTGCTGCAATGAACTCTTAATAGTCAGTTTAAGAAAATTATCTAAAGTAGCATATATTAAGTGTAATCTGACAGGATTACCATACTGAAACTTTTGTTTTTAATGGATTGAAGAAATTACTTATATTAGTTTGATAATCAAATTATGAATTGACGAACTGAATGGATTTATCTTAAAAATACTACAAAAGCTGAGATACTAATTGTTATTCCATCTTATAATATTTTAGTTTTGAAAATCCCATAATGACACATTGATAATATATATTTAAATGATTAAATATTATCCTGAAAAAATATGTCCACATTCTAAATGCATTATTTCTTTCTTAATAGCATCAATATAGTTTTGACCATCTTAATAATACCAATAATTGGGAAGAAAATTTTGGTAGAATTATAAAAAAAATATCTATATATATTAATATAAATCATCCTCTCATGCTTACAGTTTACTTTTCCACAATCCTTGCTCTAATTCAAATTTATCCCAGATTTGATTAAGATTACCCATAGAAAGAGAGATAAATGGGTAAAATACATTTGATTTTTAGGTGTTACATGAATATATAAAGTTACATATATAAAGTTCACAAATCTCTGAAGTTTCTGAAATGATAATTTAGTCACCTAAATTTCTTAGATTCTGAAATATATAATATGAAATATATATATATATATAATATCACTAAAATATATAATATGCCTATTAAGGTAGACATTACATTATATATTTTGTTGTTTGTTCTTTTATTTATAAGGATTATAAGCCATTGCAATCTTATTCAAGGATTCTATAATTATCAATATATTGCTTTGTGATCAGATAATATCCTGTTAAGTAAAAGAACTTGACTAATCAATATTTAACTACTGGGAATTATTTTGCTACAATGTCTATCAATCCCACAATATTGGAAATTATTTTTACTCTGAATCTCACGACAAATTTTATATATTGCTAGGTTTCCCACTTATTCTAATAATGTTTATAAAGCATATGGTTGTCAACAAGTTTATCTCATGTTTTAAAATCATAATTTTGTGTCTTCAAAAATTTTCTAAATATAAAATTTTTACTTAAGTTTTGAACTGAAGAATGATTTCTATTTTATTGTATAATAGTTACTGATAAGAAGTAAAATTTGCATATTTGAGGTTTTGTTTAAGGGTTTTATCGATAGCAGTATTTTGTGACAAAATATTCTAATTGTGAAAGTTTAAAAATACAGATATAGTTAAGCTTGTTTTTATACATTCTTTTTAAGATTTTTTATGCAGTTCCCTTTTTATATCATGTGATTTCTAATGATGTTACTTTTGTAACACCATTGTAACATTTTCTATTAGTGTACGTATGTGTATAATAAAGTGCTGTTTTCCTTTTGGCACTAATTCTTTTGTTATCAGCATATTTATTTCATAATGAGATTTATATAAATAAATGAAATATTAATCCTTTTTATTTAATTATATATATATATATATATATATATATATATATATATATATATATATATATATATATATATATATATATATATATATATTGAATATATTTTCATGGGCAGTTCTTAGAGAACATTTTCTCACTCTTATAAATCTTTGACATGTTTTAGAAATGAACATCATGATGAACTTTTCCTCTGATACATAAGAAAAAAATTATTTGTTATGCATATTAATGAAATTTCTGGATATTTTTTTGTGTTTCTGTTATGAGGTCCTACCCAATGTGGGCAATAAGGTGTCTGTGATTGACCAGATACAGCCAAAACATTTAATAATGATTGCTTGTGTTAAATTTTTATGATCCATATGCCTAAGAATATACATATTCAACCACCAATTGTCACTGGGAAGTGACCTTGAGACTAAAACACATTCTTGTACTACACAGAAGCAGCTTTGCCTGTAGTAATGTTTTGCCACACATTTCCTTGCAATGAATACTTACGAACAAATTTAATGCATTAATGATAAATAGTATTTATTAAATGTGACTGTGTTTAACCTAATAAATGATGTTTTTTATATCTCTTACATTTGATGAAACTTTGCATTACAAGAAGGGAAAGATAATGCCACATTATGATTTCTAAATGAATTGCTTTCATTTATTAATTAAAAAAAAATACTGCTGAATAAACATACAATAATTTTTCAGAGCATTTTTTTTATTTATTTTCTTATGTATGTTTGGAAAATTTTTGAGCAAATAAGTACATATTTACACACACATTTAATTACCGTATTTACGCGAATCTAATGTGCATGGTTTTTAGCCAAATGTAGTATTCAAAATTGGGGTGCGCATTAGATTCGAGTGCAAGGTCAGCAGTCCGCCGATGACGTCAGCCAAATTTAAATTGTTACAATGGATGACTGTATTTCTCGACTACATTTATTGTTGACACATTATTGCATAGAGGATACAAACTGCAGTGTACATAATCACGAAATGGAGGGCAAACAAAGAAGAATGTCATATAACGCTACTTTCAAACGTAAATTAATTCCTTATGCTGAAAAAAATGGCAATAGAAAGACAGGTAGAGAGTTCAACATAGCTGAGAACAATGACTGCTTGTAGCGGCAACAGAAATTGGCACTGTTTGCAACTAAAGTTAGTAGAAAGAAATTCACTGGCCCTCGCAAAGGAAGAAACCCTAAAATTGAAGAAAAAGTATTGGAATTTGTACGTGAAAGGAGGAAGAATGGACAACTAGTGACGCCATAAGAAATAAAGCAGAAGAGGAGGCTGGAGTTCTTATTATATCAAAACAAGAGTTTAACGCTAGCTGTGGATTGGTTTATGAAGCTGATGTGCTTATTTCTAAGATGCCGTAAAACAATATGCCAAAAGCTTCCTGCAGATTTTGAGGGAAACTAATAACATTTCAGCAGTATGTCATCACACGTCAGAAGGAAAAGAATTTTTCATTGAGGTAAATTGGCAATGCTTACGAGACGTCAATTTGGTTTGATTTGCCTTGTAACTACACCTTTACGGAGAAAGGGACTTAGGAAGTTATCATTAAAACTTCGGGATGTGAAAAACAACATGTAAAAGTGATGCTGGCAATAACAGCAGAAGGGTGCAAACTTCCACCTTTTTTATTCTTCAAATGGGAAAACATCCCCTAAAACCCCTAAGCTGTTCCCAGATGATGTCCTAATTCAAAACCAAGAGAAGGAGTGGATGCCGGAATCATTAATGCTTGATTGGCTCCAAAATGTATGGGAACATCGTCCCAATAAGCTCTCCAATCCACCATCAGTACTTTGGATGTATTTTGTGGTCATCTCTCTGACGACGTAAAAAAGAAGATGCACAGCCTAGGCAGTGATTTTGTTAGCATTCCTGGAGGGGTGAAGTCTGTGTTACACATGGACGTTAGTATAAATTAACCTTTTAATGGGTACGCTCAGGCAAAGTACAAAAAATGGTTTTGTGAGCCAAACCGTGAATTGACCCTGACAGGAAAAATTAAGCGTACTGCATCGCACATTGTTGCACACTTTGTTTCTGTTGCCTGGAAAAGCATTGAAGTACCAATGATTGTGAAATCTTTCAAGAAATGCTGCATTTCAAATTCATTCAATGGCAGTGAAGATGACGTGCTCTGGAACGTCAAGCATGACGATGATGATAAGGAAAGAAGAAATGAATCTACTTCTGGCGAAGAGAGCTGTGAGGATTCCAGTGATGTAAACATTAGTGAATAAAGACGTTTACTATTAATCACTGATTGTAGAAACTTAGCTGGATAGAAATGTTACGATTTATTTCATGTTCATATTTTACAATAGGTACCGTATATAGGTAGTGGTAATTAACAATGATTGTTTCACATAACATTAGCCCACTAATAGGTTAATTCTATGTTCTGCTACTTTATGTATAAATCCGTTATATAAAATATGGTATCCATATTTAAATAAAATTATACCATTGATTAATAGTTTATATACAAATCCATTGCTGTATAAAATAAGATTCGATAAATTCCTCATACCATTGATGCGCATTACATTCGCTGACAAAATTTTTTTTATTATTTAAAGTTTTAAAATAGGGATGTGCATTAGATTCGCATAAATACAGTATTATAAAAAGAATACATAAATTATTGATGTTAAACATTTCTTAAGAAAAAGTAAATGAAAGAAAAATATGCTTTATTTATTTTTTAAATATATTTCATGTTCTATTGATAGTTTTCACCATTTATAAATCTTTTGAAAAATGTTAATTCTATGTTGAAATGATTTTACTTGATTGAAGTTTTAGTTATGAAAAAATTCAGCAGTTATAAATTTAAACACGATGGTAGTTAGTTGTTCACTTGACTACCCTTTAATCTTGTTCAATAAATGTTTATACAAGTGTGGAGACTGGCCTGCCACATTATTAAACAAAAACTGCTCTCCAAAATGTAAGAGTGATTTATTTCACTACCTCTTCTAATACATTTGAGTAGTTGTAACTGCATACACAATATTGACTGATATTAATATTAGGCTGATTCTTGATTTACATTTAAAGAGGCATTGGAAAACAATCATAATTTTCTTGATTTATGATTTTTTCGAAACGACAAATTTTGATTTTGTTGTTTTTAATTGTGTAAATTTCTTTGTTATTGAGAAACAAAATTATTGTATCATGCTTTATTTTACAAAATTATGATTTCTTAAAACTAAGAATGAAAATGTCTTTAAACAATCATTATTTACAAGGCATTGATGAATGTTAGCTGCAATCTAGTGCCATTTAATTATCTATTTTAAATCAACTGTACTATTAAGTAATGAAAAATTTATATATATATCAATTTTACCCAGAATTTTTACTTTTTACTTTTTTTTTTTTTTTTTTTTTGGAGCAGGAAATGTAAGTTTATTTCAAGAATAATTTTAATATGAATAAATTTTAAAAAAAACTATAAAAATGTACGATTGTATTTGGTGAAAGAAAAATTACATTTTAATTATTCATAACACTTATATACATATATGTAATATTTTAATAAAAATAGAAATTAAGCCAGATTTTAAAATCATGATTTGTATAATGTTTTTACTCAAGTAGTGTAATAACTGAATATTAATTTGTTAGAGTTTTAAGAATTTTAAATTAGAGAGTGAATGATTTTTTGAAAAAAATAAATAAGTAAGGAATATTCCTAATTTACCACATATTATTTTATCCTGCAACAAAAACCTGATACTGAAGCAGTGTTTCTAGAATGATAGACCAGCATCAAATGTTTGTAAATCATAGAGCTTTTTTTTGTTTTTCAACGTGTAATAATACAAATATGATATTAAAAAGTCTTCATAAATTTTAATTTAGTGTTACAAGGTCATCTCATTTTTCAATGTAAATTACAATTTAAATATGAAGCATGAAGAAATAAATTATGAAAATAAACTACATATTATTGGCCAGTTTTTATATTCATTTCACATGGATTATGATATAGCACCAATATGTTTTTCAATATTAAGCTGAACAATATTTCAGCAATTGAAGATTCACTATCAACTCATTCATTAAGTAAAAATATTGTCTGCATTGATTCTAATATGTAAGTACCAAATGAATAAGTTTACTAAAAAATAAAAATATGAGATTATATTGTTTTGTGGATACAAATATTTTAGACTGAAATCTAGTTCTGAATTGTAATAAAGATTTTTTTTTTGGTTCAACCATTAACTTATACTAACATAATTTCATGTAAAAATAATTAATATTTAAAATTGTGTTAAGATCTTTTAGATGCTTTTAAATAGTTCTCATCTCTTTCAGTCAAAAAATTGATTGTTTAAAAATACTAATTTGTCTTCCAAACCTATTCATTGACCCTCATTGGTCCATGGCTCATTGAAATCATGGCATTGGGAGCAGTTTTAGAGAATTATTATGGTCCTGTCTTATTAAATAATATTAAACGTTTATTAAGTAAAAAATCTACTTCTCTCATCAAATTTTTTGATAAATATTAGGAAAAGCAAACACAAAACTCACAGTTGAGTAGTTCACACTTTAATCTTCAGCACTTTGATCATGGATTACTGTATTAATTTGAAATCCACTTAAAACTTGCTCTGGTCAAATTATCTTTGTTTTATAATAAATAAAGATAAAGCAACCAAATTTCAAGAGAGGTAAAATATTTAACTCTTTCCCTTTTGGGGATATTTTTGGTTCTTAATGGCAGCACAGTATACACACACATAATAATGGGTCATATATCTCAACTTTTGATTGGTTATTTTTATTTCTTTTGTGTTTAATATTTGACACTTCATGACTAAATTAATAGTGATTGAGAATCAATAATACTGTGAAGCATTTATATTGGTATTTCAAGTTAACGTTTTTTCTTGGTAGAGAAATACCTGGAAAAATTTGTTAATAAAAGCATATTTATTTTAAAATATTGAAACAGAATGATTATTTGTAAATAGAACTTTCTAATTACTGGGAAGAATAACTTTTATTAAAATAAAAAAATTTAACATAAAAGTATAACGAAAATAATTATTTGATTGGATAAGTATGAGGAAGCATGTTCTAGCTCATATAATTTAATATGTAATAAATTTGGAGGATTTTTTTAACATTTTTTACAAGATGCCAAAAAAAGTAAAGCATAATTGTATTTATTTTTCTTCAAATTTAGATATTTTTGGTGGAATTATTGTATTTGTGAAAGTAGTTGCAAGATTTATTAAAATAAGTTATTTAATTCTTTGTATCAAGCAAAAAGCTTTTTCAGTTTACAATATCTTTTAACCTATTTTCATACAACCATGATTTATTTAAAAAATAAAAAGTGTTTTTTATTGTTCTTTATGTCTGAAAACCTGTGAAATTCAAATATTTTAGTTTTGAAATCAAATCTGTTCAATTTTCAACAAGAATAATGAGTCAATTTTCATAAAAGAATATTCATTAATAGTTGATCAATTGTATGTCTCATATTGAAATACCTGTGAAAAGTGCTGCTATTATAATGCCTCTATTTGATTTTCATTTATCTTTCAAGCACTTCCTAATTCTTGAGTTTTAAATTTCTTAGCATTTGTTTAATCATATATTATTAATTTTAAATGCACATATCAAAATCAATAACTTAACCTTTTCAATTATGGATTAGTTAAGTTTTTCGTTTAAATATGGTGCTGAATGAAAGCTAAGTGGTTAGCATTCATAACTCTTGACCTGTGGGTCCTGGTTTGGGTATGAATGCTACTTTCTCTCTGTGTTTCTCTGTCCTTTGTTCTGAGATAATGTATGAATGTGGCTCACTCTATAAATGGGTTTGTGATGGTATGGCATGGATAATACTACTCGCATCTGTGACTTGGTTCACAGATGCCCACTGGGTCACGACAAATGAGTAGCAGTTTCCGGCCTTGTTATGGCAAAGGATTAATCACCAGTTAAAAACATTGGGTATTTATTGACATAATTTTACTTTGAAATTTACTTTTGATATAATTTTACTTTAGAAATAAACTAAAAGTAAAAATGATGGAAAATCCATCAATTTTTTTCAAATATAAAAATTAATGAATAGTAATTTCCATTTATCAACTCTACATAGGCACTATTAAGTGTGACTTCTTTCCTCCTTTAACCTGCCAATTTTATAATGTTAACATAATCTTTGAAGACTATATTAGCATTTAAATTATATTATAAAGAAATGCAAAGTAAGGATGTCTGTACTATATATATATATATATATATATATATATATATATATATATATATAATGTACAAAATTTAAAAATGTAAGAAAACAAGCATTTACTGTATTATTTAAGAATGGATAATTATCAGATGCAAACTTAATTTCGATATGATGCAAAATTTATTTAAATTTTATTATTTATATAACCATGTATAAATATTATTTATTTAATCACTATATTTCACTAAAAATTCTATCTTCTTTATACTTGTGACCTTTTTAAGTGGAGAAAATAAAAATATTCTCTAATTAAATATTAATTTGACAACTTTTATTAATATGCAATTGGAACTATGTACATACATAATTGAGATATTTATAAGACTTCACTTGTTAATAACATGAAAAATTCCAAGTTTTTTCATTTTTATGGATCAAATTTTTGCAAAATTAAAATGAACAAGCATTATAAATTTTTTTTACAGTATTTAATTGATAATTTTCTTTTCTTTAATAAATTGCTCTTGCCATTAATGAATGCTGAATATATATTATCTTGTGAATAAAATTAATTATTTAAGCTTCCAGTCAAATTAGTTCTCTTTGTGTTAAAAATGATCATAAGCAATGAGCAAGCCATTCTAATTATGAAATCAAATTAATATTAAGCAAGTGTTATTACATACATATTGAAGAAACTACCTAGAATTACAAAATTTTTTATAAATATCTGTTTGTTATTTTAAATTGATTAATAATTATAGGAGGTAGACAAATTTACTTTTTGTGTACATTTTACAAAACAATCTTCCTTAAGTGTTTGAATCAAGAAGTATGTTTTATTCTGTATAATGCTACCCAAAATTACAAACAAGAAATTATTTAGTTTGAATCAACAAAAGACATTAATGTAATTGAAATCAGCCAATATATGAAAATTAGTTGAAATATTAAAATGGAAATTTTTTTCCATTTATCTCATTTGTCACATTAGTTAAGTTTTTTCCAGAGCTTTAATTTCAATGTTGCAGAATAATGTGTGCCTACTATAAAATCTTAGATTGTTACCCAAAATATGAGGCCATTAAATGTCTTGTTTTACCCTGTAAAAAGTGAAAAAGCTCAAAAGCAGTTGCTTTCTGATTTAAATATCTATTTTTTTAATGCATGCATGAAGTTTTTAAACTTGCCATTAATTTTAATGTTTTTGTAAGCTATACATAAAAACAAAGTAATTTATTATCTTGTAAGTTGTTAAAAATGGAAATTTTATTATATTTTCATTATTGAATCAAAATTGCACAGATACATAATTAAATTATATAGCTTTTGATAAATTCTTGAATATTAGTTTTTTAAATATTACTAAGTAAACTGTTCTATTTAAAAATTATTACTATATAAAATCAAGAATTTTAATTATATATGTATACATTAAAAGATTTCATAAAAATCTATTTAAATGATACCTTAATATACCTTTTGATTTATAATTTTTTATAAAAATAAAAAATCGAAGATATATTGGTAAGAAGATATTATTTTGAGTACTTAAAAATTATAGTGATCTTTATTCTAATTTAGGAAAAATCTTCAGTGAAAGGATATAAGAAACAAAATATTATGGGGTATTATGTGTCTTAGATAACTAAAAATTGGTTCTCCAAATATTCTGCAAACCAACATTTTAAATGTAATTTATTCTTGAGCTTAGTTGAGGAGTATCAGAATGACATGACTACAAATGTTTTAATTATTCTGAAATCAGAATTGTAATTTGTTGTAAAGTTGCCAACTCTATTAATTTAGCTGATAAACTTCTTCCATTAGATCAGTTTTCCTGTTTTTTCATTTACAAAAATTTTCTTTTGATTGTTTGTTTTTTAATAAATTTTTAATTATATTGATTGAGCAGCATGAAACAATTCAGCTGGTTTGATTACTAACAAATTTAATATATGGTTATGATACATTTTTTTACAAGTTTTTTTTTTAATTCAAATTTGCTTGTGAATCACATTTTATATTCCTTTGATATAGAATTTTATAATTTAAGTATATGTCTTAATGTACTATTGCGCATCTTTAATATGAAAATTAAAGTGAAATATTGAATAACAATATATTCATCCATTCTATTGCACCTGCTGCATTTATATATATTCTTTTAATAAAAAATATTAATTTATTATTTGTATTCATTTTAATATAATTTAATTAAATATATGTCATATTCATTGACATTTTATATGTTAATGATATATAGCTTTAGATATCTATAAAATTTTATTCATCTTTGAATAAAATCATCCAAAAAACTTTTGAAAAATGAATTATTAAAATTTTATTTACTCTCGTTTCAATCTTTCTTTTTTCAAGAGAAAATAGTTTCTTTTTTCTAGTCATCCTGATTTTAAAATGAGAAGATTTGTTAGAGTAATTTTTAATTTAAAATAACATTCAAAATGTAGAAAAACTTTGTAAATGATAGATATATTTTATATCTCAAATATTATTTAATGCATTCCTTATACTAATTAAGCAAAATTTAACATTTTGTTGAAAATATTGGAAATTGTACTAGCTAGGTAATAAATGCTGTGTTATATTCTCTGTAAAGATATCTCCTTTCAGATTCAAAGACTTACTTGATTTACAATTACAAGCAATTTTCGCTAATAAATTCTAACAAATGCTCTCTAATTGTTCATTAAGAAAAGTAAGGGTAAATAAGAAGAGTGAAAGTCTTCATGCAGAATAATCAAAAATTAGGTAAATTATATTGTCATGTGAAACTGAATTTTTTTACATAATACAGTGTAGAGGAAAACAAATGAGAAAAATAATTCTATTCTGGTAATGAGGCAAGTATTGAATGATGTGCTTGATTGCATTTTGAAATCAGTATCAGTTATTGTCCTTATGATTCAATTTTGTTTCATAGAGCTAAAATGAAATGCTATAGGTTGTATATTTATTAAAAATATTCATTTAGTTAAAGTTGTTGACCATAATAGAAATTTTATTCTTTAGCAAAAGTTATGCTGTTTAATATTTTATTAAACAATTCTACATCTTAATTGTTTTAATTATTCTGAACTTAATATGATAAATTAATAATTCATCTTAAAAAGATAAAATATTTGAAATTCCATTTGTCAAAATATATAAAATTTATGTTCATACATAGTTATATTCAAACTTCATTAATTTTGTGTGTGGTTACTATGTTCACAGTATAATTCAAGAAATATGCTCCCTCTTATTATTTTTGGTAAAATTTTGAAATAGTTAATTAAATGTTTTATAATTTATGATAAAAGAATTAGTTTTTACCTAGCTATAAATTTTGACTTTTAACAAATCTGAATTTTTTCTTTCTCTGTAGGTTGGAATCGGTTATTTTAAATGCAATATTGAAGTTTATGTTTGTATAGTTATTTATGTATTTCTGCCTGTGATTGATTATATCTATTATTATCATCTCTGACTCATTTGTTTGATATTTATTTATAGCTTCATAAATAGTATATTTTATTAAAAAAATTATTATATATGTATATTTTTGATAAAATAAATAATATATAAGCAAGAATTATACTTCAAGTAGATATATTTTGATAAAAAAAACTGCTAAATATTTAAAATAATAAGAAAAATTGAATAAAAATAGAATGTATATCAAAGAATTATACAATTATCAGACAAATTTAAATCCTAAAACTGTTTACAGATCTTAGAATTCTTGAGACAGTTTGATTAGGACATCATTGAAAGTTTGAAATTTAAAATTACAAGTTACATTTCTTTTGTACATTATAAATTCATTTAAAATTATTTTTTTGTTTTTCCAGTTACTTGAAGATATATTCAGGATTTACATTTATTCATTATAGAAACCCAGACTTTAAAAGGTAAATTTTTTTTACATTTAACCAAATTTTTAAAAAATACTGGCTATTAATGAAATATATTTTGAAAATATTGAAATTATTTTTAGTTTCATAAAAATTGTCCAATATAATGGCATACTCAACTATTGCCTTACTTATAATTTTTTAAAGTTATAAAAATAGCTTGTGATTAAATATTTTAATTAAAAATTGTTAAATTAGAACAATTTCAACATTTGTTCTCCTTGATTAATTGAATAATAAAATTATAAATGGTTTCAGTGTGTAATATATGTCATAAATTTATGAGATGATATAAATATATTTGCCTTTATAAAAGTTAATATTAAAAAAGTCTTCCTTCAGTTTCAATGAAAACAATTGCTTTTTAAAAATCATTTGAATATACCCTTTAAAATTAAAATAAACTAAAATAATGTACTTTCAAAAAAATTTAATAATACATTTTGTATTTAGAAATATGAGTAGAACTGGTATTAATATGCATTGTCTTTTATATCTAACTGAACATTTCTTAGTGTTTACTATTATTTTCCTAGCTTAATCTGCATATAGAAGATCCTAAATTATAATGATAATTATTTTCTGCTATTAAATATTTCTAATCAGTTTTCAATATAACATTTTGATCAATTTTGTCATTTTTCACTGAAAAGAACAGTTTTCCTGTATAATATAATGTTACAAGGAAGGAAAAAATTAAAATTGCTATTTTTAAATTTTAATAAATTTGATAGAAAAATAAATTAGTTACATTATTAAATCTTCAAAAATAATTCAGTACATTAGTCAGTTTATTTTCACAAATTATTCATTTCCAGCTTTAGAATTTAATTTTAATAATGGAAAAATTATGAACTGATTTTTTCTGCCAAGCTATATAATTTTGAAAAAAATTTTTAAATTTGCCTGCAGTTTCCAATATTTTCTAATTATATAATTGAAAGATATAGATGCCCTCCCCATTTTAAGCTAGACGAATCTTTTTGCCTAATTTATAAAAATATTGAAAAGTTGAACAATTTTACATATACTGAAACCAATGTTTAAGTAAAAATATTAATGTCTCGCTTTTAACACAATGTAATTGCTTAAATCTTATTGTTAAAGTCTTTATTTATCTTTCATTGTGAGTATATGTTGTGAGATATATTATCAAGTTTAAAAAGAAATTAGTAAAATAATAAGAAATTGTTGCAATTGTGCTATGCTTCAAAAGTGAAATTATTATTATCAATATTATTAATCCACTATTCTGTTTCTCCTCCTATGCATTTTAAAGTCATTAAATGAACATTCATATTTTTTTTCTAAAATGGGAAGAATAGTTAAAAAATATCTATATTCTCCATTTGTTTTGTATATTTATCATACATAGAAAAAATATCTATAATTTGTCAAAAATTTATAATAAAAAGAAAAATTATCTTGCACTAGTAGAAATGTAAATTTGTTGAAAATAGTCACCCTTGCATGCTGTAATTTGATAAAATTAGCAATTTCTAAAATAACCAATATTTTTCCTTACCAAATAAAAATTACTGCAAATTATTTGGTTAAAGTGAATGATGTTTTATAAATTTTTAAACTTGTCTGGTCACTCTTCATATCGTTTTAGTTAACTCTGAAAAAAAGTTTCACTGCATAAAGTAATTCATAAAAATATATATTGCATGAAAGAAACTTGGAAAAAAAATGTATAGTTCTAAATATATTTGAAACCCGCTGCTTTAAGTCAATGCAATTATTTTATATTCTTACAATCCATGTATCTTATAAAAATATAAGTAAAAAATTGGTAAGTCATCATTTAAAATGATAAGAAATTTTTTTTTATTTCTATTGAATATGCGTATGTCTTACATCATGTGTATGTTTTAGAATAAATGATTAATTTTTTTTTTTTAAATTGAAAGAGAATACTACTTTTACATAAAACACATTCATATCTCTTTTTTTTATAATTATATAATAGGAATAAGAAGAGAAGTTTGAATTGTACTTGGCTTTATTAATTTTAAAAGGTTATACAAGATGTTGTATTTGGAAGATTACCTAGAAATGATAGAACATTTACCGCAAGAATTAAGGGACAGATTTACTGAAATGAGAGAAATGGATCTTCAAGTGCACAATGCAATGGATAATTTAGATGAAAGAGTCAAAGTATTTTTTCCAAATGCAAAAAAATTGAAACAGAGTGAAAGAGATGCAGAATATGAAAAAATTCGACAAGACTATTATAAAGCTTTGGAAGATGCAGATGAGAAAGTCCATATAGCTAACCAAATTTATGATTTAGTAGAAAGATATTTAAGGAGACTAGATCAAGAACTGCAGAAATTTAAGATGGAATTGGAAGCAGATAATGCAGGTATTACTGAAATTTTAGAAAAACGATCTCTGGAACTTGATAATCCTCCTCCAACTACAAACTCTGTGTCTTCTAATTATTCAAGAGGAGAGAAAAGAAAGCATGGTCAGCAAAATATGTCTATGACTTATATACCAGATAAGCAAATTGGAACTGAAAAAGTATTTTCATCAATTGCAAGTGATGCTATCAGGGACTCCATCACTGGAAGTCGAGTAGCATTGCCTGGGCATTCTCCATCATCATCATCTACTAGCAGTAGTAGTTCAACCAGTTCAGCTCAAGAAAGGACAATAGTTATAGCACCTCCAACAAAAACAACTTTTGGTGGTACAAATGCTTTAGCTGCTGCAGCATCTCAAGCAATTGCTGCTACTCAACAGTCTTTAAAACGCGGTACTGCTCAAAATCAATCAAACTTAGTTCAGCAAGGTCGTCGAACAGCAAGTTTGAAGGCTAGCTATGAAGCTGTAAATTCTGGACAAACTCTTGGTAAGGAGCTAACGTTAGGCAGTAGAGAATCAGCTCCAGCTACTCCTGTGCCATCAACATCCACTACCACAGTTCCTGTAGTCAGTGAAACAAAAACTAAAGTTAATAAAAAAGCGCGCACCAGTCAAGTACTTCAACCACCACCAGAACCATCTCCATTGTTAGAGGATTCAGAAGATTCATCTGCCATTGAAGAGAATGTAATGTTCCTAGATGGATATGATCCTAATGAACCAAGATACTGTGTCTGCAATCAAATATCATATGGTGATATGGTTGCATGTGATCACAAAGACTGCCCATTTGAATGGTTCCATTATCCATGTGTTGGTATAACACAGCCTCCTAAAGGCAAATGGTTTTGTCCACAATGTGCAGCATCTATGAAGCGCAGGAATAGGAAAGAAAAATAGCTTAATGAACACTGCATCAAATTTTTACTTTGTGATATTTAGATTATACAAATTATGTGGTTATTGTTTATTTTTTAGGTCTGAACTTCTTGTTATTAACTCATCTTTTCAAAAAGTACAAATGTAAACAATTTTTATGCATTTGAAATTAATACATATTTAATATTAATTTTCACCCTTTGTACAATGCTACAATCAGTTTTTTATTTATATCATGGAAGGATTAATCAAATTTAAAGTAATGATTAAAAATTATAAATAGATTTAAACTATAATTCCTTAAAATGTATAATAAACCTTAGGTTTATTATAAGAATTCTTAAATAGTTTCAATTTTCCATTTAACTTTTTGTTTTTTACTATTTTATTTTTTGACAAAAAAAAACAATATATTTTATATTAATTTATTCTGATCATATTAAGATTCACTTCTGCTATTTGATTATGATGATAAAATTAACAATGTAAAAAGTCTAATTATGTCTATATTTTAGAGGTTTAACACGTTTACAGTAGAGAATTCTTTCAAATATTTGTAATTTTGCTATCTTTTTTACCTTCTTAATTTCCTAATTACAGGGGTGTTTGTGCTCCGGGGAAACCCCGGAATTCTGGGGATTTTGAACTTCGATACCCGGAAATTCCGGGGATCGTCGTTCAAAATGAAGTAGGAATAATAATGAATTATTTATTTTGATCTGGGTAATTTTGTTTGCTTTGAAAGCAGAAAAAGCATAATTAGGTCATTCAATACTTCATAATTGTAATTTTTCATTTCTCTCCCCCCTCTTCTCGAAACTCCAAAATGTCGGTAGTAAGTCCGTAATAGTTTCCGGGGATGTTTTGGGGTCCCACAAACACCCCTGTAATTATATTGTTATATTTTACTAAAAAATTCTTTGTACATTATACGTTAAGTTTTTCATTAATACAAATATGCATCATTTGCAAACTATTTTAAGTTAAATTTGAATTTGATTATTTTTTATAAACATATAACTTACTTTTATTTCTACATCAATTTAAAAAACTGTATAATGTTCATCTCTTTTTTTATAAAGAATCGCCTGTTTTGTATATCTCTGAAAAAATTTAAAGTTCAGTCTTTCACCTTATGAAGAATAAAAATTGTTAATAAATTTCATTACTTTGAATACATTTCATATTCTTAATGCTTTTTTATAGTATTAATATGTTTAAATGATTACTTTTTGTTATTGGCATATCCTCAAGATTATGAACTGTAGTAAATTAAATTATGTGTAAGAAAGTTTGTTTACAAGATTATCATTACCCAATTTTAAAAGTCTTCCAAAATGCTCTTATTGTATAATTTTCATGTGTTTGCATGCACAGTACCTTTAAAATCAAATTTGTACTTACATGTAATCAAATATATAATTAATTTTAGTCACTACATGCCACAGTTTTCTTTTTAAATTTGACTTATTACAATTGAGTATTGTTATAATTTTGTTAATTTCATCTATTTCAAATACTTGAAAATCTAATAATTCTAACTAATACAAAAATTCTATGGGCATATTTCTATTATTAATGATATATGTGGAAATTCAATGCTGTGCAGAATTCATCAGCTGAAACTGATAACAAAAATTTTTATTATTGAAAAGATTTCCAAAATGAATATTAATTTAGCATTAAAATTAATCAAGCATTTTGAATGTACTTATAATAAAATTCATTTTAAAATATTATACATATTGAAAATGGTATTTATTTTATAATTATATTGATATAAATTTAAATATATTAGTTAAAATTTGAAACAATTTATCATAATTTATCAGTCAATAATTTTATTTAGAAAATTAAATTGTAAGTAAAAAATGCCTATAAGAAAAACCTGTAAATTATTTTTTATTTCTAAAAAAGAAAAAAAATCTTGGAAGTTCTCAAAACTAATTATTTAATAAATCTTTTTTTTGTGATGCTTTAAAAATCCTTTGTTTGAATTTTCTCTATTTTGTTTGAATTTGTTTATGGGTATATATTTAAATTTTAAAATACTATTTATATTCTTGAAAATTTCAAATTTACATACTTTAAAATATTAAAATCAAAATGTAATTTTTCTAATTATACTTTTAAGAAATTTTTCAATAGTTAAAAAAAATAGAGTTTAAGCAAGATTGGAAAGTAGCAATATTGATGTTTACAAATTAAATTTGTTACTTATTAATTTTATATCCTGCTTTAGTTTTTTATTTGAAATTTTAAGTATATATATGTTATTATGTACAAAATTCACTTTTATACTTACAACTTAAAATATTTAGAAAAATTAATTTTTGTGTAAATTAAAGATTTATTATTATTTGAAATTATAAAATTCACATTATTTGTAAATATTTTAAACCTCAATAATATGAAACAAAATATTTCGTTCTTTAATCTACACCATACATTCATTTTAAAGCCTTTAATGCTTATTTTAGAATATAAATGTGCATATTTTACATTATTTGAACTAATGAATCACAACTTATTCAGTTTACTTAAAAAATAATTATATCTATTTTCTTTATTTTGTTCCCAACCATAAATTTCACATTTGAATTTGGTGAGACGGGAATATATTTCATTCTCATGTAAACTTATTCACAAGTAGTATTTTGATTATTCCATATTCTAATTCTAGAAATTATAAAAACAAGTACAATCATTTAGAACTTCCTTTTGGCCTTCAAGATTGACTATGGTTTTCTAATTCATTCTTGATAATTCACAAAATTTAAAATTATATGTATTGAATGCTATTATTTAGTTTTAATGCAAAATCTTTATGTATTTTAACATATTTCAGTTACAGACCTTATATTACAATTGATTTATATGTCATGACTATTAGAATATATAATATTAACAAAATTAAATGCATTTTGTATAATACTTAAAATTATATGGAAAAAAAATAAATGTGTATTTCACTATTGGTATCATTTGTATTTAAAAATTTTTTAACTGAATGATATTTTTGTTTGGTAAAAAAATTTATTTCTAAATTTTTATGCTTATCGAAATTTTAATTTTTTATTGTATTTTGAAAATTGAAAACATGATTTTAAAAAATGTAAAGTTTTTATGTTTATACAAGAAAATATCCTTGATTGGATTAAATACTTTTTTGCTTTCTTATTTGCTATCAACCCTTTAAAAAAGTTAGAAAAAATCGTTTTCTATATGAGAAGAAAATTCAAGAATCAAACTTGAAATTAGATGACTTGATCAATTTTCATCATTTTATTTATTCAAACAAATGCCTTTTTTTTTGTTGAATCTAATTACATAATATTTGTATGATTAACAAGATTTGTTTTCCAACATGAATAAATTTTCATTTGATAACATTTTGTAACACAAAGCCCTGTTTCTAAAACCAATAGCTAAGTTGACAGTTAACTGGTTTACAATCTAGTCTTGGGATTAACAATTTGTAGATTCACACTATTTCGGACATAAATGTTTGTAGTGATTTGAAATCTACTTTAAACTATCGATGCCAGTCAAATTAGCCCTCTGATGCCAAAAATTACTGTTGAGTGACAAACAAATTTTTTAAACCAACAACCAAGTTGTGAAAATAATAAAATTATTTCCCATATTTTCCATTCCAATTAATATATTTTTTAAATTCCTTCATGCAACCCTAATTTAAAGCTTCCTTTATATTATTCATCTTTTAGGAACTTCATACTAGGAGAAACTTTCAAATTTTTAAAGAATATCTTTTATTTTAATTGTTAAATAATTTTGTGATTCTTAAGTATTCTAAAAGGAACCACTTGACATTTTTACTGTCATGTGATTTTTGTGGAAATGTATAATTTACATATTAATTGTTACTGTAAAATTTATTTCATTGCAATATTTAAAACTCAATGAATGACTTATTTAAAAAAAGCATTAAAATTAAAGCATTTTTATTGTTATAATATAAAAAAAGCTTATATATAAAATTTTTATTATATATGTTAATAAATTATACTTTATAAATTTCTGATTTAAAAATTGCCTTATCTGTAGATGATGGTGTTGGTTAGTTTAGTCTTGCTCACATTTTATATTCTTATTCTAGATTAGAAATCTTAACAACGAAAAATCTATTGAGATTGTACTCACTTCTATTTTTTAAATATGCACAATTATTGTTTAAGAAATTATGAAATGTATAAATGTCAAAACTAATTTAAAATATATCACTGTTTTCATTCATATGTATGCATTTTATTAGTATCTAATTAATGATTTCCATCCAAAATAGTACTAAAATTATTTTTATTGTGTAACTACAAATAATACGTATTTTAAAAAAAAAACATTTTCAGATGTAAAAAAAAGCAATAAAAATAATTTTTTCTGGTTCTTGATACGTTATTATCAATAATAGACTTCATTTTCACTTGCCGAACTTCAAAGTTTGCATACATGCAGTTCAAATTTAAAATTAAATCCACATCGTTTTTACAGCTGAATTAATGCTGATCTTTGAATTTTGTCTGCACTTAAAGATGTGCATTTATTAACTTGAAATTTAATCATGAAAATTATGAGTAAGTTAAGGTATTGTATGAGTAATACAAACAGAAAAATTAAGTTTGTAAGTAAATTTTGATTTATTTTTTCCTATATGAAAATATTTTTCACTTTTTTTTTTAAAAAAAAAAGAAAAATTCTACTAGTATTCTAAATATATACTATTTTTCTTTTATGATTTATCTTAAATTATGTTATATATTCAATTTCAAACATGGGAAATCAATACTGACACAATATTATGACATCTTTCTATTAGATGATTTTTCATTAGTTATATTTATTAAATAATATGAAGCATTATATATATATATATATATTACATCACAAACCTATTTTGTGAAAACAAATTTGTAAAAATTTAAATTTTACTTATTCATTTCTTTATCACTGCATCCCATTTTTCACGATAACATTTTACAAAAATACATGTTTTAAGTTATTTATTTTTAATGTTGAATTATCTATTTGGCAATTACAAGATTTTGAAGTACATTCATTTTTAATACAATCAATGCACTTCAGTAACCATATATTATAGAAGATAAAAAATTAGAAGCATTTATTTAGTTTAAAAGGGGGGGATTTAACCAGAAACTAGTGGAGAAAACTATTGGTGAAGTAGTGAAATCCCATCACAAATTCTTTAAGGATTGTTATATTTAAAGAGAAAGCTACTCTTTTTCAGGGACATGTCTGTATTATTTTGTAAGGCTCTGATGAATATTTAGAGTTTTGAAAAGAAAGACTTTCAGTACGGTATGAATTGTAATATAATAATATATTTAAAATTCAGTCATACATTAGTTGAATTCCATACCTTTTTACACTAAATCTGATATACAGAAAGTAAATTTCAAACATGTTTCCAAAGAAACAGTTCTTAAACATGGTCTCAAAAATATTTTTTATAAAGTGATTACTAGAAACAAAATGCATAAAATTCTTTATCTGAATGCAAAAGTTACTAGATAAGCTTTAAAGCCCATCCGTCAATATCTGCTTATCATTGAAAATTGCTTAAAAGACAGGAAATTAAAAGAAATATTCTAATTCATTTTAAAAATCTTAATAGTATGTGGTCTTGTAATAAATAAAAATATTATGTAAATTTATTATCCTTGGAATAACGAAGCACGTTAGAATGTATCAAATCAAATAACATCGCTAACTGTCATTCATGTAAAAGATTTATACACGCAATGGGATTTTGAACGCGGTATTAGAATCTGATAATATGTATTGTACTTTTATATAAGCTATAATTAATTAAACATATAATCAATCTAAAAAGGTATTTGATTCAATAATTATCTAGTATTTTTCAACCGACCGATGGCTTAGTGGTTAGCGTTCCTGAGCTGTGGATCCCAGGTACGATTCCCGGTTCGGGTATTGATGTTCTATTCTCTCTGTGTTTCTCTATCATTTATTCTTAGGTGATGTATGAATGTGACCCACCCCATAAATGTGTTTGTGATGGTATGGCGTGGGCAATGCTAATCGCCTCCGTGACTTGGTTCACAGGTGCTCACTGGGTAACGGCAAAGGAGTAGCAGTTTCCGGCTTTGTTGTGGCAAAGGGTTAATCAACCAAGTGTTAAAGTTATTAAAAAAAGTTTTTTCACACACAACTCACAAATAAAAGATGTGATTTTAAATAAATATAATGTGTAAACATTATTTGTGCATTCAATTGCTTTTGTTCAAATAATTACGACAATTCTTCATTTTTATTTAAATTATATATTTTATTTAATTAAATTATATAAGAAAATAATTATTCAGAGACAATGAGGATAATTCAATGGTTAAGTCATGTTGAAAGCGCCTTAATAGAAGAGCCCTTAAGGAAATCAAAGCCAAACCGGCAACAGAATGGTTCTGTCTAGTCTTTGGTTCAACAGTTTCAGGGTTCAATACCTATTTCTGGCTGGATGTTTTGTAGTGGTTTGAAATACATTTTAAAATATTAGTTCTTATCTTATTAGCCCTTGTGTGAAAAAAATTACCATTGAGTAAATCTAGACCCTAGAATTAGATGGAGAGAGATCAAATTTAAAAGAACTTGAGGAGGTGGAGAATTTCTAATTGATATTTAAAAGCAACCAGTTATACAATATGACAAAAAATCAATGATGGGATAATGGAACTATACACTCTCAAGATTAAACTTCATAAATTATATCATTAGATGTAAAATGTGTAATATTCTGATATCTTAATCATCTGAATTTCTTAAATTTAAGAAATTTACCAAAATTTCTTCTTTAAAAGTTTCAATAATTGAAGCATTTTACTATAACTTATTTTTGTACATTCGTTTTGAATGTCAAAAAAGTTAGAATTTAAATATTGTTAATATATACAAGCAAATCTTATACTTTAATGTGTATAAAAATTAGAGGATGTCAGTGAAATAGTACTTTTAGTATTGAGTTCTCAATACAATGATGGAAAATATTTTTCAGCATGATAAAACATACAAAATGAGGTAGGTAAATAAGATATTTTATAATTCAAGAACAAAAAGAATCCTCAATATTTTGTTCTTAATTATATACTTTTTCTAATGAATGGCTAATAGGACTCTATTTCAGCTTCCGGTACAAAAGGTAGAACTAACTGTACCCTATAAAGTGGGTGGATCCTCATAATTTAAAAGCAGGAACTAAATAAAACGTCCCTAGATTTGGTCAACCACTTCCAGATGTATCATTTCACTTGATGTACATTGAGACTACAACAGTAAATACATTTTCAATTGAGTCAAGTATAAATCTTTAATAAATAAAACTATTAAATTTTAACTATATTAAATCCCTTAGAAAGTGAATGACACCTTTCTCAATCAGGTCATTGCAGCCTTAATTATAAATATTGCGATTCTTAAAATGAATTGAGGAATTGTATTTTTATAATAGAATCTTTTCAATAATTTCTATAGGAAAAGGCTACACTCAATGCTTTATTTAATAAAAGGGATTCACATTTGTACAAAACATTTCACCAAACACAAAATAAAAATATATTTTGATTGCAAGATAACATTAGTGTTATTCTAATGTTTCATTAACAAAGAAATAGGATATCTAATATATAGATAGGATATATAATAGAAATAGGATATATAATTAAATCATGATTTACCAAAAATATTTTATTTTAGATAATACAAAATCAGATTTAGAAAGTTACACATGAAATTTTTACTGTTATAATTAAAAAAGTAAATTTTTTGTACAATGTAATTCATTATTCCAACTGTATATGTAACATAGAAATATTATATGTACACAACTATTTTGAAATATTTTCTATCTACTCGAAAATCTTTTTTCAACAACTATTACTACTTTTATTATGGATGTCGGAAAAAGATTTTCATTCATTAATATGAGCATAAATTTAAATCTTTTTATTTTAACTACTTACAACATTTATTTTTCATAGCAATGTTAAAACAAGTATTATTTTTAATACTGAAATAGGTTCTCTATAAGCTTAATATTCAAGATTCATAAAAGGAGGGTGAAACAAAAAAAGGCACATAGTTTTTAATATTTATTTTAAATTAGCGAAATTGTGAATTTAAGTCAATAGTTTTGCAAATTTTAAGACATCACTGCTGAGTTAAAATTATTGTTAATATTTAATAAACAATGAATAGCACAGCATTTTATAGAGGATAATGAAAGAATATTGTGCTAGTTTTATTTGTTCCTTTAAGCCACTTTTTTCACATAAAAGCTCATTTAAACTGAAAGTATGGTTTATAATGGATTCTAAACTTCAAAATAAAAGAGCATACCTAAGATATGAATCAAAATCACAAACTACTGATCTCTGAAGGCTAGAACACTGATCTCACATGTTGCAACTCAATGAATGCAAACTATAGATTTTAAGTGGAACACTGATCTAAATTTCAAGTGCTCAAATTTAATTATTGATGATTATAAAAAAAATTAGATTTTACAGATTTTTCTTTTAAATAAATAATTACAGAAATTTAAGAATTTTACATATTAATCTAAAATAAATTTTTTAAAAAAAATACTTTTGACACTTTAAAAATTAAAATTTAACTCCAGGAGAAGTGGCGTATATATATATATATATATATATATATATATATATATATATATGTGTGTGTGTGTGTGTGTGTGTGTGCGCGCGTGTGTGTGTGAATGCACATACATAGGTTTTTAATCTCACAACATTTAATGTTGAATTAAAAACAATAGTTTACATCACAAATAGAGTACATGTAAAGACAAATTAAATTAGCAGTCTATAAATGCAAAATAGTTATTTAATGTACACATTTCAGAATATTAAAAGATAAAAAAAAATTTCACCATGTGAAAACCTTTCATAAAAATATCAACATATTTTATCTCCATATTTTTATTTTGGACACAAGATATTTTAAATGAAAAATATTTTACTTAATATATGATTTTTTCATTTATTCACTAAATTATTAACTTAAAAAACATTGAGATAAATACACAAGTAACAAGTTTTGCATATTAAAAAGGTTAAGTTTTAATAATTTGTTTAAACACTCATACAACTATTATTTAACAATTAAAAAATAAATATTAACAAAATGAGAATCTTCAGCAAAACAATTTTATTCATATGCAAAAGAATTTTATAACTATTTTTAAAAAAATTCTTTTGCTGTAAAACATTAATTATCAGGATGCTTAATTTTACTAATTTCATTTTTATCTATAAATTTACAAAGAATTATATAACACTTTTTCTCTTCCTCATATGGACAAGTTTCATCTCGTCGAAATGATAATGCATGCATATAAAAGTTTATGCCAGCAGAATTGTCATTAAAAACTGTTAACAAGACTTTGACTAATTTAAACTTGAAAGCAATCATAAATAATATATTCATTAAAAATTTTCCAAGACCTTTCCTCTGAAAATCACTCTCTATTTGGAGTTCATAACAATATAAAACAGGATAATTTGTTTCAACATCAAATTGAAAATGAGAAAACCCAATTAACTTCTCATTAGAGTCTTTCACAAGTAAAAATCTTGCTTCATCAGAAGTCAATTCCTTAATCTTTTCAGTTTCATTCCAACCCCAATCACTTTTTTCATAAAAGTCTTCCATATTTTTTTTCAGTAAATCAAATATTTGATTTTTTTCTTCAGCTTCTAAATTTGGAGCCCATTTGAAACTTATTTTTAAATCCAATCCATGGTTCTTGTAAGACGTCCACTCTGGAAATTCTGATAATAAATCCTTTGCCTCTTTAGCTTTAAGCACCAGATTCAATGTCTGTGCCTTCTTCTCTTTCTTAGTCACTCTAGCTTTAGGACGTTGTTTACCTGGCATGATACTACAAAAATAAAAAATTATTTCAATAAAGAAAATGGTTTCTTAAATCAGATCATGTTTCATGACTTAACTATAATATAAAGTGTATAACAATAAAATTTTTTAATGTAAAACTTATAGCATATTTATCAATCTAATGTTACTGAGCAGGCCCCAAATAATAGCATTAGACTAATAAGTTTTTCTCTAGATAAAAAGAAAGGACATTAATACTATTCCAAACAAAATTCACCTTTTACAATATTTTATTTTATATATTTATAAAACTACTACTAAAGCAACATCTTGCTTATTATCTGTTATTGTATATCATATTAGAGTAATAATAATGAAAGGCTAAAATAATCATTTGTAAATATTTATTGTATTTTCATTTATAATGTCAATATATGAATTTAAATTAAAAAAGAAAACAATACTTTGCCAAAGTAATTAAAAACATACATGTGTAGAAAAAATAGTTTATATCTTGATTAATAACTGGAAACCAAACATGAAAATGGAATTTTCATTCGATAATAAGAGTAATAATATATTTATAACAAAGAAAAATATCAATTACAATTTATACCAATCTTCATTTCTAACATATACAATTACCTCTTCTATAATAATAAAAGTAGTTTTTCAATTCTATTAATTTTGTTTTAATTAATAATAAAAAATTTAACTACATAGAAATGTGTTTAAAAAGAAAAGATAGTTTCAGAATAAACATGAGATTCTATGGTTTTACCAAATTTCTTAACTTTTTCTAATAATTTAAATCGTAATAATTTTGAATAAAAAAATAATTTTAATACATGTATGTAATTTAAATAACAATATATTAACTATAGTAAATTTTTCTACTTTTAACCATATTAATTTTGGTGTTCATTAAAAAGAAACATAACAGCTATTATCAGAACAGAATTTTAAAAATTCTACTTTTGACTTCTTTAAGAATACAAGAATTTAGAATATTAACGAAAGTGTATTTCATGAGCGAGATTAACATTTCAAGAATTGTTGTAAGTCTTATTTAAGTAATTATATTAGCAGTTTTAATTTATACATATTCTTTCAATTTTGTTAACTTTTATTTCAGATACCAGAAGTTCAATTGAACAGGGGAATCTACCTCCAGTCCTAAACTAGACACATTTCTACTTATAGAATATAAATCTTGATGAGAATAGCCAGATTCTTTTTTCTAATTTTAACATATTTGAAGAAGAGGTGTCAATGCAGGCCACACGAGTAATCCCATTGCTATTATTTGTTGCTTATATTTCAATAGCAATAGATAAAAATATATACAAAATACAATAATTTTAAATAGGAAAACAACCTTGAAAGCCAGTGAAAATTTCTAGTCAAAAGTTTAGGAAACTCATCCACAGCATAGCATAAATTGGTCATGATTGACATAATTTATAGGTCTCTAGAAAATTACTTGAAATTTTAAAAAAACCAAATTATATTCAGAATCCGAACTGACATCTTGCTCTCTAATTTTACATAAGATAATAAAAGAAAGACATTAGATAGACTTGTTTATATGTTAATCAATTAATCCCCTATAGATAGGTCAGGACTCAATTTGTATTTTATTTTCTGTATCAAATTATTCAAGTATTATTTCAAGTATCAAATTATTGAAAAGAGTTAAAGACTATGAGCCAGTGTGGGCGATAAAATGCACCAAACTGCCTAATTGCATCAGAATGTGTTTACATAATATAACAAGATATGCACAAAATTTGTTTAGTGTGTTAGTAAACCACAAAGCATTTGATTAGTTATTTGCTTATATTTGATTACAGCTTAAGCTTTTGAAATAAATGATATAAAATTTATATTTTTAATTTTTTTTAAATTTAATTTTACAATATTAATTTGCTGTGTAATTAATTTGCTTAGGTAAAATCTATTTGAAAGTTAATAAAATTAATTTATTTCACATTATTTTCATTATTTTAAATCATTATTTTCTATGCAGAGTACATATGGCCACATAATCATTCTATATGGAGTATGAAAGAAGATGGATATTTAATGTGCTACTATAAAGAAATGCAATATTCATTCAACAAACAAATTGCAGTAAATTATTTACATGTGCAAAAAATAAAATTAAATAAACTTAACTCTTAATAAAAAAATGTACTCGCATTATTTTTTAACATCTTTCCAAAAGACAAATTACATATACTGGATTACCATAGAAAATTTATATTCTATTAAGTTTCTCAACACTTATGTAGTCAAATCTGATTTAAGTTTAATATTTACACGAATCTCTTGATTTCCTGAGAAAATATATACAACAAAATATTTCTTTTCACTATTATAATGTACCTTCATCACTCACAAGATTTTGTCAACAAACAGTTTGGCAGAGAAGTTAATAAAAGAATACAGAATTCAAAATATATTTAATATTTATTCCTTTGGCCATTAGAGTGCTATTAATAGGATACCTTAAAGGTTCTGTGCAGCAACCTAATACAGGGGAAAAAAGGAAGTAAATGATTGTTTTCTATAAAAAATAAAAGAAAAACAGAAAATCTAAAAATTTTAATTATACCAATAAATAAGTAATATGCAAAATCTGTATCAATTAATCATCAGGATGAATTTCCATCAATCGTAGTGGTTTTGAAAATAACATTCTACTACATTAACAATAGTAATTTTTTTTAATTAGACTATTTCCTTTAAATCCAAATAAATTTACTGCTGAGGTCAAATTCTAAGCAATATATAGAGCAAGATTATGAATACAATATTTTTTCATTCAATGAGCATATTTTAATGAATACAAAATAAATTAATTTTAAAATGACAGTAGATCTTTATTTTCTAGTTTTAATTACATTAAATATGTTTAAAAAATCACCAGGGTTGTTATATAATAATTTACAACAAAATAGAAATGAAAAAATTATAAAAATATGTTTGTTAATTCTAGAAATAGTAACATACAAAATTTATAATACATATACACAATTATAATACACATTCAGAATTAAAAGAATTCTATTCTTTAAATTAACTTCTATTCTGAAATAATTCTGTCTTTTAAAATTATATATGGTCATTTTTGATAGCAAAAAAATATTTAATAACATTACAATACAACTTATTTTTAAGTATATAATCATATTTTAGCCATTAAAAATATGATTGGCAGAAAATAAGATAAATAAAAACTTTTTAGATGTGCATAACCAATATTTTATACTTTAAAATACAAATATCCATACCGTAACTTTCTAACCTTGGAATATACTGTAAATTTAAGTAGATTTACAAAACTGTGTACAACTGAAATCCCGCGCTTTGATAGAAAAGAAGAGCAATCAAAACAAAAACAAAATATATTTGTTTTAAGTTGAGCTATTCTGATCCTGATAAAGTTTTACTGTTGATTTTACTTTGGTATTTCAACACTGAAATTGATTAAATTCATTCGTTATTTGTAAATTGTTCCTTTTAACTACAAACTATTCATAAGAATGGGGCTTAAAAAATACGGATTTCATAATTATTTAATTTACAGATATAGAGCAGAAAATATTTCTGATAAAAATATTATTTTTATTTCAATTAAAGCTTTGGGCGCTCCGTGGCTGAGTGGTCTAAACCATCACCGCTAATCGCTTGAGAGCGTAGGAGTGTGGGTTCGATTCCCGCCGTGGCCCTAGGTGTTTTCTTCGTTACTCTTCTGTGGTTGTACATCTGTCATTGTGCTATTTGTCCTATTATCGACGAAGACTTACAAGCGGATCTCAAGAATCAAGCATACAAGTTTGAATATATGTAATGTAATAAAAATAAATAAATATTAAAGCTTTTTTTTTACGTTTTTTAAATGAGTTATAACTTTCAATGAATTAAAGGTGGGGCAAGAATTACATGAAACATATTTTCTCCCATTTCCTATAGCTTCCAGTTTCCATCTCCCTTCTAGAACATTTCATTACCTCATTCCTTGCTAATTGCACTTATATAGGATTAAAACTAATATGTAAATAAAAAAATTTCCAGTTAAGGGTATAAATTATGTAACATTAGTTTTCTTAAAAATACACTGTTAAGGCATGCGAGAAAAATTTTTAATTAGAAATAAGTTTTTAATGGCATCTCTCTGAACGAAATCCGATAAGAGAAATAAATATAATTATTTAATCAATAATGTTCAACTTAAAATAATCAATAACGCACTCTGGTTCACCAATGTCTAAAAGGCGTTTGATGCATTCAGGGTAATACATAAAAATTATTAATTCCTTTAAAAAGGGAAACGGAATGAAAATTGGTATATGATATATGTATTTCAAACCATTAACAAAATTGATTCACTTAATGAAATTGCTTCTATGTCTAGTATTTTAATAGAGTTAAGAGCTCCTATCTCTATCTGAATATTTCATGTATCAATATTTAAACTCTTAAAGGTATTAAAGAGAATTTATATAAATTAGTCCAAATAAGTCCAAATGTAAAGTGTTTTGCAGATAAGCATCAGGGCTCGATTTAGCTTTATTGTAGCCCTGGGCAAAATCTATTTTGGGGGTCCTTTGCCACAACGAACTTTCTATTTGATTTAGCAGACGATTCTTTTCCCTTGACAGCCTAAAACAAGCTTTCTTTTGCATTTGAAGGGCTCTTCTGAAGATGGGACCCGGGCCAATTGCCCCGTATGTCCATGCCTTAGTCAGGCTTTGATAAACATTCGAAAACACTGTAAAAGAATGGGTTATTAATTTTAGGAAATGGGAAATTTAATTTTTTAAATTTGTAAACCCATGGTAAACTCAAAAGTTTATTTTGTTTCATTATTTTTTATTTTACTTTTTTACATATTTATTTTCTAATAAAAATTTGATTTCTCATTTATGAAAAGTACTTAATTAATGCAAAGTTTTTAACAGTATAAGAAATGTCTACATAATATGTAGAAAATAAAATTTAAAATCCATTGGCAATATCTTTCTTATTTATTTCATAAAAATTTTTCTTTCAAATAATTTTTACAGCCAAAGTAATTTATATATTCAAAATAATAATGCTTGTAAAGGTAAAATCCGTTATTTAAATGAATAAAATCTTGGCTCAATCATCACACATGTTCGATCATAAGGAGAAAAAAAAATATTTCCACTGAATTAATGGAGCTTCAGAGAATTGAATGAGGAAAGGTATCTTTTTCGTGACTGATAAGTAACGGATCCAGTAGAACAACTTTCGTGCTGAAAAGGCTTATACTTGTTAAAAGTTTCTTTAGATCCAACGTACTGAAAAATACAATTATTCTAATGCTGCGTGGAGATGATGGTGACATTTCAAATTTCGACATCGTCATTTTATCATAATCAAACTGATGCAGTGATTAATTGTATTCAGAGGCTTTTTATTGGGTGGAAATAGGCAGAAACGTAGTGCAAATTAATGATTAAATAAACTAAAATAAACTTTTATAAGTTTTAGTCAGTTTATAAAACACCATAATTGCAATAAAAATAATTTATTTAGATAAGCAAATAAACAGCAGCCCTGATAATTTACTTAGAACAATAATAATTAAAAATTAGTTATGTATATCTAAACATTATATTCTGAACATTACTCCCAATTTGAGTAGATAATCAATTCCCTAAATTTAATGTGTACATGGTCTAAAAATTTATTACTTTGTACGTGAAGTGCAACAGAATAATGTAAATTTTATAAAAAAAAAAATCATGTCATATAATAAAAAAAAAAAAAGTCGGAAAACGAAATTACTGTTAACGTGATTCCTTTAATCTTTAATACGAGTTTTTATTCCCAATTCAGACCAATGAATGCATTGATATTTAATTCGAGCTGCAGTGGATTATTAAAAAAAGTTTTTTGTATACAAATGGCTAAAAAATTTTATTACAAATAAATTATTTTTATACATATAAATACAAATATTATACATAAAAATAAATGTTCTTTTGGAAGGAATGCAAGAAATTTTTTATATGTTATATTTTTAAATGAAATTTGTTTTTCAATTAACTTTCCAAATATTAATGAGTTTTGAATGCACTCTCCTCTCCTTTTGGCACTCTCCTCAATAATTTTTCATTAATTGAAAAAAATAAGAAGAATTTTTAAATTGTCGTTTCGCAACAAACACTACTAAACATTATGATTATATTTAGTGCTAACTCTGTTTAGAATTTGGAATTGAAAAGAAATTTTTATAAATCAAGTGTATAAGAATTAAAAAAAAATTGAAATCAGTTGTACGAAAGCTGATACATGCATATATTTTACATTTTAAGTCTCAATTGTTAGTATTTCCCAAGAAACTCGAACGAGGTTGAGTTCTTTTTTCCTCTTCTTCCTAAGGTTGGGCTTGTATGTCATTGGCACCTTTGCTTTAATCAGCATTTTGTACCATTAACTCTAAACCCAATGTTTCCTAGTTCCAGTTACTCGGGTCACCCACTTTATTAATAAAGTCCGAATAATGGAGTCTAGGTGTAACACTCTAGTATGGATAATGTCTAAAGAAGTTAATCTAGGGAGGGCAAGAGCCTCGCATTCGTAAATGATATGCTTGGCCGTTTCCTCTTGCGTATGACATTTCCTGCAGATAGGGTCTTGCTGAAACAGTCCCATTTTATAAAAGCGTTTTCTGAAATAGTAGTGCCTAGTTATGAAGCCTACGATTAAACGTATCTTCTGCCTAGGGCATCTAAGAATTTCAGAGGCAATCCTCACTGATGATCCACAGATCATACTTTTAGCGTGGGTTTGACCAGGAGTGTTGAGCCAAGCTTCATACATCTTCCGTTTTTCCCATCTAAGAACATTGGTTTTTGCGGTCTTCAAATTGATCCCACAAAATGGTTCTGCACCAATGGAAGCAAAAGACGATCCTTGTTTAGCAAGTTCATCAGCCTTTTCATTACCTTCGATACCTTTGTGTCCTGGCACCCATACAAGGATCACCTTGTTTCTAGTTGCCAGTTCTGTAAAAAGGTTTCTACATTCCAAAGTCATTTTATATTTGATTTCGAAAGAATTAAGCGCTTTTAAAGCGGCTTGACTGTCACTAAAAATGAGAATCCGCTTACCTTGGTAGACCTTCCTCATATTTAGTCGCAGACAGTGGATAATGGCCAAAACTTCTGCCTGGAAGACCGTAGCGTATCGCCCAAGGCTTACAGACAGGCTGGTTCTTGGTGACACGCCACATACTCCCAGTCCTGAGAGGCTGTTTTTCAGGGATCCATCTGTGTACCAGATTAGATCTCCTGTTTTAGTTTCAAACATATTGTTGTCCCATTCGTCTCTAGTTGGAAAAACTATTTCAAATGTCCTATCAAACATGTATGATTTTTCCATGATGTCCGAGGGCATTAGGAAAGTAGAATTTTGAATTTTCCTGGTAATACCCCTGTGCCCTTTAGCAACAGGTTGGTCATACCATTGGTTTTGTAGCTTCATTCTGTATGCAGTCATTCTGGCAGTGCTGCAGATGAAGATATCTAAGGGAGTCAGATCCAAAATAACTTCCAATGCTCTGGTTGGCGCGGTGGACATTGCTCCTGTGATGAAGAGACAGGCCAGTCTTTGTAGACCTCCTAGTCTGTCAGTCACAGTCTTCTCTTCCACCTTACGTCACCAGATCACACAGGCATATGTGAGAATGGGGCTGACAATAGCTGTGTACATCCATAACATCAGTTTTGGATGTAAAGCCCAGTTTTTACCAAGCATTCGCCTGCAAATCATAATGCTTTTCTTTGCTTGGTTAATTTTATCATCAATGTGCTTATTCTAGGTGAGTTTCTGGTCTAAATAAATGACCAGATACTTCACCTCTGAAGCCACATTGATTTCAACATCAAAAAGTCTTGGTAGGAAAAAACCCTTCCGTTTCTTTTTACATGTAAAAGGTACAAGGTAGGTTTTCTGAGGATTAACCATCAGGTCCCTATCCATGCACCATTGACCTACATAACTTAGAGCATCCTGCATGAGATGACAAGTTATGTTGAAATCTTTACCAAGGATTAGGATGGCAGTGTCATCAGCATATCCTTGCGTATAATAGCCCGTATCATTTAGATATTTCATAAGGCTATTTACAACTATGTTCCAAAGTAATGGTGAGAAAACACCTCCTTGAGGACAACCTCTAGTAGTCTTTTTTTCAAATGATTCACCGAAGATGTTCATTTGTATACATCTATCCGAAATCAAGGCCTCAATTCAAGTACACAGGGTCTGATTAATCCCTGCCCCTCTAAGTGTATTGAGGATGGATGAATGGGAAGTGTTATCAAAGGCTCCTTCGATGTTCTTCTTCTTCTTAGAATTGGGTTTGTATGTCATTGGGCACCTCTGCTTTTATCAGCATTTTGTACCATTAACTCCAATTCCAATGTTTCCTAGTTCCAGTTGCTCGGGTCACCCACTTTATTAATAAAGTCCGATAACCCTTTAATGGAGTCTAGGTGTAACTCTCTAGTACGGATGATGCCTAAAGAAGTTAATCTAGGGAGGGCAAGAGCCTCACATTCGTAAATGATATGCTCTGCCGTTTCCTCTTGCGTATGACATTTCCTTCAGATTGGGTCTTGCTGAAACAGTCCCATCTGGTCAGAAAGTCATTCATGCTAGGGATAGCTTCCTGACTTTCACCAGAAGAAGATGGTTTGGAGGTCATTTCTACCTCAAATGAAGAATTCATTGCTACCCCTTTACAAGATTGCCTCTGAGTTCCCTTGTCTTTTTCAGCAAGGTCTACTTCAGAGGCTTCACCTGCAAATACAGAAAGGTTTGTTACTTCTTGTGTCTTTTCAGCCACAAGATAACAAATAAAAAGCTCAGGTAATATAAGTCCACCCAGCATTGCCTGAGTTACTGGGCAAGGCAAATTACTCTAGAAGTTCGTCAGGCAACTAGAGGCTCCGTTAAGACACCAATACCGCGGTGCCAATTAGCCCTAGGCACGGGTCGCATAACACCAGGGTTTACGGGAGCTGGTTCACGGCCTCTGATTCTATATTCAAGGCTATCCTGTCATTTCTACAAGACGTTCGGCTATCCACTACCTGCCGACGCACCTGGTAGCTGCTCAAGCCCCAGGAAGAGGGTGAGTTATTCAATTTCTAATATTATTACAAAATTTAGAATAACACATTTTTCATCTAATTTTTTTTAAGATGAAGAAGCTTTTTCTTTTTTGAATTTCAGTAGTTATTCTGTCTATTGAAGAAAATATTTTTATTCCGTGGAATAAATCGAAATTTCCTAAAGATTTGTGCTGCAGTGGACAATGTAATATATGATTTTTAGTATAAATGGTTATAACAATTTAGTTCAAAAATAATTATACCTTAATATTAATTTTATATGTAAGAACAAAGTATATTTAAAGGATATATTATTGTAACAACTGTTTCTCATTTGATCATATCAGTAAATTATGGGTTTATCATAATTTCTTAGCACTTACTCAGGCAAGAGAAAAAAAAATCAAAATTAAATTAATCCATACCACTCAGAGATTATGTATTTATTTAAAAAAGTCTTTTTTTCCTCAAAAGATTCTATTTAGAACCTTTGTTAAATTGAAGAGATCTGAAGGATCAAGCTTATATTTTGGAAATTAAAAATGTATTGTAGTAGAAGGATATCAAGTAGGATATACTGGAAATTAATTAAACAACCTAATTTTATATAATTTTATGTTCTTTTACAGCCGACCGATTGGCTGAGTGGTTAGCGTTTCTGACTCCTGAGCTGTTGGTCCCGGGTTCGAATCCCGGTTCGGGCACAGATGTTTCTGTTCTCTCGGTCCTTTCTTCTGTGATATTGTATGAATGTGGCCCGCCCTGTAAACGGGTTTGTGGTGGTATGGCGTGGGTAACGCTACTCGCCTCCGTGACTTGGTTCACAGGTGCTCGCTTGGTAACGATAAATGAGTACAGTTTCTGGCCTTGTTGTGGCATAGGGTTCAGTCACACTTGTGTGCCCGCCATTGGATATAAAAAAATATTCTTTTACAAGTCTTTCACAGAATATATATAACACAACACCTTCTATAATTTAGAAAATTTAAACTAATTTTAAGACATAACTACAGAAATATTTTTAAGCAAAACAAAGTGAATTTTTAATTAATCTGTAATTTACTAACTTTAAATTTTCTGTTAAATTTCAAAATCAAGTGATTGGATATTAATTTAATATAATTTAATATTTTTATCGAAATGACGTTTTGAATGTCTTATTTTAAATAAGTGTCAATTAACATTTATGAATATTCAAAGGTTACACTTCTTCGAAAGTTACTTATGTATTGTTTTAAGTTAATCCGATTATTTTGGTAGCGTATATCAGTACATGTTAAAGATAATTCTGAAATAATAATATAATTATGTCGACTATATAATTTATTAGTCACATTTTTTAAACAAAGAATTGAATAATTATTTGCTATCAGCAAGATTTAAAATAGTCGTTTTAAATAAGCTTTGGATTAAAACTTCATTTGGTCTTACGCATCTTGTAACAAAACAATTAAAAGTCTGAAAAACAAAAGACGATTCGACTGTTTTCTTTTAAGTACTAATAGAGAAACAAGGAAAAAGATTACTGCACGCAGAAAATGGGATGAGCAGTATTTATCCAATAACAGCATGTATTTCAAAGATTTTAATTAAATTATAATAGCTTAAAATTTATTAATTTAGTAAATATTGCTATAATTTTAAATATAAAGTTTGTTTCTTCTATTTAGGTAAAAAAATAGAGGACACCTTTAGAATAAATCTATAAATCGCATTCCAATATTAAAGACAATGTAAATGATAAATGGAAGATGTTTACGTACAATCCTTTTTATATCTTTTTATAAAATTTCTTGATGTTAAGTATTACATCAGGAGTAAAACAACAAAATAATAACTATAATTTGGATTTTTTTAAAATAAAAGTCTGTTCTGAAATGTGATTTAAGATAATTAATTAATTTTGGAAACCTACATGAGAAAAATCGGATGTTTTTCAATGAATTTATTTTTAAACAATTGAAAAAAAAATAAAAATTATATCATAACTGAATGAAACAAAACCACAACATACAACACACAGTAAATCATAAAATAAAGCAAATTATTATAAAAATGCAAAATTTTAGAAATTACCATATGAATGAAATTAACAAGTTAAATAAGTCAATTTTGTGTAAAATGTATTTTTTTAATCTATAGTTTAACTATACCGAGTATGAATACTGTATAAACAACAATTTATAAGGATTTTAATAATGCAGTCTTATAATTTTTTTTAAAAATTAAGAAAAATTGACAAAGCAATTATATACTTCATAATTTGGTTATTATGCAAAATCTATTCAAATGCCAGAATTCAGAAATCTGTAAATGAAAATTTAAATTACGCGTTAAGAAATACACGGGTAATTAAATATATAGTAGATACCCGTATACCATAATATACAGGTATCTTTCATTAATATTTTTTTGAGGTTAAAAAATGTGCGGATGAAAGCAAACATTTGTAATGCATGTAAACAATAACTAAGAACTAATGAAAAAATTGTGTGAAAAAATTAATTAAAATATTTTGTGATCGTTTATTCAGATAAACATCTCTAAATCTTTTTAGCTCAATTTCACTGGAAATTTGTAGTTTTCTTGTTTTTTTTTAGAAGGGGAACATATATAAATTTTAAATTCAATTCAAATTAAACTAAATGACTCTGCAAAAATTTGATTAAATGTTGTTTCTATCAATGGAAAATGATATTTAATAAAAGAATTTATTAATATTTTATGTTTATAAGATTAATTATTTGCGACATCTGGCAGACTTATTCTGTCGATGATGAAGTCTCAAATTAATGAATACACATTAGTAAATGTGTTCAATGGTACAAAAACATAATTTTACGATTTAATATTTTTCTTTCAGTCTTAAAGTTAGTTTTTTATGTATATATATATGCAACAAACATTAAAAAACAGGAATCTTTCTTTGAACATAATGTTAACGTAAATAATATTTACGTTACTATAAATCATATTTCTATCGATAGTTATAGGAGAATTATAATTCATTAATTAAAATTAAAAATTTAAAAAAACTTTTCCTTCATAACAAGTAAAATTTAGAGAATCATTTTTGTCACTGTTGTACAGTTATCAACAATAAAGAAAACAAAATATCTAATAAAAATTGCATTGTTATAAGATTTTATTTTTTAAATAGAAGTTCATAAAGTTAATTTTATTTATAAAATTGAATATTACTGTTGAAAATGTAGTATTGTGGGAAAGGAGGAGACAACAATCATATTTTTCAGAACATGTAGATTTTAAGATGGACGAAATTACTTCAGACAATCCTCCCTGGGGCGACTTGCCCACTCTCGCATTGATTTCGATTTTTAAATTTTTAGACCTTGAAGACAGATTTAATGTTTCGCTTGTGTGTCGCAATTGGCACAACGCATTTGAATCTCCGCAGTTGTGGCAAAGCATGGAGTTAATTTTTGGTGGTAGCCTGGTTAATGATACTAGAAGAGCTTTGCAGTTTCTTAGAAAGTAAGATTTTACATTTGGTTTAAAATGGAAGAAAGCCACCATTTAAATATTTGTGTAATATAATAATGTCAATATGTGTGTCTTTATTGTTTTCAATCAATAGCTTGCTTCCTTAATATCAACTTGGCATAAGATACTTGATATAGATTTAATGAGTCTCACATTTTTAATGATAAAAGCGCTTCAAATAATAATATTTTTACTGTAGTAAGTGTTAAACATAATTGGAGTAATTAAAAAAACTTTGTTTGCTTCATATATCTAAAACTTATGTTTCTAAAAAGATCAAATCTCTTTTTCTAATAACCACTTTTATTTCATTATACAAAGTTCAAATATAAATAATGCATTGGAATGCTTCTTAATTTAAAATAGAAGAAATCTTTTAACATTTTTCTCATGACCAATATGTTAACAAAATCTCTCTTAGCAATTGTGAAACCCAATTTTGCTGACTAGTCTTTTACCGTAAAATATAAATATAAAGTAGTAGCTCATGTAAGACTTTACTTTGACGAGAACCGAATATTATTCACTTAAAAAAATCCAGTCTACACTGACAAAAACTGTTTTAACGGTGATTCCATTAGATTATTATTATTTTGAGCTTATTGTTTATCCAGAGTTAGCTTTCCTGATGATATTCTGCAACGTGTACTTTTATGATAGAATATTCTGTGGAACAAATTTTATGATAAGAAAGATTTGAGTCTCTTATGTTTGATTGATAAATCATGAAAAACCAAGATTCCACAAAATAAAAATTGAAATATATCTTTTAAACTTTGGCTGAGCTGGACAACCGAAATATGAATTTCTGACAAAATATGAGTTTTCTTTATTTAAAATTTCATTCCAAATCAAGTATGTCCAAATATTTATTCTTCCTGCATCACACATGCAGGACATGCACATTATTTTGCATGCAACAGGCATGTTATTTTGAACTACATATAAAATAATTAGCACTTAACTGTTGACTAAAAGAATTAAAATATTAATATGTTTACTAATTTGATATTTATTAATCTATATTTGCAGATAAAAATTTGAAATAAGTGAGGAAACTAAGAGAATGAGATGGAATTAAGAGAATTTTTTACTTCGATGAATTTTCAAATTGCTTAGGTTATTAGTTTTCTCAAGAAAATTGTTTCTCCAACGTTACTTTCTAAAAATTTAACCAATTCTTAGAATACTTCAATCTTTTAACATCTTTAATTACAAGAAATATCGGTAGCTTTTGATGATAAGAAAGATGGATCCCTTTTCCAGCTGTCGACTGATGGTCTTTAACGTGTTCTTGATTAAGAGACGAGTTAAGAAATATGTAATGGTATAATATCAGGCAAATACTACAGATAGTTTATCAAAGTAAGATTACCAATACGAAATATAGCATTTACCACTTTGGGGGAGGAGGTAGAAGACCTAGAAAAATAGGGGATGCAAATATGGTATAGAAGGATCAGCGTAAATTAAATGTATAGCTACACAATAATGTTAAGAGTGAACGTAAGTCTTTATAAGTTTATTTTTAAAAATATGTTTTATTGATTATACTTGAAGCAGTGAGTCTTATGGACCACATTCGAAGCAGAAACATAAATTTAACTGTTTGTAGGGAGCATTTTGGAAAATAAAAAGGTATTTTGCAAAAAAAAAAAAAAAAATGAGAACTTATGGTATAACTTCTAAATAACTAATTTTTTTATGATTTAATCATTAATAATATGCAGAATGATACATTAAACTTTATATTTATAATAATTTAAATATATATTTAGCTCTTACATCAGCGTTTTCGAATTTCGAATAACATTCTGGCCTGGATTATCATTATTCGGTATTACACCTGATAGGAATAATCGTATCATAACAGCCTGCTATAATTATTTTGAGCATTATATGAATCGTAACATAATTTTTAACATACTATCATCAAATTGCGTTTTACAATATTTCTACAGGCATGCTTCTTCATTGAGGTACTTAAAATTGCGTTTCATAAGATGCAATTCTCCAAGAGTGCGCGAGGTTTTGGCTAATATCCAAAGTATGTTTGAAGAGCTGGCCAATAACGGACATTTGGAATCCTTCGAGCTGGAAAGGTTCTGTTTCCCTGAATACCGTGACGAATCTATTTATTTCCTAGTATTGTCAATGATGGATACCTTCAAGATATTCATCCGTTCTCAACGTCAGCTGTTGAAAGTCAAGTTTTTGAAGACTTACTTCAGCGAGGTAGATGGTATGGATATCATTAATTACATCATCGACCACAATAAAATGCTCCGTTTTCTTGGAATTTGGAATTTTTTTCAACAAGAGGTGAATGTACATACGTAAGATATTTCTTTTATATTAATTTTTGTGAATTTATTTAATTAACTTTTAATTTAATTCTGAACTTTAATTCCTAATTTAACTCTGAACTTTATTTCTTAAAAACTTTAATTCGAGAAATATTTAAAAAAATAACTACAATACATTTATTTTCATGCAGTTTATCGTGTCATGTTTTGGCAGTTCAATTTTCCAGATTTGAATGTTTTATCATTATAATCATTGCTTTTAAAAAAGATACCATATGGAAATATTTGCAAGTTCGTTCATTGATTTTAAGTGAAATTACAGAAGTCATACATTTTTCTAACAGTGAATAAACTGGAAGAATGTTTCATTAATTTTCAATCTCTGGCGTTTGATTTGAACCTGTGTTTCACCTTTTTTTAATAGCAATTAAAAAGCTCTGCTTCCGAGCTATTGTTGAGAAAGAAGAATAGGACATGTTTTTAATAACAAATATTGTGCCAAAAATGCATTTCCGTATTTAATATGTTAATTTTTCAACAATGAAATGCTCTATAAAAAGATATGTTTATTAAAAATTTTAAATTCAAGTGTAAAAATGTAATCTTTTGGGAAAAATAATGTCCATCCATATAACAATATTATTTTTCTTTTTTCTTATATATTTTTTTGGAAATTCACAGGATCAAATGTTCTCATGGTATAATAATCATAATAAAAGGTTAATTTAGCTATAGATACTATCATTTAAAAATATTAACCAAATGCCCTGATTACCATCTTTATCAAGTTTTTCTTTCTCGTATTACAATTCCAATCATCGTTATTGGGTCTCTTCTATTTCACTTACAAAATGAACTGTCAAAGTTCTATTAAATTGCAGATAAGGTATTTTCTACTATTCAAATTTTCTACGTTAGTTAGTTTACTATTCAAATTGCTTCAATTCAAATATAATTATCTTTCATAGAAATTAGCTTATTAAATTCTTAATAACTGAAATTTAGTTTCCAACTAGTTTTCATAAATTGATAAACCAAGTTTTAAAATATTTATCACAGGAATTTATTTTCTTTTTAGGAATATGATATTTCAGGAAAATCTCACTACTCTTCGGGAACTTGAAACCTTAGAAATTAATTACTGCTATATATCTGATTGGGTATTGGAAAATTTTAGATCTCATTTACAGATTTTAAATGTTCGATACGAACAAGAGTTAAATCTTCCGCACATTATCTCACCAGAAAGCTGGAGAAAATTCAAGAGAAAATGTCCTGACGCAGTTATAAATTTTGAAATGGGTGATTATTTTTCATTCAATCAAAAATACTCAGAATTTGGTAGGAAAACTATCCACTGCACATTTTTTATGTAAGAGAGTGTCAGGTTAAAATAAAAAATAATAGTTCTTATTTTTCAAAATAATGGGGGGGGGGAACTAAGAACTATATCTTAATATGATATAGTTCTTAGTTCCCCCCATTATTTTGAAAAATAGCGATTATTTTTACCAATCACTACTTAAAAGGAACTGAAGTTCTTATTTCCTTATCGTCTATGAGTGAAGAATTAAAGTTCCTCCAAACGAAATGTTTTATAAATCATGTTAATTGTATTATATTTTTTTCAACTTTCATTTTAATTCTTTCAAGTAAAAATTATTATATTAATAACCAAATTTTCAAATATCAGTAATAGTTAGGAATTGTATATTTTTCATTTTATCTTTTAGAATAAAATATAGAATATTTGAAATTCTAACCAGAAAGTGGTTGTTTCTTTCATTCCAGTTGAGATCGTGATTACGCCACTTTATTACAACTCTCATTAGTTTAAAATATCTATGAAGTCAGATAGCGTTTCATCTACGTCACATCGTATTGAAACGGCATCGTAAATCCGACTTGCAGACGAAATTTCTGCCTGCTTTCAAATCGCTTTCTTCGATCAGTAGCAAACAAGGCAAAGTTCACTATGGAATGTCTGAGTGTCGTTAGCGATGAGAAAATATCCATTCATGATTATTACCTACTGGTAATAAAGATGTATTTTTTAATTATAGTTTTTTTTTCCGTCTGTTAAAGTTTTCAAAATCCTGAAAACTACCTGTTGTTCTAAATAACCAGTTTTCAAATCCTTAGCCGATATTGCTTCCAAAATTGAATACGTAGAAAATGGAACAGAAGAAAAAAAAAAGAAAAATGAGAAAAACAAAATGAAACATCTACTATATGGTTAGTTTAAAGTGGCAAGGATGATATCAATTTTTAATTTTGATTCTGTTTTTCCTATGTTGTTATATACTTAGAATATATTTGCATTTTTATTAGAATATAGCAATATTTTATACCAACTGCAAAAAATTTCATTATACAGTTTAAAATTGTCAATAAAAGTTTATAAAAAATTAATTTAATATTAATATAATTTTTTCAATCATATTATTTAATTTTTTCTAATCATTAATTCAAATCAATTATTGAAAAAGAATTATCAGTTTTAGTATTTTAAGCAGTGTAATTCCAAAGTATATATATGTATGAAATTCATATATCAAAATAAAACTTCCATGTACTTAATTGGTAATAATAAATTTTGATCAGTAGTCGAAATACCAACCCTGGATCAGTTTAAAAATGTATTGCCGCGATGCCTTTGTGTCGAAGAACTGAAATACATCAGTGGTTTTCGGCTCAACAGCGACAGGGGCTTGCGGATGCACGGTGTTTCTATTCTTCAATATCTGGGCAACGCATTTCAAAACTCATTAAGTAAGTGTTTAAATTTTTTTATATTGATTCCTAATTATTACCGACAAAAATATTGAATTAATTATAATTTTACAACGCAAATGAATTTTCTTTGAGGTTTCACAATATCTGTGGTGATGACTATTCTTGAATAAATATATGAAGCATGATGAATAATTTGCAGAACTCTTTGATCACCATCATAGAGTTTACTTAAATAATATTTATTTTTTCTTCATAAAAAGTATATTTTCATCATATTGGTCTTGTCACTTAAAGTTATATCAATAAATGCTTACGAATATTTCATAATATCGCGTAAATGGAAGGTGTTGTGTGTAAATGCAGTAATGTGAGGCAATTACATTTTAGGTATTAGCTAATTAGAATTAGTAAGATTAAAAGAAATGTGTTGATGTTTACCATCATCAACACAACAAAACTTTTTTTCACAATTTTTACTAGAAATAATTTGCTAACGAAAAATGCTATATTTAAACTGATTTCGATTTTTGTCCCCTTAAAAATCAATTCGGATTAGTTAACACAGTCAGATTCATTTAAATGTAGTTACTGTAGACTTTCATTTTTACGAACTTTTGGTTTTGAATTTTTTAGTTTTAAACAATTACTTGACTTATTATCTCTAAAAAAAAAATATCCCATGCATAAAGAAAATAAAACAGTTGTAAGAATTCTGTACATAATGTGTAGACTTTAATTTGTGAAATAAAATACAATTGAATTTAAAGTACAATACAAATTAATTAAAAGAAATACAATTAAATTCGGTCATTTTAAGAGCCTTTTTAAAAGAATTAGAACATGTTTTCAATAAAAACCCAAATTACAACTAATAACGTAAGTGCAAGTTACAGGCTGAGATGTAGTTTCTTGTATTTTCATGAACAAAATAGAATAATTTATTTAACATGCTGAGTTTGAATAGTGAAGACATCATGGTCAATAGGCACCAGATTCTTTATTTGTTTTGCACATTTTACATATAAGAGGACAAATAAAAATATTCAATCAATGGCAATTAATGAATTAGTATTATTTATAATATGTGACTTTATATTCAGTATTCACGAGTATAGAGTCGCATAGCTTATTTAAAACTAATATCCAAGTAAAAGAATTTTATAATAATAGCTGAGCTAAGAAATTTTAACTTTTAGGAATTTAGTTTCCACTTAATCCATGATTATCACAAATGGTAATAGCAAAAAAATTATTATCTTTTCATAAAAAACCTTATGTAAGACTATTTATCATGAAATTAAAATCATGTGTATTGACAAATTAACCTTCCTTAATATAAAAATTAAGTAGTTTACATATTCTATTCCCTAAATTTTAAAATAGTCAAATTACATAATTTAATAAATAAATATTGAAGACATAAAGATAAATACATTTATCAAATACAAATATATGTTGCTTTTTCTTACCTTAGCTATTAATATAATTTGTAAAAATTATTTCTAAACGAAGAAAATTTAATTAATAAAGAATTTGTTATCTTTTAACTAAAATTATCTTTAATTAATTACGAATTAATTTGTATTGTAATAACAAGAAACTTTTCTATTTATTGATATCTACACTTCGTATTTCTTGCAGTTCCAAACAGTCATTTAATTGAATGTATTACATGAAAATTTTGCTAAGTTGCTTTGCTAGATATATGACAAAAATTTTAAAGTTATACAGTTCCGTTAAATTTTTTTAAAAGTTTTCTTACCTTCTCGGTGTAGTATATTTAATAATTCACAGTATATTCCGAATTATAGATTTAATTATAGATATGTGTGATAAATTTAGTAATAGATATGGGATTTATTAATATTTAATATAATTAATATTTTATTTTTTCATAAAAAAATAATAATGACATTTACATCCACAAATTTACTTTTGGAGGTAAACTTAGCTTGGAGTTCAGCTTCGTAAATGTATCGATGCTAAGCGATGCCATTTTGAGACTCATAATGACTTGCTATAAACTTAAATCTTTCACTTTGGGAGGAGTTTTTCCACCTTCGCTCGCTAGAAGCATTTGTGAATTTGTCTTGGGACATGATACAGGTGAGAAACTATTTTGAAATTTATTATTCATCTAAACTTATATTATGCATTATGAATGACGTTACCATTACGTATACAAAGATAAAAACCACAAATTTAAAATACATTTGTAATTTTAGCTTAATAGTGGAAAGCTAATTTCTATAGCTGAGAAAAATATTAAGACAGTTGTTGAAAAAATTAGAAAAGTAATAATTTATAAAAGTTTTACATCCAGCCAATTGGGTTATACTGCAGGCGGATAATCTAATCTACTCAAACCAATGTCTAAAAACCATTTTAATAATTTCATATCAAATTTTAAAAGTGTCGATGATAGGAAATAAATAATGTATTGAAATTCTCTGGGAAAATAATTTATAATTACTTAATTAAGTAATGTACTAGTAATATATACTTAAAAGATTACTAAATTGATTCAGCAAAATTGATGGTTCAATCTGAATATCCTAATTCGTTGTAAATATAAATTACAAGACATAACTGAAAGTTTTTGTAAGAATGAAATTACCATTTATTAATCATAATTGCTAATATACGAAAATGCTGTTTAATGAAAGCTAAGGATTGATACAATTATTACTTTTACTGAATCAACTTATTAAGCTTGAGGAATTTCCATCAAACATTAAAATTAAGTCCTTTAATATGAACCAAGGAATAAAATAATATATATATATATATATATACTTTTTTTAGTTTCAGTTATATGCTAACGATGCTAAATATAGACTGACAGCAGGTTTTTCTACCCCAGATGCATTTTATTTTAAAACTTTTTCCAAAGTTTTTTCTAATTTATATTTTGATAAATTTAAATAATCAGCATATAAAATGTGAATTTCATTTGCATCAAATTTAAAATATCCAATTAGTTTAATTTTTTCTACTTGTTTTAAAAATTAAATTTGAAAATGTGATGAACCGAAAATATTCTGTAAACGTATGAAATATATCATAGAATTAAGGTCATATGAATCAGGGTTGAAAAAATATGGTGAAATGAATCTTTATAATATATAATGTTGTGTAAAATAGATTTAGAGTAAAATAGTTTCTTCATACACTACTGGCCATTAAAATTGCTACACCAGGAAAGCGGCACACCACACACGTAAAATCTGCATGACAGGTAGAACTTGCTGTGATATGCAAATAATTAGATTTTCAGCGCATTCATACAAAGCAGGAGACAGTTGCGAAATCTACAATGTGTATAAAACCAGAAATTTGACAGCAGTTTTCTCATACTCAATTTTCGTTTCAACGTTGTTTTCGGCAAAGAAAGTTGTTGTAATGCCTCGTGTAAGAAGAAGAAATGCCTATCAGCATGTGTCTGACTTTGATCGAGGAAGGATTATAGCCTACCGGGTTTGCGGCTTATCGTATCGCAATATTGCTGCTCGTGTCGGTCGAGACCCCATGACTGTTAGCAGAATATGGAATCCATGGGTTCAGGACAATCATACGGAGCTTCATGCAGGATCTCAGCGACCCCCATCACTAACAGCAGAGAAGACAGACATCTTATCCGCATGGTCACAATGGATCGTACAGCCACGTCACGAACCCTGAGTCGAGAAATGGAGTCATTTGCAGGGCAACTAGTTTCTGCTCGAACAGTTCGATGACGTTTGCAGCAGCATGGATTGTCTGCACGGCGACCATGGCTTCGGCTACCATTGACGCTGCGACACAGACAGGACCGCCTTCAATGGTGTGATCAGCGACGAACCTGGACGCGGGAATGGCATCACGTCATCTTTACAGATGAATTTCGGTTCTGTATACAGGACCATGATGGCCGCATCCGTGTTTGGAGGCATCGTGGAGAACGCGCATTGCCAGCTTGCATTGGACATCGCCATACTGGCCCAGCTGCTGGAGTGATGGTATGGGGTGCCATTGGATACACGTCTCGATCACCTCTTGTTCGCATTACCGGCACTTTGAACAGCAACCGTTACATTTCCGATGTGTTGAGGCCCGTGGCTCTGCCCTATCTTCGAGGCCTCCCTAATGCTTTGTTTCAACAGGATAATGCACGACCGCCTGTTGCCCGTACTGTTCTGAATTTCCTTGATACAGAACAGGTTCGACTGTTATCCTGGCCAGCACGTTCCCCTGATTTGTCACCAATTGAGAACGTGAGGTCAATGGTTGCCGAGCGATTAGCACGCAATCACTGACCATCCACTACTGTCGATGAATTGTGGCATAGTGTTGAAGCTGCATGGACTGAGATCCCCGTACATGCCATACAATCTCTGTTTGACTCCATGCCTAGGCGGATAAATGCTGCTATTGCAGCCAGAGGTGACTGCTTTGGGTGCTGATTTCTCAAGATCTATGCATCTTAATTTCCTGTAAATCTAATCCCTTGTTCTTTCCACTATAATGTATGTGTCCCATAAATATCGTTCTGTTATTTGTTTTCCTTCTTGGTGTAGCTATTTTAATGGCCAGTAGTGTATTAATTGTTAATATAGTTGAATTCTTTTAATTTCTTCTCAGTCAGCATTTTTTATGTCCTGTGAAACTTTAACATTTCGTTACATTAGTGAGATGACAAATATAACTTCAGATTGACAAGAAAAAGTTTCATTTGTATGCAAATAATGAACTTTGCAATTTCCATTTTCACAATTGATTTTTGGTCATTTTTTTTGGCATTATATATATATATATATATATATATATATATATATATATATATATATATATATATATATATATATATATATATATACTCCTATGCTTATCAAATCAAATAATTTAGTGTATTATATTTGGTCATTATCATGAAAGACATTTTTACAATAAAGAGTTGCAAAAACGAAAGAAATTTTAATCTATGAAATGAATAAAAAATATAATGGTAGTTGTATTAAAAATGCAATGTTCATTAAATAATCAACTTCATGTACTTTTCACAAATCTTTCAATCTAATTTCAAGTAAAAAATGAGTAAAAATCTATATAAAAAAGTATTGATTTCTGTACACAGTGTTATAAAATTGATTCTAATTCTGACTAGATTTAAATTATGACTAAAAATGTTTTTGAAATAAATTTAAAAACATGAATTTATCAAACAGTAATGCAAAAATACCAAAAAAAAATTATTAAAGATTTTTTAAATCTTTCTAATCATATATATATATATATATATATATATATATATATATATATATATATATATATATATATATATATATATATATATATAAACCAAAATTATTTTTTTTACAACATAATAGTTAACTTTAATTGATTTAAGCAGAAAGAAATTGATTTATATCATTCGATTCATAACGAAAATTAAATTCTACTTTTTATTTTAGCTTTCGAGAGTCTCTATTTAACGTTCTACTTCAGTAACTTCGAGAGCGTGGAGGAAATGTGTCGCATGCAAGAGTATCAGCACCAATTGAAGGAAAGAAATATTGATTTTTACTTCAATTTAATGACATATCAAATAATAGAATAGGCAAATCCTCATAAATTCAAGTTTCCTTGGAAAATAATAATAAATAAAGCAATTTAAAACAGGCTTTTATTTTTCATTCGATAATTAAGTTACACTTTATGCAAAGGATTACGACTTATTCAGTTTTACCTGAGTTTAAATGAATTATTTGCACTGAAAACATAACTTTTCTCTATCGACTGAAATTTTTTTTATTGAATTTTTCATAAAAAGTTAAAAGTAGCCTGAAATTTTACTATAACAAATGACTTTATTATCCTACAAATGGTGATTCTATGCAAGTAAAAAATAGAAAAGAAAATAGAATAATTTTTTATTAAATATATTATTTTTAGGAATTTTTCCCCAATCATTTCGAAAATCAAAACGCATTGAAAAAAACTCAATACATTTCATCATTTATGAGAAATTAGGCATCTTTATAAAGCAATAAAATATCTATTCAAGTGAAAATTGGTAGCATGTGGAAAGGAAATTGTGATGTTGTCACAATACTGTCTTCTTCAGGATAGTTCAACATAAAATACCTTCGTTTCTGAAGACACATTTATTCCACATTAACATACACAAACATTAATTAATAACACAAACATAAATTTTAGACGTAACGTGCCTCAATCACATTTATAGACAGATCTTCTGTTAAGAGGGAATTCGAGCTGACAACCTTCCGATAATAATAACGACGCACTTACCCCAACCAGGTCTCCGCGGCTTTCTGAAGCATGTAAACATGATACCAAAACGAACGAATATAAAAACAGTTATCCGAGCACACACACACACACACACACATATATATATTGAAATTTAATACATAACAATTTAATTTACCTAAGGAAAAAGTCATGAAGACTATTTCCTATGTGAATTACATATTAAATTTGATGGAAAGCATAAACTTATTCATATAAATAAATTTTCAAAAATAATTTAAACACTTAGTTTAATTAATGCTATTACTCATCTATTCAAAAACTGGTTTTATGAAAATCATTTTAAAGATAATTATAAACGTCATAATATGTACTCTAATATCAAAATATGACTCAGAATTAAAGGAACATTTAATCAACCTAGAACAGTCAATTCTTTCACAGTCAAATAAGATATAAACAAGTCACTTGTCTCCCACCATCAAAAACGAATTTATATCATTTCTGGTTAGTATTTTTAAGAAAAAGATTTTAACAGATATTAAAAATTAAAAGTATTTTAGTATTATTTTTCAGAGCACACCCGATATATCGCACAAGATCAAATTAATGAAGTCATTCGTTACGTTCGCACAGAAAATAAAAAGATGAAATAAAAGAAATCTTTTCTTGTTTAATGGAAGGAAATTAATTATGTGTTGCCGTAAGAGTAAATTTTAAAAGTTGTAGAACGAGATTATCTTGATATAAAAATGAACTGTGAGCAAGAAAATGATTATGATTCTACAATAGCTGGAATATGTTCAGAAGTTTACAAGAATTTATAAAGTTAAGCATTGTTTGTACCCTGTGCAAACTATTTTCTTAATTTGTTTGGGATATATTCATTTGCAGTTGCTTCATCATGCACGACTTTTTTAAGACCATGAAAATTTGTACATGCTTTTTCTCAATTTCTACATACAGATACTTTTAACAAAGGTGGAAGATTCTGCTTAACAACTTTTCGAAATAAGGAATGCTTACAATGCTATTAAGCTTGTTTCAAGTCGTTATAGAAAGGTGTCAATGTTATTGCGGAACTGTGATTCTTCAGAAAAGATTGAAATCAGAGATGCTAAAACTTTGTTATCAGTGATGTGATTTTTTATTTTATACTTTATTGCAGAAAAAAACTAATCATACATTAAGGAAAATAAAGATATTTTACTTTGTGCATTAAACTAGCTCATTAATAAAACCTTGTGATTTTTCATGCACAAAAAATTATAAAAGAATTAAACAACTAAATTAATTGAACAAAAAATTGCTTCGTTTAAAAATGGATTTGATGGACGTAGGGATAACACATTTGAGCTGCACAGGGATACCACCAAACCAGGCTACACTACTAAATACTGTGTGTTTTTGCTCAAAATAATCCAGTTGTCAATCTTGATGAATGAGATGTGTTTCCAGGGTTGAGAATGAGTATTCATTTCTTGAGTTTTTGAATAATTTATGGATGATATTTAGTAATACAACAGTGAGTTAGGGCTCTTCTAGTTACACGTGGTTTTGACCAATCTTGTACTTTTGAAGAAAACAGCATGTATTCCCATTTGACATGAAACTTGGCAAAAACAAAATAATGTTCAAATTTCAACTGCGCAGCTGTGAAAAAATTCTGAAATATTGGACAAGTGCGAATTACTAAAACTCGAGCTATGACGTCACGTTGTGTTAAGTCTATGGAAGTTGCTAACACTGGAATATCGGCAATATTTCAGTTTAAAGAAGATTCTTGTGAAAAGAGATTCTTGAAAAAAAGTATTATTTTTAGCTTTAGAATTGTTACGCTGCTAAGAGAAAATGCATTGAAAGTTGAATGATTGGAGTTTCAAATTCAATATTTTATTATTTTCAAAATACAAGAAATTTTTAAATGTTTCACAACTCAGTTAATTTATTTTTAGCTATTTTGTGGTGAAAAACAATGTTTTGAATAAATCTAAATAATCAAAATCATTTATTTTTCCAAATCGCAATTTTTCTCGAAAGCTAGGTACATATTTCCCGTCATAAGCGTAGAATGTATACACACATGTACGGATGATTATCAAAATAATGCAAACACTTTAAAATTATAAGGAATTTTTTTACTAATATGGCATAGAGCTGCCTACAAGAACAAAAGGCGTATAGAAAAATATTGTGTATAATATTTAATAGACATTATGCAAGTTCCAGATAGACATCGACCACAGATTGAATGGTTTGTAATTGATCATTAAGATGTTGGGGGACTGCGGGCCAAGATAAATGTTACAGTAATTAAAGTTTGCATAGGAAGGTCAAAGTCAATTAAAATCTCTTTCTCTATATTTCTAATTAATAATTCCTAATAATGAAAGAGTAATGATTAAGACTGCTCATATGTTCTTAGATGGGAAAAACGGAAGATGTATGAAGCTTGGCTCAAATCTCCTGGTCAAACCCACGCTAAAAGTATGATCTGTAGATCATCAGCGAGGATTTCCTCTGAAATTCTATGATGCTCTAGGCAGAAGATACGTTTAATCGTAGGCTTCATAACTGGGCACTACTATTTCAGAAAACACCTCCACAAAATGAGACTGTTTCAGCAAGACCCTATCTGCAGGAAATGTCATATGCAAGAGGAAACGGCCAAGCATATCATTTACGAATGCGAGTCTCTTGCCCTCCCTAGATTAACTTCTTTAGGCATCATCCATACTAGAGAGTTACACCTAGATTCTATTAAAGGGTTATCGGACTATATTAATAAAGTGGGTGACCTGAGTAACTGGAACTAGGAAACATTGGATTTGGAGTTAATGGTACAAAATGCTGATTAAAGCAGAGGTGCCAATGACATACAAACCCAACCCGTAGAAGAAGAAGACTGCTCATACCGTGTAGATCTACCTTCATGCTTGACTGTTAACAGGACGCACAATCATGCTGTTGCAGGTACCCTCCAAATGTGCACCCATCCCATTGTGGAGGAATGCGAAAGATGGAGGTATTTTCCATTTATCAATTAATCTGTTTTGTAACCATTGTAATAACGACATTTGACGTAAATATTCATGACAACTATAACTTAAGTAATTTGGGAACATTTGTTTCAATATTAATGTTCTGTTTATAAAACATGTTTTCTTATTGTAAATCACTGACACGAGTTTGATTTGTTTGTCGCTCAATGGTCATTTTATGCACACGAAGACTAATTAGGACGGGCTCTACAGTTTCAACTTCATTGACACGAGAGAATCCAGCTGCTGATTGAATGTTATAGTTATTTTGACTGCAACTCTTCTTTTTAGACATTATAAGCCACTAGTTTTATTCCCATTTAGCTTCCTACATCCACTATTTTGCCTTGATGTGATTGTTTATTCACGCTGCGTGTACCTTGTCATACATTAAACAACGTATTTCTAGAAGCGCTTAAAAGTTGAAATATTTCGCCCTCAGTTATTGTAGTTAATTGGGCTCCTTAAATGTCCGCGATCTCAAATATTTACACTTTTGATAAAAAATCAATACGTAAAATATTTAAATGAAAAAGACAACTAAAAAGATTATATTTTAATGCTTTTGAAGTGGAATCTTTAAAAGAACCCTTTTATTTAATAATCTTTCTATTATTTTCATAACCACTTGTATATGTATGTATACATATATTTATATATATAAACTAATAACTGAAACATTTTACTTTGATTGTTGTCTATAAAACAGTAGATGCTCGTTTTTACAAACCTAAATTACTTACGGCTGGTCCCTTACAGACTTCCATAGTCGCAATTTTAATTTACGAGCTGAATTTTATAAACATCTTTTCGAACTAGCTTTCCTGCATTTTTCATTTTGTTTATTTGTTTTTATTAGATTATTTATTCATTTTTTTATTTTAAGCTCTAAGACACTGTTGTGGCGTCGATACACTGCGCATGCGTGAGAGGGGGAGGCGAAACTCCTGCTATTGCCGCTCTCCGCAACAAATGTTATTATGTACTTAAAATTGAGTTAGTATAATGAATAGTTTCGATTCTAACACCAAAACTCCTTAAATCAAAATTAATGGAAAATATTTCTAATAAATCCAAGTGATTTGCTAGCATTCATACTATTAATAAGCGCCAGCCTCAAGTATCATTCACCCCGAATTTCTTTTTAACCAATCCGTGTGGAATTTCTCGCGGACAATAGAACTTTCAATTTTGTGCGCATTTGAGTGTACTTGTTACCAGCAAAGTATGAAACATGAGAAGTATTGCCTAGGCATTGTATATAACATCTAGGCAATATATAGAATGACAAATGCTATTTAGGCAAAGTATGAAAAAAATGTCCTGATAAAGTTATAATGTAAATGTGCATTTCTCAGAAATACAAACCTTATTCTGAAAAATTAATAAGTGCCATTAAAAATTTTTATTCAAGCATATTAAAGAAAGCTGAAAGTTGTACAAAACATAATTTATGCCCTTCTTAAGGGAAACAAAATTTTCTTATAAAAAATTAACCTACTTGTTGTAACATGCCAGGCTTGAATGACATTTCCTATTCCCTTTTTTAATACCTTATGTTTTTTTCTGGTAAGGTTCACAAAGGTGGATGTGCAGTTCAATGTAATGACGTGTAATGTTTTAGTATTATGTTGAAAGTTCTTACAACATCCAATCATATCCTCCATGTCCAATAGACAAATGAGCTTCATGAAGTAAACGAAATAACTCAGAGTCAGTGATGTAATACTGCATAGTATTAACGTCTTCTTTAACAGGATAAATGAGTTTACTTTGTTTTCCACAATCATCACATCGTAACAATTCAGCAAATAAATACTTCCTGCGTACCTTCTTAGTAGTCGTTTAGGCCTTTTGTAAGTAGTACTTCTGGTAAGTAGTTTTGGTTAAGAAAACACAATTTTTTGCAGCATTAACTCTAATTTTGCACAGTTCATCGTCGAATCGTTGTTTCAGGTCTATATATAGACCATCTTTAATACTACAGCTTACTTTTAATCCTTCTTTAATACTACAGCTTGCTTTTTCATTTTCCTGCAGCACAGTAAGAAACTAATTTTTATTGAACAAATGTAAGCAAAATTGCGTATGTATTTTGACGTTCTCGTACAAATCGTTACTAACAAATTCTGAGCTCGAGATGCGCGTTAAAAGTCATTTGCCTTACCACGTGATGTTCGAAACGAATTGGAGACGTATTTTATACTTTGCCGGTTTCTCATCTGCCATTCTATAGTATGCCTTGGAAATGAGTGAAATATACAAATCGTTTCATACTTTGCCGTCTAGTTTTAGGCCTTATATACAATGTCTAGATATTCGATAGAATGTCGGATTTCCAACTTTGCCAGTAACAAAATCAATAACTTCAAATGAAAATAGCGTGGAATTGTTTTGAAAAGAGTTATCATGCTTTGAAATCTCCTAATGAAATTGACATTCTTGGGAGCAACACTCTTGTGAATGTATGTTTCAAATAATGTTGCAGAAAAAACGATATCTAAACCATTTTGACCTGCGTTTATTATGAACTAAATCCCTGCACTGAAAAAAGACAAAAAAATTTATGCGACAGCTTGAGAGAAGTAATTCATTCAAAGAAACCTGCTGCTCCTCAAAATTTCACTTCAGAAATTGATGAATCTGGATTCAGATGTAACTTGTTTGTAAGAATTATTAGATGATTAAATGATTGAGAACATAATAAATGAGAATGAAAAAAAACTTTCAGATAAAAAACATGACGTGCAACGACTGCCTTCAAAACAAGTTGAATGGCTAACAAGATTAAAGTATTTATTGTAAAAAACAAAAGCAAAATGCTTTTTTACATTGAAAAAAAATGCTTTTAAAATAATAAAAAGTAAGTGATTTTTTTAACTTTTTCAATAAATTGAAAGAAAGAATTATTGGCGGAGTCGTTAATCATAATGAAGATTTAAGCTCAGCAACATAAGAAAGTATAAAAAATATCATGAATAATATAACAGTAAAAATGGAAAGTAAAAATGTTTTATTTCTATTCTGGGTGCTACGACAATAAAATAATTTGTAACATAGAAAACCATAGACTTTAATTTTCAAAAACATAGTTAGAACATTTTTCTATAACCTTTTAGTCATATTTTAAATCAACTGATTTAAAAAGTGATTCCAAACACTAATGATAGAACAGTAATTATAAAAGTAATAAATTTTATAAAATATTATTAAAATTTTCTAAAAAGTTGAATCTAATAGATAAATAAGTTCCAAAACTTAAGAGAGAGAGAAACACAATACAAGTCATGATTAATACTCCATTACTGCTAGCTTTCGTTTTCTATGATTCATAACTAAATCTGCAGTCGATATCTTTTGGTTTTTACGATGCATCCAGTTCTTTAAATCTAAAAGGCTCTTGTGACCAATATTAAAAAGAGCAATTTCTGTTCTGTCTAAATTAGATGTTAAGTTTGTGACATCCTCTTCTAAAGAGTTTTGAGATGTATCCATAAGCTTTCTAAAACGATTTCTAAATGTCTGAAAAGGAGATTATTATTAGAAATACAAAGTATAATTGAAAAAAGATTTATGAATAATAAATATGTTTGAAAAATTACAATAACATTCATTAGACTTTAATATCCCTTTACAGCTTGTTAAGAAAATTTCCTAAAAATTGGTTATTAAAACCTCTAGATCATGTAATCTTAATATCTCAAATTTTAAAATTCTGAAGAATATTTAAAATTTTAAATTTCAAAACTTCCTTTTTCCATTATTGAAAGTTAAAAAAAGTTACAATTAATATTTTGTGATTTATCATTTTACATAGTTATAGTTATAGAATTTTAACTTCTATTAACTTACTGGATATCGGCTATATGATGAATATTTTTTGAATATTTATAAGAATATAGCTTTGAAATAAATAGTGAAACTTTCTAATTATTTTGTTACATTAATAAATGAAAATAATAGGGAAATAAAGTACATAATATATATAGAAAATTCAACAGTGTATACATAAGAGAATATTATGTTTCCAAATATATCTGGGAATTATAAATGCAGGAAAAATATATCGGACAAAAAGCTAAAATCTGTCTGAAATTTTTATCAGAATATGTAATTATAAAAATATTCAGTGCTGGTAAAACTAGTCTATATTTTTGTTTAATACTAGGCAGATTTTTAAAATTTAAAAACGAAAAATTATTGGTAGAATGTTTTCTAATGATTACTTGACATTTTTGTACTGAGAGAGAAAAGATAACTTTAACTGCTATTAGTAAAGCAGAGACTATGACACTTAAAGAATACTATGATTGTTTTTGTTTGGTAAATGGCAAATATTGACTTAATGTCTCTACCTTCAAATAGAAACAAAATTATTGCAGTCAACTGGCTTAGTTTCAACTAGGGTTAAAAATGTACATTAAACCCAGAATTTCAAAGTTGAAGAAAGGAAGATTGCATCACTCTAAGATATTATTCATTAAGCCGCTATTTATTTTTAAGATAAATTTGGCAAGAATTTGTTGCAAATTATAAAAAGTTATATCTGACAAATAGTAATTTATCTCTGAATGCAAGAATCAGATGTTTCTAAATATCTATTTATCAAGAAGTGGCATAACAAATTTGGACTTGGAAATTTAATGATTCCTTGAGATATCATCAACTGATTTGGAAAATGGATGAAAATGCATTAACTATTTAAAAACAAACAAAAGCCAAAATAGTTAGAACAATAAACTATCAAAAAATTGTGCTAAACTGATGAAACCTTAGAACATATTAGACATTCTTTTTTCTTTGCTAATACTTGCAGCTTGATTTTATCCTTTATAATTATGATAAAAAATGAAAAATAATTTAAAATTAATGTAGTTTACATTTATAAGTTAACTTTAATAATCTTGAACTTCAATTCAAAGTTGAAACATATTATCAATTTTTAAATTTTTTTAACTTCAAATATTAATCTAGTTGGCATTAAAAAAAATAATTTATTGTAAAAATGATGCTGTATTGATTTTTCCATGTATTTGAAAAATTATTGAAAAGGATTCAGGAATTTTTAAATATATTTTACTTCTTCACCGAAGCAAGTAGTACTTAACAAGAAATAATTGTTTTAACAGGCTTATAAAATTATTTTCATACTATAATATTGCATAACTTCAAGCTAAAATACTAACATAAAAATTAAGATATGGAGATTTTATTTCTGAGGCAGCAATTATAAAATTATATAGTAGATTTAAATATGTTATAGTAATACGGTTAACTAATTTTCACAAAAATATTAAGCTAAAAACTTGAAAATTATATTCCTTCTTCAAAATTTGAAGGCCATTTTTCCTGTCTGAGATCAGAAAATTATAGCTTTTTTGAAGATAAATTCTAAATTTATTTTTCAGAAATTATATGAAAGTAAGAATTTAGCATTAAGAATCAGAGCTAAAAGATAGTACCTGGTTTAACATTTTGCCTATATCTTCCGAGTCCTGTTGAGATATTCTTAACAAATATATTCCAAAGTGATAAAAATAAGGGCCCATTTTGTGTAAATCAACAACTGTAGCATCTGCATTCAAGATTTCTCGATATGCCTCTCTGTAAACTCTAGGTACTTCGGTGCTGATAATTCGATGACTCTTTAAGTCTTTCACCATCCATAATGGAAGTTCAAGCTTTGTACCTTGAGCTATATCAGGACTCCCTCTTGAGGGATCTAAAAATCCTTTAAAAATAAAATAATAACAAACAATGTTATCAATTAGTTCATCACATAATATAAAGACAAGAGTTAATATTTCTATATGAATATAATTTTGAATATACATAAAATTGTTAATGAAAGGATTACTTTACAAAGAGTTTAATTAAAAAAAGGTGAATCTTTATTTTCTACATTTATATTCAAAATGAATAGCATTATTATATTTGATTATTTATCATCAGATATACTGGACAGATTAAAAAAAAATGTTGTTTAAACATAGGTTATACAAAATACAATTATTTAATAATTAAAACATACATGAATGATAGAATGTAACACTCACTTCAATCTAAAAGTATTCAATAACTATAGAATCAAACAGTATAAAATAAAAGTTACAGAATAGAAATTAAAAAAAAAAAAAAAAAGCTATTTCTTTCTTACAAGTGTGATACTGGAAATTTCACAATTTATTAATTGTGTAAATTAATCTGTAGAAATTAATCATACTCATTTAACTATTATTGAACAGTTTTCAGGGGTGGGAGATTACAATTGCTTTTTTTACAGTACTCAAACTATACTAAGTTATGAGATTTAGCAGGCTAATTAATGAATCTCTTTAAGAGAATGATCGATTAAATGAGATTTAGTGGCTGTTTATTAAAAAGTAATGATAACTCTAATTTTCATGATTTTATACAAAAAGAGGCTTGATGATTCCAGGAAATCAGCACCCTCAAATTTACAGGAAACAATTTGTGTTGTCAAAGAACTTATAAATTCTTAGCACCTGGAATTGATCTCATTCAGCCACAACTCTTAAAAGAATAAGAACAGAAAATAATAGTTTTTTCATAAAATTATTCAGAATGTTTGGTCAGCTGAAAAAATGCTAGAGGATTTGCTCACAAACATTTTATGTCCAATTGAAAAAAAGGTGGATATATTGGACTGTGAAAACTATAGAGGAATAGGTTTCTTTCGTATTTGCAATAGGATTTTCTTTAAATTATGCAACAGGAGATTTGTTCTGTTTATAAATAACATTGTTGGTGACTATCAAAGTGGATTCTGTAGAAGCAAATTTACTGTAGACCATATTTTTGGCCTCAGGCAAATCATAGAGAAATCTATGAATTTAATAATGTAATAATCTGTAAATTAATTACATATCTTGTTTATTGACTACAAAGTGGCATGATTCTATCAACTGCAATGAATTATTTACTTTAATATTCCTGCAAAACTAATAAAAGTGATGAAAGTGACATTCAATTGGATATTTTACAAAGCTCTAATTCAAGGACATCTTTCTAGAGGTTTTTTAGTGGAAAAGGGAGTAAGACAGGGAGATGTTTTTTTTATTAAAATAGCTTTGGAAGGGGTCATTCGGAAATCTAGAGTAAATACGAGGGTCAGCATCTTTAGAAAAACTGTGCAAGGGCTATGTGCAGATAACATAGCACAGGGGTTTAGAAGTAAAATATATTTAAAAGAGATATTTGAAGCTATTAAGAAAGAGGTAGAACTAGTCTACTTTTTATTAATTAGGATACAACTAAATACATGCCTGTTACAAAAAATACTTTCACCCTAACTCATCTTTCAATCGGAGCTTTTATGTTTAAAACAGTTGAAGTATTTATATAAAATCTTTAACAGAACCAATGTAAAAGATGTATAGTTCAAAGCAAATAAAACTTTTTATGGATTAAAGCATTAACTAAAATCCAGCTTTTTATCGTAAAATACAAAGCTGTCACTCTATAAGACCCTGAATATCTATGTGAATAAAAAGTATGTACCATGGCTATGAAAAAGGAAAGGTTGTGAGGCATCTTTGAATGCAAAGTCCAGTGGAGTATTTTCGGAATTCGAGAAATATTTATCTGTTGTAGAAAACGCAATGCTGAACTATATTAAAAAGACATATGTTGTTCCCTATACTACAATAAGTTGATTCAATTGAGTTGAATATGTCATTCACTATAGCAACAGTATGCTAAAAAAATCTTTTCATCAAGGGCAAGAAGAAGACCTAAACCTCAATGGCTAGATGATGTAGAGGATCATCTGGTTCTCAAAACAAAGAAATTAGAATAATTTAGCTGTTAGTAAAGATGGTTAGAAGCATCTGGTTCAGAAGGCCGTGGGCAATCCTGGACTGTCACACCATGGATGATGATGAGTGGCTCCTTACTGTATATTAAAATAAAATTAAGACCATCTGCAGATCTGAAAAAGTAAATGTAAGACTACAAGATCTCATTCTCATGTACATCTAACCAGATATGTTATATATATATATATATATATATATATATATATATATATATATATATATATATATATATATATATATATATCTGAAATTTTCAATAAGGTGCCAGTTTTTAGACCATCAAACCTCTGTGGTCATAATGATCAATTTATTAGTATTGGATCACATGTGGCAGTATCTTGGTTCTCTACATATGAAAATACAGTGAGCATCAGTAAATAGGCTGAATCAGAACTTATCAGACGAAAGACTGATCGCAACTGATTGTTATTCTAATCTTTATGATCTATATGCTGTAATCAATGAATTATCTTGATTGTAGAAGCTACATGCAGCAGTTTGTGCACATAATACTCTCTCCTAAAACCTAGAAACAGGAACAATCAAAATGGTGCAGCATAGTAGTCTCATGAGAGCTGAAAATTTATAGCATGTTTATTACACCTTTTGATAGTGAACAAAAAACAATTTTCTTTGGCTGCCATGATCTTGCCTAGGCTTTCAATATTAGTGAGTAAATAAGATACATTGTTAATTTAAAAATTAATAATATATCTAAATGTAACTTGCAGCTTACTTAAAAGCTACAATAAGCAATAGAAATTCACAGCATTTTTGATAATGTTTGTTTTATAATATTGTGTCTAGTAAATTTTAGATATTATAATGAATAGATAAGGAACGCAGTTATTTTCATGTAATAAAAATTTTTAATAATTTTTCAGTTCAAACAATAACATGCAGTGTTTACTTCTTAATTAAATATATATCACTTAAAAGCACATTATATTTTTTGGCATTAAAATTGGATTAGCATGAAATGTTTTAAAATATATTGAAGCTGATAACAGTGAGAAATATATAATTTTCAATATATTTACATTAATATTAAAATATTTCAATGTAATGGTTAAATATATTTCAGAAACTAGTATTATAAACCAAGACTAGATAATAATTCCTTAATAAAGTTTAAGAGTAATAAGAATGAGTAAAGGTTTGTGGTATTAATAAATTCATTGCATTAATAAATTCATTTCAATCTAAAGCTACTGTAGTTTATCTTCAAGTAATTAACCAATTAAAAATATAAACTCAGGAAATAAAGAAATGAGCTGGCTACATTTATGAAGCAATTTAATAGCACAATTGATTAAGAATAATATGAAAACATATTTTACTTTTTAAATGCATTAAATGTTTTGATTAGTTGAAATTTTTTTATAGTTTTGTATATTAAAATTTTGAAAAATTATACATTAAAAATTTAGGCTGTAACAGGTATAAAAATTTTATTATTTCAAAATAGGAAATATAAAAAATAAAATTATAACTTAAATAATTTAGGAAATGAAAGTGAATGTTTGAAAAAATGTAAATTAGTGAAATTGAATTTTTAAATCTTGATTTCCACAATCCTGACTGGATTTTGCTAGGATATTTCAGTGTGGGCTAACAAAACAGTACAATAGCTATAGTGAAGAATTTAGTTAACAATATTGGCTGTATCAAGATTAAAAATTTTCTATGATGAATAAGAACACAGTCTGATATTGAATGTGTCTAAAACAAATAGTATGTAATTAAAGAAATCAAAATACAAATAATATTGACTATTAGAAATTCAGTCAACTAAAATACATTCCAAAATGAGATCATTAAAATACTTAAAATTTAATTCAAAATACATTAAAATATTTAAAGCAATTTCTGTCTCAAGTAGTTGAGATAACAAGCTTTAGCATTTTCTGGATATTTACCAGAACCCAGGGTGAACTTATTAGAAATAATAGTTCCAAGAAGTATTTTAAATGCCATTTCCCAATCCAAAAATATGAATTATACTAATTATTAAGTTATACCAATGGCAGTAAACAAACATTTAATTAACAGAAGAAAAATGAAACCATATCTTAAAATCTAGATATCCCCATGTAATAAACACAAATTTTATATTATCATTCCATTATGATTGTAAAGTCCTAATAATAATGATCTAATTCTAAATGACATGCAAAAGCTGCAAACATTCATATTACATAAAGATATATTCATAGCAACTGAAACTATGTAAAATAATAAAAAGTGAGAAATTATCTATGCATGTGAAAATACCATAGACAATGTGCTACATAAGAACTTGATCTGTAGGATAAAACTGATGAGAACTTTCTTCTCTTAATATACCCTATGCAATAGTAAAAATTTCAAATCCATTATTTTCATCAATGTATAATCACTACTATCTTAATATACGTAGTTGCTAACTGTTTAATTATAATCAGATGTTTAATTAATATGCTAACCTATCATAACAATCAAACCTTTTCATATATATCATTACACTGTTAGGAGAGAAATTTCATAATTTACAAAATATATTATTAATAAATATGCTTACTTATATTAACCAAAAATGTTTAAAAATTGCAGTATGTATAATAAATAAATTTCATAAGGAAATGTGTAAAAAATATCAGTTTGAAATCTAAATAAATGTAGAATACAAAAACTGTATGGAATAAATTAAATACTTAAGATACAAAACATAATGTGGCGGTTAGGTGGTAGCCTAACGCAAAACCGCCTGTGTTTAGTTCCCAAGCATGCTTAGTACTCAGTTTATCAACCCACTGATGGGATACGTATGAGTTGACCTTGCCCAGCCTAAGGACTGAACCTTAAATCTGTGGCTTGGGAGCATGAAGTGCTACCATTATGCCACTGGGCTTCAATGTTAAGATTAACAACTTTATTTTTAATAGTAAATTGGAAATGCATGTATGGTTGATACTGGAATTCTATAGCAAAAGCTGTAATACAGATTTTCTTTTCTTCAATTTTAATTGTTAAGCTGGATAGTAGTCAGTGTAATTTTAATTAATACAGGAAACTTTATTTTAATGAAAATATAATTAAATTTGACTTTGATTGTTAAAATAAATTAATATTTGTAAGCTATAATTTCACTAATAACTCAAAATTGCATTTGTATAATTTGATAAATCAAAACTTAATGATTGCTTTTTAACATAATTAAACTTTTATATCATAATAGTTTATGAGAAGTTTTGAAATCAAACAAGAATATCCTTTTGTTAAATATTTTAAAAACTATATTCAAGAAACAAAAATTCTTTTTTTCTTTAATGGTGGCACTAGGTGACTAACCCTTTGCCACAACAAAGCAGGAAATTGCTACTCATTTATTGTTACCCAGTGGGTAACTGTAAACCAAATCACGGAGGCGAGTAGCATTAACCACACCATATCACCTGTTTACTGGGTAGGTCCATTCATTTATCATCTCAGATGAAAGGACAGAGAAACACAAAGAGAAAGAAACATTCATGCCCTAACCAGGACCCATAGTTTAGGAGTCATGAATGCTAACCACTCAGCCATCGGTTGGCTAAAACAAAATAATTTGCTATGTCATTTCCTCCACCAACTGTTCAAGAATCAAAGATGTATAGCAAGCTTCATTATATATTTTCTAACAGAAATTTATATCTAAAAATAAACAATTTATTTATTTTGAAACATTTAAACTGTGAAATATCAGGAAACATACATCAACTTTCATAATTGAAAAATAAGAGAAATATATACATATATATATTTATACACTCACACACATATTTAATATTATTTTTAAAAAATTGGAAAATATTCTAAAGCTTTATTTTAGACAGTACTTCTTTTCATTTCATCTGAGTAGTATTTTGAATTAAAAGAACAGAATTTCGATTTCTACAGATGCAGTTTGAAAATTCTAATATTAATAACAGAAAAAAAAATCACTATTTTAAGAAAAAGTAAAATTTTTTTTTTCAAAATCAGTTTCTTCAAGAAATTTATAATTTAGATTGTTTTTATGTTATTATTACAGAAATAACTTATCTTCTTATTTATTAAGAATAAGCCTTAAAATTGTGATGAGTGTTTTAAGATATGTCACTTTGTAAATTGACTACGTATAAAGAATTTTATGATAAAAGTCTTATACGTTATCAATTTATTATGCAGCAATATTAAAATATTATTCCATATACGTTAAAGGTCATCCTACTAAGTTAGAGAAGCAATTTTAGAATGTTTAAGATCTATTAGGGATTTTTAAGATTTTATTAGAAACAACGCACCTAATTTTGGAACAGCAATTTCGAAGCGACAAGGTAACCTTTCGTTGGTTGCTAAAATATCATCAATCGAAAAATACTGTTCTTCTGCTAATACAAAACTTCGTTTGGTAAAATGCATTTATAAGTAAACTGAATTTCAAAAGCAAATCATTCAACTGTTTTTTAGAAAAAGCAAGGTTTGTTTAGTTAAACTATAACAATAAATCTATGATTTTCATTATTACAGAAAATTTAAAGAGCAATTATTGTTCCTCCAAACACATTCAAATTTATCATGAGAATATAACAAAACGTAAATATAAATTAAGCAGAAAAACTTTCGCGGTTTTCTGCAGCATAATCCATTGCCAACTTTTGAAAAAAATTAAATAAATATTTCTTGTTTTTAAAAAAATTAGGATGATTATGAAAATTAATGATTGACTTCTATTTTTCATAAAGAATGATATAAAAAAATAAGCATCTTTCAAATCATAAAAACATAACGTTATGATAAACTAATCTTTCTAGTATAAGAAAAATAAAACAGAAACTAATGAAGTTTTTGTTTATTCCAGTGACAACAGTTTAGTGCAATGTACATTTCCAAACATTATGTCATTATCTGCGTTTAAATTTCTATTTTTGGATTTTGGATGTAATTTACCTTATAAATTTACATAAAAGAAATTTTGTACTATTGTGGTCTTATTCATTTTGAATGCAAGTATTAAATTTCCTTTCTGATTGAATGGTGTCAGGCTAAATACATAAATGTAATATATTTAAACTTTATTAATTCTTTAATAATGTTTTTGCTATACTCTATTTCCGTATATTTCATGAATCTAAATTGCTGTCTACATTTTCTGTAGTCTTTAATAATCACAAGAATTATTGATTATATTACTTATCTATTTATGTTGTCATCAAATATATTCAAGATATTGTTTTGTTGAGGCATTATAGCAATACATTTGAGAACATTTAGTAATTTTATTGATTTAAAAGAACTTTTATTATTTTTTTTAAAAAGTATTATCGCGAAAAGTAATTTTACTGAACTTATAAATCTAAAAAAGTTCTGTTTCGCTGAGTCAACTAATGAAATTATGAGGCTGGAAGCAAACGATTGTTTTAGGAATCACTTTGACCTTTTATTTTTATTTATATGTATGGTCATTTTTAATAAGAGATTCTTTCAAGTAAGGCCTTTGAATCGCGTCATATCGCCATAGTTGTTTGCCTATAATGTAGTCTGCAATCTGGTATGAGTTGAAAATTCTTTTTGTTCGTTGATGATAGATTTAGCATACATTTTGTTCATATTCGTACTAATTGAACTAATCACATGTGAATCGCATGATCCTGTATAAGTTATATTGCATATATTTCAAAATTGTTAAACCTTAGAATAAAATTTAAATGATGGAAAAATAAAATTATTGTGAAAACCAAAACTGTTGATAAATATAGAACTTGTTGCTTTTAATATCAATTCTTTTAGTATTCAAGATTAAATATTTAATTTAATGTATATGCGTTACTTCTGGTATTTGATCTTTTAATATCTATTATTGGTGTCTTCATTAGTTGGTAATAAGTAGACTTGAGTTAAATATAAAGTGCCAATTAATTATCACATTTAACCCATTTGTTTAATAATTAATGTAGTATCATTGTATATTATTATTATTTGTGCAAAGTTATATATTTGTGGATTTATTTAAATTAAGCATATTTAAAATTATTTTTTATCTATGTATTATCAACAGCATTTGTATATACAAATTACAGTCAATAATTATATATATGCAAATATAATTGTTCATAAAGCCTAATATTTTAGTTTTAATCAATTTAAATTACATCGTGATATTTTTTAAAGTATTTTATGTTAAAAAGTTTTGAATAAAGGAAGTATTATTTTCTGTCATTCATATTAAGTAAGAAATTCCAATACACAATATTTTGTGGCAATTACAATCTTTGTAAAATTTTAATATTTTCATTAGTTTCCATTAAAAAAAATTAAAGCTGTTCTACAAAAGTTTCAACCCTTCAGAAAATTTAGATTTGTTGTGTTTCTAATCTTCCATTTGGTCTGATGAAGTCACCTATTCCACCTTACCTCACGAACAGAACCTCAGTGAATGATGCCTGATTTTTCTGGCATTTAGGACAAAGAGGAATTCTCTTGATACTTTCAGAATATGAGAGACTTTTTAAGTGCCTACTGGTAAATTGGGACACACACGTGTTTGCATACCTATCACATGGGAGAGATAAAGTCATGGTCTTTTGTCATTATAACAGTTGTGAGGTTTATATATTAAATATTTTTTTTATTTTGGGTCTTTTGCCTTGAGAGTAACTCTAAATATTAGCTCTGAGGTAGGAGGGACAGGATGGTCTAGTTCCTCCCTTTCTATAGTGTTGACTGATTCATTTGCATACTTAATGGCATGAGATAATATGTACCGAAAATGTACTTTGTACTGGTGAGAGATGAGCTTTACATTTCATTAGATAGATAAACTGGTTTTATTTCCTATGTAAGCCCAGTTTTTAAGATGAATTGAACTACAACTGTCAGATAGTGTCCAAAATTCTGATTTAAATTATGGAATCAATTTGTAACTAAGTTATAAATGCTTTGAGTAATTTTTTTATTTATATTTGCCTTGTAGATTTTTGCCTAGATGTTTTTGTGACAAGAATAAATTAAAAAATATCAAAACAGAATTCAAAAAGATATTTAAAACATTTTAAATTCAAATAATCTAAGATATGGTGTTATTGAGTATTGTAAAATGTACTTTTTATTTCTAAATAATATATAATTAAATTAAATATTGTACTGTCAAGACTTATTAAATAATTTACCAACTGTAAAAAATAAGATAAACCTGATAATTGAAAAATAATATATGGTATACCTGCTAACCTTTCTGATTTTAAATGAAATATCAAAGATTTAATTGCTTTTCTAATTTGTAAAACTTTAAAAAATAGAAAAGCATTTTTAATGTAAGGAAAGCTATCATATATCAAAATTTATTTTCTCTTAATTATGAAATAAAAGCACATGCATATACCCAAAATGAAACATGGATTATGCAGTGTTTTTTCTAGATTGTTTCAAAGGATTCTCTTAATGGTAACAGAAGTTTAATTATCTGAAATTGATTATTTTATTCATGAAACCTCTGTTTTATTTTAGTTTTGCAATGCCGTCAGTATTGCTGGACCGCTTACCTCTTCCCAGTCTGCAAACTTATACAGCAGTTAGTTTACTTTTGTTTTCTTGTTCAGTATATTATGCAATTCAAGTAACTTCAGATCCAGGTTGGATTCTAAACATAACTGAAAATGCCTTTCCATTTGATCAAGATCAGGATAATGATGTTGAACCTCTTGACAGTATTCGTGTACTTTTACACAACTTGCTTGTAAATAATATTACCAAACGATTGTATGATGTTGCCTTAGTACTTATTGAAGAACCTTTATGTGTTTGGGTAAGTTTTTTTTTTCATTATTTATATATCAATAAAGGTGGTTTTAATTTTTGTATTTTATTCAATGTATATTTTTATTTTACATAGTATAATTTTTTAATTCATTTATTGTATACAACCATGAGGTTTTAAAGTCTACCAGTATTGCTTACTGGTTGGTTCGTAAGTCCCGGTCTAATTAGCCCTCGTGTGCAAAAAATGACCGTTGAGCGACAAAAAACCCAAACCTACTGGTTGATTCCTTGCAGATTGTTTATTGCTGTAACTAGATTTTTATTTGTAAAACAGCAAAAATATTTCAATAGGTTGTGTACACACATTTCTACTTTTCTGAGCTCTAAGCATTTTTTTTAAAACAGATTTTGCATAAGTTTTATATTTAAAGCTATAGCTCTTCCCCAGGAAATTTTATCTTGAAATGCAAGTGTTCTTTGTATTCAGTGTCTTAGGAAAAGTTGATATTTAACCTTTTGAGCCCAGTGCCACCATTTCAGGACATCAATACGGTAAGGAAAACATTTACTAACTCCCTGCAAAAAAATAAAGGGTCATTTTCACCTCACTTAAATGCTGAAGATTTCACCATGACAAATCTTTATCTTTTAATTGAGGCTGATATTCCACTCTGAGTCTGCTGTAATTTTGAAGAAAATGCCACTAAGTTTACCATAAGTACTATATTTACCAATAAGCAATTAAATCTTTTCTATTCGTTATTTAGTATAATCAGATTAAAAATATTACAACAATTTTAAGATATATACATGTGTGTGCAAAATAAATTTAGTCTGTTTTGTAAACTTTAATATGGCATATATTAATGTATTGCAGAGAATTTTCTGAAATTATTGTTTAAAATAATTACATGACAAATTTCATTGATATATTTGATTCTTATACATCAAAATACACATTTAAAATAGCAGATTTTTTTTAAAGTAATGAAATGTAATTGGCGATAAGAAAAATGATAAGCAATAAATTAATTGAATAAATTTAAATATATGCCTGACATTTGAAACATTTTATTTTAAAAACAGCATACTGTTATTAAAAATGTAGCTAAAGATATTTTGAATAAATAATTTTGTAAAAGACAACGGAGCTGTACAGCTTGGCGCGATTTCCAATTATCACGCCAAGCGCTCCACAGCTTTGTTGCCAACTTAAATTACGTCACTATGGGCAATATCCAGCTACCAATACTGATTGCGTTTAAACTTCAACTTTGAAATAGTGCGCTTTCAAATTCTAAATATCAAATATTTGAATACTCCATTATAATTAAGTACTGACGAAGTATTTAAATTCTAATATCTAGAAACGAATTTATTAAAACTCGAATTTTAATATACCGTGCAATTGTGCTCGCCTTAAAAATACTTCAGTGTAGTGCTACCTAGTACTGTGACAACCAGGCAATAAAGCTAATTTCTAATGATAACAAATTTCATTTTTAATTTAAACTCTAATTTTAATATACCAAACAACTATGCCCACCTTAAAAAAACTTACCTACCTGATACAGTGACAACCAGGCAATGAAGCTAAGTTTCTAATATTAACAAATAGCATTTTTATTAAAACTCAAATTTTAATATGCTGAGCAATTGCGCCCACCTTAAAAAAAACTTCAGTTTAGCTCTACCTAGTACAGTGTTAACTGGGCAATAAAGCTAAATTTCTAATGTTAACAAATTTCACTTTTTATTTAAACTCGAATTTTATTATACTGAGCAATTGCACCCACCTTAAAAAAATTCAGTGTAGCGCTACCTGGTACAGTGAAAATTGGGCAATAAAACTAAGTTTCTAACGTTAAAAAATAGCATTTTTATTAAAACTGGAATTTTAATATACCGAGCAATTGCGCCCACCTTAAAAAAGAATTTCAGTGTAGCACTACCTAGTACAGTGACAATCAGGCAATAAAGCTAAACTTTTAACGTTAACATTGCATTTTTAGGCAAACTCGAATTTTAATTAACCGGATGTGTGACGCCCACCTTAAAAAAATTTCAGTATGGTACAGATTAACACTAACGTGAAGCACTCAATAAAGCTTACATAAAGATGTATTTACTTATGTAAACATGCATTTTTATAAAAGCTAGAGTTTCTAATAAGCCCTCTAAGGGAAATTTTAATGAAAAATAAATTAACTCACCCTACCGAGAAAAGGACGTTTTTAAGAGCTTCGAAGAAATCTTCTATTTTATTTTTTATGCTTTCTCCACCATACATACTCTGCGATGTATGATTCAAACTGACCAGGCACATGATTAACACCCGTTACATATCTTTTATTGGCCGACCAAATGAAAATACGAAATAATATAACTTTAAAACAATTCAAGCAATATAGTTTTCAAAATTTCAAAACAATATTTTAAAAATTATAAACAATAAATCTTCCAAAAATCCAAGATAATATAACTTTAAAAAAATTGAAGTCCAATAGAGGAACATTAACACAGCATATTCTTAAATTGTAAACAAATATAATTACTCATTAAACGCAAAGGTTGCACACAAAATGAATTTCACGCATGTCATCCGATGACCTTAAGTCATAATATGAAAATCTCATCATGAAAACGCATTTTGAACCGTTAAGCCAGTTTGGTATGTTTTATCGCACGCTTGGCACATTCTACCTTCTGTAAAGTTCTCTACTCTTTATCGAATAATTTTTGTTCATAAGTGAATACATGTGAATTTCTGAAGCTGTATTTGAAAACCTCAAGGAAGAATCGGTAAGGCCCCAAAACAATGTTGTGTATTTTCTGGGATCAGTAGTGGCCAATTTATTAGGAGCTTAAACCCTTGCGAAACCGTTAATAATAATCGCTACAAGCAACATTACTTAATTTGAATGATGCTATACTCGAACAACATGAGCAGCAAAAAAAAAAAAAACGGCAGCACAAAGTGATCTTCCTTGATGATAACACATCTACAGGGGTGTTTGTGCTCCGGAGATTTTGAACTTCGATACCCGGATATTCCGAGGATCGTCGTTCAAAAGGAATTAGGAACAAAAGGAATTAGGATAGATCTGGGTAATTTTATTTGCTTTGAAAGCAGAAAACACAATAATTACGTCATTCAATACTTCATAATTGTAATTTTTCATTTCTCCCCCCCTACTTCTCGAAACTCAAAAATGTTGGTAGTAAGTCTGTAAAAGTTTCCAGGGATTTTTTGGGGTCACACAAACACCCCTGCATCTAGCCACTGTGCTAAACCCACCAAGGACATCATTAAGGCTCTCGTCTGGGAGCCGTTAGTGCATGCAGCTTATTTGCTAGACTTGGCTCCTTTCGATTACCTCCTATTTGCATCATTGGAACACGCATTGGCTGACCAGCACTTCACTTCTTACGAAAACGAAAACATGAAATCTTGGCTTGATGACTAACTGGCCTCAAAAGACCGATATTTTTTTTGGCGTGGTATTCACAAATTGCCCAAAAGATAGGGAAAATGTGTAGCTGGCGGTAGATATTATTTCAAATATAGAATTATTAACAGTTTTTGCAAATTTATTGTATTTTTTTAAAAACAAAATTGTCTAATTTCATTTGCATGCACCTGGTACACATAATTTAAAAAATTTGCATATTGCAAAACAAAAATAAATCTCTGGAAATCAATATTATTATTTGCAATCGGACAATAAAAATAATCAATTTTTAATTTTCTTTTGATCAAGCAAAAGAATAAAAACACTTAAAAAAATACACCATGTATAAGAAAGCCAAGCAAATATTAACTGCGACATAAATCAAAAATGTAAATAACATACATTTTTATGAATGTTTTTAATTAACCGAGCACTGATGACCAGCTTAAAATGTATGTTATAACAAAGACTATTCTTCTATATATATAAACATGTACCTTCATATTCTATTTATGTGAATTTTCATTTTCAATTTCATACCTATTATTTTATCTTGAATAAAATTTAAAATATTTTAAAATAAAATGAAAAAAACTATTAAAAAATTCAAATTCATCAACTAAATTATTTATTTGTTCAGAAATACTTAATTCTCTTGTAAATATAAAAATTATAGGCTCACTATTCGTTTTACCATTACATCAATCAAAATTGAATGATAGGGATGAATTTACATTGTTATTTCCATTAAGTAAACTACTATCCTTGAATTAAGATTCAAACAGAATCACTGTTTGCAAAATTTTCTTCTAATTCATCCAATAACTTTTTAATATCTTCTGAGGTCAAGCCCTTATGAAGTGAAGCCAGTTAAAGTATTTTTTCAAATGACTTAAAGAGCAACTGGTTATAAGGAAAAAATGTGATGAAGTGAGGATGAATATACTTTCCTTTTAGAAAAGCCAATAAATCCGTTTTTCACCAAAATTCTCTGCTCTGTCCATTAATTAGTTTTTATGACTTTCAGACATAAAAGAGTAGCGATTTAATCTCCCTCAACTTTTGGAAGGAATTTGAGTGGGAAAAAGTTGAGCGCTTGAAAGGGGGGGGGGAAAATCCATGGTACAACTGCTGTACCATAGCCATCTTCTGAGACACTTTCTTGGTGGGACAGTTTTACCGCTGTGACAAAAAGTTTAAATAGTAAGTTAGTTTTTGAAATTACAAAATATCTAAAGACATAGATTTTCTTATTTGTGAGCTTGTGTACATCTATAGGGATAATTATTTAATTGTATGTGAATTTGTTCAAGATATTTGATTTTAAAAATTTGACATTCCATAGTATTATTGCATAAAGTTCAAATTTTAACACTTAACAATTAAGTAATTTTTTTTTTATTACAGAAGCAAAGTTTTTACTGTGGGATAATGAAATAATTTTCTGATCTTTTTAGTTGTATTGTAATTTTTGTTGTTATCTTGTGACCATAAATTACTGAATGACTAACATCATTGAGTTTGTTCACATCACTAGTTTTGTAGATTTTTAAATTTCTTAAAAATAGTGTATTTCCAAATTATTAGACAATATTGCTAACATAAAATAAAAAAAACCTATGCATTCTCGTTAAAAAAAAGTTGTTTAAATGATAGTAAATAAAGTAATTTTATTTCAGATAATAAAATTCTGGATAAAATCTACAAACTAGTACAGATTTGACATGATTTCAAATTTTTGTACATAGAACTGCATAATTATTTCGCTAATCTAAATTACATCATTTGGCTGAATTTCTGATTTTCAAAATCCTAAGTACACTTGATGTCAAACTTTGAATATCGCAATCTCATGCTATTTTCAATTTCAAATATCGAAAATTTAAAATTTTTATTATATTAACTATTACAGAAGTGTGTTAAAACTGAAGACCAGATACTTAATTTCACATATTTTACAATAATTATGTATTACGAAACAGATGTAAAAATAACTTAAAAAATTTATTCTACTATTTGTACTTAATTAGTAAAATATACATAATTCTTTTTTTAAATTATTTTCTTTTATTAAAAAAAAAACACTTTAAAAATACACTGTATACAATGATATCAACCATTAACAACTGTGCTATATATCTAATTCAATAACATAAATAACATATATTTTTATGAAAACTGGGGATTCTAATTAACAGCCAGTGACACTTTAAAACATGATGTAATGCAGTCTAAAACATGAAAACTGGCCAGTAAAGTTGAATCAATGACATATTTAGAATCCATTTTTTGGTAACTTTAGTTTCTAATTAACTGGGTAAGGGTTACTAACTTAAAAAGCATTCGATGCTATGAAATCTGGAATGTGAGGAGAACCAGTCCGAAAGTGATTATGAGACTGGTTAATGAACCAAAACCTGGTTAATAATGCTGTTTCACAGGTGAATAAGCCAAAACAATCACATTAATGAAATCCAATAAAAACTCAATTTTTAATTAATCAAGCATTACAACACACATTATACTTGTTTTAATTAATCAATACAATTCAACAAGAAATCTGTATCTTAAATATTTCTTCACTGTGTTTGACAAATTACATAATTTTTTTTATATAAAATAGAATGTTTATTTGAATAATACTTAAAGTAAATATATTCATCTAATTATAACTTCCTCACACACCAAACTAAAAAAAAATTAAATTTTATAAAAATAAATTTCAAAAATCTACCTTAATTTTACTTATATCTTTGAAAAATATAAATAATTTAAACAACTTTACCAAATTATAATATATGAATAGCATCTAATTTATAAATTGTAGAAAAATGATCAACTTAAAATTTCATATTCTACTTAACAAACATAAATTTAAAAAGTAAAACAAGTTAAACTTTCAGGGTTACTAAACTCTAAACTATTTGATAAAGTCATAGAATTGATGAATGAATTTATATTGGTGCAATAATCTACAGGTTTGGCTCATTTGACACCCATATAACTAGTAAGTTTTATCCAAAAGCTGTATATGTTAACTTTTTGTGATAACAATATTAAAGCTAAATAATTTTTTAATTTTTTCTAAAAATTATCTTCATTTGAATATTTATAAGAAGCATTGAAATTTTATATTAATTTGATACTTTTGGTTTTTCAGGTAATATATATTAAAATTATTGATTTATATTTAATATGGGCAAAAAAAAAAAAAAAAAAAAAAGAGTGATATTAAATTAAAGAGGTAAATTGCAAAATTTTCAGTTATCATTATTACATTTGATTGGAAGAAAACATTTTCATACATTTTGTGAATATTATTTTACATTGTTATGTTATATGAAGCTTCATAAAGTTTTTTCAACCAGGATCTTATGTAATAAATCTTTCCATTTGATAGTTTTTTGAAATACTAATTTATTCTAATTAATGTCAAAAGTTAATTGCGATATTCATAAAGGAATTTACTAATTTTTATTATTTCATGTTATTTATAGGTAATAAAAAATCAGAAGTGGCAATTTTTTCATGTAGAACAAGAATGCATATTCATTAATTTATTTTTTACGTTAATAAAAATTTCCTAGCATTAAAAACTGAAATTTCTCTGAGATATTGAAACATAGATTAATGATTGAGCAACTGATTGCCTTTTCTTTATCCTAATAGCATGAATAATTTATTTAATCCATAAATTGACAGTGGTGTGTATTTCAATTGTAGAATTTTTAAAAGTGGTTTTTAATATTAAATTTCTTTATTAACCAAAGTTTATATTTAAAATGATCTTTTAATCCCTTATAATTATTGCTTATATTTTTGTAATCGATAAAAATATTTTCATATTGGAGCAACAGAGATAAGATGTTGTATCGATATTACATAAAAAACAATACATTGTTTGTAAAAACTTTATACAAAATTATTACTTGAAAAATCCTTCAAAAAGTTTTGCATAGAAAAATTGTATTCAAAATATATATTACGTTATATTTTTTCATCATACTAGAATAGTGTAATAAAATATTGATTCTTGAAATTTACTTCAAGTACAGTGGTTTATTTAATAGGTTATTGCTAATCATATAAAGATGAATTAATAATTATTTTATAGTCTTATGAGAAAAAATTTCTAATGGAAATAAAACTAAACTAAATTCCGTGGCACGACAGCCCATGTGGGCCAAGGCTTACAGTGCCCATAATTGTTTTCATGATTGAGAGCCCTAAAACATGTGTCCCAGTAAGGTGGTCAGCCTAATGTGAGACATCCAGTGTTAAGTTCCAAAACATGCTTGGTACTCAGTTTAACGACCCATGAAGGGATGAAAGGCTGAGTCAACCTTGCCCAGCCTGAGGATTAAAGTTCATACCTGTGCCTTGGGAGTGGGAAATGCTGCCACTAAGTCATTGGGCTTCTCTAATGGAAATAATATACCAATATAATTTGAGAATTTTAAATAAATATTACACTTTAGAAAAATGTGATATTTGTTAATGTATAGATTTATGATAGCAGAAGTTCATTCTTAATTTATTATAAATTACTAACTATTACCATTTCACTTAGGTAATAAACTCTAGGAATTTATAAAAATTAAAAGCAATGTAATACTTTCTGTGACTTAAATTCTAAACAAATAAATAATTGTCTAATAAATACCTACTTAATTAATATACATACAAACAGGGAAATGTTTGAAATAATATAAATTGCATTAAGTAAATTGAAAACATTAGGTAAATAATTGCTGGGCGTAATTAAAGTACCAAAAAGATAATAAAACCTTCTTTTTCCCAGAATTTATTTTTTATAACAAATATGATGTAAATTTTATAGGAATATGAAATTGAAACTATGTTTCTTTATAATTAGCTTTAACAACATACTTTACCATATTAATAATACTATCAAACTATCTAACAATATATAATGTTGATGTTCTACCAAGCAATATATAATGTTGATATTAATATTGTATAATATTAATATATAATGTGTGTGTGAGTGAAGTAGAGAATAAATGTAGAGGCACATCTAAGAAGCATGTAGTTTTCAACTGAAATATCATTTCACATCATATGTTTGCTAGTAATTGACATGTTAACATTGATTTTATATCAAGTGTTTGAGTGAGACTTGTCAGATGTGTTGATAAAAAAGCCCCAAATATTTTAACTCAGTTCTTTGCAAAGAGTACAAATAAAATTTCATGGAAGTACAAATCAAACTGACTTTGAATTATTTTTATTGAACAGGATTAAATAAAAAAATATTGTTACTAAAAAAAAACATTGATTTTTCATTCTCATTCTTGAAGTAAATCAAATGTTTAAAAAATAGTTTATTTTATATAATTTGTTAAAAAGAAAAATATAAGAATACAATTAATATAGATAAAAAAATGGAACTGTCAAATATTTGATTTTGTTACGAAATAGATTTCATAAAATGTAGAAATATATATATAAATATAATTGCTTATTATATTTATAAGTTTGATTTTCTATAGTATCTATATGATTTAACTGTATTAACAATCTACGTAATTGTGTGTTATATTTTAATTCATAAATGTTTGCTTTATGTATATGATTTAAAAAATAAGTTAAAAAAAATTGTAGTGATAAAATCTTCAAACAGTATTGTATTCATATAATATTACTTCAAATAATATAAACTTAAAATAGTATTTATATAGTTAAAATATTATCTTTTACTACAGAAGATGTTAATTTTTAAGTAATTATAGTGATCAATGAAACAGTTCATTAAAAGAATATTAAAAAAAAAAGTAATGTATTAGATTATTAACCCCTTCCCTGTTTTGCCCGTACGGCGTACGGGCAATCTGATTTCTATTTCACTTGCATTTTTGGCCATATTTTACCTATTTTAGTAACAAATTATTCGTATAGATGGCGATAGTTGTCCAGCAAATGATAGTTTGCAGTTTATTGTATTTTCTACTCTGACTGGTTCCAAATCGCAGGTTTTTTCACATGTTTTGTATCAAGACGAATTGTTATCTTTCAGTGTATAGCTTTCTGGTTATATTTTACTGACCGCCTGATAATTTTATTGATGTAGGAGTTGAATAATATCTTTTTACTTTTAAATAATAGATAATTTGGAGCGTATAGAGCTAATGTCTTCTGATTCGTACTATGACTCGGAATCAGAAACTGAATCCTATAGGGGGGAAAAACAACTTGTATGGAAAATTGATTATTTTTATGAAAGAAAAAAAGTTGAAATAAATGCTTAAAAATATTAGAAATGTTAATTTTAATAAATCTTTACTTAAAAATATAAAATGAACAAAAAAAGGCAATAAAAAAATGAGACATTTTTTTGACCGTATTCTGGAAAAAAATGAAACTGCCAAAGGATTAAATTGATTTTTTTACCAGACTATTTTTTCTTTATCAACAAAATGCTATTAGAAAGAATTATTTAAAATGTGCTATAAGAAATGCATGCAAAATAACCATACAATTTTCTAAAGCTCAAACTGTGTCTTGCTTTAAATTTTTAGAATCAACTGTCTGATGCTTTGAAATCTTTTATGTTCAGCTTCATAGCAAGCTGTTGGATTAGTCTTTGATTACATTACCATCAACAACGTTTTGCTTCTTTACAATATTTTCAAGGAGGTTACTGTTTCCTTTCACTGGTTCTGTTTCCTTCTTCAGATTTTTCCCCAAATTTTTAAAATTGTTGAGAGGTTGTTCTTTGGAATTCCATATTTTTGGGAATTTTCTTCTTCTTCTTTGAGTTGGGTTTGTATGTCATTGGCACCTCTGCTTTAATCAGCATTTTGTACCATTAACTCCAAATCCAATGTTTCCTAGTTCCAGTTACTCAGGTCACCCACTTTATTAATATAGTCCGATAACCCTTTAATGGAGTCTAGGTGTAACTCTCTAGTATGGATGATGCCTAAAGAAGTTAGTCTAGGGAGGGAAAGAGCCTCGCATTCGTGAATGATATGCTCTGCCGTTTCCTTTTGCGTATGACATTTCCAGCAGATAGGGTCTTGCTGAAACAGTCCCATCTGGTCAGAAAGTCAGTCATGCTAGCAATAGCTTCCTGACTTTCACCAGTAGAAGATGGTTTGGAGGTCATTTCTACCTCCTGTGAAGGGTTCATTGCTGCCCCTTCACTAGATTGCCTCTGAGTACCCTTGTCTTTTTCAGCAAGGTCTACTTCAGAGGCTTCACCTGCAAATGCAGAAAGGTTTGTTATTTCTTGTGTCTTTTCAGCCACAAGATAACAATTAATAAGCTCAAGTAATATAAGTCCACCCAGCATTGCCTGAGTTACTGGGTAAGGCAAATTAATCTAGAAGTTCGCCAGGCAACTAGAGGCTCCGTTAAGACACCATTACTGCGGTGCCCTAGGCACGGGTCGCATAACACCAGGGTTTACGGGAGCTGGTTCGCGGCCTCTGATTCTATATTCAATGCTATCTTGTCATTCCTATAGGACATTCGGCTATCCACCACTTGCCGACACCCCTGGTGGCTTTTCAAGCCCCAGGGAGGTACGCGTACCCCCTGGTTCCAGGTGGGGAATTTTTGTCTTTTATATTTTTTGACTTCTTTCAGAATTTTCTTTTTTACATCAACTGATAAATATGTTTGTTTCTTCAATTCAACAAATCCTCAATGGATGAGCTCAGTCTTTTGATAAATGAAACTTCATAAATTGAGCTGTTTAAATGAAATAAAACAAATTATAGAACAAACTTAAAATAGTGTTTTCCCTTTCTATGTTCAAACATGAAGAGGAGAGAATTTTTTCATCTTTCCGTGTCCTTACATAGAAATTAAATTACCACAGACAGCTCTTTTCCATCAAATGTCTGATATCCATGTATCTTTGATGATTGTTCTCATAATATCTGGAATGCTTACACATCACTCTTCATTGCTCAATAATGAGTTCCAGTTCTCATTCTTCGTATTAAAAGAAATCAAATAAAAAATTTGAAAAATCAGATTTTTTTAAAACTTTTTTTATTAAAATTGATAGTTTACAAAAAGATTTTTCCAAATTTTAGTTTGTAAAGGGCGTTAAAGTTATCGTTGCATCTGAGATGTCAAGGTATATCACTATTTTGTAAATGCATGAGTGTTCATAAATTAATGGTTTATAAAAATGAGTGTCAACTGTATCATATCTTTAACAGCTGCTTATTATCATATTTTATTAGTTACATTTTTCATTCTGTCATATTTTCTTAAAACATGAAAGTAAATGGATGGAAGAAGAATATATCAGATATTGTATAGAATTCATTTGGAGAGTGAAACAAAATACTTATTTTCAAAATTTTTTAAACAATATCAAATATTTATGTCTCCAAATAATATTTGTTACTATTAACTATTAACATTTGTTTTATTTCAAACATGTGTATCTTTAAAAGCTATGTATTGTCAAAAATGTCCAAATTCAGTGAGGTTTGGAACTATGAAATGAAATACCATTAAAAATATATGACCATAAATACAAAATATAGTTTATTAAGTAAGAAAGGCTGTGTAAAGATATCTTACTTTTTCTTGGCTTCTAACTTTTAAATCTACCATTAGCTTTATTTTTTAGATAATATCAATTTTGACAATTTTCTATAGAATTCAAACTTTTGTAAAAGCAGATTGTAACCATGATTTTGATTTAACAACTAAAAATAATTAAAAAGTCAAACTTTTCTAAAATAATATAAAGATGATTGGTTAATCAATAAGATGAAGGCATTGTTAGTGATATACATGATCCATAATGAAAGTTCTTACTATTATCAATATTACTATTTTTGCAAAATAATTGTTTTCTAAATTTTTAATTGAATAATAAAAAATTTGAAAACTTTGAATTTTCTCTTTATACTTCAAATTTTATTATTTGATCTATACTATTTTACTTATAATAAATTTAATAGCTGTAAAAATTTGTGAGAAAAAACCAAATTTCATCACTTTTCAAAATAATATGTAATGTATAAACAGAAGATATTTTATGGTTAAGTAATTGTATTATTTTTGAACTAAATGATGTCTATTTTCTCGGGATGCAGCAAAAATATATTAAAAAATATTAAGTTTTTTTTATGTATTCTATACTTAGTCTATTCTTGTGCTCCTAATGTGCCTTATTTAAAAATCAGATTGTCTGAAAGGCAAATTTATATTCACTACACTTCTGCTTATTGTGTTTCCATTTCATATAGGTATTTTATTGGCAATACACATATAAAAGTAAAATAATGTGTATTTTATTTCAAATTTGATGAAAATTGTAATTGTCACAATATAGTCATTTATTTTGAGAATGTGCAATTTATATTCTTATTTTTTTCAGACCCTTATTAATATGGTGTACTGTGTGATGATCTTAATTGGTAAATGTGTACAAAAAGTTGTTTTTGGAGATCTCAGAGTAGTAGAGCAACAGGTATATAGAAGCTTTTAAAAATATATTTTCTCATATGTTCTAAGACAAAATAGAAGCTTTTTCAATTTTATAATTTACTAAAAGAATTATATAAAATTACTAAGAGAAAATAAAAAATTATTTAAATTTATTTGTAACTATTGCTGTCATATTTTAGTTAAGATTTTAGAATTACTGTAAATATTCTTTGTCAAAAGCTATTTTTAAAACTATTTGATAAATTTTACTTATTTTATTGTTCTATTAAATAACTTGTTAAAAATAACAATGCATTTTGTTATAAAAATGTAAGTCAGTAAAAATTTTATTATTAAAAATTGACTACCCTCTCTTAATTTGAATTTGTTATTTTGATATTTTTAAAATCTAAAAGGTACTAAAATATTCTTATTATACATACATATTTTAATTTCATGTTGATAAGTATCACAATTTTTGTTATCCCTTTGTGAGGATCTGTTCATTAGTGATTATAAAAGAATCATATGTAATGATTTATCTGAAAAATATAAATGTAGTGCATATATCATAGTTTAATGTTCTAGGCAAGTTCCCTGAATTTTTAAATTTTTTATATTTAATGTTATGCAGAAAACTCAGGAATGTGTAGCAAGAAGTGCTTGATGGAAATTGATGTACTGTAAAATTTAATTTTCTGGGATCTGATTTAATAAACTGGAGAAAAAATAGCACAAGTTTATATTAGTTCATGTTCATTATCTACTGTTTTTCCTCATCATTGTACTCATACTTTAGTGTCGACTTTGACTTTAATTACTGATAATTCTACAACTCATTCTGTTAATACCTTCAAAACAATATAAGTTAAAGCTTTACTATTGAATGTAATCTGTATCAGAGACTCTCAGAGTATCTCACAAATAATGAGGGAAAACAAATTCCTCAAACTTAGGGCTACTTTGGAAATTAGAAAAAATCAAGTGAATGTTTAGTGTATGAACCATCAGAAATTACTTCAGACATGTGGAATATAAGACAATGAATTAATTGGACAATGGATTCACATCAAGTCATTGTAATTTACTGATAATAAACTTCTGATGGTGTAAATTGTTAAGAGTAAACCTGATAATCTGAAATAAAGAATTTGTTATAAATATAAAAAATTTGTTTTAGCTGGTAAGGATTTCTTCAGTGCTGTGAATGTTTTCTTGATAAAAATTAGTTCATTGCCAATGCTTGAGGAAAAAATACGTACTGAAATGAATTTTGGTTTTGGAATATGTACTTTTCTAGGCAAATACAATTTGATATTATTTACTAAAATCAAATAGACTATAATGATTGAAATAATTGATAATATAAACCAGAAATGAAAAAAAAAAATTAGAAAACTGTAGACATATTTTATTTACAATAACTTAAAATCACATAAGTTTGATCTGAAAAAAAGCTAAATCATTTAGCTAACTGCTTATGTTTACAAAACTTAATAAAAATTTTAAAAATTTGTTCTCACTACACTGATTTACCATTTTATTTTATTTTTTCTATTTTTTGAGGATATTTTGGCTAGAAAATAAAACAAACATGTTATTTGAGTGATATTAAATTTAAAATTGTATGATTTTTTTTTTAAAATTAACTGCTTCAGATTTCCTTTTATCAAATGGTTTGCATGTTTACTATCACCACATCAAAATACATTTATTGCATATTTGCATTTATTAATATTGGCTATAAAATCATTATCTACACATTTACTGATCATACAGGTACAACACACATTTTTTGAGTATTTTGCAGATTCTAAATTACCAATATAAAATTTTAATTCACTCACAGAAATCTAATATAATAAAACAGCTGTTTAATATATATTTTTTTCGTTTTACATGCAACAGTCATTTTTTGTACATGAGGACTAATTAGAATGAGATCGACATTTTAAAGAAAATTCTGAATCATTATAAACAGTCAAGTGCCAGATGAAACCCAAACCTATGAACAGTTCAACCAAAGGCCAGAGCACTAAACATTCAGCTACAAACTAGGCCAGTTTGAAACATTATATTAGATTTCATTATATTAGATTAAATTAGAAGATTATATTAGTATTCACATTAACTATACTTACAAATATTAAAACAAAACTTAATTTTTTCAATATTAAATAATAAATTGAGAATAACTATGAAAGTAACTTTTCTCGAATGATATAAAAAATACTGATGAAATATTCAAATAATCTGTTTCATTTTGCAATTCTACTTCTCTATAACATAAGTAAAACCATTTAAGAATTAATAATTTTTCAATGATTTTTATTTTTGCTATTTTATTTTCAAAAAGTTTTTAGTTTTAAGAAGTAGTTTACAATTTGAAATAACTATCAAGTATGGTATCAAAAAACTTAAACTGAAAAGGACTGGAATCAGCCTCATGTTGAGTGATTGAAAATTAAAATTTATAGAACATATTTCTAGAAAAAGTCTAAGATTTTTAGTAAATGTGGGATATCTGCCCACTTTTTGTGAATAAAAAATCAGTTTTTATAAACTTGCTGTAAGTGCTTAATTGCTCTTGATAGTAATTTGTGGCTTTACACATGCAGTTATTGAGATGCTTTGTTTGAGTGCTTTTTAGATCGATAAGTGTCTTCTAGAAGCTTAAAACAGACTTTTTAGTTGATATGTTTGTTTTAATTAATATCTGTCCTAGAAAATATAAAATTTTTTTGGAAAAACTGGTTTTATTCTATAAATTGAATAGGTACAAGATTTAAAAATCGATGCAAAATTGTGTTATGGAAATAAGTAAGAAAGTGCTCAAATTGATTTTAATGAATTATAATAGGTTTATTGAAAAATAAATATGGACTTTGATTCAACAATTCAGATCATAATATTTATAATGTTGATAAAATTCACCTTAATTTTTGTTTTTTAATATACTTAACTAGACATTTGTATTAACAGCATAAGTCAGGTTAACATTTTTTTTAAATATGGATAAGAATTCATCTATATATATTTTTTAAAAATGTTCTTTTTAAATGAATGATCAGGTAATGAATAATATTTATTTGAAATTAAAATTTGTTATTTGTATTAATGAAAGAAATTTAGATAAATTCATATTTAAATAAAAGATATTGGTGACAAATAAAATAATTTTATTACATAAAATATATTTGTCACTTTTTTGTATGAGACCTATTTAGAAATTTGTTAGCTAGTATTTATTATTTAATTTCTTTTTTGCAGCATATGAAAGACAAATTTTGGAATTTTGTGTTTTATAAGGTCATTTTTATATTTGGAGTTTTGAATGTGCAGTATATGGATGAAGTTATGATATGGTGTGGATGGTTTTCATTTGTTGGAGCTTTTCATCTTTTATCTCAGTTATGCAAAGACAGGTTTGAATATGTAAGCAAATGTTAAAATTTTGATATTGTATTTATTTCTGTTATTTGGTTCCATAGAGCAATATTAATTAATATTGACCTCCATAGCTGCTAGGAAATAAAACTGATTTCACAAGTCTTATTTCCTTCTTCACTTTGCTTTAGCTGGAGTGGAGAAAACTTTAAGTTTTGATTATTCTTTTATTTATTTTTTTAAAATTAACTTCATTTATGATTTTCATAAGAATGTTTCAACTATCAATTGATATTTTACTATTTGTTTTACTAGTTGGATTTTTTATGTTACTGAATTTCTATGATTATATTCTATGTGTTCAAGATGACTAATGATAAAATGAACTAAATGTTAAAGATATTTTAACTATTATTGCAAAATATAAGTAGTCACTTTTAGTATTTTTAATTTATTGTAATATTGAAATTAATTGAGTGGAAAAAACTATATTTATTATTTTCTTCTGATGATTAATTATTAAAAAACAGATATCATCCTAAATATCTATATATATAGTAATAAAAAGCAGATAATTAAAAATAATACAATGTATGATGAAACTTATATTTTTTTTAACTAAAAAAGGTAAGTATTATTTAAATTATTGAAAAATTATTTTCTGTGTTAATATAACAGGCAGTTTAAATATGAAATTATACAATAAAATTTCTTTGTAAATTTCTGCAATATTTCTTTTAAATTTCACATTTTAAAAATTATTCTAAGCAATAACAGTGATACAATCTATGTAAATATATATAAATACATTTTCAAAAATTTTTTATTTACTCCTGAAATATATTTTTTAATAGTAAACATATATATAGAGAGAACTTTTCATTAAAATAGTGATTACTTACAAGAAAATGTACTAAAAAGACTTAAAATGTATTTTTATAGTTTTCATAAATCATTTAAATTTTTCTCATTGTTGCTGAAATTATAATATTTAAAAAATATTTAAAAATTTCACAAGATATTAAAAATAAATAATTTATAAATATTTGTTTTTACGTAATCTATTTTAAAAAATATGTCCATTCATTTTGTTTTTCTAATGATCTGAGGAAAACAAAAAATTTTTCTAACCAGTTGGAAGATAATCTGTGTAATAGTGTATGGAAATGTATTTCTTAATTAACTTAATATTGAAATTATAGGATAAAATATTTATAAATCCTCATTATTTTCCTTTAAAATATTTGCAACTTTTATATATTTTAATATAGTTTTTAGACTTTTTTTTTTAATTTTAAAGTTTACACAAATAAATTTTGATATACTACTTTGAAAAGTTTATCATCAGTTGTTACACATTCTGTATTTCTGTATTCTTAACTAATAAAAAAATAAGCCTCAAAACATTAAAAAAGAGAAAAAAGTTGTTTTCCTCATTTTAACTGTTGAAAAGATCTTCAGGTTTTATAGTTTTTTAGATATGTTGAGCCTTGTTGCAAAATAAAATATTCTGAAGTTGTTTGTATTTGTGCCCATGTATGCTCATTAATCAATTTTATTGTTTAAAATAGTTTTTTTAATAAAATAAAACAAAGAATTTATTCATATACTTAATTATTATAAAAGCATCTATGTATATTATTTACATTTGTTTATATAAAGTATTTTTTAAATGATTTAAATTATGGAGATATATTAAAAGGATGTAATTTCCAAATTAAAAATATTAAAGCATATCTATCACAATATCATAGATATTGGAGTGAGACCAAAATCGTTTAAGTTAACTTAATGTGAAAATATTTAAATTTATCTTAATATTTTTATTTTCACTATATAAATTAAGTGTATAGGTATCTTTTTTTAAAAAAAATATTGCACTACAAAAAATTTTTTTAGTAAAAAATTTTGATAAAAATTTATAAATTAAAATGTAAAATTTGAATTATTGTTACATATTTAATTAAAATTAACATTTATTCTTTAAATTTAATTAAAGCATTAAATTTTAAATTATTGTTATGTATATTCATTTCAATTTTCTGAATATTAAATATTCTTGCTTCTCATACTCTCTTACTATTATTGCTTTTAATAGTATATAAAATATTGTTAAAAATTAGCTTTTTTTAATATGAACCTTGTTTATAACTTTACAGCTTTCTTTTTCTCCTACAATTTCAAGATGGACGCATTTGCGCTTATTTTCTCTGATGTTCTTTATCTTGGGAGTGTCTATTAGTTTGTGCACTGTTGTTGGTATTTACGCCAACCTCAACATATTCTTTTTCATGGCAGCTGAGGTAATTTTTTAAGTGCAATTACATTACTATATAAATTTTTAAATTATATATTAATGCACCAGAGTTTTAATTTTTAAGGAATTAAGTTAAAATAACTAAGATACAGTAGATTCTTGTGTGTTTATCAAACCCCTAATTTGCAAACACTTTCGATTTTATGAATCTGTGCCTTTTCTTTAACGTGGCTTTATATGTGCAATAGTAATTAGAATTCCAATTTATGAATTAAAATTTTAAAAATCTCTTTTTTGCGAACACATTTTCATGTTACTTCTGTTTTCATTTTATTATTATTATTAATTTCTAATTCCAAATATTAGATTGGTTGTATATTGAAGAATTGTAAATCCTTTGAATTAATAATTGATTTGCAATTTTGAAAACGTACAATTTTTGGAGTAATTCATGTGTAATTTCTCCTGCTTAATCTAACTTTCACCTTAGTCTATGTATCAAAATATAATCAATGGTTTCAAATTGAAATATTTTGAAGTATTTTTACTAATAATGATCCTGGCTCAGAATCACTTTATAAAATTGACATTTCAGGCATAATACACTTGTCTATCTGTGTTTAGAATGGTGTTATAGAAAAAGGATATCTATGTCAGTTTGTCTTTCAGATTTTATTAAAGAAACTTCTGTAACTTGAAGAAATATAAGAACATTTACTTGAGAATTTAAGTGAAGACAAGTACTCATTTCTGACAAAGAAACCTGCATCCTATTGAATTACTAAGTGATTGAGAACATAATGAATAAAAATTAAAAGAATTTCTTCTATATTTTATACTTCTTCTATATTTAGAAAATAACATAGTGCAATGGTTTGCAAAGTAAACTAAAGAATGACTATCAAGATTGTGTATTTTTGGAATAAAATATGAGTAAAATCCTTTTTTACACACGAAAAAGGAAAGCTGCTTTAAAAAAATGCAGTTGTGAGAGTGTGACAGAGAGAGAAAGCAAAACATTACTTTGTCTGATTATTCATTAATGAAATGAAAGTGAGAATTGTTTTTAGATATAGATTTTTTTTTTAAATGTATTTAGAGTGTATATGAAAAAATTTTTTCTAATAACATTTTTTAATGTCAGACTAATTTGATAAAACAAATTTTAAAATCTAACAACATTAAAATCTTTGTATACAAACTTTTAGTTTTAAGAACTTTTACTGGTCTCTAAGTGCTTGTAAAAACAAGGATCAATGGTAGTGTTTTTTTTTAAAACATGTCAATTTCTCATTTTTTGCCACATTCTCACATTTAATAATGAATTTAAAAAAGGAATGTTATCAAGGTATCTTCAAGTATTAAAGTTAACTTTATATATATATATATATATATATATATATATATATATATATATATATATATATATATATATATATATATATATTAATACTTTTGAGAAAGAATTGACATGCAGTTACTACTGAAATAGTCTGTCAAATAGCTCATTTTTGTGAGTTTTTATATCTTTCTGATCATTACTATTGCAATTCTGTGCTTAGTAGTGTTTGTACAATTCTTGGAAACTCCTGAAATTCAAAAGATTTTTAAGGGGCCTTTAAACTTATGGAATTTTGATTTGTCTCCTTGAAAATTATGAATTATTCTTAAAAATTTTTACTTACTGTGATGCATTTATTTTTTGTTAGAAAATATAATTTTTTCAGTTTTTGTTTCAATATTTTAATATTTTCTATGAAGTTGTGTATTAGCTCTTAATATTACCACTAGATGACTGCACAATTGATATTTGATTGTTGTATTCATACCTGTTGATTAAAATAAATATCTTGTAGAGCCACAATAATTTCATGATAATTCAGTTTAATCAAGATTGGATGTAGTATTCAGATTTATGTGTGTGAAGTATAATGATCAACAAAATCATGTTGTGTAATAAGATGATGGATTTTAATTTATTCTTTTTCTATTTGTTTCTGCTTTCTTAATATTGCATGAAATTCATTTGTATTGTTCATTTGTCATCAAACATATTGTAAATATTAATATGAAATAACCAAAAAATATGAAAATCTAATAAATAATAGTAAAATAGAAAGCTTTAAATATGGATATGAAATCGTATAATTTTAAAAGAGTTTAAAAGTAAACAGAAAAAAATTATAATTGCTTTTAAATAATTAGGAAAAAAGTCATTCTAGAATCTTTATCTAATAATTATGTTCATTCCAAGTATTTATATTGAAAACAGGTTTGTTATGCGTATCTTAAAATACTCAGTGAATTAATAGATAAGAATCTATTGAAGATGTTTAAAAAACTCTAAAATTGCCCACTATTTTATATAATGTATAATCCAATAATATTTTCAGAATACTGATTATTTAAATAAGTTTTATTATTATAGCTGTAAATTCATTGAAGACTCTTGAAGTAATCACTAATGAAAAACATTAATTTTTGCAATTATTTATTTCTATTATTTTCAAATATAATTGAAAAGTGTTGCATATACATAATTACGTGCATATTTGATTAAAAACAGTTTTTAAAATAAAATAAAAAATTATTTAACATGAGTTGATACCTCCTGGAAATTTATGATTTGACTCCTGGAATTTGATTCTTGGAAATCTAAAAACTTTAGCTTAGTGTTCCTTCTACAATATTACTTTAATTAAGTCAGAGAATTTTAAAAATTTCTTTAGTTAGGTAGACAATTGGAGAATGTTTAATTGTAAATTTATTTAAATGCATAAAGTTAATAAGCATTTCTTGCTATACTTGATCTATAAATTTAAGGCATAAGTTTTTCAACTTCTGTTTGTTTATCTTTTCCATCAAAATTTTAAGTTTTTTCATATCCAAAGTGGATTTTGCTGCTGTTAATATTAAAATAAATTTAATTTCTTGCAGTTCACATTCTTAGTATTTTGTCTTTATCACATCAGAAAACTATTATGTTAAATAAAAATATGATTTTATCCTTTTTATGATATATTGCTTAAATAATACTATAAGTTCATTTAAATTCATTGAAAATTTTTGATATTGTAGCATATATGATAGTTATTTTTAAAATGAACAGAGCAATTCAACGATAATGCTTTTAAGGCATGTTTTACAAAATGATATATATTTTGTTTAGATTTTAACTGAAAAAATAAACTACTAGAAATAAAAGCAATAATTACTGATATTAACATTTTACAGTTTGGGATTATATTATTAAAATATGAAGATTTTAGTCTCAGGGAATTAGAATGAAAAAGTTGTATTAGTTATGCAGTTATGTTTTGCTTGTATACTTTCATTTTTATTCTTCTGTAAAATATATAATTTCTCAAGAAATTAAAACATTAATTTTTTATATGTATTTTGCTAAATAAAATAGCATTTTAGTTTTTAGGTGCTGCAAACTGTTAACTGTGTTTTTTCTATGTAGAATTTTTTTTATAAATTTCTAATTTTAATATATTTTTTTAGTGGACATTGGTTATATTACGAACACTTTATGTCTTAGTGAGGTAAATATTTTTAAATTTTTATCTTGTATGCACTCATTTATTTTTAACAATATAGTAAGTTTAATTTGTGAATATTGTTATAATTTGGGCATTTGGAAATCTAAATTTAAGAAGTAAAATAAATAAGTGAATTATTTTAATGACTTAAATTTTCTCTATTCAGTGGCTCTTTCATGCTGCTTGTAAATTCTATTTCCATTAATGGCTAATTGTTTATGAGTGTGTGTATACACATACACATATACACATACTCCATTCATCAAGGCAGTTTTAAAAGGTTTTTCACTGCTTCATTAATATTTAGTGTATGTGTGTGATTGCACACATTACAATTTTCTATTTTTAAATGGAATTTTAGTGCAGCAACATAACAAAAACGCAAGTAATCAATTAAAAAAATAAATCATTAAATATTTTTCTCAATTTTATCTTTTTAAATGTTATTTTCAAATTATTTAAAATGGTTTTTCTCTTCTAATTTCATAAAGTAATAAAATTGCATTTTATGTTGAATTGTTGTGAAGAAAGCATTTCACTTGGATTAACTAGTTTAAAATTTATTTTAATGTTAATTTTGTAATTTATTAATGTTAAATTATACATTAAGGGCATTAAAATTATTCTATAAAATTAATTAATATTATGTTAAAATTTTGTGGAACTTTAAAAAAATTTATTTTTTAAAATTGGTAGCCGAAAAGGTCACACGTTTCCATTTTAAAATTTTTCTTTGTCTTAACTAAACTAAAAAATGTAATTTTAAGTTAAGGATTTTTGTAAAATTATATAGTATAAATTTTAGTTGTAGAAAATTCTAAATTTTCTTGCAATTTCAAATAGCTATTTATTTAGATTTTACTCTGAATGCTTAAAACATGCAAAACTGGTTGATGTTTGAAAGTTTTTTAATTAAATGCTTGTATATAATACAGTCTAAAAGAGAAGCCTAATACAATATTACATACTGTATTTTCCTGTATATAATCTACAGATACATATTATCTGCAAAGCCTTTTTTGTGTAAAAGAAAATTGTTGCACAATCCAGAGTAATGTATAATCTGTTGCAATTTTTCTGGTGAATAATTGAAAATATATGCTGCAGATAAAATAAATTATAAAATGTAAAGTATCATTATAATATTATAAATTGTAGAGAAAAAAGCATTTGTCATGAAAAACATCTGATTGAATCCTTTTCATAACCAAGTATGTGAGAATTGAGATGAAAACATTTAATGACTGCCAAATGTGATAATTTCGAAAAGATTCTAATAAAATTGATCTATTTTTAGTTTATAAAAACTTAAAACAAGGTCATTCATATTTTGGAAGTAAAATGTATTTGTTTTGTTTATAATTAAATGAGAGAAATGGATTTCATTTGAACTATCCATTGGATGCATGTTTTTTTTGTGTTGCACATATTTTGTTTTACACCTTACATTAACTGTGGACACGTCCCCAACCCATGGAGTTCCAGCAACCCATACACTGTGGTCACTCTCCCAACCACTGCCTGCGGCAAATGATACTTCACTTTGCTGAGCTTACGGGAAGCGGCGTGAAGCTACTGAGCCACTGGAGCTCAAAATGATTCTAGATAAGTAATATCCTTCTGAGGAAGCAAATTTTATTTTGAGCATAATTTGACGAAATTGGTTATAACTGAAGTATGTCAGCCAAGTTGTGAAAGCTTACAATGTTGTCTGTTATGTATATATGTATTTTACAAGACATAAATGGCATTTCTTTCAAAACTTTGTTGTTTGCTTTTCTGATGGAGAGAATTTTTTTTATCAGATTATCTGTGGAATCATATCGTACGCAAAAAGAAATTCAAACCTTTTTAAACATAATCCATGAATTATGTACAGAAAAATGTGGTTATAAAGACTGTGCCAGGAAATAAATTCACTATTTTACCACAAATAAATTGTAACTGATTTTTTCGTTTGAGCTTAAAATATTTAATGGAATGAAATTGAAAAGTTCATAAAATTATCATGTTTTGATAAAGCAACAAGCATTATTTCTAGGATTTTATTTTTAGTAAGTAATTCAGTGTTAGCTGAATTTATTTCTGGTTTCATTAATGCATATTTGATAAATTTTAAATCTAATATTTTACATTCAAAATATTTGAGTTATCTAGATTTGTCATCAAAATGCATAAAATTTTTATTTTCATTAAAGGTATGTCATTCATTTATATGATGTAAAACATGAAGGCATATGGGAAAGAAGAAGTGTTTATACATACTATTCTGAACTTATTTTTGAATTATCAAGTCTTATCGTTGATTTCTTGCATCATTTACACATGTTGGCAAGTATTTTTACTTATAAGTAATGTTATATGTCCATGGCTGTGAAATTTGGGATACTTTTTTTTTAATTATTTTTTAATTTGTAATTTTATGTAACTGAGAAACTCATCTGTAATCTGTATTCTGCCTGCTACTAAGCTTTTTTTGTTATGCTATATTAAGATGCTATTTTATTTATACTAATTTAAGAATTATTAATATTTGTTTTTAAAAGTTTATTTTAAAATTTAATATTAAAAATTAGAAAAGGAAATAGCAAAGCATAATTCAAATTTTATTTTTGAATACATTTAAAGTAAAGTCATAAATGTTAAAGTAATCCTTAATTGATTTCTTAAGTGAAATTCTATTTAACATGATTTTGTATTTTCCAAGTGTGGAGTTTAATCAGGAATAATTTTAGTTATATAAATTCATTTAGTATTAATAGTTATCAATTTTACCTTTTTTTAACCAAAACTTCTCTCTTCCTACCAGTATTTTTTATGCTTTGAAGTTTAGGAAGAAAAATTGTAAGAAAATATGATGACATTCAAAAATATATATTTATATTTTTATTTATATTTATTTTATTTATAATTTTTTAATAAAAGTTAAAGCTGTAATATTTATTACTCTGTGACACAATAAGCCAGAAATTTTTTATGTCTTTCTAACTTTTTACTTTGTATTTGTTACATTTTATGCAAGAAAAGAATGTTTCTATTGAAGCTGTTCTAATAGAATTCTGTATTTAAAATTTTGAATCGTAAATTAAAGTGAAAATATATAAAAATTACTTTAGTTTTAATAATTGTATTTCTATTTGCCTGATTCTTAAATATTATATTTGATAAAAATATTGTTATTCTTTATATAAATATGTCATTATTTTTTTTAATGTTTTGATCAGTTTTATAATAACTGAATTTAGCTTCTTAGAAGAAAGTAACAATCAATTTTTTTAAAGTATTTTGCTGATGATGGATATTATTTCAATTTAATTTTGACTACATTCTTAGTTCTTATTTTAAATTTACATATTTTATCCATTGAAAGTTAAATTTACCTTTTATTATTTGAGCAGAAACTATAGTGAGGATTTTTAAACAAATAGTGATTTTAAATTTTTAAATCATAATATAGGTTTTCCGAAATTTATTACAATTTTTAAAATTTTTAAAGAAATTATGGTAATTCTTTTTAGTAGTTTATGAACTTCAATTCAAAAGTTCATGGGCTTTAATCCCACTAGAACCTTAATATTTGTAGTGGTTCAGAATGCAAGTTAAAAAGCTGGTCCAAGCATATGGCGCGAAAAATGTTCACAGAACAGCAAAGAAACATTTTGTGGCCTGATATATTTCAAAAAAATAAAATACTCAATTTTTGTTACATTTGAGTTTATTTTTTTAACCATATGGTGGAAATTAAATTTAAAAATAATTTTGAAGTTTACGAATTTTTTTTATATTACTTGGAAAATGTTTAGCTGTGAAAGTAGGAGTTTTGAACTTCTGTAATTTTATATTTATTTTATTCTTTTATACATCTGTAGCTTTGGAGAAATATTTTCCTGTCAGTTGCAAGTTTAGTTATTTGCATGCAGCTTCGTTGTTTCTTCACTGAAATACAGCTGAAGTATATTCGTCATAAGAATTATTTGCGTGTGTCAAGACATATGGAAAACAAGTAAGTGTTTAGTACTGTAAAAATTTCTGCAGAATTTATTATCTCACCTTATTACAGACATTTCTGAAACCCATCTTTATTTTCAAATATCTGAGAATTTAACTGTTTGATAATGTGTTATTTAGCATGAACTTTTTAAATATTAATTTGTAATGAAATCAAATAATTGCGTAAAAATAAAAGTGTATTTGTTATAATTTTACACATATTAAATAAAGTAAATTGACATAAAAGTTTCTTTAATAAAGTTCTTCAAAAGGATGTTTTTTCATATTTTAAATTTTCTTATGAAAAATGTTTTTATTTCTAGTTTTTTCTTTAACTAGAAATCAAAACATTTTTATTCTTTATCTTTTCCATTTCACTCTCCAGCCGAAACAAGTTTTTACCTAAGGGTGCTTCACATATTATAATAAATAGAAGCTGTACTATTATTCTTTTTTAAGCTCTGAAGATCACATGGGGATAGTCTGATATCCAATAATCTTAAAATTATAATTATTTTAAAACAACTATATTAATTGTTAAACAAATATCAATGCAATTAACATTGTTTAGTAAAATTTATTATATTTCAACTATCAGGCAAGTAATTATTCATGTGTCTAAATAAACCATCAAGATATGTACAAACATTTTAAAATTTTACTTATTTTAATTTATTAATTTAATGATTTTTTTCAGAATCACACAATAATAATAATAATGATAAGAAATGCAATGCAATTTAATTTTATATAAATTTTATTCTTAAATAATTTATTTTTAGAATTTTAAATTCTTTAAATTTTAGCACTGTTGTTTTCATGGTTTTATTGTCAAGTGAAATGTTAATATTAATTTATAAATATTTTGTCTAGTCTTTCCTATTTCAGTGGGTTCAAGTATTAATTTAACAAATTCTTAATATTTTACATCTAATGTAAACTTTATATTTTAACATTGTAAAAATGACCTATAAATTTTTTTTATGAAGCAGTAGAAGCAAATTTTTTAAAATTTTTTTTAGTTGTTACTAATTCAAACTTAGTATTAGTATTTATTAATTTTGTTAAGTAAATTCTGTTTTACAATTGCTGCCCGTACTTAACACTCAAGTTATACACAAAAGGAAAAGTTAAAAATAAAAATATGAATGTTAGTAAAATATATTGGAAAATTATAATTTAAGTTCCAGTAAATAATATTGTCACTTCATTTATTTCAAAATTGAATTAATTTGTAAACTAACACTAAACAAAAGCAAATCTGCTGAATTGTTTGAGTCATTTCATTTTGTGATTATTTATTTTCAGACTGTTTTTGAAAATTGTTATGTTAAAGTTATCATTGATATATTTAAAGTCAATATTTTTTCCTTATTATTTGTTATATATGAATTTATTAGAAAAATTATTCAAATTTTTAAGTACTATAGTGAAATTTTTATTATACTTTAATTAAATTTTAATATACTGTAGTTTAGAAAATCTATAGGAATTTCTAGATGAGTTTAGACTTTTAATTTTTTCAATATTATTCAGGTTTTTTAAATTTCATAAACATTTCTTATTTAATTTTATCTCAACCAGTAGTGGAACCAGAAATTTCAATCTTTTTTAATTTATAATTACCAATAACCCTATTAAATAAAGCGTAATCACTTGGTTTATGATTGAGCTGGAAGTTGAATAACTGTATTTTAAGCAATCTATTCAACTCTTTATGGGTTCAATTACCAGCTTTGTATGAATGTTTGTAATAGATTGAAAACCATTTGTAATTGATTGATCCACTTTAAATGTGTAGGTTTTTTTTAAAATTAGTCTATTAGAAAAAGTGATAATAAAATGACAAAAACCAAGCATGTTAGCATCAAGATAGGTCTATTTGCAAATCTATCTCTGTTTTTTATACAAGGAAACTATTGATTAAATACGTTTATGTTTTCGAAGAATATTTAAAATCTTTTAACAAAAATAAATTATTTGCTGAACTTATATTTAAATTATTATTTTATTAATTCATTTTTAAGAATCTTTCAAAGCTGGATTGTTGATAATGAATTTTTTATGAATTTAAAGTTAAAAAGAAATTCGTTTATGACATAAATTGAAATTATCTGTAAAGAATATACTATTTCCAATAGTTATCCACTTGCTACGAAGGAAGAAATTGAAGCTAATAATGATGCATGTGCCATTTGTTGGGATCGTATGGATTCTGCCAGAAAATTACCTTGTGGTCATATGTTTCATTCGTAAGTTTAAGCATCATATGAATTTTACTTAAGAAGTATATAAATTAAATTTTTATTTTTAAAATCTTTTAATGAATCAGAAAATCATTCTAAGGTTTTAATTATTTTAAATAAAATCAGTATACAGGTAACCCTCCTATAACACAGTTTCGCTATAACACGGTTTCGCTATAACACGATTTGTAAATTGCGGGAAAATTCCTACAACATGTCATCCTATAACACGGTTTTGTTCCAATGTTAGAGCTTGTTATCGGTCGGCGGAAACATGTTCACTCCTTACTTCTTTTCTAGGTTAGCGGCGACTCTCTGCGTCTTTTCTTCCGTCTGGGTGACGCCCCTTAATTACCCAGGCCGACGCATGAGATTTCCGCTGTCCAAATCTTGGCGACCGTAATGTATTTCTATGAAGTTTTTCGCTAATTGCCTTGCGAAATAAAGGAATTTAAAGCAAATTTTTCAGAATTTTTTGCTACCAAATGTTGGATTTAGACCATAAGATTAGTTTGTGAGTCATTAAATAATGAAAACAGCAACGTTTAAACCATTAATAGTCGAAACCATTTTATGATGCTTAGGATTTGTTATTTTCGCTTTAAAATCGCCCTTTTGGCGTAGTTTTGGTTTTTTTATTTTGATAAAGAAACTTATGTGTTAGAAAGTAATATCAGTATTCTTAAGATAAATAAAAAAATAATATTTTTAATTACTGGAAAGGCTTATTTAAAATGCATAATTAAGTTTAAAATTAACATCTTTTACATGTTATCTTGCTTGAAGTGCTTATCATTTTATTTATATCTGAACTACAGAGTTTGTACACTAATTTTGTTTTGTTACAAAATGTAAGAAACATTATTTTTTATTTTTGTTAGTTATTATGTATGTGAAAACTATTGTTATATATTACTTAGAGTACAATATAATTTAAAAAAAGTTTCTCTACTCTCCTTTTTTATATAATATATGAAGGTAAGGTTTATATTATTTATGTAAGTTATAACATAATTTTATATATATTGTAAGTATGTATTATTGCTTGTCAGTAATATTATATTAATCTTATAATAATAAATTACTTACTATATGTGCAAAAAAAAGTTTTTATTTTTGGTATTGTTTTTTATTTTTTTGTTTATTATTGAAATACAATTTAAATTCTTAAAGAATTATTAAGAACAGTTTTTCCACATTAAAATCCTTTTTAAAATTTATTACGGAAGAAAATATTACTTTGAATTGTATTAAACAAATAAAACAAACGTATCAAATGTAAACAAACGTATGTAAAAATGTTGCGTCATACCAAACCAAGAAGTTTTAGGCAACCATAGTGTCGACATGTTGTGACAGGTCGGGAAGTCCATGCATCAGCTCCCCTTTACAGGAGCCTTAATGCGTGTGTGTTTTCCGCGAGCAGTCAGTCAGTCAATTTTCCGTGTGGTTTTACCTACGTTATTTAACTTTCATCCCTGTGGCAACCTGAAAACAAGTGTCTCACACTGCTAGTTGGTAGTTTACATTTAGCCACAGTGTGTTAAAGAATAATTTTTTCATCTTTAAGACATTAAGCTTCAGCCCCAAGCAATGCCAAATAAAGTTAAAACACCATTCAAGAGAAAGTTTATTGCTTTAGAAGCAAAGATTCAAATCTTGGATCGTTTATTGAAAGGAGAAAAAGCATCCCACATTGGGAAAAGCCTTAATTTGAATGAAGCAACAGTCAGGACTATCAAGAAAAATTAAAAAGAAATCAGAAGTGCAGTTGTTGCAGGATCTTCGACATCCGCAAAACGTTCAGCTCGCCCCAGAGTACAAATAATTGAAAAAATGGAAAAGGCACTCAGCATTTGGATTGATGATTGTTACCAAAAAAGAATTCCATTAGATGGCAATATCATAAAACAAAAAGGATTAAAAATTTACAACCATCTTAAAGAACAAGGAGAATGCACTGCCAACCCAGATTTTGTGGCAAGTAAAGGTTGGTTTGAAAAATTCAAAAAGCCTTTTGCAATTCATAGCATAAGAATCCAAGGAGAGTCTGCGTCAGCTGATCATGAAGCCGCTAGGACGTATCCAGAGAAAATTCAAAACATTATAGCCGAGCAAGGATACACAGCAGATCAGGTTTTTAATGACAATGAAACTGGGCGTTGGTGGAAAAAAATGCCCAGTAAAACTTTTATCTCGAAAAAAGAAAAAACTGCACCCGGATTTAAGGTGTCCAAAGATCATCTAACGCTCCTTTTGTGCAGTAATGCATCGGGGGACTTCATGACAAAACCCTTGCTAGTTTATAAATCTTTGAATCCTCGTGCGCTAAAAGACGTAAATAAAAACACTTTGCCGGTATGCTGGAAAGCAAATCCAAAAGCTTGGGTTACAAGAAATTTACTTAAAGATTAGTTTTCAAATTGTTTTGTGCCAAGCGTTGAGCATTATTTAAGGCAGAAAAATTTGAGCTTTAAGGTGCTATTACTTTTAGATAACGCTCCATGCCACCCACAAGATTTGACTCATCCCAACATTTGAATAGTCTTCCTACCACCTAACACTACTTCGTTGCTCCAACCATTGGATCAAGGTATTATTTATACCTTTAAAACGTATTATATAAGAAGATTCTTACAGTGGATTTTAGACGCAACTGATTCGGAATCAATTAGCGTAATGGAAGCTTGGAAATAATTTTCAATCAAGCACTGTATCGAAATCATATCTTTGTCGCTGAAAGAAATAAAAACATCAACCTTAAATGCGTGTTGGAAGAAGATATGGCCCTCTTCAGTTGAAACAGAAAACATGCGTGAGACATCAGAAAACGAAATTGGTGCCATATTAAAAGTCGCTAAATGAATCGGAGGCAAAGGTTTTGTGGATGTGGCTACTGAAGACATTCAAGAATTATTAGTGGAAGAAGTTGACGAAGCAGATTTGATGGAAATGGCATCCCTGGATGCAAATCAAATAGATTTTGAGGACGCTAGCTCTGATGAAGATTGTGCAGTTAAGAATTTAACATTAAAAGAATTACAAGAAGGCCTATGCTTAGCGGAAAATCTCGAGTCATTTTTTATGAAAACAGACCCTTCCATGGAAAGAAATCGAAAATTCAAAAGGGAGCTGCAAAACTGTTTAACTCCATACCGCGAAATTTACAATGACCTAGTAAGAACTAATCAGCAAAGTTCGATTACAGATTTTTTTAAGAGGGGAAAACATACAAAAACTTTAAATAAAGAAAAAAGTTCTGAAAGTGAAAGCAATATCGTTCCACCCAAAAAACATTCTCGGTTGATTGTACTGAGCAGTGACGACGAATAAATTCATTAAATTAGGGTTGCGTTAGATTAAAATATTTTTTTTCTTATTTTGTGTTGGATATACATTTATTTAATAAAAATTAAGTTGTTTATGTCGAATTAAAAAAATATTTGTTTTTAATAAGTTTTTGGAACGTAACCCCCTTTTTGTACTAGTTCTGGGTCTCATATAACACGATTTCACACAACACAGCATTTTCTAGGAACCTAACTATCGTGTTATAGGAGGGTTACCTGTATTTATACTCAGTACTTAATACTTTTTTAAAAGCAAGAAACTATTTTATTATAACATTTGAGTCATTTAATTTTCATATTATTAAGCCTAAATATAGAAAAAATATATTGACTTTACTAAAGAATTGACTTATTCAAACTATAATTCATACATTCTAAAAGTGCTATGACAACAACCAATTTTAAATTTACAAATTTTATCTAATAGTATTTTATTAGAATTATTGTTTGGAGATATTTTTGAATTATGTCTTAATTATAATTCAAAAATATCTTTTGTGTAAGCATTTAATATTTCATAAAATTAATATGTTATTTCTTTATTCAGATCTTGCTTGCATTCATGGTTAGAACAAGTCACTAACTGTCCAACTTGTCGCACAGCTTTAGTTCAAAAAGAAAATTCCAGGTCTGATTTAAATCGCAATATATTGGGCCAGGAAGATCAACAACGTCAAACTACACCAACTACTAATCATTTCTTCCATTTTGATGGTAAGTTCAAAAATAGTAGCTTCTAATTGTATTTTTAATCATTCACAAATAATATCTATTTGACTTTTGTAGATATTCCGTATTTGTGCTAAACATTAAGAAATATTATTTTGATTTATAGAAATTAAGGTTATGTTTAATATCTATCATCAAATATGAGCTGTGTTATTATACCTTGATTTTATTATGATAATTTATTTTCATGAATGCTTCTGTTAAAGTTGCATGTTTTGTTCAAAAATTTTGAGAATTCCTGTTGTAAGGTGCACATTTTCTATAAATTGTATTTTAAACTATGTTCAAATTTGAATTATTTGGCTATGTAATGAAAACAATTGCACATCATGTTACAATAACTGCATCATTTAAAACCTGATGATCCCTAATATCATTTCATTGTTCTTATTTCAAAATAAAAGTAAAGACAACAACAAAGAAAATAATAAAGATCTATGATAGTTTTTTCCCCAACAAAACAGTTAGAAAAAACAAACCATTCAGATTTTGGTATGTTGACTTAAGAGTTCTTATATTGCAACATTTTTCTATTTTAATATTTTTTAGAAAAGGATTTAGAAAAAATTAAAAAAGAATAATCGAAGATTTCTATATCCCTAATCATTTTGATTAAGTAAAATTGTGTAGGTTTTACAGAATTTGGTATGATGATCATAATGATAATTGGATGGAAATAGTGAGAGCAAAAAGAGAAACATTTGTCTGGTGTCCATTTGTATTGTATGATACATTTTAATAGCTGTATAATATATTAGGTTCATTTTGTTCTTGAGAACTGGGAATAAAAAATAAATCTATAAATAAAATAAAAATTTGTTTATGTAATTTTTAATAATATTTTATTTGAAAAAAATTGCTATTGTTAACTTTCAACTCTGAAATTTAAACCTTTGGAGATTCAGTTGATTTCAGAATACAGATATACTATTCTTTGTGATTTGATTTGTTCCTACATTTTCTTATTCTTTATTTACTTGAATTTCTTAACATTGTATTGGGCATATATAAGTTAATTTTTTTATGACGGTATATTTTGCAAATGAAGCATAGGGTATTTTTACTACTTTTTGAGATTTATATTTAGAATTTTCTCCCTTAGCATATGTAGTCTTTCCCTTATTGAAATTGAGTGTTATTTTTGTTAAAATATTGTTTTAAGTGTTAAAAATTTGTTGTTTATTATTGCTGTTAAAATTTTTTTGTTTTCAGTCTTCTAATTGAATCAAATTAACTCTATAGGCTATATATTTCTTTATTTTTTGTTAGTTATTTATTCCACATTCTGATTTTGTATAGCAGTTTTTAATTAATTTTTCTGATTCATGCAAAGTAAGAAATATGTTTTGTTTTCTTTGCGTTTGAATTAAGTTTAATAATTTATGTTATGATTTTTTTTTCAATTTTATCTGATTCTTATTTTTATGTGTTATCCTAATATTTTTTAAAAGGTTTTTTTATAAATTGGCACTCATTAGTATTACTGTATTACTTACCAACAACTTTGCATAATATGTTTTTATAAACCAATAGAACATGTCCTGTAATGACTGTTATTTGAATTTTATGCCATATATAAATATTTTTTTGCTTTTGTATATAGTTTTGGCAGATTTTAGGAAGCATTTATGTTTTTATAGAATTTTAATTTACAAAGTTCCTGTATTTCATTTCTGAGAAGAATTTGAAATTTTTTGTTTGAAATATGAGACTCATCTGTGTAAAATATCTCCAAACATAGTAAATTTTGAAAGAATTGTTGTTATAATATTATTTATGATTATCAATTAATGAATTTTATTAATTAACAATTATTACACTATGGGCAATAAAAAACTATTTCACGTAAAAAATTTTTCAAATTTCTTTAAAATAATTATTTTTTTTCATTTTAAATAGAGCATTTCAGTCTTATTGAAGTTGTCTCAATCAAATCAATCTGTCAAACTCATAGTCTTATTTACTAACAGTGTTGTCAGTTATTCTAAAAAAATATCAAAATTTTGTTGTTTTTTCAAGTGTATTTTAATTTTATTTTGGTATTATCTTAGAGTGATTTCTTTTCCAAGATTTATTTTTAATTTTTTAAAAATGAAAAATTGAGGAAAAATTTGTACTGCCCAATGATTTTTGTCTTATTATGTTACTGTTAAAACAGTCATTTCTTAATAAAATAAGTCATTAAATGAGTTTAGATGGAAAAGAAAATTGTAATTATTTATTCTTCCAATATGAATTAGTATTTCATGGATATTTTAAATACCATAATATTTTTTATTCTTATTAATCTTTTATAAACAGATTTTATTATAATTATTCAAAAATTGATAATTTTTTATTTTACATTCACATAAAACTGATCTTATTTAAAAGCAAATTGATTATTTACTTCAACAAGAAATGATGATTTGTTTTTTATAATTAATTATAAGCTATTAAACCACTATTCTTTTGATGAAAAAAGTTTATTAACATGTATCCTTATGTGGTTGTAATATCAAAAACTTCTGATGCTGCACAGTAAATTTAAATGAATGATATATATATTTAAATTTGCTGCCTTAAATTCATAGAATTCTGTTCACTTAAAAAAAAGATTTTGTTTTTTTATTATAAAACTTAATTTGTTTTGATATTTTTTATTAAATTTTTATTTTAGGTTCTCGGTATGTGAGTTGGTTTCCTAGTTTTTCAGTTGAAGTTAGTCATACAAGTATATTAGGTGAGCGACAGCAAATGATTCCCATTCACACCTCTCAGCTGGACACCATGGTAAGGCAATTAATCTGTGAAATATTTGCCATTAATTTTAAAAATACTCTATATTTTTATTTTTAATAGTATAAATTAAATTTACTTTGCCAATGCAAGGAAAAGAAGTTTTATTATACAAATAAGATGCATCACATTTAAATTACAGGTCTTGTAAAATGTGTCTAGTATTAATTATAGAATTATTCATTGCTTATAAAAATTATTTTTAAAATATAGGTTTTATACTCTGGAACTTGTAAGAAAAATCTATTGGCTAAAAGAAATTAAATTTAAGAAACTACTTTTGACAGTATAATTATAAATTTTGATTTTGAAATATTTATAAATAAAAACTTAAACATGAAAACAAGTTATTACAAATTGCAAATTAAAAGTGTTAAATTTTGTCGTTGTTCATTCGCAATAGATATTATATAACACTCAGTGCTTAAGTAACGTAGTGTATTTTAAGCACACTAATATAACACAGCACCTATAGTAGTTATCTTTGCTCAGGGTGTAAGAATCGCTGCTATTTTATTTGTTGTTTATTTAAAGTTCCATAGTAATAAAAATGGATCAAAATTTTATTTTATATTAAACTTTGTTTGGACCCCTGACATTGTTCAGGTACCACCATATCAAATATAATTTTTCATGATTCCCCTGAGTGATACCAGGGACCCTTGATAACTCTGTAGCAACCATTTTTAGAAACACTACTATAATTCATAATTTGTGAAAAATTTTCAATTTTTCTCAATTTTAAGCCTATATATTCCTTTTTAAAACTTGCAAACATTTTCATTTTCTCTTGTAATGACTTTTTTGTAGAAATTAAAATTTGATGATCTCTAGTGAAACTATTACTAACTTTCATACATTTTTTTTGAATGTTTCTCGTTTTACACATTCATTTTAAAATAAAATTTTAATTGAAAAAGTTGTTTTGTAATATTTTTATGCTATATGAAGCATTACTCATGAACAATCATATAATGCTTTGTAGTTTCTTAATCTAAATTCATGAGGCTGAATCATATCTAAATATCAAGAAATTTCATTTTAATAATATTGGTTTTAGAATATCTAAATTAAGTTACAGATATTTAAAATTGAAGTTATTACCAACAATTTTTGTTCCATTTTAATGTTACAGTTTTGATTTAATAAATATGCTTAATAAATATAAATGAAAATGATATATAAAATTAACTAATTTTTTAAAAATTTGTACTTAGATTAATAAGTATTTTGAAATTGTCAAATTAAATGTCTAAAAACAGATGACTGATTATTAATTGTTAGGGGGGGGGAATGTAGCAACATTTAGTTGAAAAATGTTTACACCCACATCTTGATCATATACTTTTAGTTAGTTTAGTTTATTTCATATGATGAATTTATATTTAGTTTATTTTTACATTACAGTTAATTTTTTTTAACAAATTCACATTAACAATTTTAACAATTTTTTTTTAATTTTTAAGTTTTTAAATTAAATTTAGGCAATATAATGGAACTAAATATTTGTGTGTGAAATATTTAATGATTCTATATTTTGAAAAAATTACTCATTTTACATTTGTTACATGTATTGTCTAATGTAAGAAAGTTTTTTTTTGTGCAATGTTTCTATCAAAAATTAAAATCCAAAATCTATTGACCATTAATTATATTTGATAATTTACATGGTCATAATTTTTGTTAGTATTTACTAGGACATGATTTATTTTAAGATTATGTGGAATTTTCTTTCCAATTTGTGAAATTTCTGTTGTTCTGCTCTTAAAATTTTTTTACAAAATATGATATTTTACTGTATTATCTAAACCTAATAAGACTGTTAAGAACAGTGATTTACATATAAAATTTTGAAATGTTTCCTTTTTCCAGTACTTATTTATAAACCTTTTGGGATATTTATCTATTTTTTTATAATTTTACATAAATGTTTTAATTTTTTTAGACAGTACTTTTAACATATTGTATGCAATATATTTAAATTAAATATTTATAATTAGCTTTATATTTAAAAATGAGTTAAAAGTGATTGTTTATACTATTTAGCAAGTAAAAAAAATTTTTTTATGATACTTTATCCAATGTTAACTAAAAAAAAATAATAAGAATGGACTTAAATTTGAATATTTAAAAACACTTTTGTTTTTTTTTAATTAAAATATTTAGTTATATATAAATAATTAAATTAGTATAAGGAATTAGTATATGAAATGAATATTTTGAGTCATTATTAGAAATGATTTTTCACCAAATTAGGAAAAAAAGTTTGGAATAAATATTTCTAAGTACTAAATAAACTATGGATATTTTATTGAAAAGTGTAAAATATATTAAGTAAATATTTTTTAGCTATAAGAAAAAGTTTATACATTTTATTATTATTAAAAATTATGAAATGAATTATGTTTTACTGAATAATTTTTATGTGATATCAAAAATAATGATACCAGAATAAGTATCGTTTTTATTACAATTTAATTTTTAAAGACCAATTTTTTTTATTTATTTTTTATTTTATATATTTGTTTGAATTTAGATTTTCTGTTTACTCTGTGAATAATGACATTGAATGAACATTAAAATTTCCTAAATGATTTTGTAAGTGCTTTCTGTATTTAAATATGACAATTGAGCCAAGTTTGTAATTTTTATAGATAAGTTCTAGATGACATCTAGTTTTCAGGGAAAAATTGTGATTTGGAAAAATAAAGATATTTACTTATCTTTGTTCAGAATACTATTTTACATCACAAAACGAATTTCCGAATATATATTATCCATGAGCAAATTAAATAAAATGTGGAATGCTTCAAAAATTCAATTTAATTGCAAAGTTATTAAATATTCAAGTTGAAACTCTTTTCCTTCACATTCTAATGCATTTGATCTCTGATTGGGGACATATTGGGAAAAGTGTAAGCTATTTAACTTCATGAGCAATTATGTTTTACTGAATAATTTTTATGTGATATCAAAAATAATGATACCAGAATAAGTATCGTTTTTATTACAATTTAATTTTTAAAGACCAATTTTTTTATTTATTTTTTATTTTATATATTTGTTTGAATTTAGATTTTCTGTTTACTCTGTGAATAATGACATTGAATGAACATTAAAATTTCCTAAATGATTTTGTAAGTGCTTTCGGTATTTAAATATGACGATTGAGCCAAGCTTGTAATTTTTATAGATAAGTTCTAGATGACATCTAGTTTTCAGGGAAAAATTATGATTTGGAAAAATAAAGATATTTACTATTTACTTATCTTTGTTCAGAATACTATTTTACATCACGAAACAAATTTCCGAATATATATTATCCATGAGCAAATTAAATAAAATGTGGAATGCTTCAAAAATTCAATTTAATTGCAAAGTTATTAAATATTCAAGTTGAAACTCTTTTCCTTCACATTCTAATGCATTTGATCTCTGATTGGGGACATATTGGGAAAAGTGTAAGCTATTTAACTTCAGGAGCAAAAACAAAATTTTTTCAGGTGTCAAAAATATAGTAAAAATAATTTATTAAATTGTAAAGGATGCTTTTGTAGAAAACGACACACATTACAAATTATAAAAGTTATATGAAATTTTAATAAAAGGAGGATCCAATACATAAATGTTTCTTCTGCTAGTGATTATGCATTGATGCTAATTTCAAAAGAAAGAATGAATCTTATACCTTCATTCTTGAGGCAAGTAGCAGTATAAACAACTTTATTGTTAATTCATATCACCATTAGTTATGGTGTAATTATAATCACTGTAATCAAAATTTTGAAACTAAGTATAACTTATGTTTTAAGTTTAATCAGAGACCACATCCTGACTTAAATTTCATTTCGTTTTGTGCAATCATTCTTGGTTCTATTTTAGATAAAAATTTGGTGGATAAGCAGAATAAAAATTTTATTTACATAAATGCTTATGCATATAAATTTAAAGGAATTCTTTATTTTATTGTATATATTCTAAGTATATTTAAAAGTTTTTTTTTATATTTAAAAAGAATGAGGGATTAAATTAAAAATTTCTAAGCACATTGGTTTTATTTCATATTTTTATACATTATATTTTTTTTACAAATTCAACTTCCATAATGTATATCACGAAATTCCTATTTCTTTGATATTTTAGGTTCATCAAGTTTTACAGATGTTTCCTCATATGCCATATAATTTAGTGCTGGAAGATTTATTGATGACTAGATCTGTGGAAGTTACAGTTGAAAATATTTTGGATGAGAGACTAGCAGCTCCAACTGTAAAAAAATTATAAATAAAATTTTTACTAAGTATATCAGTAATTTTTACTTAATATATCAGTAAATATGATTTTATTATCAACTTCATGTTAAGAAATCTAAATATCACTAAGCATCTTCTGTAATAAGTAAAATTTTACTTATTACAGAAGATGCTTAGTAATATTTAGATTTCTTATCTTGCTTTGTCTTCTTGCAGAAAATCTTGCTTTAAAAGTGATGGATTTTTTGGAAATTATTTCCTGTAATAGATAACATTTATGAAGTAAAATTTTACTTCATAAATTTTATTTATTACAGGAAATAATTTCCAAAAAATCCGTCACTTTTAAAGCAAGATTTTTTAGTTTAATGAGTTATGAAAATGTAATTTTCTTAATTTTCAGGGATTATCCTTCGGCAATATTCTGATAGAAGTGCTTATATTTTGTTATAAAAGTATAATGTTTTTAAAAACATAAGCCAAAAGTTACTTTTCAATATATATAAATGAATAATAAAAGTAGTTAACTTCACTTTTGTTATATTCATTTATGTATGTTTTAATTTTTAAGGACATTAATATGAAAATTTAATATGCTTTTAAGCAAAGAATATATCTATTCAGTTCTATACTTCATAATGTATGCTTTATAAAAATATAAAACTTTGTAAGCAAAAAGACTATTTTGTTCTTAGTAAGATTATAATGGTGTGTTAGCTTATTTATTTATTCATTTCTTTTATCAAATATTATTTCTTAAAAGTTTAAAAAGAATTTTGCTATGCTAAATAATTTAAAAGTTTTTGTCATAATAATATGCATTATAAATTTGTTTTAAATCATATATGTGTATACTACACACACACATATACATATCACACATATATATACATATATATATATATCATATATATATATATATATATATATATATATATATATATATATATATTTGCAATTTTTCTATGATGTTTGAAAAAACATTTTTTTGCAATTCAATTTGAGATGTACTTTTGTTTTCTAGACCACAACTTTTCCATCAAATCAACCTACACATATTTCCCGTTCAAATATGAGTTCTTCTTTTAGTATGCTGTTAGTAAGTATTTTTGTTGGATTTTATGATGAAGCTGTACTTTAAATCTCTTGTTTTGAGAGATTTCTTAAGCAGTTTATGAAAGGCTATTTTTAATGTATGTTCTAACTTATAATGCTCTTGGTGGTAATGTATGATATAAACTTTAAATAAACCATATTGTATTGTTGCGTAGAATATTAAATCCAGTCATTTTGGTTGATAATTTATCACTTTATAAAATATGAGGTAATGTATTTTTGTCAACTTATTTGTTATTTTATGTGCTATTATTTTTTTATAATGGACATTATAAAATTAGTTGGGCTCAGAGTTGTCTTAATATTCCTGAAATTCTTAAAAAATTGTCCAAAATTCCTTATTTTTAAAAATGTCCTTATTTTTCAAAATTCTGCAATTTATGAATTTTTATTATTTAAAAAATTTAATTTTATTTTAACCATAGATTTATTAATTCTCCATTTCTTTATCATACACATCCTTTGGGTGGATTATCCATTTAATAAGATTAGAATAAATAAAATTGCTTAGTAATAATTATAATTACTAAGCAATTTTGCTTATATTTTTTAACTTATAATGCTCTTAGTGGTTATGTATGATATTAACTTTAAATATGTTAAATAATGTTTATATAAATATTATAAATACATGACAAAAAGAAAGTGGAAAAGTTGGTGATTTTCCCATTTTGGAGGAAGTGCATGAACTTGCAGATGAAAGATGCATGCTATATACGTTTTTAGTTGTTTTAAAGCTTTAGTTCGCACAACAAAATCATAAATTAAATATATGGGGAAGTTAATCTGAAAATTTTAAGTTTTCACTTCAGTTTCCGGTTTTTCTACTTCTTATTCAGTTATTTTTATACATAGGCTTAAAAAAGAAAAAATATCTTTGTTTTCTGGCTTTTTATTTTATATTTTTTTAAAGAAACTTAATTATCTTGGTCTTGAATAAAGACCATTCCTTAAATTTTAAAATATGTTTCTATTTGTTTTTGTTTTGTATATAATTACTAATTGACACTAATAAATGACTATTTAAAATAATAATTACTAATAAAAGTTTTTTTTTTAAAGAAATATTTTCTTTAAAAATGTGCAAGTGTCTACAATTTTTGAAAATGCAATTCCTTTACATCTAAGTAATTTTAGTTTTTGAAATTTTATTTTGTTGAAAATACTATTTGAAAAAAGTTGTTTCCTAACAGTTAATTTATATGTATACCTTAACTGTATTTATAAAAGTCTATTATGTTTGATGCGTGATTGTACTATAGAAATTTAATTTGAATGTAGAATTTATATCATTAATAGGTAATCCAAGTGTGTTTGCAACAATCTTCAAATCATTAAATTGAATTGTCTTTTTTTTGCTAATAAAGGAAATGATTTTTAAAATTTTTATTAAATTTTATGTTTATTTTAGCTATAGGCTAAGAGATTGATAAAGTGACTTTTAGGAATTACATATTTTACATAACTTTAATGTTAGTGAAAAATTTATCAATAAAGTTTTGTGCATTAAGTGTTTTTAATTTATTCAAACTAATTGTATGTGGTATTGATATTTCCTGTTCAAAAGAATCAACAGTTTGTGTTTTTAAAAATTATGGGGAGAGTAGTTCAAATGCAGTTATTTTTATTTATTAGAGGAGGAACAGTAATCATGATAATCAAAATATATCTGAGACTCCAAGTGAGCAATTAGTTGAGCCATCTGTTGTTCCAGAGTCACAAGTTGTTAATGAAGGCGCAACAACTTCCACTAATATTGGAGAAAGCTCTTCACCAGCGTAAGTGATTCATTTAAATAACGCAATTTTTGTCAATTTTTTATGATATCATTTCTCATTTTAGAAATAAAGTATACTGAAATTTTAATGAAAGCTATTAATGGTTTTAACACTTGAGTTGAAACATTTGAAACTCTTCAAATTTTGATTGCTGAGTTTTTCTCAACATGATTTATCATTTTTAAATATATTTCTTACAATGATTGGTAACAATTCAATTTATATATGAGAGTATTTAAAGTTAAATGTTCCAAAAAATTTTTAGCTTATTTAATTTTTTAAATTCATTTTTAAGTCATTAATACAAAATGTTTTGTAATTTTATTTCACAGTTAGACTATATCCATTTATGCACTTACTATAATAATATATGCATTACCATAATATATGTATGTAAGCATACTTATATGTATTAAGGTTAAATTCTAAAGTAGAATTGAAAGTATTTAGCAGAAATTCAATTTTCTGTTTGTTGAAATAATGTGAGTAAATGAAATTTTAGATGAAAAGAATTTACATTGTTTTGTAGCTTTTCAGCTTTCCTAGGTAAAGATGTTTTGTTTTTAAACATTTTTTAAATTTGTAAAATGTGAATAAAGAAAAAATTTGAACAAGGTTATATTTTCTTGTATCATAAATTTTTCAGCAAATTTACTTAAATTCTAAATCATAGGTGTTCATGTGACAAATTAGGTAAACTCAATATAATTAATTTTCGAAAAATAGTCTTAAATAAGTTATGATATAAATTTTGATTATTTTTTATTTAAATAATATGAACTTAAATAAATCTAGTTTTAATTTATGCAGAACTGAGGAATCATTTTCAATACCTGGTGGTGAGGGATGCCGTTTTTCAAAAAATTATGTTGAACGTCAACAAATGCTATTATGTCGGAAGAATGAACTTCTTAAAAAAGCTAGGAGGTAAGGAATAGCTAACAAAATTAGAATGTAATATTGAATCTGTATAATTTTTAAAGAAAACTAATTTTATTATTATTATTTTTAATTTTTACAAAGTTAGTCGTAACCTCAAATATGAAAACTTTTATTTTTAGATTAGATTAAGTTAAAGTAAAATGTTTTCAGATGATATTTATGCTTTATTGTTTCTCATATTATTTAGAAATTGCATTAATGTTTTTAGTTATTTTATAAAATGTGACTAAAACTAAAAATAAATTTTTTATTCAATGTTTAAATATTTCTGAATTATAATAATGCATTGAAAATTGGACTCCTTTTTTTAAATACTAATTTTTGTACAAGATGTACATTTACTCTTTATAATGAGATAGTATATTCATTAATTTGTTAAATTTATAAATTTGTGCATTTTTTCCCTTAAAATTTGAAAAAGAGAATTTAACTGTAAGCAATATTTATTAAGTCTATTGAAATATAAAGTTGAAATATAAATATTGAAATATATTGAAATGAGATTTTGCCATAGTTGTAAAGGAGCCTGTACTAGCTAAGTAAAAATAATTTGAAAATTTTGCTGTTTCTGTGGAGAAAAGTTTCCAAAAAAATTTCTTGTAATTCATATTTCAGGCATATTTCAATTCTAAATTTTTAATGAATGCATTGAAATTTGAAACATTGCTGGTTTGGTTTATTTTATCACATAATCTTATTCACAATATTTTTACAAATGTATTGAAAAAAAGGAAAAAAGAGCTTGTGTACTAAGATAATTTTTAATTAAAAATCAAAGTTTTTCTTCTGGATTATATTTACTAAAAATTGCAGACTTCTAGTGTATATAAGTTGACTGACGATATGTTTTCACAGCACATTTCCTTACAGATTAATTTTCTATTGCAGCAAATATATGTCCCGGTACACTGCTGACAGACCTTCGTATAGGAGAAGAAGTGATGAGTCATCAAGCTCATCAGATTAAAAGCTATTATAAGAATCAAAAACTCTTTATTCCTTTCCCTAAGAAGAGACTTAGAAAAATGAATTCAGCATCATAGCTGGAATATAAGTATTTCCTTGAAATGGAAAATTTGAATTGCATTTTGTAAATTTCAAGAAAAATATTTTGAAAACAAAACTCCAAGTTTTGGTATTAGTTTTAAAAGCACTCAGTTTCTGTAAATGTTTCCAATTCTGAAAGGACTACATGTATTATAAATTTTGTATGCATATCTTTTGAAATTTTATTTGCCCTATGTATTACTGTTTTTTTCTTTGAAAACTATGGAAGGATTTTTCTTTGATTTTGAATTTATAATAAAATTAAATTAAACATATTTGAAAGTTATATGTGTAAAATTATGTCTGATTTAATTGCTGTGATTCTTATGAACAAGTGTCTCTCAGGTTCTCATAAATAAGATGTTTCTCTGTTTAATTTTGAGGAAAATTGTATTTATTTTTCATAGTTATATACAAGTTCTTAATTTATATATTTATTTTCTATGTTCTGTACTTCTTAGATAGTTGGCTCTGTTTCTTTTGTATCAAAATCAAAGTTAATGCAAATATTAAACAATTTCATTTTAATTTGTAAATAGATAATGAATGATAATAAATATAAATTTGTATTTTGATGTTAAATTTCCCTTCTGATGTTCATTATACCATTTAATAATTAAGAATTTTTTCATAAACTTTTTATTGAATTATTTTTTAGCAAAATAGCCAAATTGTTATTTTTTTGTTTCTTTTTGCTACTCTATTTCTTTACAATAATTTACTAAATTCACTGCTAAGAACAATGAAAATTGCCTGTTGTCATTAATATAGCATTTAAATTTTTCAGAAATAGCAAAAAATATATGCTTTTCTGATTGTAACGTTTATTTATACACATTAAATCATTATTCAATAATTTATTGTGTGATTCTTATAATTGTTTGAAAGAGTTATAATTCATTTCTAAATTACTTTAATGGAAGTTTTAATACTGTGTTTTGTGTTAAATGAACTACATTACTAAAAATGTGACAGAAATATTTTTTGCTCTGTTTAAATTAAATAGGAGTGTTTTTAAATATTGCATTAGAAACATTCTTTGTTATTGAATAATTTAGATTGATTTTTTTTAATATTCATTGTCTTTTAATATATCTTTAATATTTTTCCTCCCCATTGCTTTTAACATCTAAATTTTCCTTGAATGTTTTTATCTCTTGTAACACATTTCTCATTTGTAAGTTTACAATATTTTGAATAAAATTTTTATTTAACTTTAATGAAATTATAGAATTTAAATCCTATTTTAGTCCATTAATTTTTCTTTGGATTGCATAATGCGCTCTAGTTTATTAAAAAAAAATATCTCCTTGAAATATTTTGGTATTTTCACTATTTTGAAATTAATAACCTTAGAGACCATTGCAATGAATATTCTCTATGATTATTACAAAATTTCAATAATTCTGTTTAAAAAAATACTAAAATTTAAAGCTATTTAAAATTTTCTTAAGACCAATGCTAAAAATTAAAAAAAAAATTTAGTATAGTTTAAAGAAAATGTCAACATTTTACATTTAATGTTATAAGAAATCATATTTAAGAAAAAGGAGCAAGTATTTTAATCTGAAATTTCTAATTTATATATTTGCTTTAAGAAATTATTTTTTTAATTCAAAATAGTGTAAAATTATAAAATTACCAGGTTATTAAACAATAATTAATGTTTTCAGATTGTTTTATTTTGTTTATGATCCCACTAATTATTATTTATAGTAAGAAAAATTGGATACAAATATGATGTAATAAAAAAATTAAGTTATCTATTTAGTTTATATACAAACTTGTTTGTGTGAGGTAAACATTTTCATTTAGTATATTTATTTAATAGCTAAATGTTAATGTCATTAATATTTGAAATTAATAATTATATATTATGTTTTTGGTTTATTTGGACATTTTATTCAACATAATTTTTTTTATTTGTCGGACAAATTAAAAAAAAAAACTATATCAAAAATATGTCTTTATAAACCGAAAACATAGATTTTTTACCTAAATTATTAATAAATGTAAATCAATAAAATAAGGATTGTATAATCATTGAAAGATTGTCTCATTATTAATTAAAAAGCCAAAATTAAGCTTGCTAAAAGTATTGTTCTATTTAAACTTTTAAGTTTTAATTCATAAATGTGAATGTACTAGAGAATTTTATGAATGTGTTAAAAAAATAAGAGATAATTAGAGGTGTATTTATTGGGATCTATTTCATTACAATTAGAATAATCCATGCATAGCTACAGCTTACAAGTTGTTAGATTAAATATTAATCACTGCAGTTTAAATATACATAAGTAAAAAGAAACCCATCAATTCTGCTATAGTATCTCACACTGCATTACTTTGTCTCAGTTTTGGTACTTGGGATTTAACTAAAGCAATTTAGCTTTTCATGTCTTTGAATCTACTATTATCATTAGAGCCTTAGAATGAAGCCTATGAAAGAAAAAATATTTTAACAATTACAAAAAAGTAAATTTAAACAACTTACAAATGAGGAAAATAAAATTTATTCTGTTGTCAAATATTTTTTATTATGTTATATTTTAAGTATACTTTAAATGAAAGATAAATGAAATAGTAAAATAAAAGAAGCCAGAAAGTTTAGCAAACTACCTTTCTAATTCAATTTTGTAAATCATTCATTTTATTTTTACAATTTTTTCACTTAAAAAATTGGATATTTTTTTGACTGTTTTATACGTTAGCAACTTTACTATGATTGTAAGTTATGGTTTTCATGTTTACTATTTAATTTTCAAATAATTACTAATTTCCTTTGATTAATGTTAGAAATAAAAATGCAATTTATTCAGTACTACTAAAATGTACTACTAGTAAAGGGAATAATGAAATATGAAACAATTATAATGCCATGAGACAAATTTTAGTGAACTTTATTGCTTTTTTCAAACCAAAAGCATTAGACAATCAGTTTTAATGATATTTTTGAACAAAATAGTATGATAAACTCCTGTTTTTGATTGTAAATTGATAGGTAAGTTATTTAACTTCTATCAATTTTTTTCTATTGTAATTAAGAAATTTAATATAAATGTATTAAAATTTTATATGTTTAGTGCTTTTCATTTTATAAATTATAAAGTATGGAATGTGCATATATATAGTTTTTACTGTTGTTAACAGTAAAGTCCATTTCAAAATTTTTATTTTTTAAAATTATTTTAATTTGGAAGTAAGTCAAATTTTAATCAAAAAGTAAGAAATAGTTTTGATTTCTTTATCTTATTAATCATTTTTGTACCTTGTAATTATATTTTACATTGATTGCATGTTTTGTTTCAATTTCTTATTAATGTTGAATACTCAAATTTAGTTGTTGTCTAATTCAAATGAATTCAATTTCTTATTAATGTATTTATAGCTTAAAGTTGAGGTTTGATAAAATTGATATTTTTATCATATTGTGTATAAGTTTATAACCTATAAAAGTGTCTGTTTTTCCATTTTTACTTTGCTATGATATGTAAGCATAAAACGGAGATGAAACCTTGGTATATGCACTTAGAATATTGGGTTGATTCCCTTTCATCATGAAACAAAAGTTGTGCATTTTGTTAAGTAGTGTACGAGAAATTAATTGATAATTTTGCTCCTGGATAACTTCTTATCCGCAAAACTTGGATCATAATTATCGCCTTAAATATTTGATATATCTCAATTTTGTCCTTGATTGAAAAGTGAAAATTTGTTGTCTTTTATTTGAAATTTTTTTGCCATGATTTTACTAACTTTTTGAAGTGAATTATTTGTTTTTATTTATAATGCTTTTAAAAAGAGAACTTCTAAAATTATTGGAATAAATTCATTTGTGAATATTAGCTTAAGATTAGTAATTTTTCTAATGCTTAATATATGTATATTATATTTTGTTTCATTTTTATTTAAAATTGATAAACTATCAGTTTGATTGAAGTCTGGTAGCATAGTGGTAGCACATTGTGCTCCCAAGGTAAGTGATTCGATCCTTGGGTTGAGCAAGGTAGACTCAGCCTTTCATTTCTTCATTAGGTTGATAAAACTGAGAACCAAGTATGCTTGGGAACTAAACACAGAGGGTTTCACGCTAGTCTGACCACCTAATCGAGACATATGCTTCACACTTCAAGGCCCTTGGTCAGGAAAACAGACATGGATACTGTGCACTCTTGGGCCACATGGGCTGTTATGCCACTGAGTTTAGTTTTTTTTATAGTTTAATTAGATAAACGTTGCTTTGAAATAGGAATGAATGTAAAATAAAATAGACAAGCATGAATGACCATTTATTTTATACAAAAAGTTTACTCTGGTCTGTCTTGAGGGCACAATGATAAATAACCTAATTTAAATGAAATAATGAGCATTTATGTGTGTCTTCAAAATTGCACCAATATATTAGTTACGTGTTTTTTTAAAGCAAACTTTTTGAAAATTCTTTAGTTCATTTTTTCTGAAAAATATAGCTTTTTGCAAGTAAAAATTTTTTTTAATATTATAATATTTTTTATTTTATCTTTTTTAGAATAAATATTTTCTCCAATACAAAATTGGTTGAACTCATTAATATAGTCTTTGTACAGAATAGTATTGATAATAAAATTTAATGATGCAAAATTAGTGTTTTTAAGTTTTATTACAATATAAGGGAACTTGTTGTATACCTTGCAATCTATTTTTTGGTGGAAAATTTTGACATATATTTTCAAGACAAATTTTAAAGTCTTTAGAAGCAAAATTATTGCAGTTAATGTGAGAATCTATTATAGAAAGATTTTGTGTAACAATAAATTAATTTGCCTTAAAAGATGCAATAGACTTCATTTTTTGTTAAAATAGTTATTTACAAAAAATTATTTTAATTAACAACTGATTAACAACCGATATTTTGCAGTTTTCTAATGTTAAGGTTATTTAGATAAATTTTATTATATATATATATATTTTTTTGCCAAATTTTAACTTTCAAAAAATGTTTTTATTTTAATTAAATTTTTATGTATTCAAAAAATACAGTTTTAAAAGTATTATGAGATAAATACACATAAACATTAAGATAACTCAGCTTTCATTTTAATATCTTATTTTTACTAATTCAAAAACCTGATCTACAAATATTACCCATTATTTTTAGTATAAAATAGTTTACACAAATCTGAAGTAAATTACACATTTATGTTATGGACTCTGCTTAGTAATTTTCTCCAATTGAAATAAAATTTTTTGGAATTAATGGATAGAATTAATTAAAATAATATTTTTTAAGAAAGCATCTTACATTATTTTGCTAAGTAAATTAGAGTATTTGTGGCAGTTTATTAAGTGGTTGGCAATTTCACATAGGTATGTAATTTTTAGAAGCATAACTTGAATTATATTTTTATACCCTTGGTATTAAAATATTGTTAAATTGTATGAAAATGTTATTGATATAATTTTGTTCTTGTGAGAGAAATTTGCTTGATAAATTATTGAAATAATTGTATTTTATCTCTTAAGTTTACTTTTATTTATATAATTTTTTTTACTTGAATATTTTTACCAAGAATTGAGAAAATTAAAATTTCTGTGTTATAATAACTGATTTTGTTAAAATTTTCCATTTAGAATGTGCATGGTTTATGATCAGAATTTTATTATACCCCACCAAAAAAAAAGTATAAAATTCAAAATAAAATGTAAATTTAATAATTTGTTTAGTGTAAAAATATTATTATAAATCTTAAAATAAGATTTATGTATTTCTCTTTTTTTGTTTTAAATTTGTTAAAATTTACCCTTAAAAACACAAAGAAGAATTATTTGAAGATTAATTAAGGATCTCCATTTATTAAAATATTTTTAAATACCTTATTTAGAGTTTAAAAATTGGCAAAAAGTGTCCTTTAATTTACCCGCAGAAAGTTACTTATAATAAGTTCACAAATGTGATACAGTAAATAAATAATCATTTTTCAAGTGTTCAATTTTTTTATCTATAATTTGCTTTGTAAAAGTGATGATAAATTCAATTCAATTATAAACCAATTATTCTTTAAACTATTATTCATATCAAATAAACTGATTATTGCCCTTTTATACACAAAGTTAAATGATATCAGCAAATGTTATTTTTATCTTCTCTCTTTAAATGCCTCATACTTTAATAAAAAAATATATTATTCTAAGATTCAGAAATTATTTATTTTAATTAAGCTATTTATATTATCAATAATATTATGCTGACTTGGCTATTTTTAGTTATAAATAGTTTTATGCTTTCATATATTCGTGATTTAAATTGACTTAATTTTTAGATTTAATAACATTTAATGCTCTCTTCAGTTTTTATGTTTTCCTTTTTGTGTTTATATGAATAATGCAATTTGAATAATATTTTGTGTAATCTAACAATATATTCCCATAAATTTATTTACAAAATCTTAAAACATTTGACAATATGTTTTCATATGAATTCTTAAGTGCCTTTTATATCAGTGGTCCTCAAGTAGTTGAATTTGTTGTTAACTGATGGGTCACAAAAAGTTTTTATGACAGTCTATTTAAGGGCTGCCAAAAGAGTACAATATTGGAAACTATCATTGAAAGAATGAAATTCAACTCATGCATTCAATATATGCATTCAATGTAGTATAAATACATAAAATTTAAATGGTAACCTTTATATTGAAATTTTTTCAAGTGTAAATGTTTGGGTGATCCTGGATAGGAAAAATGAATTTTTTATCACTATAGGTCACATTAGCCATTGTGTGAAAAATGTGACTATGGAGGAACAAAGGAACAAACCAAACCTATTATTTTTTCAATGTATTTACACTACATAAATTTAATTTTTAATGTAAACATAATACTATTTTTATGTGTATCATACATTTCACAAAATGTAGAAGTCTTGACTGTTACACTTTTAAGTTTTAATATGAAATATATATTTTTAATTAGAAAATACTAAATCAGCAAACATTTACTTTTCAGTTTATGTACTTTGTAAATGTTGTGTCAACTTTTACTATTATCTTTACAATAAATATTTGCATAAATATTGTGTAAACTTTTTAGGTTTTACATGTTATACAATTTTCTGTTGGCTTGATATTATATGTAATGAAAGAGAAATCCTTATTTTGATTTGCAATTGCATTATATATTGTACACCTCTAATGAATCTATTATTCACTTTTAATCTACGGAATTAAGATTAAATTTAAATATAAATTTAAATTCTCAAAGTGGATAATTTGTATGGAATATATTAAATAATTTTCATAAATTAAAAACGTATTAACAATCATTTAGAATACCAATGTATACCTAATAAAAGATGCAAAGCTTTTTTTTTTTAAATGGGTTACAAAAATTTACTATTTAAATGGTTTGTAATGGATTGAATTTATTACCAGATGGAACAGTAAAAATTTATTACATTATATTAATGATACTATTTTTCGCACAAAAAAAATTTCAGAAATAATACATTATACAGTTTAGTTTCTATTTTGCAAATATTTTAAAAATAACTATTATATAATAATTAAAATACTGTATTGTACTTAGGTTATAGAATAAAAAGCAAACAATAGTATAATTTCTTATACAGTTTAAGAAATATAATTGTTTAAATTCTTTATTAAATATAGAATTTGAATTTCTCAGAATATGATATAAATTTTTTATTCTATACTAATAAAGAATTAATGGAAATAAAAATTATTTATAAAGATATAGAAATCAGTATACAACTTAAATTTTCTCTTAGAAAATCTGCTAAACTGAATTTAAATTATTGAGACCAATTTAAAGAGTGATTTTATTTTTGTCATAATTTTCGTGTACACATGTTTATTTTTCAACTAATATAATATCTTGTAAATGATTTCCAGGAGAAAAATGCATTTATCCACAAAGAAAAACATAAAGGTTATATTACTACAGTACTTATTCATTTCCGTATTTCTGCCAACTGTGTTGTCCTTTTGAATCATAGGGAAGTGATAGGTTTGAGACATGAACTAGCATACTCCTTTTGAAACTCCTCTAGTGAAACCCCATGGAAATATTTATATGCATAGCTCTTGTCAGCACGATGACATGAGTCAAGTATCGAATCTGTTATTTGTTGGCTGTGAGAACATTATTCTCATCAGGGTATTGTGGCTCCAAAACATGGAAAGATCATAAGTGAAGTTAAATTTATCTGACAATTTTGAAGTTATGATTGCTTAGACTATTGTAAATTGATTCAGCAGGACTTGTGATACCATTATAAGTGATTTCATTAGGGTAAGTTTGAGAACCCTGCTTTTCTTATATTTTGTTGATTTTATTTTCTGTTTTAGTTTGATTTATCAATTATCAATGTGTAAGGGATGTTTTAAATTATTGAATAATTCTGTTAAAAATTTGTTACATTATAAGTGCATGAATTTGATGGAATTTATCGTTCAAAATTTCTATTTGAAAATAAAAACTTTTTTACATAATTTAAAATGTTATATTTATAAAAATAATATCAAAATCTTTTTAAATTAAAAAAACAACAAACTGAAATAGCCGTTATTTTTATGAATTTGATTATTTAGCTATGTTTTATTATTAATTTTACTGTGTGGATTGGAAAAGTAATCGCTTGTAAATAGTTTTTTAATGTCCAGAGTGATCAAGATTGTTTTCTCTAAAATATCTTATCTAAGATACTCATTTAAACCATGTGATAGAAGTACTTTATTAAGTAAAGAGAATAATAGTTTCCAAGTTATATTTTATTATATTGTGCTTTTGCTAAATTTTAATTATGTATACTTTTGTTATTAATAATGGAGTCTTTTTAATTAAATGTTTTAAAAATGAATGATAACATTTCTTACGTGTTTTTTATAAAAAATAACAAATTTTATAGTTTAAAATTTGATTTCAAAGTTTAAATACTTAGTATCACCCAAATTATTGCTGATCAATGATACAGAAATATGCTTTTATTATTATTTAAATTTTTCTGTATATTTTTGCTTTTAGCAAATTATGGAGGACAATAAAAATTCTTGTATAAGATAATCTAGTCAATGAAATATTTGAAAGTTATTTTTGTGAAATTTTAGTTTTGTGAGAATTCTGCCATCATAATTTAAAATCTAACTCCAATTTATTTTTCAAAATTCTTATTTTTGCAATATTAATTTTGAGAGTAGTGTTTAAAATTATTTAAAATCATTGAATGGACATTTTCTTATTTATTAATGATAATTTTGATTTAAAACTTAATTGCAATACAAATGAGAAGGTAGTTTTTAATGTTTTATTCCAACTTTTTTCCATATGGAGTTCTTGTTTTTTTTTATGATCGCAGAATTGCTTTAAGGCTGTGATATTATATTCTTATTTGTTTGTAAATGGGTTTACATTTGGAATTTGTACTTATTTGTCATGAAATTATGAATTCATGCTGCTTTAATTAACTGCTCAAAGTAATATTAAATTTTTGGTTATTTTAAGAGTTTTAGAAAGTGTAACTGACTGTGCTAATAAAATATTTTTAATCATTGACTGTTGAAATTTTTTCTAATTAAACTCTTACAAAAGTATGCTGTAGTTTTCATAGCTAGTTTTTGAATATTCTGTATAAAATTTATTTTAGTTTGTAATTGTTATTACAAACTAATTATATGTTTAGTAATTGTATTGCTCCTTCATTATTTTTTTCTACAAATTGAAAAAGTGAAAAGACCAAGATTTTTGTTTCTGTGCAATTAGAATGATAGCCAATAATTTTATGCGAAACAACATTATTACATCTTATTTCCATAATCTTAACATCAAATTACTGTATTCCATATGACTATTTCTATACAGGTACACTCAGTAACCATAATTGCAATTGGTACTTTTTTAATATTTGCTAAACTTTTTAAACTAGATATTAGTATTGTTTAGTGATAAAAGCAAAAATAAAGTTAAAAAATCTAATGTTTTTGAATACTGATTTCACTTTTTGCTGCAATTTAATTATATATTATTTTAACTGTTAATCTAAATTACTTTGTTATTTATTAGGTATTTATTATTGTTTAGATTAATTCACATCTGATTTCACAAGGCCTATTTTTTGTATTCCTGCACAATTGTATTAGCTGAGAAAAATGGAGTGTCAGAGTAAATTTCAAATCACATTTAAACTAGTTTTAGGAAGCTTCTATTTAGTTAACTTTTTTTTTTATTTTAAATTGTGTTTATAGAAATGTTTCATTTATTTAACTCTCATAGACCTATTTTTTCTCGTCAGTAATAGCAATCCATTTGAGCTCAAATAATACTTCTTTGCACAAAAAGTATTACAATTTATTTTTATATTTCTTCCTTTGTACTAGGAATGTGATTTACAATATAAATGAGTTAGCTTCATGATTGAATACGTCTCTGAATATTGATTTTGATACAGTTATGATTGTGGATCAAATTAATTTTCATTAATAACTGATAATTTAATAAGTCAGATGTCAATAGTAAGCCAAATTAATTTTTGAATTGTATCAATTTATAGTTAATCTAGTAATTTTATTAGAATTTTCATGTATTTGCTATTTCAAGTAAAATTACTTTAAATGCCTGTACTGATACATTTCTTTATTTAATTAAATCAAATCCAAAGCTTTATTAAATCAAATTTAAAGTCGAACTCAATGTGAGACTGGAGAGGATTATAAAGAACTAAAATATGAATTTACTTGAAAAAATCTCCCATCTTGTCTTTCTCATGTCTAAAAGGTTTTTTTAGTTGCTTGATTGAATTATTATATTTTGATAAAATTCAATTAACGCCAATTGTGTAGTTTGAGAATTTAAAAGCTGGAAAATGTATCCCTAAAATAAGCTCTTTGTCTAATAAATTAGTTAATTGAAAATGAATTAATTACAAAAATTTGCGTTAGTTAGTGATACTCATTCTTATCTTCGAAAATAGTTCACAATTTGAACGAAAGTGATCGTTCACAATTAATTTCCGTATGCATCATATTCCCAATTATTATCAAGATGTGAATCTGAAATATCTTCTAATGTCTCGGTGTATAACTCTATTTCTAGTATAAGAGTCAGTTTTTCTTAGGAAAAAGTCTTGAGGAGGAGATAATCTAATTGGTACTTTTTTATATAATTTTATACAATCGATATTTGGTAAGTGTTAACGTCAGAAAATTTTGAGAAGAATCACTGAAACTATTCGCTCTGTAAACAAATGGAATGAATTCCTGCTCCGTAATCTTTTGTACTGTTGAACAGAGTGATGCATTCCGAAGTTTATTATTATCCTGGGGGAAAAACGAAAAGAACGAGTAAATGATTCTGGGTGTAATGGATTCACTTAAATTTTTATCAAGCGTCACCTCTAACTGTGTATTCAAGTTTAAAATTTAAGTTTCAGCTGTCAAAATTTTCTTTACCTGACTCAAAATTTTGTCAACTTCTGATTTTAAATTTCATTCTTTTCTGTTATCAGAATTACATTTCAATACGTTAAGACCTAATGTGTTTTTCACATTTTAATAATTAATAGAATTTTTTTAATATATAAATATAATTTATAATATGTTAATTTTAACATTCTCATTTATGACACCAGATGACGTAACTTATTTAAAAATTGTATCTAAATAATTTATCGAAATAATGTAATTTTTTGAAATTTTTTTCAATATCAAAATCCAAACATCTAAAGTTCCAAAAAAAGAAAAAAAATCATTTAAACTTTCTTAAGTATTTTTATATAACTGCATCGAGGAATCTTTTTACATTATTCTTAAACTAGTATTTGCTAATTCATTTTATATGGAATTATAAATGCATTTTACTGTTCAAAAACTATTAGTAGTTAAAACTAACCCGTTAAAGAAATTTGTGAATGTTTAATACCATTAAAGGAGATTGTTTCTTACTCTCGAAAAAGAGAGAGAAATTTGTTGATTAAATGTAAGAAGCAATTTTTGCGTTGAGGTTATGTAAATGTTAAAAAAAGCGTCACTTTAAATAGTTCTGCTAGTAATTTTAAACTCACTTACTCAATCAAGAGTTTTTACTCCAGTTGAGATCCAATACCATTAGTTAGAAGGGTTTTATTGCAATTACATGAGGTAGCTATATTTGATAGCTGATTAAAATTAATAGATACAATTCTATTATTCGAGTATTTAATTGTTAATAGATACATAGTCAATTACAAAAACTCTTAAAGTATGCCCAATCTTGTTCTGAGATTAGTTTACATTTTTCTGTAAATTACTGATAGTGAAATGTTATATTGTTTCTCAGATGTATAAATTATATTTATAAAAAATATATATTATGAAGAATAAAGCTAATTTAGTTTTATTTGATTAAAATTTAGAAAATTTTAAGTAAAATTAAAGCACATTTTGTCTCTAAATTACTTGATAAAATTTCTATTATTTTTAATATATATTTTGCAAAAATTTAATTAATGTAAAAATCGGCATTAAACTGAGAAAATAAAATTTTTAATTGATGTCAGGCAGAAACTATGACTTGTTCTGCGTATAGAAAAAATATTTAAAAGGATATGTATATATCATATATATATCATGGTATTTACTGATCATATATATCATCAATCTCAAAAAACACCATTACGTTTATCTGATACAATGTTTTTCTATCTCTTTAAAAAATTTCATCAATTCGAAGTTTTTCTTAGTATTTTTGTGTTTAACTGTATAGGGATATTTCATCAATTGTGTACGGCTAGTACTGTGAGGAAAATTTTATTAAATTTATTTTTGAAGACTTCTTGTGCTTATATAAAAAATACAAGAATTTATTGACCTTAATGCAACTTTTTAGAAATCAATTTACACATATTATGTCTCTTGATTTTATTCATGTATTGACTTAAAACTCGTGATTTTATTGTTAATATTGCTATATGTGATCTTGAAACTTCGCGCTGTGGTCACTTTTTGCGCGTAGTCAGTGGTCTCATTTACGTAATAATAGGGAAATTTAGTTCCAGTTATTTGTTATCTTTTATTCACAGGTTCACTGACATTTGAAAAAGGCACTCTATACATTTAAAAAGAAATCTATTTGAAAAATTTATAGTATTCTTTTTCTTTATACAAAGAAGAAATATAGTACGAAAATGTACAAATATACATTTTTATTTTCGATATAAATATTAAGATAAATCAGCATTTATAGTAATTAATATTTATTGCAATATTTAAAATATTGTCTAAGTTCAACAAAATCCACTTTAAAAATATTACAACTAACATTTTTAACATCAGAACAGTGTGCGCATTGCTATACATCACTGCGTGGCTACAAAATGTGAATTTCTGGTGAAAGATAAATGTTTCCTTGGAGCAATAATAATTTATAATTCAACCTGATATGTCGCTAAAAATACTGGATCGTCTTGATAAAATACCCGTAGGCACGAAAGCTAAGTTGTCGTAACCCACAGAACTACTGTCGCTAGTGGAACTTCCTGATCGATGTATCAAATCGGATACTTCATGTTTGATAATAGGAGATAAAGGAATATCTTTCTTACAGTGATTCGGAGATAAGTTGTTGCTTTGAAAAAGATTACTAAGACACGGTATGGAAGCAGAACTGGATGATTTGCTGTTATCAGTCGGTAGATTTTGTGTACTGCTAAGTGATTCTTGACTTTCTCTTGACTGACTTTTAGTATGTGCGAAAATATCAGTGGATAGCTGCGAAAATGTTCTGATAGAAGAAACGCTTGTTTGACTATCACCAGACTGATGAAAAAGATCACCAAGAAAAGGTATCGATGTGGATTTAGATGTCCAATCAAGGCTAGATTTTCCTTCATCGCTGCTGTTGATAGCCATTCTTTGAGTGCTTGAGACAACACTAGAATTCTCCGATTCTGAAGTATCGGCATGGAAGTTGTTTACTTTTCGATGAACGAGAGACTGTTCTGAAGGCCAACTTAGACGTTCGTACGATTTTTGGTGATGCTGATTTAGCGACAAGTGCGCGATGCTTTGTTTCGAGGTATTCCTCAAAAATTTCGATGGGTTGGGAACTTTTCTCAGATTAACCTGTTCATCATCTACGGAATTCGGATGGTGGAAGGTGTATGGCTCGGATTTTGCTGTAGAAGCTCTTAGTAGAGGAGACAGAGGGCTCGGAGTTTCTCTTTTTGATCTGTACGGATCAGATAAATCACAGATTGGTTTCTTGCTCCTCAAAGTTCCATCACTCATAGAACGTGGTTTGACTACGTTCTTCGATATTTCGGGCACTGGTGATTTTTTAATGTGTTCAGTGGTTGACGAGGACCTATTCTGGAAGAAATTTTCTCTTCTTTGATTATGGAAAGGAGAGTTTTTCTCCGCTGAATCATTTGATTTGTCCAAAAAAGAACCGCTTTCGAAACAATTATTTTGAGGCTGAATACGATGAGAAGACTTCGGAAGAAGCTATAAAAAAAGAAAAAAAGCGAAGAATAAATTTGTAGTATTTAAGTAATTCAAACTCTGATAAATAAAACTTACTTGCATAACTGTTCTCATTAGTCTAGGAGTACTCGTTGGTGCTACTTCTTCCTTCTTCAAGTCATTTGTTTTAGGCACTTCTTCCAAGTTTGATTTGTTTGCTCTGGCTCTTGCTTCATTCTCTTTTATAATATTCCTAAAGAATAAATGAAAATTAATAATTAAAAATATTTTTAACAGTAACATTTTTATCAGAAAATCTATTATTTCTTTTCACATTAAATGACAAATTTTTTCTAGTCATGAACAATTTTTGTTTCAGATTAAAAATATACGATAAAATTCCAAACATAGTACATAACAACACCAAATAACTAATCTTTGATTAATTTATATATTCTTTTATTATTACATATTTTATATTATTTAAAGATTTTAAATGGTCTTCCAAAAAATATTCCAAAATTTTATCCACATTTCTTATAGACAGGGGCGTAGTGACGGGGGGAGGCAAGGAGATTATCACGCCCCGGGAGCAGCTCATAGAGGGGCGTCAAATCATTTCAAACATAAGCAAAATTGCTTAGAAAATTTCAATCTTAGTTTAGTCATGATATCAGTTTTATTTGGAAGAATAAATTTTGTATTTTATAATTATTTTCGTCCAGAAAGGAAAAAAAAATTTTAGAATCAGATTTGGAAAAGAGAAGAGATTGTTGAGGAAAAATAAGAGAAGATTCGCTGGAGCTCGTAATAAACGATACTCTTACACTTATATTTATTAATAATAATTTTGCATAGCTTAGTTCTTTTAATTATGTTTTTGATTTTCGTTTCTTAATCAGTTCGGTTATCGCTTTTCATTCGTTTAATCCTTTCCTTTTTAAATTACTTACTTTGCTCTAGGTTTGTGTGATACTTTTGTTTTGTACTAAAAATCATGTAAATGTGTAAATAACGAAAATATCTTAATTTTTTCGTATAAAACTTCTGGAATATTATATTGGTCAGTTCCATTTTTATGCATAAGAGATATTTTTACTTTAGTATAAAGTTATTTACCAAATTATTTGTGTTAATGGTAATTTTTGGTTCTATTAACTCAGGGAGCTTACAAAAGAGTATATATATATATATATATATATATATATATATATATATATATATATATATATATATATATATATATAAGTTCAAGAAATACTCCTTATTTAATTTTCTGAATACTTAAAGATTCACAGTACCCTTTCCTGATGAAACTTGTTTTTTATTAGTGGACCCCTTTTTCCAAAATATTGTGTCTGGCACCAGACTGATCATTATATCTTTGAAGGGGAGGGGGGGAAGTTTCCATAAAATAGCATTGCAGTGAAGAATCGAAAACTAATTACCTACAAATTCTAGGAAAAAACATAAACTTTTATTCCTTTTTATTGTTCACTATGTTAGTATTTCATTTCTTCCCAAACACCACTTTCTCGGAAACAAAAATTTAAACTTTTGAAAATTTGGAGTTTTGACATTTAAGAAATTACTGCCGTAAGTTATATATTTTCAGTCTACTATGTGTTCTTTCGATTTCAATATTTAATTCATATTTTTGCCAGTATATTTATTTACTAATATATGCTTATAGAGTTTCGAAAATGAAATATTAAATTATTTATTACTTAAAAATATATTATTTAATACTTAAATGTTTTTATTCGGGAAAATATTTGACTCGTAATTTTGTTGGCTTTACATTAGAACCTTATATTGAAAAGTTTTTTTTTCAAATGGTAAAAGTTAAAATGTTTCTCTTTTTTTAAACATCTTTTTTTCTTTTTTGTAGACTTGAATATACAGATTATATATTTTTAATTAATTAGTTCAATTTACATAAAAATAATTCTTTTAAATTGAAAGAAACTTCAAGACAAGTATATAGAAATCGGACATATTTCTCATTCTACTTTGTAAAATTTTAAAATTTAAGATCGTCTTAGTATGATATAAATTCATTAAAAGAAAAAAATTGCCATTGCATCAACAGTAATTCCAAAATGATTTTTAATAGAAATAAATTTTGATTTTAATAAAAATATTAGCCCTTATTTTAATAATAAAATATATTTCAATATCTTAAGAAAATAATTATTTAAAATACGTTAAAAATAAGAAGAAAATTTTCACTTATAAGATAACCGATCGAGAAAATTTTTCTAAATAAAATCATGCGATATAACTGTTAAATTATATTTTTTATCTCAGCTCTTGTAATTCCTGATAATTATTTGAATCAATGAAAAACTTAAAAAAACAACATAGAGTGGATTAGTTTTGAGAAAAAAATTATTTTTGATAATATGATATACATTGTTTGGCTGAAAATTTCTGATTTTATTAACTATACATAATTTTATTTGAATTAATGTGTTTTGAAAGAAATTAATTTTAATTTTTGACTTTAGAAATCTGTAAAATGTTTTTCTTGTCTGTATTAGCGTTTCATTGCTTAACTGCATTTTACAGTGATAATGCTATGACATAAATTTAGTTATCTAAAGTGGAATCAGATGAAGATTTATTAACAAAGGTCTTCTAGTTTTGAAATCAGAAAAATTGGTTTTATGATATAAAAATGAAATATTCATAAATTATCAACATTTCATTTTGCGATTAAAATTTTTTACAATAATAATAATTTTAGTTTACATGAATGGTCAGCATGATATAATTTAAGAAGCTATTTTAAATGCGAAATTTTCCATAAAGTTAAAGTTGTTTTTCATTGAATTTTTCTGTGACAATAAAAGGAAATAAAATGTTCAATTTAATCTATGGTAAATGAAATGCTTAAAAAGATGTCGTTGTGAAAAATCAGGTGAGTTGATCCTAAATTAGGAGGGCAAAGACTTATCCAACTAATATTTTGCAATGAATTGCTAAAGTTTGTGAAGCGAGTAATATTATAGAATTTTTGAATACTTGTTAAGATAATATATAGCATACGTTCAACATCTAGTGATCAACAATTTATATAGTCTTTTATAAATAAGATAACGCGCAATTAATAAGGAAAATTTTTTTAATTTTTTGAGTTGGTTAAAAAACAAGAAAAAATACATTAAAATCTTTTAAGACATTGTTACGGAAATGTTAAATCATTAAAATTTATTTTTCTTAAAAGTCTCTATTAAGAAATTTGTGAATACAAGATGTTTTTCTGCAATAGAAAAGAAATTAAACCTAAAACTCCATTAGAACTTCTGACCTTAATCTCATACGGTGAAGATGTTTTCCTAAGTATGAGAATTGCCATTCAAATACTTTTAATTGTTTCGACATCAATTGCAAGCTGTGAACATTCATCCGGCAAATTAAAATTAATTTTGAAGTATTTGCGATCCACCATGAGTCAAAACCGTCTTAGTGATTTAACATTTTTAAAAATAGAAAAAGAAAATTTTGAAATGATCAACTTTGATGAAGTAATTGATCAATTCGCTTCAGCAAAGGAAAGGAGAAAATATGTATAGTGAATTATATTAGATTGTGTAAATAATTATACATATACTTATCTCTATAATATATATTGAATTATTTCATGTTTAAAATTTTTTTATGTTTTTTTAAAATAATCAAATTAGTATATAAAATCTTTTAATTAATCTTTTGATCTTTTAATTAATACCAATAATAATAATTATAATTAAATATTTTTAAAAATAATTAAATTAGTATATAATATCTTTTTAATTAATATTTAAGTCCGATTATTCTTTTGACTCTTTTCCGAATCCAAAATTTAACTTTTTTGTTTCCCATTTAAAGTTTAACCTGAGACTTTAAATTAATATATTTTCGATTATTTTATAGTAAGCGTAACTAACATCCCGTTATTATTTGCATTGTATTTTTATTACAAGTGTACTTTATTTATTATAATGTATTATATATAGTTATATTATAGTATACTTTTTATTTAATACATTTTTTATTCCCATATTTATATTTTGTGTGTATTACTATTTATTTTTCAAAGGGGTGCCAAAAAGATATACACCGGCGCCAATTATGCTCATTACGCTACTGATAGTAGTCGATTTTAAATTTGAAAGAATATCTAGTTTCATTTACCTTGTTTAGTGATTGTAATATTTCTCAAGGAACTAATTCTAGGATTCAAAAAAGAAATAAATAGTATTATTTATACTAATACTTGTGGGTGTGTGTTTAAGAATAAACTCTTTCGTAAAGAAATCAAAAAGAAAATTTATAAAACTGCCAAACCATGCATGCAGTAACATTTGTTAGGGAAAATTGAAATTTGACAAATAACGATGAATGCCACTTGTTTATCGTTGAAAAAATATAAGATTCAGATCATTAAAATCAAGCAATTTGCTGTGGAGAATCAAGAATAATGAATTCGCTCATCTAATAAAGCAAGAAAATATTAGATTTATTATATCTCGGCTCTAAGCATGGTTGGGTCATCTTGAAAGATATATGAAAATAAGGTTGTTATATGAAAATAATTATAAGCTGAAGACAATTGAATCAAGTACCCGATAAAGATGGTCTGATAATCAAGAATTACTGTTATGACAATGAATAATTGGGAATTTAAAACTAAAAACAGGAAAGTTTGGAGTGGCATTATTCAGCAAATATGGGCCCAGTCTTCTTTAGTGCTAAAAAAAGAAGGAAACAGATTTATTGTTTTATAATTTTTCTGTGTGTTTTATCGCGCGTTGATCAATGATCAAAAGATAAATGAAAGATAATTGCAAAATTATTGTGTAAATTTAATATTTTGTCCTTAGTATTTTTAGAGTTTTATATAAACTCACTCTTAGAACTCTAAAGTATTTTTATATGCTGTATATAAATTTAAATCACTAATTTTATATGCTGTAAATTTAACTCATAAATAAATAAAAATTTAATATGCTATAAATGTAAATCACAATATATTTTTATACATTTAATTTATAATTTTTTAAACTGATAAGGCTATTGTTAAATATTTTCCATATTCACTTTTTAAATATTTTGATTCTTTTTCAACCATATACTTAAATTTAATATTGTTAAAGCTTGATAATTATATATATTCTTAAAAGAACATTCTCTCTATATGAACCCTAATAATGTAATGTGAATCCTACATTTTTGTCTTTTAGTATTCTTGAATTATTTCATTAAATAATTTAATCATTGCAATTGCTTTTTGGAAATAAAATGCATTTCATGAGTTTTATTTATTATTAATATATTTTGTACATAATTATTTCTCTCTCTCTACAGATATTTTTAGAGCTATATGATTCCATCTCATGTCAAAAATTACTCCTAATTCGCGAAGAGTTTTTATTGAATACTATTTAAAGTATTGCTTGTTTGAGCAGTTCATCTAAATGCTTAACACTTACTTAGCTTTCTTTTTAAGGACTTTTTGGGCTTCAGGGTAGTTCTTCAAAGCCTCCCACAAGTCATCTTTACCTAAGACGAACAAATTTGAGAATCCCTTGCTCCGGACATCTGCTGTTCTTCTGCTGCATCCGGGTATCCCAAGTAAACTGGAAACAAATACTATTAATCACATAATTCAGACTATCATTGCATAATGCTTCGGTAAATTATTGAATATTATGGTAGATCAAACAATCCCAATTTAATAAAATAAAAAAATGATAATTTTTTTGAAATTTGCAAATTTATTTCTCTATATTGTTCATGACATTATATTATCGATAAAAATAACAACGACTATAAAATTTCCTGACTGGGATAGTTCTGAAAGATTTGCCTATCTTCTACTGTGTGTGGTATCGCATTGCTTTATTTCGAAACAATTTGTTAGTAAACAATTTGTAGCTAAAAAAGGAATAAAAATATAAGGATTGTTATATTTATTTAAACTCTAATTGAACTCTTCTTTTTCTATTTCACTCTTCACTTGTTGTTGTTGTTGCATGCCTACAAAGTCAGCAGCGATAGACCAGGTCCATGACGTTGTACACTCTACAATAATCCAAAACCAGAAGAGGGTCGTCAACTAAGTCCTGCCTGGATAGCCCCAGGCACTCAAGGATATGTTCAGGCGAAGCCTGTTCGGTAGAGCAGTTGGTACAGGTTTCAAAGGCTCGGGAACACTCAGAAAATTTTAGGGTTTTAAGATGTCCACTTCGAAATTGGGCAAGAATAGTTTGTTCCTGACGACTTAAGTCAGGGAGCCTCTGGGACGGGAACTTTGGTACCAGTAATGTACCGAAGGGACAATCCAAGTCATCCTGTTCTTAATTTTTTCTCTGGAGTGTATCTCCGTGAAAGTGAGAAGAGCTAAATTAACGGAGGCCTCGCAAGCACCAGATTTCGCCAGAGCATCCGCAATTTCATTTCCCTCAATATCGACGTGGGAAGGAATCCACTACAGATGAATCTGATGAGATATAGAAAGCCGTTTAAACTTGTTAACTATTGTCTCTCCAACATTGTCTCTAACATCTTGCCAATTGCACTTCTGCTGTCAGACAGAATCCAAACCTCCTTTCCATAAGGAAGAGATGAAAAATCCTCAAGGGCCTCATCAATGGCTATCAGTTCACTGCGAAAAACCGAGCAGTGATCGAAATTTCTCCTCTGAAGCTTTAAGTCATGGTCTTGAGATTTGACGAAAATACCACTGCTGGACCGGAAAAAGTCATCTCTACTGCCGTCTATGTAGACTTGAACAGCATCAAGTGGAATCTCTCCAATTTTCTCAAGGGCCAATTGCCTCAAATAGGCAGGAAGGTTTGTTTGTTTATTCACATGTACTGGTAATTTGAAATGAAAGAAAACACCGTCTAAATCGTCCACTGGGTACACATTACATATCACACAGTGATATGTAATGTGATTCCACAGTGTCATCGACAAGATTAAAGAAAGCCACTTGGCTAAAGGGACTGTTTCTCTTAAGCCTCTGATTGTTACACCAGTTTTTAAAGTAGTTAGAGATGCGATTTTGTGAGCCTAGAGTGCTAAGTTTGTTGGGTAATTTAATTGGGCAAACACGTCTCCTAAGACTTAAGGGCTGTAAGTCTGCTTCAAAAAGAACAATTTCCCTGGGACATGACTTTCTAAGCCCAGTGATGATCCGAGCTGCGCTAAGCTGGATTTTTTCAAGTTTCTGAATATTTGTATTTGAGGCACTACAGTAAATTGGAAGGCCATACTCTAAGATTGGTCTGATTAATGAGATATACGTGTTTCTAAGGGTGCCAGCGTCAGCGCCCCAATCTCGCCCAGAAATATACCGTAAGATGCTGAGTCGTTTTCTCGCATTCAGCACGAGACGATCGATATGTTTATTTCCTAGTATTTCAGAGTCCAATACAAAGCCCAAATGTTTTGGGTGTTTATCAAGAAATAGTCGTTGATTGTTCAATAGGATATAAGGATGGAAATTATAAAGCTTTCTATTAGTTGTGAAAAAGCTTACTAAAGATTTAGTAGGGTTAAAGCACAGCTTTTGTTCTTCAGAGAAGTTATGAATGTCCTCAAGGACAAGATTAATTGCTCTCTCTGATTTCGTTACCTCAGAATCAGATTTCCAGAGAACAATATCATCCGCAAAAGCGCTGACCTCACATTTTCTCTTAATAATACTCTCAATACCTGATAAGTATAGTGAGAACAGAGTTGGACTCAGTACAGATTCCTGGGGAACCCCATGAAATACTCTGAAACTCCTTGTGAGGGAATTATTATACTTCACTCTGATAAGTCTATTTCGTAAGAAATCGTAGATCCAGGGAAAGGCTTTACCACCAATACCGATTTTTTAAAAAGTTTAATAATTAATAAATTATTCCAAACTCTGTCAAAGGCCTTGGATAAGTCCAGGAAGACTGCGACAGTGTGATTGGTCGGTTTTTTGTTGTGCCCATTGCTAATTTTTTTGACAGAAGTATAGTAACTGATCTGAAGTGCTATGTCCCTCCTTGAATCCATACTGTTCTTCCGGAAGAAGATTACGGGAATGAAGGTGAAATCTGATCCTCTTCAAAATCATTTTCTCCATTATTTTACAGGCTATATTGGTCAAAGCGATGGGTCGGTAACTCTCAGAGGAGCCGTCGGTTTTGCTAGATTTTTTAAAAGGAACTACGGTTGCTCTCTTAGAATCTCGAGGGAGTTGCCCTTTGTTCCAGGAATTATTTATAATATCCAGGAATCTCTGTCTTCCAATCAGGCCAAGGTATTCTAACATTTGACCATGGATACCATCAGGTCCTGGAGACTTGTTAAGACTAGTATCTCTGATTGCAGATTCAAGATCATTCATTTTGTAGTCCTTGCTGAAAATGTAGGTTCCACTTTGAATATTGCTACGACAGCCATGGACTATATTACTAGCCTTACTTTTAACATTCCTTGTAAGTTACTTCTCGAATCTGGCCCTCTGGATAAACTAGGAACGCGGGCTTTTTTTGACTGCGCGACGACAGATGCAGTATCAGAACTATAAGGTGTACTATTCATGGATGGGGAAGAATTGGAGCCTCTGTTAGTCGCTTGACCAGAGCACCTAAAAATAGGTAGAGGACCGATTTAGCTCCATTGCCCTAGGCCTTAGCTGAGCATATTGGAGTGGCCTTCACGCCTTGGGTGACCCTGACAGGAGAATACACTCACGACGTATTCCATCCACTCCGCCCAGGAACACCCCCTCGCCGGAAACTAGAGCTCTAGGCTGCTAGCGCACATTATGAGAAGCCTGTGGGACTTGAGGGGGTTTCACTTATAGATTCAGTTTCAGTTTGGTTACTTGTGTATGTAATGATTTAAAGAATATATTGTGGGTCTTTGGCCAGTGGAGATTTTAAAAAGTGTTTCAATTTAGAGAAAAATACGTAAAATATTAATAATCTAATTTATAGATTCTATTGATCAGAACAATATTTTAACAATAATAAACGTTTCATCAGAACTTATTTATATAAAATAGGTTATTCTGAATATTTTTCTTATGGTGAATAACTATGAGCAATATTTTTCAAAAATGAGAGAATTGTTAAATAAACAAGTCTTTTAACAAATTGAAAAGTTCTTTGACAATATTTAAATTAATGATTTGTTAGAGTGAAGGCAGATATTTTTGTGATTACACTATTAAAATTACCTTATTTCACCAAAAACGCTGCCTTTAGTGAGCGTTGCTAAAACAAGCTCTCCATTGTCACCGCCCAGGACTTCAACTATACCCTTATTAACAATGTACATTTCTTTTCCCACTTCACCCTATAATTGGATGAAACATAAAACATAAATAATAAAACTTCTGAATATAAATTTAATGTGAAAAAATGCTTTATTTATGTAAAGTAATCAAAATGTACATTTGTTATAAAATGAAAAAAATGAATTATAATGCATTACATATGTCAAAAATTAAACATTTATTATTATACATGAAATTTTGAAAAATTGCATAGTTAAATTTTTAATTGGTTAATATTTAATCTCATATTTACATAGAAAAAATATACACTCTTTAGCTATATCGGGAATATTCAATCAAGATTTTTTTTAAATAGACGAATTTCTTAAAAAAGTTTTGATTTTTGAAAACTCCTGGTTGCCTTAAAAGCTACGTGATAATTAGGAATAACGTTTTCTTGTTCTTGGTGATAATATTTATTTGCATTTTGTCATATTTTATGTATGTAATACAGGATAAATGTATCTCGACATTTAGAACATATATGTGCATAGCATAATATGCATAGTATTAGTTAACAACGCATGTACTTACTGAAATATTAGAATTGATTTGTTAAAATTAAAGCAAAATACCAATCTACAGAAATTGCATGTTAAGTTTTCTTAAAACATAATATTTTTAATGTATGAAACGCGCTGATTTGAGTTGCTATAATATTTCAGCAGTATTTTTATATATATTTACCTTCTTACATATGTAATCCCCTGGTAAGAATAGCACAGGTTTCAGCTGCAAGACTAAGTCTCTTAACAACGCTTTATCACAGTCCTGCAAAATATTTGTTCATGATATTATAATATATTTTATATGCACATTTATGCAAATTTACAGCACAATTGTATTTCAATATTACATTTTGGACAATATTAATGCACCCTGGTAATTACAGTGTATTTTACATATACAAAAAGAGTGAATGACAAGTAATACTCTTATAAGGAAATATAAATCTTAAGTTAATCCTGACTTATGTAATGTGTAATCAGTGTTCAAAGAAATTTATAACTAGTAATGAAAAATATTGCCATAAATAGTACTTTATTTTGGCACATTCTTGTATTAACATACTCACAAATAAAGTAGCGCAGAATTTGTTAATTAATCTATTAACATAATTTAACATTTTTCAATAACCATTCAAAAAACTCATTTTGTTTTACATATTAATATTTTTATTTAAGACTGCTATTTTGCATTTTGCTCTTAAAATTGGCCTTAATATTGTGGAATTAACAAATACGACATCAATTTTAATGTATTCATACAAATAATACAATTGACACGCCTTCAGCAAAACTGTGCAAAACAACTTAGTATGGTTTGCTGAAAGCATAAATCATTATCGAATTTATATATATACATACATACATACATACATACATGCATACATACATACATATATATATATATATATATATATATATATATATATATATATATATATATATATATATATATATATATATATGTATGTATGTATGTATGTATGTATATATATAAATTCGATAATGAATGTATATATATAAATTCGATGATGTTTCCACTTATGATTTCAAAGATTTATTTACCAGTATTCCACTTGAAAAACTTTTTGATATTATTATGTTTTATTTTTATGATTTTAATTCAATATTGAATATCGATATAAATTTTTGGAAAGATTTAAGTTTATTTTGTATTTACAATAATTATATTTCTTATGGAGAAAATATTTATTTACAAGTTAACGGCATTCCCCAGGGTTCCAAATTTTCAAGTATATTGGCTAATTTATTTTTAAACTACTTTGAAAAATCATTTATTATACATATACCTTTTGCTTATAGATATATTGACGATTTAATAGTTTTTAATTACCTGGAATTCGATAGAATTTACAATAATATATATCCTACAGAATTAAAATTAATAAAAACCAATATTGATAACCTAAAAACTGAATTTCTAGATATTTCAATTACTATAAAAGATAACTATACATTTACTGACATTTATGATAAAACTAATAATTTTAATTTCAAAGTTAATAAGATGATTTTCTGGAATTCAAACATTTCAATTAAAATTTATAAAAATATTATTTTTAATCAACTTAATAGAATATATAATATATGTAATAATTTAAATAATATAAATAAACAAAAAAAACAGATTAGAAAATATTTTAATTCATAATAACATTCCAACTAATTTCATTAAGCACTATTTGGCTAGTAGAGCATTGCTTATAAGAGTGAAGTAAGGCGTAGTTTTTATACTACAGAAGGGTCACCCAAGCCTTGAAGGTCTTATAAGAAGCTTGAAATGCCGATAGTGTTTACACTTAGTTACTAATTTATATGTTTGGTGAGGTTCTTGCAGATTTGGATTTGTAATTGGATGCGATTTAAATCTAGTGATTATTATGTATTGAGTGTATTTTGGCAACATTGTATTTTAACGGCATTGGATTTTGACTTGTATATATTGGATTGAATTCTACTTGCATATTTTTGGATTGGGTTTTGCTTCTTTTCTTGTTTGATGCTTTGGTTTGATTTTTGGTATGGCTTTGGGGTGTGATGGCTTTTTTAAGACTATGTCTTGGGCCATTGCAGAAAAGCCATAATTTGTGCCAATGTGGTCAACACCCCCTGATGAAGCTGACCATATTGGTACTTTATTCCATTTATATTTATCTTTCTTTAAAGTGTTTTCAATGTAATTCTTTTCATTGTATTTTTTCAATGTGTTATTTTCCATTTGATATTTCAATATATCGTTATCCATTTAATATTTTAATGCTATAATATTTCAATGTGTTGTCTTCCATCTGATATTCTACTTTTGACATTTAATTTTTCAATGTATTATTTTCTATTTGGCATTTTTCATTGTATTCTATCTCATTATGTTATATTCTTTGCATATTTTATAAATTATACTATTAACTATATATATATATATATATATATATATATATATATATATATATATATATATATATATATATATATATATATATATATATATATATATATATATATATATATATATATATAATTCCAATTATCTATTTAAAAAATACCGATTTATTAAATTGCATACAAAACATTTAAATACAAGTATTTTGATAGGTTTTCATATAGAAACGTTATTGTTGTTATGTGATAAATCCTCTCTTCGTATTTTGATGTTGGGTAATTTAATTTAATTTAAATGATTGACACATACACACAGTTATTTTTATTTACTAGTGTAAGTAATTAACATCGCTCTGTTTTCTTCGACATCGAGCATATTTAAGCTTAGCACATATCAGTTCTTATTCACAATTAAAAGAAACTAAAAAAATATATGAGTAGTTTTGAAGAAGGATTTACGGTTAAGAGAAAAGTTTGTACACAAAATCAAAAGGGAAAGAAAAATTTGCTCAGAAAGTTTTATATAATGTCGCGGGTTTTGATTAATCGAACGCAGTTTTTGATTAATCGAAGGTACCTTTGTCATAAAGTTATTAGCATAAACTAACAAATTCATTGCTCAAATAGTATTCAAAATTAATTTATTTTGAATTCTATGCTATTTGTGATTAAAAATGAAGTATATTCAGTAATTACAATCGATTACAGTAATTAAAATCAATTATAAGGACATGAATAAACATCTACGTATCAAAAGACAGCTACTATCAAAACATTGTAAATGACATAAGTTTTATTTTCACACCTTAAAGAAGGGGAAAAGTTACTTATATTAAAATCTTTGTAAGCAATTAAAAAAAATTTAATTCATTATTAATGATATATCCGAATTTCTATCTTAAAATAAGGTTAATTTTATTTCTTATAAATACTAATATTGGGTTGCATTTACCTTGAATAGTTGCACTTTAACCAGTGTTTTATAATGGACGTTGATGGCTATGTCTGTTTTCATTTTTCTTGGAAGTGTATTTAATATTTTGCTGACATCTGAAATGAATCAATATAAAAGTTGATAATTTTCACTCAAAATGAAGTTGTTCATGTAAAAAACTTAGGTATATCAAATATTTTTATTATATTCATAAAGAGTATCAGTGATAAAATGTGTACAGACATAAATGCCAGAAAACTGTTTATTGAAATAATTGTGATATTATATTAACTTAATTTAATATCTATTTTTAACTGATTTATTTTTGGTTAATTATTTTACTAATTTTATTTTGACTAGTTTTTGAGAATATAATATTTTATGACATTTATTATTATTATACGTCAAGAGCATTTTTTGAAATAATTGCTATCTATAAAAGTTTTTGAAGTTCACAAAGAATTGAAGTTCTGATAGATTTCTAGGCTTTAATCTTAATAATAATTTAAAGTTTTAAACATTAAACGCGATAATTTTGCAAATTAAATGAAACTGAAATTTTTATTCATAAGAGTTAAAAAAATTGCATAATTTAATTTTTAATACTATTTTATAAATTATATGACTCATTCGATGAGAGAAAAAAATATAAATTTTGAAAATAACTTTTCCTTCTTACGAAGAAACATTTGAATGGTACAAGATTCTGAATTTTGCATTCAGCTAGGTAGGTAGATAGATTATGGCGGACACTTTTGGAGCTCTATACTAAGATGCTTGTAACTCACATTGATGAAGATAAGGATTTTTAGTCAATTGACTAACATTATTTAAGAAAAGTCGATTGAAGTCTTTTAATTAGTCGGTGAACACTAAGAAATGTGTCTTGACATAAGCAGATAATTCGGATTAACAAATTTGTGATAGAGGACAGTATAAGGATTTTAGACATTACAAAATTTCACTTTTTAGTCATTAAGATTAAAATCTTTTAGATAGTCGTAGAAATTCGCAGCAAGCAAATATTTTACTTTCCAGATTTGAAGATAATTCAAATATTGATGAGAATGATAATGCTCCTATTCGTAATTTTTTCAGTAATTGGTTCATCAGATGTTCATATAAGGAACAGTCTAGGAAAATATGATCTATGGCTTTAGATTCACCGCATTGACAGCTATCCGTATGTCAGAAATAAATCTAAATAGAACCGAGTTGGTAGGGAAAGATCTTGTTCTAGCTCTGTGGCCAACCATACGTCCTTCTAGTCGGGATTTCGTTAATAGCCTATGAGTTTTGCGAATAGATTTCAGGTGGATTCAACCAATTCTAAATTAAAATATAAAATAGAAGTACTCAGACAAAAAAAAATTGTAAGATTTATAATTTTTTTTTGAAATTTCTAGGATTACTTCATATTTAAATTTTGAGTACCAATTAAAATTTAAGAATGAATTACTGTGTTTTCAGTAGCAAAAAAGTGATCGTCATTAAAACTTTTATTCATAAATTTGATACACAATACAAATAAAAATATACATAGAAGTATGTTCATAAATTTCAGAGCATATTAAATCATTTGGCATGAACAATGCAATATACACTGTTTATGAAAAGTAGATTGTTCAGAGGGTTTCTTTTCTCATTTGGATATGTTATTTAAATTGTTTGTTTATTCAAAGATAATCTTATGCATCGTGAAATGGAAAAAGACTATCAGCATTTATCAAAATTCAGCTTCGGTAAGACTATATATTTTTTTGATAGTCACAAATTCTTTGCCATAAAGGGTATTTTGGTACTTTTTATGGCAAAGATTTTTTTTGACTATCAAAAATGTAAAATCAGTGAGTGCCCGACGTCAAGTGTGTCTTGAAGATTTTGTCCTTAAATATGCAACAAAAAATTGTAGAAGGCCAGTAAAGCTATAAATAGTAGCCTTACTGGCCTTCTACAATTGGCTGTTATCTTATGGCCAACAGAGATGTGCATGACTATAATGGAATGAGGAATGATTGTATTTTTTATAAGAAGGGTCGAATAATCCTTCAGGACTAATCCCTAGTTAGCAAACGAAATAATTCATCATTACAGCTCTGATGTGTAAAAATCTCTATGTACCTTATTTTCAAAATCTGCATAATTTATTTTTATATAAAATCAAACAAAATTCTATATAGATGATTGTAGCTTTGACCTTCCACGTTACAGAGATTATTTAACTACTTCTTTGTGTGAGCAACAATTTTTACTAACGTTACGAACACATAATTATGGGTTGTCAATAATTGGCTTGCAATTATTTATTGAATATTTTTATTGATAAACTTCTACTTATATAAAGTTGAAGTCGTATGGAATAAAAAATATCTGTCATCTAAATGTATCTAATTCGATTGGTGACTAAATAATATGTTTTATTGCCCACACTAGAATCTAATTTCTGCACTGATTTGTGTATCCTACATACTACATACACCTTATAAATTCAATTATGTCCTTTGCTAATAATATTATCCATATTCAGTAAAAGCACTACCATTTGCTTTTCTTAATAATATAACAATTTTATTGGTCAACAGGATAATTATTATTGAGAATAAATATTATTTATATACCGAATGTTTTCTGCTGCTCCCAATTATGGTTAAGCCACATCCTCACCCTCTTTTGCAGCTCATCCGGAAGATTCAAATTCCTCATGTACATAACCGTTTGGTCCATGAGTTGCCTGTATTGTGTGCGACCTTGAGTCGCTGTCGCAACTATATCTCGAATCTAGAACAAGGAAGTGATATTGTAAAATTTGCTAAATCATCAATTTTTACATATTTTAAAAAATAATTGAGAGATTAGCAATCAGTTTCCCATTCCAAATTAAAAATAATTATCACAAAACCTATTCCCAAGAATCAATTTTGGAGTATTCTGGAATGTCATTGTCTTTTATTTTTAAATAAATTTACACAAACATGCATTGCTTTTAATTTTTTAACATAATTGGAAAAGAGTATAAATATTTTGATTTGAATCTGAAAAAAAGTAGTTGTCATGAGAAAATTTTACTACAAGTAATTGCATTTACGTAAGTATATTTGTTCTCGTAAAAAATGTAAAATATAAAGTTTAGAAAGAATTGCATTCTGTTTATTATAAACGCATATATTTTACGTATGTAACGAATGACTTTAGATGTACTTCTTTTAATGTTAAAATCATTTTTCTGTATTTCTTCTCAGTCGGTTTCAACATTTATTTATAATTCTCGAAACTAACAAATAAAAATTGCTAGTTTATCTTTTTTTATCACATAGAATACCTTTTTTACTGAATTTAAGCGAATGATTTCAAATTGCTATGAAAAAGATAAAATGTGAGAAAAAAAATTAAAAGTAAGCTTTAACATTGTGGCCAAAACTAAATGTTTCTTTAGTATTTTGTGTTTTGAGAAAATAAACCGTTTCTTTAGTATTTTGTGTATCAAACTTTCACATATCTCTTTTAGTTGATATGCAAGAGCTTTCTTGCATATCTTTATTTATTAAAAAAGATAATTTTATTTACAACTGTTTAGGTGATAATTGCTAAAAATTTGATTCCAAATTAAACTAATCGTGACAAATATAATTTAGTTATTTTTTAGAACTTGTAAATCGTAGAAAGGAACCAAGAAAATTAATATAAATTTCTTCTTCTAATTCTAATGAATTTAACAAAAATATTTCTCTATCATTTTCTGTATCAAGTTAATTTGATTTGATATCGTGTTATTTTCCTTTCTGGCCTCCTATTTTATCTTATCATTTCTTTCAAATTACATAAGATATTACACATTAGTTAAAACTTTGAGGTTGGGCGATCATCTTTCATTATAAAATCAGCATCATTTCTTTAAAAATAAAGAATCATTTTTAGAATGATTTTTCAATGAAATGAATTAATAATTTCTTGAGACTTCTTTTTCATTACCCAATTTGTTAAGTTTTATTCTCAAAGATTTAAAGAAAAATATGAGAATTTTATAATGGGCTATTTGAAAAAAACATAAGGAGCTTCTTAAAACTTTTTTTCACAGCCACTGCTGCTCTATTTATATTTCGAGTCTATTTATTTTTTTTTATAATTTTTATCACCATTTTGAATAAAGTAATTCTTGAATGAATAATAATAATGAAGTTACTCATGAATCTCCTGTAATATTGCTTTCTAATGTGATGTTTTATTTTCGGGACTTTAAGAGATGAAAATTTTATATTTAATTGGCTATTTATCCTTAGATGTCCTTAGAGCGAGTAATTATTTCTATCTGAAAACTCTATCTTATATTCAAAATGGAGTGCACATTATCATACATTGAATATTATTAACTTTAATAAACTTTTTTGAGTTCTCCCTAATTTTTAGCAGGCAATGTTTAATCTTTCCAACACTTAAATAATAGCATTATTTACTAAAAAAGAATTTTTTTTCAATAAAATAAATTTTTACAAAACTATTCTTGTGATTAATACTGCAATTTTTATATTTTATAAATGGTATTTTTTAATAAACATTAAAGAATTCTCATATCTTAATAAAAAGGTATATTTATTATTAAATTAAATTAAAAATAATATTGTAAATGAAATTGTTAGTGATGTTTTTGTATAAAATAAAAATTTATAAAAATAGGTAAATAATTAAATACTTAAGATTTACCCAAAATATCACTCATGTGTTTCATTAGATTTAATTTAAATATATATAGTTTATATAGAGTTTCTTAAATTGCATGATATGTAGTCTGGTGTTTTAACTCTTTCGATTGTATTTCGTACTAAAAATATAAAAAGATAATTACATTTAATTACTTGTTTTTCAATAATTTTGAAGACTTATGAAAAAAATTCTGCAAAATATTTACTACTTTTAGAATTTACATTTTATAATTCTCATTATAGGTACATATGTTATATAAAGAAGTGATTTATAAGTCAATAGTACCAATTTTTGCTGCTGTTGAAATTTATTGCTCGGTTGTAAGGAAAATTGAAAAGTTAAATATTTCAATTTCACATTTCGAATTTTATACTTCATTCTTATTGCAAATTAACCAATAGCAATCAGTTATGATGAATAATTAAATAATAATCAGCCATTTCAAGTTAAAAGATAATCAGCAACATTTGAGGACATAGAGGAAAGATAAATTTTGAGATAAAGAATATTTTGCGTGCACTTTCGTGTGTTCGAATTTCGCCTTGGACAGGGAGGATTGTCGTGATTCAGAATCCGCTTTAAGCCTTAGATCCCGATCTAATTTTCCCTCGTGTGCAAAACTGAGTGTTGAGCGACAAACAAACTGAGAGGACTTTGAATGACAATGTGTCATATTCACAAACTGAAAGGCTGGAAAATGCTCAGTTCTCCAACGCCCACATTTTATTCATTGATTAATAATGATGGGATCAAGACAGATTCCGAATGTATTTAGAAAAATTAGGCATAATTTTTATCTTTCATAAAATATAGTTCCTGCCTGGGATTTATCGAGTTTAAAAGCAATATGAAAGCAAATGAAAATCTAGGAATTGAAAATAAGTATACAATTGTGTTTTTATTTGCATTCCTTTCAGTATATAAAAATTAGCAAAAATATCAAAATAACAACAAAAGAAAACCTTTTTTTATTTAATTTCGATAGATTTTTAAGAAGCGTATGAAAAATAATGACATAAGTACAGTAACAAAAATAATTAATACATGTGAAAATTGATTGCATAATATTTAAGAGAAAAGAAATTAAATAATTACAGAAATCTGAGAAGAATAATATACAGAATTCTGTCATTTTCCAGACTTTTTTACAATTTCTTACTTTTAGTATTAAGTTATGGGCATAATTCATCAATTAAGGCATGGATATACTTTTTTTAACTACAATTACAATTTTAATATTAATTTGCATTTTGTGAGTCACAGTTTCCATACCCATATACATTGCATTTTAAAGAAATTTGTTTTATAATAAATGGCAATATAGTCGTCAAATTATTATTAGTCTAATGAACAACTCAACTATCATAATAGTCTGATAATTTCTCTTGTTCTAGTTGTGTGTTTGTTAGTATACCATGAAATAAAACCACTAAGCACCATTTTATGATGAGGAAATTATCAATAGTAGTCGTCGGCTATGTTAAAGTATTTATAATAAAAAGTGTACAATAGACTTGCATTTTTATTACAGAATCTATATGTATACACACAACAAGAAATAACACCAAGTTATTAGTTATAGCATCACAGTTTGACATAATCTTCCTTTAATTTATCCACTACGTATTTAAATCTAAACTATGTTTCAAAATTTTCTTGGTTCTCATTTGTTTTAGTTGAATTAGGAAAAAATGGTTGAAGTTAGAGAGTGTGTAAAATTAGCTATATTTTATTACTATTTTGTTGTTTACATTTTATGTTAATAAATGAGGTACTATATATTTTACACACCATGGTTACTATAAACATATACTATATTTGTTTACAATAATTTTTAAACAAAAATTAAATTGTTTAAAAGTTCTTACCTGTCCAACTAAAAAGGCAAATATGAAAACTCCCATGAGCCAAGATATTGTCATGAAAATGTATTCAATTTCATTTTCTGGTTTTGGATTTTTACCAATGGATGTCGCAGTTTTTGTCGCGAAATAAAAGCAGCGGATGTAGCTGGTAAAAAACAAAAGAAAATAGTTTGACTATGTGCAGAAGAGGAATAAATTAACTGAACACAAGGCAAAAAAACTCATACAAAGTGTTATTTAATGAATAATGACTTTCCCAAAGTTAAACTTTAAAGTATCCCAGGTAAAATATAAAACATGCGTTTAATAAAGCTTGGAATAAAATACAAAATTTGCAGAAAATAAAATACATTATGCAATGCTACATTTACACAGATGTATATTACATATAATAAAATGTATTTACTGATGAGATTCACTTTCCTCGTTTGAAAATGGGTTGCTCCGTGTACGCCAATACTGCGTCTTATATGTCAATACATGTAAGACGAGTATTGACATATAAGACGCTCAATACCTGTCTTACATGTTGATGCTATGTTTGTTTATAAAATAGAGAGATTTTCTAAAGAAAAGCAACTCATAGTAAACATAACCTACGGATTATATTTATAAAACAGAAACAGTGGTAAAATCATTTTAAAAGTGTGATATTAGTGAGGCATTATATAGTATATATTATATCCTACGCCCGACCTTTGATTTTCAACCATCAGTCTCTGCCGGGCAGCCCAATACAATCTTGAGGTGAATGAAAAGTCATTTTCCGTAGAATTTCTAACTGCGACGTCCGAAAGTCCAGGGCAACTATAAAGGTGGTCACCAGTCATGTTCTCTAGTCCACAAAAAGGGCAGATCAGAGAGTCTTTCAAACCCAAACGGTGAAGGTGTTTTTGCAGGTAATCATGCCCAGTTTTAAGGCGAAAATTAGCCACTCCTACAGCTCTGTGGAGGTTGCACGGAATAGGCTTTGTTAGTAAGGAACCCTATGTTTTCCCTTTTGTGCACATTATGTAAACATTTCTACGATAGGAAACTATATTTGACTTAATAAGCCTTTAAACAGTATGGTACTCCAAAGTTGGAGAAGGCTGTTGTAAATCTGAGCCAGCCTTTGCCAATTTGTTAGTTGCGTCATTTCCCGCGATACCACAGTGACTGGGTATCCATTGCAGCACAATTTGACGCCTCTCTTCTAGTAGAGAACTAATTGCCATCTGACAGAGATAAACAGACCCAATACTGCTAGGAGCCATTGAAGAGAGAGACTTGATGGTGGCCTGAGAGTGCACTATATGGTATAGAAGACAGTTTGTTCTGGCAGGATTCAATGCTGATTCAGAAGAGGTTTCAGCTTATTTAGCTCTGGAGACGAGTGTCTGGATTTTGATGAAAATTATAAGTTGTCCTTCTCTCAGACAGATTGGAAATCGTTGTAATGCGTTGCATTTGTATTACTTAATATTTAAAAATTTAAATATTGTAAATTCATTATAATGAACAGAAATAAAATTTATATAAAGATAAATATATATAATATAAAGATTATATAATATATATATGTATATATATATATATATATATATATATATATATATATATATATATATATATATATATATATATATATATATATATATTATAATCTTTATTATCTATATATTATATAATCTTTTAATATTAAGTGGTATTCATAAATAATATTTTGCTTAAAATATATTTTTTTCAAAAACAATTTCTCCTCTTAAGATTAAAAAAAATAAATTTATAATTAATAACAATCAAAGTAACATTTTCTTGTAGAACAAGTGTAAAATGTGTGGTAGTGTGAAGGGTTTAATTTCATTTTGAAAAGTTGTGCTTCATTAAATAAAATTTATTTTTGCATGTGCCGAAGAAACAATTTAATAGTATATAGACACAGAAGAATACAAAATTAGAAAATAACTTTTAAAGTAAAAAAGTAATTATTTTTACATGCTAAAACGTAAAATGTCTGCAGATGACAAATAGGAAAAAATTATGATTAAATCTGTACGTCGTGAATAGCTTTTAACATTCTATAACATTCTGTTTAACAAAATTTTGATCTTAGAAGTAATAAATTTAAATTAAGTCACATATTAAAATGCATGAAACATTCTAATGACATTTCAATGAAAAGATCATTCCAAAATATTTTAAAAAATATTTTAAAATTGTAGAGATTTCCCTTGCCTGATATTTAATAAAACTTTATATTTGATGATTTGTTTGTCATTCAATTTATCGTCAAAGCTAGTATTTTTATGTATTTAGTAAAAAAATGTGGTAAAAATCAGTGTTAGATGTCTTAAGAATTTTGTTCGTAGGATCAGTTCACTAAATAGCTTTTCCTTGTATGTGTGTGCGTTGTACATTATAACTTCTTATCAATTAATCTAGCGGTTAGTTCAAGAGTAAAAACAAAAAATGCTTAAGTGAAGAGCCAAGTTAATCAGAAGCTATTGAGTTTCTTAAAATAATGCTAAAGCATGCATACATCAACATAGCTTGAAAAATAAAAAAAAATATTTAAAAGTTAAATCGTTTTGTATGTATACTTTATGAATCATTGATCATGGTTCATAAAAAAGGCTGAATGTATGTAATGCAATTTTCTATTAAGAAAAAAAAGCTATTAAAATGGAGTATTAATACAGACAATAAAACACTAATAATTATAAAAAAATTTAATGTGAAATTAAATTTCCAAATTTCTTAATTACACATGCTATATTAGAATGGAAAAAAAATGGAAATAACTGCTTACGCATTTCCCTCTCCCTGGAAGACCCATCTGTTCGATCTGATTCCTTCCCATGTTGACATAGCATAATAGGCACATGCATTCAAGTGGATCAGGTACATCATGTACATTAAAGTGCGTATAATTCTGGAAGAAAAGCAAAAAGATTAAGGACAGGGATTTTAAGAATTTGTTGCTCAGGGAATCTTGGATTCCCGTGGAGAATACAGTTCGGTTCTTGGAAGTATATATTTTCTCCGTATTTAACTGTCTTTTTTTTATCAAAATATTAAAGTTTAAATCTGAATTAGGTGCAGTATGGTTTTGTTAGTATTCAATCCATAATTCTAAAAAGGAAACTTCTTTGATTAAATGATAAATATTTTTAAAGTCAACAATTGAAATGATCATATGTAGCTGTAAATAGATAATGATATTTAAATTCAGGATGCTATGTAACTCATGTATTTTCCCCTTGAGATTTTACAGTGTTATTTGGATTAGTGGTTTCATATGTTGCTCCAAAATCCTTCTTTTACAGTACATATTTTATTACATACATAATTTATTAAGTGTTTTAGTTGGGGATGCTGTCAATAAGAGTTTCACATTGATTAATTTCGATGTTAATATTTATAATATAATGCTTTGAAGGGTCATAATATAATATTGATATAAGCAAATAAAAATGCATTTATTTAACATTTATTACATATTTTGTTATTTTTCATATCTTTTAAATACAATTATATAATTATGGATAATAGGCATAATTTGTGACAAAAGTATCCATTTAATCATAGTTTCATCTGTTGATGTGAACGTTTTTATCAAAATTTTTAACACTTATAAAAATATGAACCAAAATAAAATAATTTTTATATACAAACTACTTTTTTTATTTTGGAAAATTAAATTCGTATGATAGATTTATCGTATTTAATTTTCAGTATCAAATATTTTTAAGCTTGTAACGTAATGATAATCAGTGTAAGGCACAAATGCTTGAAATGGCACGTATTATGTTATGACCCGGTACACGGCGTTATAGGGCTGTCTTTATTCAACATTAAGAAATATAGCAATATTAAACGTTAGCAGTTCAACTGTTTCAACTCAATAGGTAAAAATATAGAAGTTGAAGATTAGAATAGACTGTTTAAAAAAATTCAATGAAACTAGATTTAGTTTTATTATTTCAAAATTTCATCAGAAATTAAAAATGACTGTTTCTAATTATTTGTACCTTTAATATTATAGAAAAATAAAATGCATATCAGTAAATAAATTATAGAGATTTTTTTACAGATGGGTGAAAATGAAATTCATTTGAAATAAAATTCAAAACTGTTCAGAAAGTTATAATGTTTCTTTCTTTCTGTTTTTTCTTTTAAAAAAATTTAAATACATTTTTTGAAAGCAACAAAAAAGTGATTTTCTACTGAATATTTGTGAAAGTATTTTCTACTGAATATTTTGTTGTTCAATTAATATTTGTTCATTAAACGAAAAATCAAAGCACACACATGCTATAAGGGTAACACACACACATAACGAGTTCCTGAATTAATTCATATAATTTTTGATGATTACCTAATCACATAAGGAGTCTTGGTCACAGCATCAACACGGTTAAAAAACTCCCAAAAAGTTTGAACCTGAAAAAATAAAGTAGTGCATTAGCAATCAAATAGATAAAAAATTACATAAAATAGTTCAGAAATAACAATCTTTTTCACTAGTTAATTTTATTGCAATTAGTCTTGATAGTAAAACTATTTTACAATGAATAAATTGAAACAAATTATTCAATTATGCAGAACTTTTGAGTGAATTAAATGAATAAAATAACTAGATCCACTCATTATTTATTTAATCAAATCATCAAAATTAAATATAAATTACAATATATGTGCTGCGTTTATAACCTAAATTTGAGAATCATGGTTAATGCTATATTTTCTAGCACATTAAAATAATTTACATTCACATGTATATAATAAAGGTTTACGTGCAAACTTAGAATAATTTTTTAAACCTTTCATCGATAAAAATTCAGACAGTGAAAAAATCAAAAGAAATTTTTTCTATGAAAAACAAACTTGTATAATAATAAACAAGCAAACATATGTAAAATTTACTTTTTTGTACTAAATGAACAATAAAAAGGCAATTAGTCTTGATTATTAATGAATAATTACATTGATATTTTTAGTATTGACTGTCTAGATTTGAATTAGGATCTAGTATGGGTAAGAATAATTCCCAAAATATATAAAGCTTTTTTTCATTAAAATTTTATTCAAATACCACACACACACATATATTATTTATACATTATTACATTATTGTATTTATATATTAATAGTTATTTTTCATTGAATATTAAAATTTGATTGATTTCTTACATACTAACCTTCAAAAAACGAGGAAGGCGAAACAGAGGATTCACACCATACACGAAGTATAAAAGATCTAAAGGCAGCAATGATAAAAGATCCAACTATAAAAGGAAGAGGACCATATTTAAATATTATATCAAAAACATTCCGCAGATTTTTTATCATACATGACAGAACAGATTTTTAGAATACGCATGTTTGACAAAAGTTTCTTAGAAAATAAAATAATCTATAAAAATGTTATTATAGACACGTTATACAAAAACGATAAATAAATATTACCTTAAATTCTCTTTTTCTGAAATAATTAGCTTTTGTTCTTTTGTAATCTTCCTAGAAAAATAATTCGTTTTAAAAATCTTGATGTTTTACATCATATATTTTAAACAGTAGAATTATATTAGAAAGTAGAGCAAAATGTCATAAAAGTGATGGACATAAAGACTAATCATATCAAAAAATATTATCATATATATATATATATATATATATATATATATATATATATATATATATATATATATATATATATATATATATATATATATATATATATATATATATATCTTGATAGATATTTTAATTTTGTATCTTATCATAAGTGTTATGATGACCACTAATATCATACATATTAATTTTTTTGATTTAATTACGTACTTTACTTAGTTGTACAAATAATGATCATGGCCTTAACGTTCAAAGGCATTATTTAATCTTCCAAATTATACGTGGTTTGTTTTCAAAGATATATCAAAATTTTTATACAGATAAAATTTTATAAAATTTTAAAGATATATCAAATATTTCTAAAGAAATATCAGCTGATATTTTAAATTTAAAGAAAGTTAAACGTTGGCTAATCATTTCAAGCAATTTATTCCATTTTGATCTAGACACATACTTGTTCGAAGAAACGACTTCATACCCAATGTTTCTTAGGAAATGGGTTATGTATAAAAAACTTACTGGTTTATATATATATATATATATATATATATATATATATATATATATATATATATATATATATATATATATATATATATATATATATATATATATATATATATATATATCCTCAGCATCTAAAATGACAAAAAGGAATCTTATCTGAATTTTCTGAATAATAAAAAAGGAAACTTCTGTACGCTTCCCTGATATTGATTATGAACATCACAAATTAGTTGTCATTGTTATACATTTTTACCAGATAAACTATTTTGATATTGTTTTATAATAACTGTTTCCTTTTTAATAACTTTGGTTGTATTTTTTATTTTCCTTTATTTTTTAGTTTATTCTGTAGTGTTTAATAAAGCAAATCTATCATACAATAAATTAGAATTCAATTTATTGAATTTCTTAAAAATGCTTACTAATGATTGAACGTTATATCCAATATTCATCTATATAACAGTATAATGAATCTGTGATTCAGTCTCAGATTATGACAAAAATAATTTGATTTCTGTAAAGTATTAAAATAATCTAGTTAAAATTATTTCTGAAGTAATCAAACCATAACAGTTGGTAATTGAACTAAATGAGTCTTAATCTATTTTACAGCACAATAAGCAATAAATTTATTTTAAACTAGTGATAAGTATTGATTTTAAATATTTTTTTTAATTCTGTACTAATAATACATATATTTATAAGCAAAAGATGCATTAAAATGTGTTCTCAAAAGAGATTTTTCAAATTTTAGTTCTTAAATAAAAATTAAATCTATCATTGCGTCTTTGGGATCATGTTAGGGACTAGAAACTGGTTTTTAAAATCGTATGTGTTTGTGAATTAAAAGTTCGCGAAAACAAGCAATTACTATATTTATCTAAAAACTATTAGTACAGATTTAAGTAATGTTTTATTTAAATAATATATTTGTTACGCCTTCACACGACTTCTATTATCATATTAAAAGAATGCATATAGCATTGTATTATTTGAAATAATTATTTTATTCAGAGTATTTTGTTTGAACAATAATCTATATATTGGGTTGGCAACTAAGTAATTGCGGATTTTTTAAAAAAAATCAAAGACATTTTTTTCATGGAACTAAATAACTTTATTCTGTAATGTATTGCCCATTTTGATCAATGACCTTTTGCCATCTTTCAGGCAGAATCATAATCACACGTTCATAAAACTTCTGATTTTTATTAGCAAAAATCTGAATCGGGTATGATTTGACATCATCATTATTATTGAAATTTTTACCATTCAAGAAGTTTTGTAAAGATCGAAACAAAAAGTAATCAGATGGTGCAAGGTCAGGACTATATGGTGGGTGTGGCAAAATATCCCAAATAAGCTCTAATAATTTTTGCCGAGTGACCAAAGATGTGTGTGTCCTTGGATTGTCATGATGGAAAACACCTTTTCGATTTGTCAATTCGGGCCGCTTATCTTCAACTGCATTGTTTAACTTCGTTAGTTGTTCAATGTAGACATCAGAATTAATCGTTCGGTTGGGTCATAAGAGTTCAAAGTAGACAATTCTTTTGTAATCTCACCAAACTGATAACAAAACCTTCTTTTGATAAATATCAGCTTTTGATGTTGTTTGAGTTGGTTCACCTGGCCTGCTCCACGATCTTTTCCGCTTGATATTATTGTAAACAACCCATTTTTCATCGCCAGTAATCAATCGTTTTAAAAATGGATCATTTTCATTACGTTTCTTTAGCAAATCGCAACTGTTATTGCTTTGCTTTAAATGTGTTTCTTTCAGTTCGTGAGGAACCCATGTATCGAGTGTTTGAACATAGCCAAGTTGTTTTAAGTGATTTTCAATGCATGTATATGATACATGAAGCTTCTCTGCAATATCACGTGTGGTACTGTGACGAACCGAATCGATTATTGCTTTGATTAGGTCGTCATAAACTTCAACGGGACAACCAGAGCGTTTTTCATCTTTGAGTGAAAAATCACCAGAACGAAATTTGGAAAACCAATTTTGACACTGCCGTTCTTTTAAGGCTTCGTCACCATAAGCAGCGCGTAACTTTTTATGAGCTTGCGATGCGTTTTTCCCTTTGCGGAAATAAAAAAGCAAAATATGACGAAAATATTCCTTTTGATTTTCCATTTTTCAACGAACGCCAAACGAAAACTACGCAACCGATAAAAAAAAACAACTTTTTTTACTGATTGGCAGCTGAATTGCAAACTATGAAATAACAATTGTGTTTTACATTTGTACTACGTCTGCAAACCTAAAAATTCAACTGAAGCCATCTATGAGTAAAATCCGCAATTACTTAGTTGCCAAACCAATATATATATATATATATATATATATAATACATAAATTTCTATACTCAAATATGAGTGAGAATGCATTTAAAATAAATACTAGAACAAGACCATAAATAATTCACATTTGTATTTTCAGTTTATTTATAGTTTTCAAAGTGAATGCTTTGAAACAATGCAGGATTTAACCTAATAAAATATGTAACATTAATTCCTCACATTCATAAAATAATGTCCTGTTAAACCATTTTATAACTTTTAAACTAGTCTATCAATGATATAAATCTTAGATATTTATAAATAAAAACGCGCTTGAGGAATAATTTTTTTTTGTTTTTCTTTTGCTTATATTAGTTTTGATATATATTAATAATATTTTCTTATACTGAGTAGTTTTATTGAGAATTTAATATAAGTCCAAAATGCATTACAAGGTTGAATACAAGATTAATGACCTTACCACCCAGAAGCCGTCATGGAGGAATTGCAATCTGACCTTGAACAGCGCGATGTCCAGTAGATAAATGATATCTGCGGTATAGTCAAAGGCCAAGAAAATGGGAATGTTTTCTGGTGTTTGGTATGGGAATACAGACAATAGTATGATTGACCAGGCATTGTACGCATAACTCAACATCACTAGGAACAACCACGATATATACAATTTGCCTGGAAGAGAATAAATATATATCTGAGACGGAACATTGGATTGATTATATTATTTTTATTTCATTCGTATCAGAAATATCTTTTGATGTACAGATTCAGCTTACAAGTGCACGTCAATTTAAAGCTGCTTAGTGAGTTATTTACATCTCAAATAAGATTAGAGCTATATACTTTATTTGAACTGCAAATAATTCATGGTATGTACCTCAAATAAATTAATGTGGAAATATTCCAAGTTATTATTATTCTTGAGCATATTGCCAAAAATAATTTATTATATTCTATTAAAAGTAGAAATTAAAACAATATATCTACAATAAATTTTCTTGTTAACTTACAACCAAATACTAATTCAGGGCTAGGTACAGGGAAGCATGCTGGTGGAACAACAACAGCAACAACAACCAAATACTATTCATTTTAAGACAAGTAAATAAAATATAATGAAGTTATCTTTTAAGTAGCATTTGTACAATATGGACATGATTTTTTTTAAATATTTATAAAAACAAACCAAATTACAATTTTATAAAAATACAATATCTTTATCAAAATTATATTCCTTAAAAAATTTGCAGTATTTTATAATTTCAGTCGCAGATCGCTAGATCTTACTTTGTGGATCAATGATTGTAGGAAATACTGGAATGAATTTTTTCTTGATGGTGCAACACCACATGGTAACGTTAAGGCTTCGAACATCCACTGATGATTTGTCATCCTCTATGAGTGACTGAAGTCGGGGTCGTGGTTTATGAACTGGGGTCGGCTCATTATCACTAGAGGTCTCTAATGGTGGGGCTTTGAATATAAAAAATAATAATTAAAATTATTATAAATATGCCAGGAATTAAAATTGTAATTTTGATTTTTAATATCAAGCATAAATTGTCAAAAAAAAAAAACACAAAGTTTTTTTTAATTTAAATATTGCATAAAATATTATTCCTTTCTCTCTCTCTCTCTCTCTCTCTCTCTCTATATATATATATATATATATATATATATTTATATGCACGTCATCTTACCAGGTATCTTAATGGAGATTAAGGTCTGAATTATGTTCTTTACTTACTAATTCTAAGAAATACGTTATGAAAACATAAAATGCTATTGAGCGCATATTGAATTTGATGCTAATAGTAAAATTATTTCCCTTAGTTCTACTTGGAGCAGTTTAGGACGAGTGCAAGGAACTTAAAAGAGCAAAATTGTAGTAATTATGATGACTAATTCTAATTCAAATTGTCTAAATAATTAAAAATAATGAACAAAGCTGAAATTTCCTGGGGAACCTTTTTTTAGTGCTTGCACAATAGTAGATCTCAATTTTATGGATTGAGTTCTGGATTACATAGAGTCACCACTGTGTATTACTATTCTGAACCCTGACTACAGGATGACAACAATGTCCAGTTTTTCTAATCTACAAGAATTTTCCTTTTGACAAGACTTCTATTATGAACTTACAGTTCAGAAATCATTGCTTTGTTAACATTTTGATGTTTTATCTTTTTAAAAGCAAGTTTAAATTTTCTTGAAAATACAAACTAGACATTATAGGAATTTAGCTGAATTTGATGTGCATTTACAAAAAAAAAAAAAAAAAAAAAGGAATAAGATAGTATATATCTTGTGTAACTACGTATCATCTGAATGCCACGAACACACTGTGTGTATTTTGATGTATAATCGCCCAAATGGTAATTTCTTATTCGCTTACTAAATTCATGCAATAGATATTAAGTTCCTATTTTTTATGAAATATTTATTTTATATTCACATATACCAATTTTTCATGAAAATTTTCTGGGAGTGCTAGTTTTATACAAATAATGAATCTACCCATTGACTTACGATAATAAATTGATATACTTTTTTTTACTTACATGGAGATGGTGTAGGTGGCTGTACTAATTTCTCTTTTGCCTTTTCTGCACGATATTGAAAGGATTGAACAATATCTTGAATTTTCTTGGTTATAAAAGCACTTCGTTCTGTTTCCATCCTATCATAATGAGAACTAAATCAGTTGGTTAGTTGAATTTCATGGTACAACTGATAAATAATTTACTTTTCTGTGATATTTTTACTCCCAAACATTTATATTATATATTTTAATAATTAGATTCAGACATTTTGTTGCTGAATTTTGTAAATCTTTCGAAGGAGATTTATGACTTTTAAATTTCAAGAGTTATGGAACCAATTACAACCGAATGAAACGTTAAGAACATTCATTACACTAAGCACAAAAATATTAGGTTTCTCAAGCTGTAATTTTTATTTGTCTAAAGAAAATATGCATTATTTTATTAATTAACTAAAAAAATCTGTCTTCAGTTAAATACAAAATTTGATCATTTTTTTATTTAAGCTAAATAAAGCAAGGATATTTTTTAATTTCAAATACCATTTTGTTTGAAAGTTCTAACGCAGAGCTTAAGAAATTTAATATTCTAAGCAACTGGAATTACAGCAATTGGCAGACGGAATTACATTTCTTTCTTACATTCCCAAATGAGTCAGTGAGATTATGATCATCTAAATAGTGATTTGGCTTTTATAATAAGCAGATGAAAAAGTCAATTCCATTTTGTATCTGCTTTTATCCTTTGGGATGGGAAAAGTCTATTAAGCAGGTAATTTAAATCAGCTAATATTCCATGAAATGTTGATTAACAAAGGAATTATTTTGAAATTAATATTATTCAGCATTAATGTTTTTCTCAGGTTATCAGATTCTTATCTAAAATTGTACGTCTAAAATCATACTCATGAATCGCTATTTATCTAAGAGAATCAGTTTATTGGTATCATTTGAGAATATGTAAATATATGTTGCTGTAAGGATTTGTCAATAAACATAGGTACACTGCGGCATATATTTATAAGGAGACAAGTATTAATTTCAAATATGCCAGTAAAAATCAAATATAAAAGAAAAATTAATTTTTTATAAAAATATTTTATGTAAAATTTATAAAAATATATTTAAAAAATCAAACAAACATGAAGTATGATAATTCACAATGATAAAAACACAAAGTATAACTGATGTTTAAAGGGCATTTTAAAAGAAATTAATATTCTATTGCAACATCGTTCCCTTGAAGATTTTGTGCAATAATAATTTAGAATATTTTTTTCTGTGTCACTTGAGTAATTCAGATATAATTAATATTTATAAGCCAAAATATGTGAAAAATATTTACAAAAATTAATTAGAATTAGGAAGTATGTATTTTTTCTTTTAAAAAATGTGATAGGTCTTCAACTAGGGTATCAAATTTATCAAAGAAATAAGAGTGAGGTCGTTTCTCTGTTTTAATCTATATAACTGGAACTATCTTGGTTGAACAAAAAAAGCATTTATTCCTTATGCTGTAACACTATCGCTAATTTTACTTCATCATCTTGAGCAGTTTTATTTCAATTATTTGAGTTTGTAAGAAGAAATGTGATCTTGTCTAGTATATGTATATTTGGTAGTATATTTGGATATACCGAGAGACGGTATCAGAAGTTGTAGGAAACAGCATTTGGTAAGCAAAATTTCGTAATCTGCTTCGCTATTGTTTAATAGTAACCTGTTATAATAATCTGCTTAGTTATTATTTAACGTATTAATATTTGCGAAAGAATGTATAACATTGATTTTTGTTTCATAAAATCATTAAATTATTTTTAAAAGGAATTTTCGGTTTATTTAAATATTGATATCGATCCTGTTTGCATGGAATATGTGTTTATGTATAAACTGAAATAAATAGGATGTTAATTTTTACATACATATTATTTTTTTCTGTAATAATTAAGATTCTAATATCAGTTAATGTTAATAATTATAAAGTATTTCTAATGAAGTTAGAAGTTCTCTACTTAATTTTTTAAAATTACATTTTTTTGAATTACAATTTTGCTTGGTACCTCTATAATATTCAAGACATTAAAAAATTTAGCCACGTTATATATAAGAGCTTTTTTATCATTAGCCGAAATTCAGTGTTTTTCATTTGTTTATTTATGATTCTTCGAAATCCAATTATAGTTAAAATGTTACAGAAAGAGCTTAAAATATTATATTCCTTTAAATATAATTAGGATAATCCACACTAAATAAATTCACTTACATATGTTATTTGTTCCTCAAATGAAATTTTGAGTCATGACTTATTACTCAAATTCATTAACAATTTTAATTGTTTGTCTGTGACAGTGGAATGAAGGAATCTGTGGTAATATTGTGTTCTTGAAATAGAATAAGCATTTTATCAGTATATTATGTATTTTTTTGATTTATGATATTCAGTAAATTGTGTGTGTTGTAAAGCATAAATTGTTACAACACTAGCTACTTGAAGCTGAAACTAATACATTTAATTATAAACTAAATTATTTATATTATTGTTTTTTTTGCAGGAAATGTATTGATACTAACATCTTAATAAAATCATTGTTTTTAAGCATTCAATTTTGATTTTTGTCCTCAATTCTATAAGGCAATTAAAAATACTTTTACTTAAAAAATTGAAAACCAATCATATTTTATCTTATTATAAACAAAATTTACTGTTGTTGTTGTTGTGTGACAAGTGCAAAGGGGAAAAAAAAAAGAAAAGGGGTAAAAAAAAGACAAGTCATATGGGACCAAAGTCATGGAGGACAGCTGGCCACATCTTCAGCTTTTTCGTACTAGCTATTTACTAACGAAATAATGTAAATAAATATTTTGTAGATATAATTGACTTAGTTCTTTTATATAGTCATACTTTATACAAAGGCAAGAATTTTTTGTATTATTATAAAATGGTCAAATTACCAGATTTGTTTGAAAAAGCATTAATTTCAAAAGTAAATATATTTATAAATTCAAACATGAAAAATTAATTTATCAAAAGTGATAAAAATGTAGGAAATAGATGAAATAAAATATTTCTGATTTAAGTAACTCTATATAATTTTGATTCAATTTATTTACAGATACCACATAAAAACACGAAAAAAATTTTAGATACATAAATTTATTAGAAATATTTAACTTTTCTGTTTTATTTATTTTTTCAGAAATGTGAAGCTAGTACTTCGAAATTATAGGAAAACATTTTATAAATTTTGTCAGATGTAAGTTTAAACTCCAATATAGTACAATTTACTGTCTAAAGAAAGATAACAATCCATTTCTTGGTTACATCTATCGGATACATTACACTTTTATTCGTATGATATGTTTTCTCCTCTATTTCTAGTTTTATGTTTATAACAAGCGATTGATTAAATAGAAATCAATATAACATTTAAACATTATACTATCTTTCATAAATTTTCTTGTAATTATGATACTATAATTTTTTCTTATAATTATGAATCGCATTTTATTATAATGTTTTAGTAAGATTTATTAATTCATGTCAAGGAATTATATATTTCTAATGGTGCAAGTTTTTAATGCATCTTAAGAAATATTTAATATTATATTAGAATCAGAGAAGTTTTCTCGAAAATAGTAATATACATTTAATTATGACTTCTAAATGTCCATTATTTACTTATATGCTGGGTATAATATTGGTTGCTATATGCTGGGTATATTCTGAGAGGCCGCTAAATGCTGGGTATAAGAATGACTTAAAAATTTGTAATTTAATTCAAATTTCTTTTCATTTAAGAAAAAGCAAATGCTAATACAAGTTGCCATACAACATAAATAAGAGAAAAACCTTTTCTCAAAGAATGACTACTTAATATTTTAGCAGTGACATTTTTTATGAGAAAATATTTTCAATTCAAGTTTTGCATACTTTCAATAATGTTATTAAATTTTGGATAAAAATTATAAAATAATTTTATATTTAATTCTAATATTATAATTATTATAAATGAAGAAATAAAGCTTTCAGCAGGTTTACTTTGGTTCTTTTTTTCAAAAAGTATTTTCGACTGTATAATAGAAAATAAAAATGGAAAAAATAAGAAAATTATTGCATTTGAAAAATATTGAAACTTATTGCTTTCAAAAGTAACATTCTTAAACTACAAAATATAAATTCTTCAAAGCAAATTTTACAACTAGAAAAATCTTAACAGCTAATGACGCATACTTTGTAACATACTGTGACTTTATTTTATAAGCAGGCTGAAAAATGAATGTTTGTAATTGACTTTAACTATTGGATACACAAATTTAACAACATTTCTGTTCTAAATTTTTTTCCTAATCAAATTTCTATTTAATTTTTTAAATGACGCAGATATATTTGAATTGCAAACAATATACAATTTTTAAAAGCATTATCATAAATCAGTCTGAGAAAAAATGACAAGAATTAATATTATAATGAGTAACTATTATTATATATTTCTATGATTTATCAAAAATAATATTCTAGTCTTAAGCCCTATTTGCTTTGTATGTTTTATGATAATTACAGCTGTACGCAAAGTCATTTTCTCAAAAATATCTAATTATATACATGTTTTCCAAGAAGCTGAACAAGGAAAAAGTTGATGACACATACCATTGCTGTTCTTCCGGCAACGATAGAGTTTGCATTTTTCGTTGTATTTCTTCTGTGGACATGCTAAGATCTGGACTCTCTTCCAGACTATTGACGGCTTTGAAGGAAGGGAATGGGCTTTTGAATGTTTCTTCTGTTAGGACTGAAAAAGACAAAAAAATATGTGTTAGATTCCCAAGTATACTTCCAAATGGAACACAAATATATTACATAACATAAAAACACATGCTCTATATTTTGTTGTATTTTTTTAACATGTTAATTTATCGATCTACACATATTTTCCAAGTTGCAGAGTAACTTATTTCAACTTTATTTAAAATTAGGCATTACACTAAGTAAAAATGATTGGTATTATGTCACTTTTTTATTGTGATGCATATCACAATAATTTTTCTTGTTACTAATAGGCTTTGAGGGCAAATTTTGGAGACAGGTATCTTATATGCTAAAGCCTTTTAGATCAAAATGTAAATAAAGAGCTTTTGAATTTCGAGATGTCTTTTGACGATAGCTTCGTAAATGAGGTACAAAGAGTTGAAGAGTTTCTTAAGAATGTATTAAATACCTTCGCTTTGCAGAAATCCATGCAAAATTATGTAATTTGACGCAAGAACCTCACTGAGAGATTATGAATTAATTAAATAATAATATTCATAAGCTTAGAGTATCTCAATGATTACATACATGGCTCTTTCAAGAATTTATTTGGCATGTGGTTTTTGAACATCATTTCTGTCCTTTATTTAAGAAAAAATACACCATTTTTGTTAAAAATAAAATGCAGTATCATTGAAAATGCTGCCTTTTGATGAGATGAAAACATCACAAATGTATTTCATAATCGTAATTGTGGAAATGATTAAAGATTTTATTTCTATATTACCTGCGAGAAATTTGTTATCTGCAAAGAGATGTTGTTATAAATATTTCTCCTTTTAATTAATCCAAGAATAATTTCTTTTTTTCTTAATTTGAAGTATAGAAACTTTTTTTTATCTTATGGTAGTAGCTAAATTTCTTACATATTCATAAATGTATGATTATAATGCGATATGAATGATAAAACAAACGAATACAAAAGAATGGAATTAAAATCATTTTCCAGAAATAAGAAAACTGAAATTTAAGGGAAGGAAAAAGAATACAAAAGTAAAAGTAAAGTTAAATAAACATTAATTAGTTATAATAATAAGTTACAAATAAGGATTCTCTATAGAACTCCAGGAACCAATTAGCTCATCAATCTTTCAATGGGAAAAAGTTTGAGAGAAGACAAAAATTTTCTTTATATCTCTCTCTTACACTTAAATATAAAACAATTCTAAGCACTTTTACAGAATTTCAGCGAGTTAATTCACCTCGAGAATGGAAGAAAAGTAGCACTTCTGTGGGCAATTTAATAGGAATCGCTTAATGTTCCCTAATGAGCAATTACTTAACTCAATTACAATTTTATTGGATTTACCGCATTTTATCATTTTTGTCTAAAACTGAATTGAGCCAAACATCATCAATCATAGTTCGTACTATGCATTTGATGATTGATTACTACACAAGATAAAGACAATTCTTTCCCCCTTCCAGAGATATTTTTAGCTTCCTTTTTAAGAGAACATGGACGGGAATATTCAAAAAATTTTCTTCCCCATGCAAGCAGGGAAAATGCATTTGTATGTAAGGAGAGATGATAACAACTGTGAATATTAGTTTTACATTATCACTATAGGATTATTTAACATTTTTCAGGTGAAACAAAAAAGTCTATTTTCTTCGAATGTCTTTCATATTTATTATATTGAATTTGATTGAATATTCATATTTTCGTTGATAAAAAGTGCAATTTTTTGTATTTGGAAATAAAATTTACTTAATATTAGCAATGCCTACTCATTTTAAAATTTGCATATTATTTTAAAACAGCTAAATATGTTAAAAGCGAAATTGATTTCTAAGAAAATGTATATAGTACGAGGGTCACCCTGAAATTTTTGAGATACAACTAGGTTTTTAAAGTTATACTTACAAAATTTTAGGTGTGTTCAAAGTAGTCTCCTCCAGCATCAATGCACTTTTGTAGACGAATTTTCCACAGATTAAATGCCTCAAGCCATTCATTTCTTCGATAGATGAAAAAATGCATTTATAGCCACATCAATCTCTTCTTCTGAATTAAAATGACGTCCACGTAAGTTCTTTTTTAGATTAAAGAATAACCAAAAGTCGCACATAGCTAGATCAGGTGAATACGGCGGATGTTCGATCACTTTAACTTGTTTTTGTTTAAGAAACTCAACTGTTAATCCGGCTGTAAAGATGCATTGTCATGGTGAAGCATTAGTCCCCTAACATTCAGTTCTTGTAGAATTTCTGGAAGACATTTAGTAGTATACCAGTTTGCTGTTACTGTCTTCAGTCCTTCCAACTTGATGGCTTTGACCAATCCCGTATTTCTGAAGAAAACGACAGACATCACTTTTTTCAGTTCGCGTTGTTTTTTTACCATTGTCGGCGTTGGAACCTCTTTAGATAAATGTTAAGCATCTACATTTCCAAAACTATGGGAATTGCAATTTAAAAGTATATGAGTTTATTTCCAATATTATTAATTATTAATTAATTATTCTCCAAGCTTTATTTTGTTGCTTTAATGAAAAAACTGGTAGTAAATTATCATCATTCGTGTTTTTATGTTAAACAGAATCAGAAGAAAATAACAGAGTTCTCTTAATTTTCAATGGAAATAAATACTAAATTTACATAAATTAAAAAGAAATTTCTTTATTAATGTAGTAAAAGAATTTTGCATAACCGAATTATGGATGAAGACTTTTGAAATCCCAAATAAATTAAATATTTGGGATTTGAAACTTTGAATTTGGGACTTATTTAAAAATATTATTGGAGTTCGTGATGTAATCTTATAAAGTGGTGTACCTTTCTCCAAGAATTTAACTCGGTGATACTGGATATTTAATGAGAATTTTTTATTTTATAATCGACTAAATTCATAAAAAATGTTAAATATATTTATTAAATAAACTAAATTGTACATAAATGGAATTTATTATTTGTGAATTCCATTAATTTCTTCATTTACAAGGCATTGATAATTCTGTAGATATAGTAGCTTTTCCATACTTCAAAAGGTGATACTTTCTATACTTCTTATTACAAAAATTACTAAATTTTAAGAAGATGGTTTCATTCAAGTCTAGAATTCGTCCTCTGATAATTATTCTAAATTTAGAGGAAATATTTCATTAATATTTTATCCCAAAATTTTGCTCAGGATATGTCCAATAACCATTACAGATAGTTGAGTAAGGCAAAATTAATCTAAAGAATATATTAATCAAAGATAATTTTTAAATAACCATTACAGATATCTAAGTAATGAAGGAATAATTTTAGAAATACTTTCGTTAAAAAATGATTTAAAGTTATTACTTATTGCACCCATCATAACGACTTTATGTTTTTAACTATTTATGTTTTCATATTTAAGCAATCATAAAGTTACAAAATAGGAAACTAGACTATGAATTAAAATGCCCTCTTATAAAGTATTTTTAGTATAAATTAACTTTTGACTTGTGTATTAAGGTATATGTAAAATTTCATTGACATTTCATTGAGATTTAGTTTTGTTTATATTAACATTTTAATCAATACCGTAAGCGCAACGTCAGTAGAATTGGAATTTTAAATGAGAGTAAGATCTTTTGACAAATAAATTGACTGATAACTTACTTCAGAATTTGACTCTACACCAGTAGAGAAAAATGTAAACAAATGAATATGAAACAGATATGATGGTTTTTTATTTTATTGCAAAACACACTTTTAGAGCTCTATGCTAGAATGCTTTAGCAGCTCACATTGAAAAACATAACATCATTTATTAAATTTTGATAAATTGATACAAACATTTTGATGGATCTTATATGAAACTTGAAACAAGAGTTTCTCGTCAATGAAGTTTTCACCTCTTCAAGCGGAGAGCACGACAGAATTCATTCGACTAGATACAAGGGCTGCATAGATATACCATCAAATGCATTGATGGTATACCTATGGAACATATGATTGGATATTAGCTGATTTTCTGGTCTATGTTTGGATTAACTTTCTTGGCACAGGTGCCGTATAATCCAGGATTCCAAAATCTGAATATTTTGGCGATGAAGAAATGTTGCCAAGATGATGTACCATGACGTAAATACTATGGTTCGCAAAATATAATTTTCTGTATAATTCTTATAAGTCTCCATAGCTATGATGTAATAAGAACGAGGTTGCTAGATACACAAGAAAATCAGCCAAAAAATCGCCAAACTCAGAGTTTGGCATCCTTGATTATACGACACCTGTGCCGCCTACTTTACCTAGGCTACGAGTGGATCAACTTTGTAACGACCAAGACAACGATTGTTTTACTAAGCATAATATTGTGACCACTTTTCAGTAATAAAACTGAACAAATTTATCTGACGCATATTTCAATTTTTTGTAATTTGAAAATAATTTAACTTAAGACAGTACCTTCCAATCTGATAGTAGAAGTTTGTTCTCTGTCTAATATTTTCGGATTAAATGTTTGAATATAACATATAAATATTAGAGATAAATATTGAAATGTTGATCTAGTTTAATGAAGATTGGGATTTAAAAATTCTTTTTGATTAATGAATTTATTTTACTGACAATGCAAAGTAGTATAAATAAGAAAATTTCAACTACAGCAGTGCAATTAAGTAATATTTAATGGATGTAGATGAATATACATTTTAAGATTCGAAGAATTACCACAGTCATATTTTTTCTTTATTTCAAATAATAATATAAATATAAAACAGTAATTTTTTTCTGTAAAATAGGTACTTTTTCATTATATCCTCGCTTTGATAATCACTGCAACGAGAAAGAAAATAATCGCAAATTATTGTCATAAATAATCCATTTACATCATGTATATGTTTACGTTTTCAGAAACTACTAAAAATAATACAAACATTTTTATTTACATTTTATAAACTAAACAATTATCACTTATTGATAAAACTTATTTAAACGCCAATGCTTATTTCTGGCAGGAACTGCTTAGCAATCGCATCGGTGATGGATTGATTAAGCATAATGTAATAGTCCCTTTTTTATAATGAGGCAAAATTAAATTTTGCTGTATTTAGTTAAATTTTGCCCTTGGTGAATCGTGGCGGTAATGCTTCTTTTAACCAACAAAATTATCACTAACAATCTTTTGCACCGATTAGCTTTCTTCTTCTTTATAGAGTTGGGTTTGTATGTCATTGGGCACCTCTGCTTTTATCATCATTTTGTACCATTAACTCCAAACCCAATGTTTCCTAGTTCCAGTTGCTCGGATCACCCATTTTATTAATAAAGTCCGATAACCCTTTAATGGAGTCTAGGTGTAACTCTCTAGTATGGATGATGCCTAAAGAAGTTAATCTAGGGAGGGCAAGAGCCTCGCATTCGTAAATGATATGCTTTGCCGTTTCCTCTTGCGTATGACATTTCCAGCAGATAGAGTCTTGCAGAAACAGTCCCATCTGGTCAGAAAGTCAGTCATGCTAGGGATGGCTTCCTGACTTTCACCAGAAGAAGATGGTTTGGAGGTCATTTCTACCTCAAGTGAAGGATTCATTGCTGCCCCTTCACTAGATTGCCTCTGAGTTCCCTTGTCAGAAAAGTTTGTTATTTCTTGTGTCTTTTCAGCCACAAGATAACAATTAATAAGCTCAGGTAATATAAGTCCATCCAGCATTGCCTGAGTTACTGGGCAAGGCAAATTACTCTAGAAGTTCGCCAGGCTACTATAGGCTCCTTTAAAACACCATTACCGCTGTGCCAAATAACCCTAGGCACAAGTCGCATAACACCAGGGTTTACGGGAGCTGGTTCAAGGCCTCTGATTTTATATTCAAGGCTATCCTGCCATTCCTACAGGACATTTGGCTATCCACCACCTGCCGACGCGCTTGGTGGCTGCTCAAGCCCCAGGAAGGTACGCGTACCAGGAAGGTTCCAGGTACCAATTAGCTTTAGTTTTATTTAGCTTTTTCACCATTGTTTATCACTTTTTAATCAATTTTTGCACAAAAATTTGATTTAGTATACATTAAATATGAAATAAAATTTTGAGCAATGAAATCATCTCGTATCTACGTTATATTATTTTCGCTTCTCTGTAAAAACATGCTTTTTCTCAAGGATCAAAAGCGGGGTATAATGGAGAAATACCTACAAAGATTATTTATTTCTATTATTTATAAATATATTAATTTGCTTAATTAATATGAATCAAACATAGTTTTTGACATAATTATTAAATTTATGTAAAAAGCTGAATAACAATGAAGAAAACATTTGTTTATTCAAATCCGTCACTCTTATGTAGTACAAATTTAATTCCCTTTTGTTACACATTAAATATATAATTCTTTTATGTAAAATAAAATACATGCTTGAATAACTATTGAAAACTGAAATTTGCTGAATGGTTATTTTATACTGCTGAGGATAACAAGACTTCATTTTTTTATAAAAATTTTCTATCGAGGTGTTTGATGAAGAACTTCAAATTGTATTAATTGGAAATATATCTTTTCGTTTGCGCTATTAGTTAGACCATTGAAATATATTTAATTACGACTGTTGCAGTATCTATGAATCACGAGGATGGTTATGGTGTTATAAATCATCATGAGCTAATGATATCCACGAGAATCATGAATTCAATAAATGTCTAATTCTATTTTTCACTTAAATGTTACTTTGAATTTTTTTTTTCGATTTTTCATTTGGCTTAAACATTAAGCTTCTAAATTTTTACATTTTTCCTTAATAATCCTTTATTAACTATACATTTTATAATCTCAAGTCAGTTAAAAATGGAATCTACTAATCAAATGTCCGATTTAAATAAAATAGAAATGCCTCTTCACTCTATTCTGGCTATGAACTTTTCCAACAATCCTGGTTCTCTCAACAAATTAGGCACTCACAGCAAAATATCAGAACATAAACGCAGAAAGAGCAGTGGAAAGAAATCTAAAGGGAAAAAGTCTAAAGGAAAGAAGGGAAAATCTAAAGGAAAGAAATCATCAAAAGGAAATAAAGGCAAAAAGAAAAGCCGCAAGGGAAAAGGAAAGAAAGATGATGAGGAAAATGGAAAATAATAGAATGACGACAGCATATAACCATAATCAAGAAAGTAAATGCCCGACGAATCAATTTCATACAAAAATGACTTAATTACAGAGAGTTTTTTCAATAGTATGCAGAAAAGTAAACTATTTTATCTTAACTTAATTATTCATAAAACTGTATCAAACCAATGATAGATTTTAAATAAGGATAACAGAAAGAAAATAAAAAAGTATCATTTTCATATTTGATTGTCTTTCTTGTAAGCATTAAAATAAATTTAGAAATAATTTAAAATAAATTCTAAGAGCAATTATTGAAAATTTCATACGGATAATATTAAACATTCATTTTAGAATGTGCTTTTAAATTTGAAATAAATTAAGTGAAATATCTTTTATAATTAAAATAAACATAAAAAACTTAATTCTACATATTTAAGAGATTGCTTATAGTTTTGGCGATTTTATTAATACTTCAATTCTCCAAACCGTTCGAAGCAGACTGATTCACTGAGCACATTTCATTGATTATCATCGTCTTTATATTTATACATTATATTAAATTCAATATTAAAACAATTTGAGTAAAATCCTAGGAGAGCCCACACCCTTGGCGACAAACTGAAAAAAAGCGCAAGACAGAACGAAATTCCAGAAATGGTTTGGTTTACCATACCAATGTATCGAAGTAGGTTTAGCAAGATTGGCGCAAGCCACAATTATCACCAATCAAAATTATTCACGCTAAGAATGAGGACACTGCTAGGATCCAGCCATAATTTGCTGTAAAATCAAATTTTGTTATAAAATTATTACAATTATAAGATAATTAACTATTGTAAATTTTTTAAATATTTCATAGAGTAAATCTAACTTGACATTATGAGAATTTAATTTCATTTTTTATACATGAAATACAGATTATGATAGTTAGGGCTTTAACAAAAGGCTTTAAATAGGAAAAAAATTACTTTTCAAACTAAAAATTTAGATTAAAATTATCTTCATACTGATTATCATCGCCAGAAAAATTCAAAAGCAATTCATTGCCTAATTTGAGCTTATTGGTGAGGAGAAACTGGTTTGATTTTACTCTCACATTTAAAAAAAAATTAAAGTATTTGGCGAAATATTTTTTGGTAAAAATAGTTGTTAACGGAATAAAAAGCAAATACAAAAAAGCAAGTTCTAAAATGTACAATGGAAACCTTGAATTATTTTAAAATTTATTGTTGTATTTGTAGAAGCATATTTTTTAATATTTACCAAAATAATTTGGTATAATTTATCACACTTATTCTCGCTGGCGACAATATTGATAAAAATATGATGTATAGCTAAATAATAGAAATTTGGTTTTAATTCTTTAATATTCATATTTCGATTGAAATTAGAATTTTTTTCAAGTATTTAACTTCTTCGAAAATTGAAAATCTGTAAATTAATTTTGAATTATAGAATTCGCGTACAGCTATGTTTTTAAAGAATTTGCTTTTCCATTTATATTAATTAAAGCTTATAATGGGATATATGTTAACCTTTATGTTTAACATCAGATAACTTTCTTTTTCTTTTACAGTGTATTTTATAAAAATTTGATCTCTATATGAATCATGCAATGGTAAAATATGTACTTTTAACAAAATATTTAAAATTTGCTAAATGTTTAAAAATTTACATAAAATATTCTAGTTTAATATCAAATAAATTAGGTTTGATTTATTATCGTGTAAACATTAAAGCATAAAAGGCTTAGTTAATATACACAAAAGTTATAAAATTCTAAGAAAAATAAAGGGTATGATGATAACATTAAGCACTTTATATGGTTCGTACTTTGAGAATGACAATTTGGAAAAACTCAACATGAAACAAAAGCTAATTAATTTGAATTACAGGAATACTTCTAGCAATATTATTTTTATTTCAACAGGGTAGGAAAATGGCAAAAAAGACTATTTGAAAGTTATACTTCTAATGGAATATTTAATATATGTATGAAAAGCTAGTGAAAGACAAAAGTACAGTATTGCAGTTTTTTATACCAAATTCATATTAAAAGATTTGGCGTTTGCTTCGTGTCAAAGAAAAAAGTTGAATTTTTGATTATATTTATTTGATTTTTAAGTTTCTGTTATACAGTTTAGAGGTTCCTCTAGTTAGTGATTTATTTTCAGTTGTAGTTTCGACTGAATAATTCGAAATGTTTTATACTGATTAACATAGAGATTTTTTTGCCATTTTATTAATAGTCAGATTTCTTCTTTTGCTGGGGTAAATAAGTCATGTTTATCTTATCATACATTCCTTGCTTCTAGAAAACTATTAACATATTTACAAAATATTTGCAAATATTTTTGTAAATATTTTGATACTTTCCTTATGAATATTTCGTTATTTTTTCTCCATTATTTTTATGATGGTACTTAGAAGATGTGAGAATTTTAGATAAAAATCAAGAAATCGTTGATATGATTTATTTTTTTTTTGCTTCATGTTTATTTTGTATTCCTACATTTTGTATTCTGTAACCATTTTCCGATTGGCAACGTAAGTATACAAGTCGTCGAAACGAAAACAACTTGGCACCAACTCACCACTCTTATTTCAGATTAACTTAATTTTATCATAAATAGTAAAACAAAATTTTAGATTTGAAAATATTTGAAATTTTTGGCGATATATTATACATACCTAAACACTTGAACGCTACAAGAATTCTCATTTTTGGTGATACTCAGTGGTTGGATTCAAAATGATGTTAATTCATGGAATATTTATTTATTGTATTTGCTTTCCTATTTGAAAAAATGAAAAATACTTTATCGTTTTTTTAAGGTTAAAAGAAGCATAACAGTCACAGGATGGCAAGGGCTGAAAACAGCCAAACATAGTAAAATTTTAATAAAATAAATATATAGATAGATTAAAATAGATGTTTCATTGCCAAAAATCATTAAAAGCAATTAATCGGTAAATATAAGTTGATGTCGGCTGTGAAACTTTGGGTTATATGGGTTATAACTAACATATTATCAATTTGGGATATATTTGCGATTTACTTGCGTTTGAATCATGAAATTTGTTTTTGTAGGGATCAATAATGTTGTGGTTTATTATGTATTTAATCGTGATGAAATCGAAAAATAAACATAAGAAGATTATTTGCATATAATAAAATAATTTAAAATTAAGATATTAATTTTATTCATTTAATTTTTGTAAAATTTAGAATTGTAATTAAATAACATATTCACAAAGCTACTGAATTATTTTTCTTTAGAAGATTAAAGTTGAATATCATCTATTCCACAATTATTTCTAAAAATTCTATTATTAAATATGTTAAACGAATGCTGATTTTTTTAAGAATTTTTAATTTGTATTTCAGAATTCTGATTTTGTTCCTCTACTATCTCAAAAGTTATTAAACTTTATTGTTGTTTTACTGTAAAATGATATATTTTATTGTGTAATCATTGGATTAAATATGAAATATAATTTTGCATTTTGACAATTGATACATTTTATTTAAAATATTCATGTCTTAAATACTTGTTATTAAATAAAATTCTTATTGAGATAATTTACTTAGAAAGTCTAAAGTTCTTTAGTTTATAATTATGATATATATCTTGAATTCTTGTTATTCACTAGAATAAAAAAACCTATTTTGGAAATGTCATTCATTGCTTGATAATTATAAAATATCAGATTCATAAATTTTTGGTATCGTATTTTTTAGATTTCTGACAGTTTTTATATTTTTAAGAAAATTAAATTTTTAATATGTTTATTGCATCCTTTTATATATCATTAAGGTAAACGATTTATTAATTTTTAGTGATATGATCTCGCGATTAAAAATACTGCTAATTTGTTTCCTCATTTCTTGCATGATTGCTATCTTTCAGAAGAGCCAATTAAGGTTGTTGACAAAATTCTAATATCTAAGTCATTCTCAGCTTGTCGGTGAAAAAATAGTCAAATGTCTCTACCATGATTGTAATGTTGACACTTTTACCGTTATAGATTTTATAATTTACTTTCTCCAAAGTCTCATCGTAATTATGAATATTGAAAATTTCCATCGATTCTAGTAGTAGTAGTAGTAATATGACAGAAACAGTTTTGGAGGTTTATGCTCGTAGGCTTAGAGCTCGCATTGAATAAGATTGAATTTTTCACAAAACTCGTCAAAAATTTAGAACACCATTTTGGTGCTATACTATACAGTCCCTTCGATTTTATAAATTCAAAGATAGTAATTTTAATTTTAATTCTGATGCCAATTACATATTAATAAATTTGACTTTTGTGCAGTATTTGTTCTTGTAAATATAGTGAAAAAAATTAATCTTTTAGTTATGTATAGTTAATATTTTAATTTTAGTTGAGTACTCTCTCTTTCCATTATAATTATTTTAATTACATTTCGCAAGCAAAATTTAATATTTAAAAAAATTGGTAGTTTTTCGGTTATTTATCTTATTACTGAAACTCGACAGTTAAAAATTTGTTGAATTTCGTTTGTTATATTTCCATTAATTAGCATCAATTGATGATAAGCAAAGTAAATAGAGTACATTTAATACATTTGCTTTCTTAGTCGAAAAAAATATTTACCTGTTATGGTTATTGTATTAGTAATTACTTTTCCAAGATCTCACTATTACTAATATTGTCAATTTAATCTGATTCTATGAATTTACAGTAAATATAAATTTTGTATTTGACTAATTTTGTTAAATTTAATCAAATTAAAAATTACTAATATGTTGTTGGACAATTAACTGGACTACCAAGATATATTGTGATCTATTATTGGGAATAATAATCATATTTTAATACAAATACCACATAAAATTTTAAATTATAATTTAAAATTTAGAAATAATTTAGAAAAATAATGTTTGTTACTGAGACAAGTGGTAGAGAATGTATTATTTGTGTTTTGGCGAATTTAATTTCATAGCCCTATAATAACAGGTAAATACTGAATAACTAAAATGAAATTAAATAAAAGTAGCAGATACAGGGTGATCATAATTAAACTGCAAATTTAAAAACGCTGTAAAAAAAGAACCACTAGTCAGAAAGACCTGAAATTTCACCAGAATGTACTTCAAGCAGGGGGATTTTGTTTGGCGTGTGAAAAAAAATTAAGGAAAAAGTGGCCAACAGATGGCGCTGCACAGGCGGCTGTAGGTTAATTACATGAATTCTGACATGAACGATAATCAATTGTGGCTGTAAGCTGAACGTTAAACCAGTTTTGCTATTGTAAGTCAGGCAGATGTTGTGGCACTCTTGGTGTAAACGACAAGATGATGCCTCATCGAATAGGAAAAAATCGGTTTTTAATTGCCCTGCAACCAAAAACCGTAGAAAAAGCCAACAGTAATTCGGTTTTTAACTGTCCTTAGTCTTCTTCAAGAAATTTTCAATATGGTATCCACCATTTTCTGTTAGGAGATGTAAACGTAAAACGGTATTTCCACAGCAGCTTGGAGTGTATCAGTGCTGATGTTGTTAACGTGCTGAGTAATGCGGCATTTCAAATCCGCTAAGGTGTCTAGTTAAGCACTGTACACAACATTTTTCAGAAATCTCCAGAGCCAAAAGTCACAGGGAGTGATGTCCGGTGATCGTGGCGGCCAGGGAGTTGGAAAATGTCGGCTGATAATACGGTCATTTCCGAAATGGCGTTGCATCACCATCAACAATTAACGAGAATTCAAGTTATAAAAAAAATTTCATTATTAGGTAGATTTTAGAATTTATTTATTTCACAAGAACAGGAACAAAACCTGTTTTTAAGGCCAATAAGTTAACACCGAACGATAGATAATTTTTATGTCTAAAATTTGTATATTTTTATTGTGTTATCGCAATAATTTTTGAGAAAATAGGGAAGGGTGAGATTTTCTAGAATATGCTTGTTGTTAAGTTAATTTAGATGAAGACACTAGTCTAGGAACATAAGGAACATTTTAGGCTAAAAAGAAACTCCGTAAGTAATAAATTAACTTTTTACAGCCTTTTTTATTCAAGATACATATTTCATCATATTACGACATACTAATATTTTAAAATGTTTTAGAATTAATTTTAATTCATATAGGTTTATAGTATGGAATATATTGTGCACCAATGGAATCATTTAAAATAATTTGAGGGAATATAAAATATTTATATTTTGCTCAGTAAAATCTATCATTTAAATAGTTTTTAAGAATTTTGATTGTATAACCTGTTTTATTAAAACATTTTTGTGTATAATATCAAATAAAAAAATGGATAACAAAGAATTTTCAAAATTTTTAAAAATAAAATTTATACAGATTTCGCATAAATAATGTATGTTAATATAAGGGAAATATAGTTTTTGTAGTTGCCGAAGAAGAGAAAATGCCTTCAGGGAGGTCTTTCTAATGAAAAGTGACCCGAATTCTCGTTAACGTGCAAGGAAAACCCTGAAAACCTTACACAGTTACTCCGTTTGGTTCATGCAGATTTGAACCCACTAATTTCAGAACCAAACTCCTCATTTCGCAGAATGCTATGTGTTTGGCTGAGTCAACCTCCTTATAAAAAATCTACATAATTTTGAGAACTTCCAAAGCTGATCTGTATTTATTATTTTAAAATTTCAGTTCTTATAGTTATTATTTTATTAATAAGTATCCATAGAAGTATCCGAATCCCAATCAATTGTACCAGTTTCAGAAGCAGTATCAGTTTCTGATTCGGATCCTATATCGAAATTCAATGTTTCAATTGTAGTCTCCACAAGTCCATCAATTTTCCAATATTCTCCTTCGATTTTTTCTACATGACAGCAGTATTTTTGCCAGGTTTCCCCTGAGATATTTTTAATTGCATTTGACGTCAACTCCTTCATTGTTTTCAAACTGAGATCAGCTTCGACGTTTCTTTCGCGAACATGGCGTTTTACTGCTGCCCAAGCTAACTCAATAGGATTTAAGTCACAATGATAAGGAGGCAATCTTAGAAAGGAATGACCTTCTGCTTTTAAAAGTTCGTCAATGTGATATTTTTTGCTAGGTGGAGCATTCATTTTAATTAATTGAAACAGTTCAGGCTTTCTCATAGTGCTGTCATACTGTATATTTTTGTCATCCAAATATTTACACATTTTAGCTTTCATTTAATATTTCGTTTTTACTGGATTCAAAATCTTCGTATGGTACGATGCATTATCCATTATTATGATGGAATTACAAGGGATATTAGGTAGCAATTTTTCTCGTATCCACTTTTCAAAATTTTCGTAATTCATTTGCCCATGGTAATCACCTGTTGCACAGCCTGCTTTAAATACTAATTCTGCATTTGGCACAAATCCATCTTTCGATCCAGCATGCACAACAATTAACCGATTTCCAGCACCATCTTTTACGAAAGCACCAAGTTTTTCATCTTGCCAGCATTTTGAGAAGGAAAGGTTGCTGTCAATCCAAGTTTCATCCACATAAATAATGCTTTTTTGGATTTCTCGATATTTTTTTTATTTCTCTCAAGTACCGGCATCTCCACGAAATTATATCTGGCCGTTCAATCAGTAGTTTTCTTTTATTTTGGCATCGTTTCTAACGAAATCCAATTTGATGCAGGACTTTCCTTAAAGATTCCCTTTTCCAAGAAAAATTAATCTTTTCTTTCAACACTGGCAATAATAATGAAATGGATGGAATTTCATTAGATGCATAAAATTCATTTACTGTATTTCGAATGACACATAAATCAAAATTGTCCAAAACTACATTCCGTTCTGCAGGTCGACTACGCTGTTTCCCTGGAGTTGAAAGCCTGCTATCAGTTGTGGATTCCTTTTTAATTCTTTGGACAGTTCTAAGAGAAACGCCAGTAGCAGCCGCAGTACGTTCCTGTGCTTTCTGAATTGGTATCGAAAGCGAAGTAGACTTTGCTTCATTTTCAAAAAATATGCGCACGTTATTAACGATGTTACGTTCTTTAGAACGCAATGTTTTCCCTTTTAGAGACATTATGTGTTGTTCTGAAAAGAACAGTTTTAAATCAATCAAAAATACTAAAAATCAAGAGCGCTGATAATACAACCTTCTAGGCTAAGTAGAAAGCAGAGAATGAGGAGGAGAAAATCGTGTTCTTCGCCAAAGAGAAGAACGGGTGAAGAATTTGTTTTAACCCTAAGCGGCGTGATCGTTTTACTGTTCAAACCTCTGAAAGAATGAACCCTTCCACCAGACACAGATCTCACCTGCCTTCTCGTGATGGTTTAATAATACTCAGCATTTTATACAAGACGTTAATTTGCATATAACCACCTGTGCAGCGCCATCTATAGGCCACTTTTTTCCTAATTTTTTTCCCACGCCAAACAAAATCCCCCTGTTTGAAGTACATTCTGGTGAAATTTCAGGTCTTTCTGACTAGTGGTTCTTTTTTTACAGTGTTTTTAAATTTGCAGTTTAATTATGATCACCCTGTATTCATGAAATTAAAATTTTGTTGATCAGTTATTTATTCTCTGGGTAGTATTCTGTTTCAAAAAGAACTCTTTGGAATATTTTGGAAGATATTTGCAATCCATGATTTTTGGGTTAATTTTTTTCATTTTTGAGGTTAAGAGGCTCTTTTTGTAAACAAACTGGATTTTTTATGGAGAATTTCTAAGTTATAAAATTTTTAGAAATCGTCACGTCTTTCCAAAAACCTTTAAGTTGTCTCATAGAAAAAATAAATTTGAATGTGTTGTATTTGCTAAATAGTGTTATTATTTCTTTCTGCTGTACACAATTCCAATAAGTATGTTTTGTGTATTGTGTATATTTTCAAATTTCTAGTCAGGAATTATATATGTTTTTTCTTTAGTAAATTTAATTATGGACAGGTGATGATTGTTTGGTGATTTCTTAAATGTAATTAATATCCTTGTTAGCAATGAGTGATTTTTTGGAGAAAAATTAAGGTCCTGTCAGTTATTTTTTCTAACCTTTGTAAAATCTAGCAATTCTAATAAGTTGTTTTTCATTTGTTTGCCATTGCGCAATTATTGCCAGGTTAATTGGATAAGAAATAAATAATTTAAATTGAAAATTTATTTGCAAATAGATTTGTTTCAAAGTGAGATTGAAGTTACATATGATATATTTAAGTTTAAACAGATGTATGATTTCAGATTCTTGAATTTATAAGAAACATTTCTACTTGTATCTTTTATACTGAATATTCTTTAAAATTTATGGCTTATTGCATTTTCTCGTGAAATTATTGTTTAGTTCTGTAAAGTTAACCACTGTAATTTATAATGGTTTATGTTAGGTTATATTCCGACCCAAGATTACAACCCTTGCCATTTCAAAAATACTTTATATATAAAATGTCTGTATGATTTGTGACTTCAGAAATTTGCAGAAATTCAAATAAACTATAAGTACATTTATACAAAATATTTTGAAGAAGTCTTGATTTCATAAGTAATTTTTCTCATTAAGTCTAAGCCGAAAGAATAAAACGCTAAAATATTTAAATTTTAATATACTTGAACTTAAAATATAAGTATAGTAAAATACTTGAAATTATAAATGTAATTTAAATACTACATTTATAATTTATGATACAAAACATTTACAATATTGAATCATAAAATCTTCCAAGCAGAATTTATTCAAATTTATCATGGCTTTAGAAATAATCTCTATAAATAAAAGCAGTCACAAATATGAAAATTATAATTTGGTACTTTAGGGGCAAAAAGACATTCATACTGGTGTGCCTTCTTTGGCAGCTTTTTTTTTTTTTTAAATATTTCGCAATAAAAATTAGGCATTCTTATTGTGAAATGTTTAAGAAAGGAAACCAAAACAAAAATGCCTATATATTTATAAGCTTATAATACTTGTACAGATAATTTGATTAGAATATCTTTCTTTGAACGGATTATTTATATTATCTTGCTATTATTTTAACACTGAATATATAATAACTTACTTAATTCTTTAAATATTCCGATACAATTTTTGTGAAAAAAGCAGTATCATTAAGTTTTGCAATCTAGTGCCAAATGTTGCATTTTAGCGGCAAATGTTTCAATTTAGTGATTGGAGTTTGGAGATTCATTCATTCAAAATTCATCTTTTTTATTTTTAGAAATATAAATTTTAAATATTGATCAATCAAGCAGTTATAAAAATTGCAAAATGAGTTAAAATTAAAATTTTTATCTATTTGTTTCAATTGAGAAAGAAGTTAGATGGTGTTACATAAAATGAGACGAATATTTTCGGCATTAATCTCCTCATATTTCTTCACACATATTTAACATTAAATCTCACATGTTTTGGTGACATATTTTTTGGCGGAAATGGTCAATGGAGTAATACGCAAGTATCAATAAAAGCAAATTAAAATAATATTATAGCCAGTTAGTTACAATTAGTATCAATTGACTTCTAATTGATAAAATAAAACCTTTGTTTAATAAATCTTGCTACGCCACCACATCATCAGTGATTAAATAGTATTATAATTCCTATAGAAAGAATTAATAACCTATAGGAAATAAATAATATATTTTTGGTGAGTGTGGCTCAAAAAATCACCACTTCAATAATTAATATATATCATGAAAAAGCAAACAAAAGTCTTAGAAATATTTATGTTTAGCATAAAGAAAAGAATCCATCATAAAGAAAAAAAATGAAAAAATAATTGTTTACTGTCAAGTAAACACTATACATAGAAGAAAAATGCATGTCTTTTTTAAAAAATGTCATAGCATATTATAACATGTAATATTTCTTTTAGTATTTATTATACTGTATCATGCAACATTTTTCTTAGCAAAAAATTTAAGTGCGATTACGTCGAGAAATTTCTCATTACAAATAAAGACATGTAAGCTAGAACTTGTGGCTTACACTGAAAAATTAACAATATTTTTATAGCCAAAGAGATTTTTTTGAATTAATGCTTTAATTTAGAAACTAAAATAAAAACCTGTCCTTTTAGAGATCTGGTGAGAAAAAGTATATGAATCATTCAAAAATATTCATTTCCGATGACTAACACCAACTAGCTAGAGGACGAATTTATTATTACTAAGAATTATTTAAAATTTGTACGAATATCATAAAAGTTTTACTATCTATGATGTAATGATAATTTTTACTATTTGTAATGTAATGAATAATACCGGAAAACTATTTAATATTTTCATTATTTTTTCCGAAGAGGTTTATTTCTCTATATATTCCTATTTCTTTAGTTTGTGTGAAAATAAACTGGGCTGAAATGTACAACCAGATACACACATCGTTTGATACTCTCCTATAAAATATAATATTAATTTCCTTCAAATTTTTATAGTAAAATATCATAAATGTTGGAGAAAATAGCTACTGTTTCAAACTGTAATTAGCGAGAAATAAATTATTTCTTGTGACAGATTTATAGTTGACGTTGTTATATAGTCTTTTTTATTGCAATATATTTCGTTTTGACTGTTATCTCGAAAGAATTACATTAAAAATTCATGAACATAATTTAATATTTTATATTTGCCACCTATTTTTTCAATTATTAACTTTGATTAAATTTTTTTTAATCTCCAAATGGGAAACTATTTGCTTTCTTTTTAATCAGAGATTGATAGTTAATCTATTTAACTATTGCAATTATTTATTTTTGTTTCGGCCTTCTAATTTTTAGAGACTGAATCTAAGTTGGACCCAACTCTTTGCGAAAAGCGATAAACTTCAGAAGAGGGTATACAATCCACTGCACAAAGCAATAATATTGAGATCATTCCAGTAAATCTTATTATTTTTTTTAACTTTTAATATAGAATTTTTTTAAATCATACAATTTTAAAATAAGATGAATTTTCTCTTTTAGTGCTTTTTACTTACAAATTGTCATTCTATAAAGGTTTTTTGTATACTGTGCACATTTTGTATTTACCTACGTATGACATGTTCTGTGCCATTTTATTTCGATATCACCAAGTTCTGGCTTAAAATAGGATTTTCCCTTTTTGCTTTAATAAAAAAGATAAAAATGAATTGAATTTATTCTAATGTTTGAATAAATTCATTTAATCTTTATCTAAATCGAATTCTATTTAGCTTCAAAAATATTGAAGCATGGAAACAGTTATAGCTTTTCTCCTTTTTGTATCCCAAACAATAAACATACTTAAGTAATTAATTTTTAAAATTCTCAGTTTTTACTTATACAACTAGAAAATGAAGCAAATCAGTCATATAATCTTTTATTTGGTGACCAAAATATTTATTAATCTTATGTAATCGAATGTAACCAACATTAAAAATCTGTATAAGTTTTAATAAGTAAATTAATACAATTAATGATAAATATAAAGAAAAAATAAAATTCAAATCTTTTTTTAGTTAATTTAAAGAATAGGAAGAATTAAATTTCTCAAAAATGAAAACGTGCAAATTTAAACACAAATTTCAAACCATAATGATGAAAATACATCATAAAATATTTATAATCAAAAATATTAAGAATAAGAGAGAAAATATACTTCGAATGAATGCGTAAATGAAGGCAAAAAGAAGCAAATATAAACCAAAAAGTGTAACATAACAATAATATCGTCTTAAACTAGTAATTAGTTTTAAGATTTAACAAAAATTGCTTACAAATATTGCAAATATTAATTTAAAGTTCTTTTAATTACTGAAATTTTTAAAAATTTAAATCTTCCTTGCTGATTTAAACTAACCATAAAGTGGAATTTTTGTCTTGTTTTTTTTATTTTACTTTTTTTTCCTGTTCAATTGTCAACGTGTTAATGGCTTGAATCAATGGATAACAGCTTCGAAAACCGATGCTTTGGTTCTTATATAAGAAATCGCTTTATGAAATTAATGAATTTCAATAATATTCTCAGATATTCTATGGTGAACTTTGCTTTGTTGAATACGATTTGAAGGGAGGCAGCAAATTCATTGACCAGTCGGAACTACGACGCCGTTTCAATACGATGTGATGTAGATGAAACGCTATCTGACGTCATGAATATTTTAAACCAATGAGAAATATTATAATAAAGTGATGTAATCATGACCTCAAATGAAACGAAAGAAACAACCATTTTGTGGTTAACAAACATTTCGAATAATAAAATACCTAATACTTTTTGGCTAAAAAGATTTAAATCATTTAAATAGAATAACAGAAAAAGTCTGTAACACAAATGAGAAGGTTTAAAAAAATCAAAAGAATCCCCATATAAAGCAAGAAAAAATTCACATTTTAATAAAAGCATTAAATGAAAATATTAGTAAAAGATAATAAAACCTAAAGGTTGAATTTTGGAAAAGATAAAAAAATTCGCTAGAAAAATCCATTTTTATATATTTTTATAAAAATTCAAATAAAAATGAGAAGTTACAGTTAAGTGTTGAAAAGTACATACGATGACTCATGCACTTAGATTGCTATAATAGGATGATGGATAATATTTTTCGTATTCAAAATCATTCCTAAGCAGTTATAATTTTGGATTGACAAGAGAATGGAAATAGCTGCCAAAAAATGCACCAAATTTAGAATTTCGCCAATAGATTATGTGATAATATATTGTAATAGAACCAAAAATGTCATACAGAAATTTATTTACCAAATATAGCTGCCAAAAACTGCACATCAAATTTAAAATCTCACCAATAGCATTATATGATAATATATTGTAGTAGAAATAAAAATGACATTCCGAAATTACTTATTTACCAAATATACTTGCCAAAAAATGCGCCGAATTTAGAATTGTGCTAATAGCGTAGTATGATAATGTACTGTAGTAGAACCAAAAATAACATTCCGAAATTACATATTTACCTAGTTCCAAATGATAGCAAGGTTATTCATTAAAAATCCTTACATAATATTTTATATAATTTAAACAAATTATTGAAATTTTTAAAAAATGAAAATTTTATGCATTTGTCAAAATAAATGGTTAAAATGATCATTATAGTCTTGTGCCACTAAGGCCAAATAATTGTCAAAAAATAAAGTACCAAAATTTGGTATGATTTCTTTTCCTCTCATGGTAACTTACTAAAAGCAATCAATCATCAAATATGTATTGATGTTGTTGAAGAAATTTAATTAAGGTAAAATATAAGTCACATTTTTTCAATAATTATTGGGATTATTATTACTGAAAATAAAAGATAATTTTTTTCTATCTGTTATCAAAATTCAAGAATATTAAATAACAGCATATTTTCTGATTAATAACTCAGTTTGGAAAATGTGTTATCTATTCATTATTCGAACTCATCTGAAAAGCGAGTATTAAAATGGAGCGTATGAAATTGAGAAATTTTATTGACTTAAGCGATAAGAATGAAAGTAAATAAATGGGTAAATAAATATTTTATTGAAAAATGAGTAAAGAAGAGTTGCAACAAAAAGTCGAAGTAATGTTAGGAATTTAATTCATGAAGTTTTTTATAGGGTAAGATTGTAAGCAAATGATTAAAAATTCCTTATCTTCAATACTGTATATAATTTCCATTGAAATTTATGTGATTCTGACAAATTTTCCTCAAAATTTGCTGTATTAAGTCCTTATGCCTTAGATTATAATTTTGTAAAATCGTATATTTTATAGTGTAATTAATTTTTAAAACTTGTACTAGATTTCTGTTTTGAATAATTGCGATTCTTCATGTCAGCAGTTTTGAAAATACCGGCTTTTATACAGTTCCTTGTTTGATTATTGTCAGTAATAAATATCCAATTTTCATTCATTAGGGCTGCTAATCAAATTCGAATGATTACATCATTTTAGGTTTGGCTAACAAAATATCTCTCATTCGTACTCATGACAACAGTGCTTGCTTTTATTAAAAATGTTGTTTCATATTTATATGATTCCTACTTATATAATTCGAAAACTATCTATTTTTAATAATTTTTAGCAAAACTTTAAATTAATAAAAATTTTAAAAATACATACTACATGAAATTTTAAAAATACATGAAAATTTAATAATCTTATGATTACATTGTCCTATCTGCATATGCAACTAAATATTTAATATTCGTATCATTTATAATTCAGAAGGCGTCAGTTTTTGACAATTAGAATTGGATTTTAAATTTGAAGATAACCGAATGCTATCTTTGTGATCGCAATGCATTTTAAAGGACAAAGTTTTATTTAAAAAATGTACCAAATTCTGTAATGTAAAAAAGTTATATACAATTATTTGAGACCAAATAATTTTAATCTTTAAGAATTTTTCATTAGCATTAACTATTTTTTGTAACTTTAAAAATTGTTCAGGGTCTTGTATATGCAATCATGTTTCACTCACTTTCTTGTGTGAACGGAAGGGAACCTTGTGTGAACGGGAAGGAATCCACAAAAAAATAATATTGATAATTCTGATATTTTAAGAGTTCTAACATAACTGTGGTCAAGTATCATTCTGGGTATTGCATTTTAATTAGAAAATACCTCTTTCAGACAAAAATATATTCTAAAAAACTTTATTAATATTTTAATATTTCTGAGCTATACAACAGTTCTCATTAGTCCAACTATTATTTAACGATGTACTTAAATCCACATAACAACCGATATCAAATCAAGCAATAGAAAGAATTTTCATTTGGAATAAATAAGTAGTTTAAATTAAATTTCTATATCTGATACTTTTGCTTTATTTACGACAATTTGCAATTTCGTATTTCTTCTCACTATCAAATTATCATATTAAAGATTCCTCATTCCCTTTGAACACGTTAAGAACTGTTCCTCCTTCTCTTTTCCTATCATTATTCAATTTATTAAATCAGTTATTACTGACGATGCCAGAATTTGAGAATTGACTTTATTTAGCTCTGATTTTAAGGCACTCAGGAATCCTTATTAATAAGAAAGTAGCTGCTTCTGAACGCCTTAGAAGCCATTAAAATAGATTACATTTTGTAACCATAATTATTTAAAATGTTACAGTAGAAATGGGATAGTTGTCGTGCATGTCTTCCATCAGGGAAGAAAAGAGGCTATTAATTTTTGCTTTGAAGAGATGTCATTAAATCGAACACAAAATCTTTTCAGACAAATGCTAAAATATATCATTTCGGTCTTTATTCGTCACAAAAATGAATTTGTGAGAAGAGAGAAATGTACCACATACTGTTCTTAAATCCTCGGTTGAATCGAATGATAATTCCCTACAAGTAAAACTTGAAATGGGAGTTCTTATTGTTTTCATAAATCTTTGTCTAGTTAATATTTTGGAACAAATTAATGACCATGACGACAAAAATTAAGTTTATACATTTACACTTTCGATGGAATAGTTTATCCTTTTATCATTCTATAATTTTGGCGCCATTGTTTCGACAACCTTGAAACAAATAGTCAAAATTTGCTTTATTCTTACTTCAAACAGCGCTAACCACAATATTGATTATCCATCTACTTCTTGGATTTATCAGTTTATATATCTTTTATTCTTATAATGTTTTAAGCTGCAATTCAGTTTTACTAAATTTGAGCTGCAGATTTTAGCTTATTAATTTACAAAACAGATTTTATTTATCCTGATTTAATTTTAATCTATATAAGAAATATTGATAGTAACTTAAGTGAATTTCCACAATTCCCATAAACATTTATTTTAACAAGTTTTAGAATAACTCCAAAACTAGATTCATAAATGAAACTATTAATCAAATATTTGAAATGCTAAATATAATCTGAAGAATTGCATGATAGTATAAAAAGAAAAAAATTACGTGAAAAGTGAAAAACTAATACAGCTGTTCCAGAATAATTTTTGGAAACTCGGCAATAAGATTTAAAATGAATAATTCTTTTAGATTCTTTAAATTTAAGAAAAAATTTTTTTGTACGGAGACAAATCAAAGTTCGTAAGTACATTGCTGGACTTTCAAATTGTAACACCAATAAAGATAAGAGATATCACAACAAAATTTATTTTGTAGATAACATGTTGACCAAGTATCAAATGATTAAATTTATAGACTTCTGTGAAGTGTTGTTTCTGTAAAAATAAATAGCCAGAGTAGCCGCCATTGTTGGAGATCACCGATGCCACACACTTCGGCATTGATTCAAAGAGATTTTGAATATGTTCTTGGGGTACAGCAGAACAAGCCGCTTCCACACGTTGCCAAAGTTGATCTGCTGTGGCAGGTGGGGATGTAATCTGGGTCAATCGTTGAGCAACCATGGAGCTCATGTTTTCTATTGGCGAAAGATCCAGAGAGCAAGCCTGCCAAGGAAGCAATTCAATCTGTCAATTGACGGAGAATCCTTGGACAATGCATGTCACGTGTGGTAGCACATTATTCTGGAGAAATATGGCTGTGGGCAAGCCCTGAAGGTAAGGAAGGACAACTGGCACCAACAACTCGGAGATGTAGTGCTGGCAGTTTAAGGTACCTGCAATGAGTACTAGAGAAGTGCGAGAGTGATATCAAATATCACCCCTTGCAGTTAATTGATTTCGTCCAACAACTACCGAAAAGATAATCCATTATCTTGGTAGGCAACTATCCTTCCTCTGTCGAATTCGGATAATTGATCAAAAATTGTTGCTGTTTTCTACGAAACATAATTAATCGTTTTTTTTAAAATAAAATACACAATTGCCGAATTTTAAATCGTGGAAATCTCCAAACCTTAAATAGCACTTTGAAGTTTTGACACAGGCGTGTGTGATGTGCGACTGTGTTTAAATTCTACTCATTTGCATATCTCACCTCCGCTAATGCATGTTGTAAATTTCATGTTATTTGCAGAATTCCTTCAGGGTGTTGCATTTATGGTGGCCAGCAGTGTACTTTGGATGATTTGGAATGTAATGTAAATTTAAAATTAGCTTATTTAAAATGAAATCATTGCTCTTAGAATCATATCTAATATTAGCATATCATTTCTAATATCTCTTGAAATTTTCACTGGTGATTTTTATCTTTTTTTGGCATACAAGCGCATTTTAAAATTACTAATTTGAATGTAGAAAATAGGTATTATGACAAAAATTTTCATACACCACTATTCTTAATCTATTATCATATATTGTTAAGTTGTATAATGAAATCGTGCAATGTTAAATTAATTAAATGACTTTAGGTGTATATACATATCTATATCTATATCTATCTATCTATCTATCTATCTATCTATCTATCTATCTATCTATCTATCTATCTATCTATCTATCTATCTATCTATATATATATATATATACATATATATATATATATATATATATATATATATATATATATATATATATATATATATTTATTCATTTATTGTCACCTTTTATTTTTTATTTGAGTTTTATTTTACAGTTGTATGAGATAGTCTTCTCTTTCCTGATATGATCTTCTCTGAAACTTTTGTGATAAATCCTCTCATGTTCTAAGTTTCATTTCATAACACTTAATAACACAAGTAAAAATTAGGAAAGTATGTAAGGAATATTTTATAGGATATGTAAATTGGTTTACCTATATTGAACAGTATTTAACGGCTATGTTATCGAAAAAAAATATGTGCTCGGCAATACTCAAATAAAATTCTATGTTTGTCAGAGGAAAATGTTAGTGTCCCTCTTATTGTTTAAAAGTTTTTTTCCAATGGTGGGCACAACTGTTTAAAAGTAATAATGTGGAATTTAATTGCAGAATTGTATTTCATTAAAGACAGCAAATACCTCCTAAACAAAAAGAAGTAGCATGTTTTATCTAAAGCAAATAATGAAAAGCATGACGTATTAAACATGAAAGTTAAACGTGATAATCATAATTATCAATTAAGAAACTAAGCAAATTTATATTCTTAAATAATTAATAATTTAATTATTATAAAAATTGGAAATATTTTAACTTTTTAATCAAAATTAATCAATTCAAAATTTATTTTAATCGCAACAGATTTAGACATTTATTATATATTTTCTTCCAGTATCTGCATTAATTCATTTTAATATCACAAGAATATTATTTTATTTCCTGATTTTTTGGAAATTATCAATTGTATGCAGATAAAGTATTCCAGAAGTAAGGGATTTTTTCTTGAATTTTAAACTTACCAAAATATCACTTGTTTAACATTTTTTAAATTAACTTTTAATACAATCACAAAATTCATTTAATCATGTAAACTCATTCAATAGTTAAATTAAATATTTAACTCTTCAAAATGCATGGGTTTGCATAAGATTTAGAAATTGAAAACATTGATAACAAATTAAAATAAACGTGAATCGTGCAGAAAGATGATTCTTGGGAGTTTCAAATATCAATATTTATAGTGTAAGCAACATTTGTTACTTTGGTATTACCACAAACAATAATTATTTTAAAAATAAAAACGTCATCTATTAATCAAAATCAAATATAATAGAATTTTATAATTTATTTATTTCGGTGAGATAAATTTTAACGTCATTTAATTAAAAAAAAAACTATACAAAACTAGTAAATATTGATATCTTATTTAAGAAATGACACGTGCTTTATATCTATGCGTCTTAAAGAAATGTCATTTGAAATATCCAGGCTGCTTAAGATATAACAATTTTTTTCAAAGTTAACAATCATGCGATACAACTGCAGCGGCAAAAAATAAATAAATAAACAGTCTTACGAACTGTTTGAAAAATGAAAGAAGATGGAAGGTGGAGCTATAAATTGAAAGTAATTGGAGCAATAAATAATTTTGAACAATAAATGCAACATAGTCACCTTTATACTATAGAGAGAACACCATCATATATCACTTTAACTACATTTACAAAGTTTAATAATAGGGAAAAATATGTTATCAGTCGATTTTTTCTACATGAATCTCTTCCCAAATCTAGCAAATTTTGGTTCTCATCTCATATAGTTTAATTGAATTGTGGTAAAAAGCAGCAACCAACGATCACTTTTTTAATGTTGAAATACACCATTGGCCAATATGTATCTGTCAAACAGCAAGACATTTCTCAGGACAGTTACTGGGTTTTTGCTTTGCTTTTTATTGTTTCTTTATACTAAATGGAACACATTTATTACTTTTACATTAGCAATATTTGCTATGTTTAATAATAGGGAAGGAATACGTTAACAGCCGACATTTTCTACATGAATGGCCTCCCTAATTTCTCAGACAGATTCTTATATCATGCTTTATGGTTGAATTATTCTTACTTTTAAAAGTATTTACAATGACCAACGATTACTTTTGTTAAAGTTGAGATCTACTAATATGTATTTGTTATACTGCAAGACATTATTATAGACTGTGCTTCAATAGGAAGCTTTTTTAGGTATATTCGTAAAATTAAAAAGCAAAGCAGTTTCTTATAAAATGTTATAAGAAAATTCATAATTATATAGATATATGTGTGTCTATTAAATCAACATATTTAATTGAAATTAATTCTTATTTTTTAAAATATTTTATGGAAGCAAATTGCCTATAAATCTATCTTAAAATATTATTAAAGTTCAGTTTGGGTTTTTAAGTAAAATAAAAATAATTGTCTTACGATTACATTTAAATCATTCAATACTTCAAGTAAACGTTGCCTTTTCCTAATTATTTTAATTTAATTAGGATCAAATGCACTGCACTTATGACTATATATAAATTTCTTTATTTTTCTTTGATAACTATTTTTTGATACAATAAGATGATAATAAGATACAATAAGAATTTTTGATACAATGAGTACTTTCTTGATAATAGATTATGATTAGTTTTGTATATTAGTTTAACTCAGTTAAGGAATTATTTATTTTAATTAATTACTTTTCTTCTTGGTGATTTTTCGCATCAAGTGAGCTGAAAATTAACCGCTTCCTTACAAATATTCCATTAAATATAGGTGAAACTTAGTTTCAAGTCTTTTTAGAAAATCAAAACATTGGTGCAACATTCTGTAAATCAGGAGTTTTATTCTTACTTTCAATTTCGTTGTTTGCAGTGGCTTTGGAAACCATTTAAACCTCTTGATGGAGATAATATCGTGTATAAAGAGTGACTAAAAGTAATGAGTTAATACAAGGAAAAAAAGAATACGTAAAGCTATTGAAGAGATAAAAGTTTACGAAAGAATTAGATTAGTAAGCAAAAAGTCGTGTGACTTTTTTTTAAAGTATGTAAATATTTATTCGATATTCGGAATAAAACTAATTTTTAAACGAATATCAAAACCGATATAAATTAGTATCATTAGAAAAAGTCAGCAACTTAATCATAAGTGATGCAATTTCACGTGAAGAAATATATAGCTATAAATGAAAAATATTCAGCACAACAGAGGTTTAAAATTGTTTAAAACAGCTTTTATATAATTTTCTCGCATGAAAAAATTCCTTTATTGGTCTTGAAACAAATATATTATTGTGTTATAAAAGTAAAAATCACCATAATTAGTGAAGATTTGTTAAGTGCGATACCGTTCTCTGAGGAATGAAGTGTCATTAACGTAAAACATCTCAATTGGTAGAGATGGATTCTATATAAAAAATTGAGTTGTGATTTTGTTATATTCCATATTAAATAATTAAACTTAGTAGAATAACCAAAAATAAATAGTCTATATGCACAGTTTGGTGAATGTGAATCTGTGTTTCTTTAATTATCCAATTATGAAATATTCTTAACATATTTTGATTTTGATCATGTATACTGATTTATGTATTTGTTTGTTCTTTGAATTAAGCATTATTGAACTATCTAATCTATCAAGCAAGTAACTTTCTTTAATCCTAGTTATTTTGAATTTCATGTTTCTATATTAAGAGGAAAAATCATATAATTTATATAAAGTGATATGAGCAGTTTGTCTGGTAGTATCTGAAAATTTTAAATATTCACAGTTATTTACGAATTATACCTGCATTTTACGTAAGTAATACTAATAGTTGACACTATATTAAATATAATACAAAATCAATGTTGACCTCTGATGTAAAATATATAAAACATTTTTGGCATAAAAGTTTGCTATTTAAACTTACTAATATAGGATGGAAAATTGAAGTTAATTTGCTATATTGACAAATTTTTGAATTTCAAATCAATGAATAAATTTAAGACCTTTTCATTTAAAGATGAAAAATTTATTTCCTAGTGTTATTACTTACTGTTTTTCAAATAAATATTTTATCTATGCTTATGTAACTTCCTTCTAGAATAATTGAGTTTCGTGCATACAAAGTATTGAGAAAAGCAATACTGTTCTTCATTATTCGGAGCAAACAAAAGAGGATGCATCGAGTCATTCTAATGTGGACAGTAAATCTTCAAAAATAGTAAAATTGACGCGATTGTATGGAGTGTATTGAAAATTTATGATGTGGATAAAAGCTATTTCGTGAACTTTGTGAACAGTTCGAAGCAAATATTGTGACTAAAACACTTGACTTTAACCGATAAATATCATATAATCGCTAGAAATTTATTATTGTGCTCCATGTGTTAGAAAATTTATTGTTGAACTCCTAAACCACACTTTTGGCAAAAATCAATGAAATAAAGTGTACCGTAAATAATGCAAGGTGAAAGATTCTATTCTCTTAATTTGGTGAACAAACACCTTTAAATATTTGACAAAATTATTTTTATTCACCTTCTTATTATTTATTATTAGATTAAATCTTCTTTCGAAGAGCCGTACATTAGCTTTCGAGACAACCTCTCAATATCTGATGCTGACCAAGTTAGCAGCTAGATTAGTTCTTTGGCCTTCGTTTCAATAGTTCATGGGTTTGATTACCATCTCGTGTATGAATGTTTGCAGAAGTTTAAAGTCCATGTGAAACTATAGGTCCGACCGAATGAGCCCGTACAAGCAATGGTTGCTGACAATATCTAAGATTTTCAAATTACCATTATTTTCAATATTTGCTTCATGATTTCACCAGTACCTGCTTGATTAGAAATTATTTGATCAAAAATTAGGAAGGAAATATAAATAAAAACTTCGAATGTTTAGCTTTGCATAGTTTTCTCTCTTACGTTATATTAACTTTCAAGTATAAAATAAAAAAAATTTAGTCTATTTAATAAGTATCGAAGTATTGTAATTCTCTTTAATATTGTAATATTCATTTAAAAATTTTATGATTTACTTAAGTCTGGGATTTCTTTATTCATGGCCGGTTTTAATGTAAATTTCATCACGGAATAAGTATCTTTTTCGTAATATCATTAATTTAATTTACCACTTAATTTCTTAAAAATCTATAATATACTTTTTGGTTTTGCTAAAGAAAGGAAATTTTAATATGATTCGCAGTTGAGAAATATAAATAAACTGCAAAAGAATTTTAATAATTAATTAATTTGATGGGAAAAAATTGGATGCATAATTTAAAATTTATCATAAAAACTGTACATAAAAAAATCACTTGAAATAATAAAAAATGTTATAAAAGTTATCGAACCATAAAAAATAATGTAAATTGCAAAATCAATGAGAAGTTTCAAGAAAACACATCATAAATTTTCATCATAATCATTTTCAGAACACTTTTGTTTTGAAAAGTTTTTAGGAACATTTATAACTCACAAGAAACTTTTTATTCAAATATTCTTTACTCTTCTTTTGTTAAAAGTATATTTAGACATTGACGAAAAAATGCAATACTTAATAAGTAATGTAAAAATCATTACTATTAAAAATATATTTATGCTAGAGTTCTTAAAAGTAATCAAAGGAAAGATAAATTCTGAAAGTAACAATGTTAATGTAATTTCAAGGACATTTCTGGAGTGCACACAAATCAATGTATAAATTCTTCAAAAGAAATATACTTTTCAATCAGACTTGTTCATATATCAAAAGCAATAAGAGAAATTCCTCTTATAAAATGAAATTCTTCGACTCGAAAAGATTTAGCTATACGAAAATATGAATTTAGTTTTGTAGTGACTATAATATAGGTCAGAAGTAACTGCTTTTAGTTATGTATCTATTTTTCATTAGCTTTTAGCTAAATAAAAGTATTCTTGTAGAAGATATTAATAAATAATGAATATATTACAATAGAGAGGATAGAAAAGTATATTCAAAAAGTCTATAAAAATTTTATATTATGTAAAACAATCAAGTTTTTTACACAGATGCTTAAAACTATTTAATTAATTATTTAAATATTAACTAATTTTAGTTAATAATCAAATAATTACTAAACATTATTATTTTATTTCACTTAAATTATTTTATTTTACTTAACTATTAATATTATTTAACTAGTTTTAGTTAGTAGTTAACTAATTACTTAAACTTAAACATCTGAGTAAAAATGTTTCAAATTTATTTCGGATATAATAGCGAAAATCAAATGTTTTCTTTATTATATCCGAAATTTTATTTCTTTAACTTTAATTATGTGAGTAAATTAAAGCAACAGAACAATGTTATAAAAGAATATAAATTAATTAAATTAATTAACAGTTCTAAAATTTTATTTTATATGAATGATGGTTTTTGTATAACACGTGAAGAAGTTTACTCAATATTTTAATCACATCTGCTTTTTAATGATTAAATATTTTGGTACAAATTATTACAGTTGTTTTCGCGGTAACTATCGTTATATTGTAAGATGGAAAAAAAGCAAAGCATAATGAAACAATTCAAAACGAATTTCATAAGGTAAAAATATACTTTCCTTATGGTAATAACGTAAATCAAAGTGATCAAATATAATTTCGTATATGTTAAAATTAGTTTCACAAACTAATTTAATCGTAGTTTGTGAACTATAATAAATTTTTTTCACTTACTTTGTTTTTAACGAAGCAATCGACATCTTTTAGGATTTTTTTCCTGAAAATATTCAGCGTGGAAAATATATATAACTTGTTATTTATATTTAAATAGTTTCCCCTAATTACTTTGCTGTTAGATTTCAGCAAGAATTCGGGATTGTTTTACAAAATGGATTGTTCTAAATATTAATTTATTTTAAATATGAAGTTTGATTCTAAGAAAAGGTGCAAAAATGAAAATGATGTCAATAAATAAAATAATTCATATCTTTATATTTTTTCCGTAACATAATTATAATAAAATATGATATTTTAATATAGTTAACTCACAAATCAAAATACACGTAGTTTATATTTACATCACAAAAGTGGCTTTGAACTGTTAAATCAGAATTTAATTTGGGAAATATGATAACTTTTATTCGTCATTCACAGATCTTATTTTCATTTAATAAGCTAATTAATTTTCTTCAGTGAAATATAGGATTGTAATGCCGCAAAAATTTCAATATTGAAAATTTTCTTTTCATTACTTAGAAAATTTTACTTATGTTGTAAGGAAGTGAAAGTAAATATTTCGAATTTTTTAAGTTGAAGGAAATAAACATCAAAAATTTTGCTGATATGAGTAAGTCCATCTGTAAAGTTAAAAATTTAAAATATAGCATACTCATCTAAGATAATATTACTAAATATCACAGATATTAAGATAAGAGAGGATTGTAAAAATATTTTGGACTATTAGTTCGATGTTTTTAAAATACTTAAATATTTTTTAACCTTTTATTTTTCAATTTAACTTAACATACTTTGATTTTGATTGGCAATGAAATTCTGAAACTAAATCACATCCAGGAAACTTTTCTATAATATTGATTATTTGAGATTTATTGCAAATATTCATTTTCATTAAAAGCATACGGATAAAAATATACAAAATAGCAAATTTAAAAATAAAAGGTCTTGTTTAAATAGTGTAACTTACTTTAAAAGTAAGGATTTGTAAGTTTAAGACATTTATAAATTTATTAATTTAAACATTAACAGAGCATTACTTCTTTCTACGAATCATTTGAGTTAGTTTTATTAGAGGTCAGAACTTTCTGAAATGAATTTCATAATATACGTATTCTAATGAAAATATATATACCTCCACTTTCCAAACATCAAAGGAATAAATGTTTTAAATATTTAAAAAACATAGAAGAAAATTAATGTTTCTTTGAATACAATAATGAGTGCTTATATTATTAGTTTTCTTTTAGGCTCCTAAGTAAAAAATATCATGTGGAAATTTGAAGTTTAGTTTTGATTCTATAATTCATATATATATGTTTAATAGCTATGTATTTTTAAGATGAACAAATATTTAACTTAAAAATATAATAATCACAAGAAAGGCGTTTGTTATGGGATAATTTAGGGAAATGTTATCAGACATAGATTCCCAAAACGTCATAAGGGCCTAAAATATTAACTGAAAGGGTAAATTGTTTTAAAAGAGCTGGGGTTCATCACCTAATTAATTTTGGTTTCATTGTATTAGTTGCCAAATTTTTTTATTACTATAACATAGTTGATAAATAAAATTATTCTATCGCTTTTTATGATAGAAGTCTGATTTAAAAATACCCTCCATTTAAAAATAAGAAAGCAATAAACAGTGATGGATGGTTTATGTGTGATATATTGGTTAAAGGCTTCATACAGTATATTCCTACAATAAATATTTTTGTCAGTAAATGCAAAGCATTAATGCACTTTATTACTGTTTATATTATGCAATAATTTAAAAAGTAATTAAAATCTAGAAAATATTTAATTGCATTGTATTTTGAAAAGATTTGTCGTATTACCATTTTAAAAGTTTTTAAATTATCTATTATTATTCAATTTTTCTATTTAATATAATGCTGACTGTTTTCTGATGGTAAAGTTATAAATATTAGAAAATTTAGAACCTTGATTGTATATATTTTTTGTGATAAAAATTTAGTAATGAAAGGAAAGGGATAATTATTTTATCTGTAATCTGAATTTTAATAAATTCCTATTTAAAATAAATTTTCATTAATTAGAATGAACAAAAGGTAATTGTATAAAAATGTTTTTCTGCAAAAATTATTAGAACAAATCAGTTATTAAATCCTCTGCACTTTATAAATTTTTTAAAACTAAAATTACCCAAAAAGATTAATATAATTTAAAAACTACTCATGCTTCTTAGAATGAATCCCAGGATAATTTATGAATAACTCCTGAAAACTTTCAATTAAAAAAATAGAATTATATTTTAAATCTAGGAACTGTAAAAGCTTAATATTTTCTATGGTGCATGTTACTTGTAGACATTTAGAAGTTAAAAATAATTTTAATAATTTATTTTTTTAAGAAGTCTTTCTTTGATTTGTCTGGGTTTTGAAACAAATATGTTGAAGAATATGCTTGTAAATAAATATAGTTTTGATACAGTATAGAAAGTAGTTTAATAGCAATGATTTTTTATTTTATTAAGTGAATTAAATTTACTTGAACAACTGCTTTTATTATAATTAACATTTACTCAGATGAAAATACGAATTATGAGTTATAAAATGTAAAATATAAACTGAATGCAATGTAAATTAAAATATAAAATATTCTTATCATGTCAAGATAAATTTGTAATATAGGTCTGTCTCTCAGATTATGTATATTTTATTAAACTAAGATAACAAAAATAGTTTATCATTAAAAATATTTTAGTTACATTTTGCATTAAAAGTATCCGTATTGAAATGTATTGAAATCCGGTTTTTACTGATTATTTGTAGTTCTCACTGAGTTATTAAAATTATGTGTTTAAATTTTCATCAATTTAATAATTATTTATATTGGTATTATTATTAAATGAAAATGTAAATAAGCACTCATAAATAATTTTGTTTACGAAATAAAAGAGAGAAGAATATTCTTGTGAGAACTATTGTGCAGATTTTCAAATGTTTTGAAAATGATATACAATAAATTCGTAAATGTTAAATTTAATGTTAGCTACTTGTGACCTTCAGTTTTATGAAGATGATTTGTTATCGATTTTAAGGTCTTAGATGTTCCTGGGGGTCAACTTGAATGCGGACTTTGACCTTTCGTCTTTGTTATCCTTTGAAGAAGAGTAATGTAAATATACAGCTGAGACTCCGCATGTACATTTTACGAAATGACAATGACCAGAATTAATTTTTTAGGACAACAGCATGACACAAGATTAAGATTTCTGGTTTTATTGTCTTATTTTAAAGTAAAGCCGAATAAAAATAAAAGCATAGAAGAGTGTCATGTAAAGTAAGAATTAAACGCTCACCTATGAATTTCAAGAGGTCAGAACTGAAGGAGTGGACACTTTGCACGTAGGTGGAAGCAGAGTGGCCAAACATGTAGATCATGTCGAAAGGACGGAAGAAATGTAAATAAGCTTGTTGCTAATTTTTTCCCTCCGCTCTTTCTCTGTTACAAACTCTGGGGATCTCTTTCCGATGTTGCCATAGCCATCTTGTAACCTACCGCAGGAAAGAATCGATCTGAGTGAAGCGGCATTTGTTTGCATGGTCTTCCGCCAAAAAAGTAGTCCACCAGGAATATCTCTTATAGAGCCGGAGTTTTAGAAAAAGCTAAAGAAGGAATGTGAATATGGTAATTAAGGGGAAAATGGTGGGAATTTTTGGTATGATATTAAAGAAGCTTCGGATATGATAAGAATCGGGAATCTAATGTGATCGTAATGTGATAATGATGCTTTTACAATGCATTTGCAAGATCTTTTGCTCTGATTGAGTACAAAACTTTAAGTTGCGTTACTTTATTTTTGTTAAGTACATGAACTTTATACAAGAGAGAAGTATTCTAAACTGTTTGAGACACTAATTTTAAAATTTATACTCATTTTATTAAAATGCTTTCACTAATCTTGGTTAAGATTTACCAAAAATATATTAATATAATAAAATCCGACTTTCCTATATTTATTATTATAAAATTTAATGAGACATACTACTCTAAGGATTTATTACTTATGCTTGATGCATGTTTTTATTTTAAGAATAAATAATTATTTTGATATTAAATGTTTATGTTTATCCTGGACACAAGATATGAAAGAATTTATCTCCCTAACTGGATTATCTGATATTTTTTCAATAACTGTTCTAAATGTGAAACTAAAATACCTGTTAAATTTTAGAAATCATTGAATTTTAATTTGAAAGAAGAGTGAAATATTTATCAATCAACTAAATTTTATTTTTCAAGATAAATGCACATGCTTTTTCTTCAAATAAGCTATTCTGGTCTTAGTTACCAGATTAATGGATTCTAATTAATATGTGACTATCCCTTTCGCGATATTAATTTATTATAACCATTTTAGCATTATAGATTAGATAATTAAAATTAGAAAATAGAACGATAAATAACAGGTTTTGTTAACATGTTTAGGAGGATAAAGTTGAAAAAAAATACCTTTAAAACAATCACAGTAAAAATATTTATAATAATCAAAATTTCGTTTATTGTGACTTTATCATGCAAAATCTGTATGATGAGTTCATACTTGCTATCAAACTGTGTCATATTTACATTTGAGTTACTGTAACGTTTCATTATTTAAGAAGTTTAGAAAATATAAGTGATAATGCAATAATGCGTATTATCTCTACAAATGATTTGATTCTCACTACAGAAAGCAATTTAAGATAAAAATCTTATAAAAGTAAATAAAATTAAAATCTGCTACTTAAATGATTAATATAAGACTATACATTAGGAAAAAAAAGATATATTTTTTGTAGGTAAAATTTTTTAACATTTTATGGTTGTGCAGGCGATTTTATGCGAGTAGCTTGAGTAGAACCGCAGAATTGCATTCCTAATTGTATTTTTTAATGTTAAATGTCTTAGATCTCAGTGAAAATCTTCAATTACATGCAAAGTTTGTCTTAAGAGCTTGCATATGTATGTAAAGGCATAATTATCTACATCATCTGAAAAGCATAAACTCTTAAACAATTAATTCTTTCATAATTTTGAATATCATATTCATATTGTTTTCAGAGAAATGCCTGAATAAATACCCTGACAAAATATTCATTTGCACATTGATACTAAGAAAATTGTTAAACCGAATGGATGTTTAATTCATAGCTTATGTATTGTAATTACGTTTCTTAAATAAAAGTATTTAATTCAATGCGACATTTCAATGTGCATTTAAATACATTATGAAATAAGTCTTCATTAATGTAATATTTTGAAAATAAGATAATCAAACGATTTATGTCTTTTTGTTGTATTCTAATGATAATTGAATTTTATTGCTAACTTTTAGAATATTCATGTAATCGTCATTTTTATAATAAATGTATTATTTTATTAAAAGATTATAAATATTTCAAATTTCTTTTATTGAAATGAATATTCCAAGAATAACAAGTTTAGAATTTTTAACCATGGAAACTTAATATAACCCACCAATTTAAATCTGCTTCATTCGCCTTTATATTGATTGACATTCAGCCTGTTTCTACGGTCTTCAACGTCATGGAATTTTCAGCTTCCAAAAACATTCAATTTTTTTCTGGAGCTGAAAACGTAGATTGGGACTGATATTGAAACAAAACTACTATGTGATTAATTGAAATACTTTCAAAGGAAGGAGTTAAACATTGAGTTCAAAATTTAAGTCATGGTATAATAATTTTATGAGACCATTTAAGTATTAAGCATTTTCTCATGAAAGTAAAACTAAGCAAACGCTGTATTTTTTCACTATAATTACGTACGAGTTTTGATAACCCTCTCAAATTTTATTGCATCAATAAAAAACTAAAATTATAAGCAATTTTTTAAATAGATAAACTAGAATGTAATCATTTTTATGAAACTACAATACCTAACGAAATATTTTCCAAAATATTTCAAATTAAAATTTTTTATGCAGTTTTTATTGTTAAACATAACTTAATTATTACGAAATTTAATCAGCATTATAATCAAGAGAAACACAAATACCACGTCTGATCCTATACTCGACTGTCTTAACTTATTTAGAAGAGATTTCGATGAAGATCCACACTGCGTTTTAAATATCCTCTGAGTTCGTGGCGTAATGGACTTAGCTTAGCTTAGCTGACGAGTAAAGATGGGCAACAACAACAAATAACAACAAATATTATTACAATGTAATTATGTTTATTTGGATTAATTAAAATAAGTATGCATGGTAATTTTCAATGCACTGTAAATATCTGTTTCATTCATAAATGAAAAATCTCTATATTTCATTAGAACATAGTAAATTATATAGTATATTTAACAATATGTAAAATGAGCTCACACAAAATAAACCTATCATTTTTTCCTGCATTTATTATACCAATGATTTTTAAACAAATTAGAGTATAGTTATATAAAAACTTATTTTGATTATCTAAACTTCAAAAAATTGAATCTTAACTTTTATAGTTTATATGAAACAAAAAGTGCGTAAATTAACCAAAATGATGGGAATTCGGACAGAATATAAATAATGTTGCGGATCCTATGTTTTATCCGGATCATTTGAATCATAAGATGGAAGATTAGCTATTGTAGATTGATAGTTAAGTTAGATTTAGCATACATGCTTGATAATTTTTTGCTAAAAATAATTAAGAGGAAATTGATCATAAATACCTTTTTAGCTCTTGAAATACCAGATCATTCTGCGAGTCAGATCAGAGAGTAATTTTTTTTCTTCTCTTGTATTGAGAATAAAGGAACCTTTGTTTTTGTTCCAAGCTTTATATACGAAATAACCGAACTCCATCTATAATAGGGTCCCCTACTTTGCTTATAGAGTTAGAAAGGTCCTTTATGGAGCTCCAGCATCAAGAGTACTTAATAGAATCTGTCGAGTTAGGGCGTAGGCATATACAATATGATGCGCCATTTCAGGGCTTTTATGACATTTAATATATACAAGATCTTGTTCATATGAAGTAATCTATTTTATTCTGTCTTGAAAATCAGACAAGTTATGAATAGCTCTGTGCTCTATTTTACATATGGTTGGATGAGGGGTCATTTCTAACTGTGCTACAGAAGGAGTATTTTCTACTCCTTCAGTTGATTTATTCTAGATTTTCTTATATTGCAAAGACAGGTCTATCTCAGAGGTTTTACTTGCATGATCAGTGGTTTCTAATCCCAGAAAATAGAAAGGTCAACTCAACATTGCCTAAGTCAATGGGTAAGGCACTATACTCTGGCAGTTCGTCAGATACATTGCAAGATCCGTTACAACACAATAACAGCAGTACCATGCATCCTAGACACCAGTCGCATAACTCCAAGGTTGTGGGCAAGGTTCAGCGGCTTCTTATGAAGCTGTCCTTTCAAAATAATGGGAAAGGATGTTCGTTTACCCACCACCTGCCGAACCCCGCTGTAGCCGCTCAACCTCTGGGTGACGGTGGTTTGTATAATTAATTTATTTAAAAAGGATTCTCTGTTTCATTAATTTTAGTTTATTAGTGATTTTTTTTAATTAAAGAGGGATTCATGTTAGCAGTTTGTTATTTAAATTTAGCAATAGCATTTTAAGCTTATTTCCAGTCAAAAGTAATACTGAATTAGTTTTGCGAAAGGAGATTTTCATTTCTTGTTTGTTTTTTGTTAAAGAAAATCACGGCAATGCTTTTAATCGTATCGACTAAAACGTTCCATCTCTTGAACCATAATTCTAGTTTGCATAAGTTATAGTTGAGAATTCATTTCAAATATGTAACTTGTGGTGTGTAGTGCTAAAAAAAAGTATTAGTTGTTAATATGGTCCACGAAGTTAAATTAAACAAAGAAAAGTCAGGTTTCAATTTGGGTTCCTGGAGGTTATCTCATTTAGTTTTATCGATTTGTGTGTGAGGAAGCTGCAACTTGTTACATGGAAAATAACTAGATAAATATATTGGATCAGAGAGATCAATAGTAATTAGTTTATAGATCCCCACCCAAGCTCTATTAAAGATCCTAATTATGACAATTGACGTATATCAATTGTAACGAGTATACCATTAAGCTATGATTTTGCTTACTGTTATAAGTTGATGAGTGATGGATAGATGTGTTTTTATTTTAAAATCCATGATTCCAATTTTTCTCGTAGTTCTTAGAAAATCGCTACTATGAGACTTTATTGAGCTGTTTTTATTGTCGAGAGAATGTTAAGCATTGCTTTATTCTTGTAAAATGTCATTTTCCTTGAAAGGGTCATTTCTGATATCTGACCTCCGAGTGTGTGCCATTTATCTACAGAACTGTGGTGTGCGGAGCTTTCTTCTATCATTTTTATTTTTATTTTAGAAAGTTTTCTGTAATTTTTAACCTTTTACATATATTTTCTTATAAAATCACATAGTTTATTAGCTGCTCATTTAAGAATAGTAATTTTACTGTCGAATTTTTAAAATAATTATTAAGATAAATTGTCTTAATTTCCAGTTATCTTTTGCTATGTGTTACCTTCTTCTAGTTATCGATATTAATATAATAATGCAAAATAATAATGTTAATTAATATAAATCTTATTGTTTATAGAAAATTGGATTTGTTAAAGGTAATATTTTGTTAAAATGAAAATGTTCAGAGTTGAATTTTAAATAATTGTATAAATCCAAATAAATTGTTGTTTGTTTAATATATTTACCATTGTATTTTATGTATTTCGCAATCAATACATAATTAAACATTACTAAAAAACCTATGAGAAAATTCTGGGTTTTATTAAATAAGTATAAAACTTTATATATATTGGGCTTCATTAAAGGATTGAAACTTGATAACTCATATAAAAACATTCTTTCATTTAAAATGTCCTTATTAAGTGCATAAGTTTTCTACAAAATGAAAATACGTATGAACACATGAGATCCAAATGCATTTTTACGTAAATTCCCTAAACATACGAATTAAAATAAAAGCTTTACTATTAGCAACTTATTGTCAAAACTCAAAAGGATTTCCAAATTGGCAAAACATGCACATTAATATGTGCAAGAATAAATCATCACCAAGAAGGGATATTCCGATTGTTTTACGTTTTACGCCAGCAGACCTCCTTGTACATAGCTCGGGATGAGCTTTACCAGTTTAGGTATAAATCAATTCAGAATTTATTTGATAATTTTTTAAAGATAATTACAACATTACAATAAAAGGATCTTAAGTCTTTCTAAACAACAAATAATCAAAAAAATTAGGTAAAACAAATTAAAATATTTACATGACCTATGAAGGATAATAATAACAGGTGTTCCACCTGAAAAATTGTAAATAAAATTAAATTAAACTGTGCATTATAGGCGTACTAAAGTATTGGGTTTAAAAGAGAAAATAAAAGTTTGAGGTGAATGGAGTTTTCGTTTCTTAAATGTATAGAAAAATCATTTGCTTGCTTTTCTGAGCGAAATTTATCCGCAAAATGAAGATCTGAACTTTAACTTCAATCGTTTTGTAGTTAAAGTTTAGATCTTCATTTTGCCGGATAAATTTCTTTTGTTTTCAACCAAGAGAAGAGTTGCTCATTGTTAGTTAGTAAGTCAATTAATCGCTCATGGTCTATTGAGTTTTTGGCTGGAATATCGAGTTTCTATAACTTTATTTTTTTCAAATTATTTGCCCTTGATCTGTTGGAGCTACCATATTCCAGGATGTTGTAAATGAACAAGTTGTCAAGTAATGAAATGGATTTCTCTCATCTCTACATGTAAAGTAGTGGGTTGAAGCAATATTAAAGCTTTAAAATAAGTGGGAAAGGGCCCATGACCAGTGAGGTAAAGCATCTCGTTTCTAGATCAATTCAGGAGATGCAGGATTAAGTTCTAAATCAAAGATGAAACGGTCTTACATCACAATCAGTCTATCGTTGATTAAGTCTTTCTGCCAACTTTTCATTACCCAGTTTTTGAGGGTAGCTTTTATTGAGTACCGAGGAAGCGGTATGATTGTGGTTTGATTATCAGAGTTGTTGATATTTTTAGGGTCTACTCTTTCGTTAATTTCAATCCCCATATGCCCTTTGACCCAACTGATTGTGATGTAAGAAAAATAAAGAAGATCATTCTGGATAGATCACATTATAGGGTTTTTGCTGGTAGGGTTTGAAATTGATTTAATAAGCACTTAATTGTCAGACCAAATAGTGACGGGTGATTAATGTTGATTACCTTGCTATTGTTTCTTGCCTGCTTTAAAGCAAGAATTTCTGCTTTTAAATCTGGTCTGCCATACTGATGCATAATAATCCTTATCAAAGGAGACTACAGCTGCTTTTACTAATTTCCTATTTTCAATCCATCAGTGAAGATATAGATCTTGCTCGCTTCAAAAGTTCCAACATTAGATTTTTCATCAACTGAGATCTGAGATTCCAAATGAAAAATTTCTGGAATCTAACTTCATTTCGACTTCTATGTCTGGCGATGATGGGAGAGGAAGATCACTGATGGAATTTGGCTGGTGTAAGGAAAATAAATTTTGCTTCTATTGTATGTTTGGTGGTAGGATCCTCGTTATTAGTTGAAATGTTGACGCTGGAGTAGTACTAAATGCTCCTGTGACGTTGAGTAGAAATTTTCGCTTAATAGAATTGAGATTTATGGATAACTTGGCAGATAGTGGACTTCTCCAAATGACTGCTCAATATAAAAACATTTTTTCATTTAAAGTTTTATATAATACTGTTTGTTATTTCTTTGAGTATCCTCACAGGCTACCTACAATTCTGTAACTTTTTCCTATTGTTGAATGGCTTTATTCTCTGTTTTATGTTGCAAACCTTTTGAAATTTACCTTTTTTTAAATCAAATATGATGCCCAGCAATTTGATGGTATTTGCTTTTTTTAGTCGATGCGAAAATTTATGGCCCACATTGTAGTTTAGGTATTAGGAGAAATTCTGTTTTTTCATAAAAGGTATTTAGGTTGAACTCATCTGTCCACATTATAAAAGACTGAGAGCTTTACTCGACACTTTTCTAGGCTTCTTTTCACTTCGTGCTGCCACCGCAAAAGTGAAGTCGTTTGCTTCATGTTTTGACATGGTATGTTGCGTTATAGGTCCGTATTTATTCAATATTGGGAAATGTTGCAATATAAATGATAGTATTTTATTTGTGTTAACTTATTTGATTAAAAATATCTAAATTGAAGTTCAGATTCGACTGTTCAAAAAAATTTCAATAAGTCCAAAAGATTTAGTTTAAATGAGATTCATATGTGTGATCCCCCACATGTGCTAAATATGTCTCATGGCAGACGATTGAAAAAGAAGAGCTATGCTCATATCAATTACTTTTCACATTTGTATACTGTCAAGTACATTTATTGTAAAATCAGGGATGATCTACTAAGGATCGTACTGACTAGGGATCTATAATATTTAATGATGATTCACGTTTCCAACTGTGTCTTCATCACAATGGCAGACACCTGGAACTGTCTAGAGCAGTACAATGATCCCATTCTTAACATTTTATCTTGACACATGTACACAAGAAGGTATTATGACCTATTGACCTTCTACTTTTTTAAGTTGTTCCCTTTTTAGTCTTTTCAGCACATTTACCCTTCATCTGCCTACGTATGACGATATCACACTTTCCATGAATTATTTTGATATCATTCTTTTTCGGTGGCTCTAAATTGATTTTCTCTTAAAATAATTCTTGAAGACATCTATTATAATTTGCTTTCAAAGTTTCTTAAGGTAACCTTGGTAAATTTAATAATCTAATCCCGGTCGCATAGAACAAATTATGAAATGAAAAAGAAATGACTTGAATAATATCTCCGAACATTTAGAGATATCTCGAGATAATGGAATTAAGCATTTGTCATTTAGAGATAATTTAGAAATTCAATTATTTAAGGTATTCAATTATGTTGAAATGTGGATTTTTTGTATAAAAATTATTAAATTCATTCATTACATATTTATTTCAACTGTTTCACTCTGATAGTTACGCCTATTATGCAAATACGGGAATTAGATTGAACTTACAGTTATTCTCCAAACTCAATGCTAATTTCAAGAACTAATTTTCTAAAACAAGACAGCCCCATAATTTTCACTTTATTTTTTGGAATTTCTAATGAATTCAAAGTATATTATGTTTTTAAATGTAACTAGTGTGATGGAATCAAAGTAATAAAGTTTCAAGAAATATTAAACATCAGATCAAAAATGAATTTTAATACAAAATTCCCTTTTTAACAATATTTATATGTGAATGAACAAAAATCTAATTGATACTTACAATATTTTCATTTTTTCTTACAATATCAATGAAGTGAAATAAAAAATTCATTTATTAAAAAATTAAATCATAACTATCAACAGTGCATTTGATGTACAAAAATTAGCAAAGTTTGGCAGAGATGTATATGTAACTACTTAATCATAAATTATAAAATTCTTTAATTATTTTACCATGTAAAATTTTAGTGGTCTTTTCTTTTATCATAATTTGTGATGTCATAAGTACTTATTAAGAATTAGAAATCGTTAATAAGACTTATAGAGACAATAATGACAATTATCTATCAATTTTATAATATTAAGTATTGTATCCACTTTCCCTTATAACTATTTCTTACTATTTCATTAAAAATTTATTTATTAATATAATTTTCTTATCAGAAACATATTTTCTGTCATATTATTCCTTAAGAAAATTGTAACATTTAGTTGAATTAAACAGTGATTATGTAAAATTTAATAAGATATTTTCTATAAAACCATTGAAAGAGATATCGAAATTAATTAAAAGATTAAATAGAAAAGTATCAAATTAAACATTACTTCTTTATATTCTTTTATTACATTCTTTGACCTTGACAACAACTTTTATTTGCATTAATTAATTTCGAGATGACAGAAATATTAGTTAAATATATAAGGAATTGAAATAACTATTTTAAATTTTACTCCTATTGAAAAAATCTTTTAACTATCAAATGAATATGTTACATAACCTATATTTCAATGCTTCTATTGAATACTAATTTATTTTATTCAAAAGTAGAAAATATAGATTAATATTATAATAGCAAATTACTTAAAAGGAAATGATAATAAGAAACTGAATCTAAATAATGATGAATATCGAAACATTTATCTAAATTGTTTGCTTCAAGTAAAATAAAGTATAAAAGTAAAACAACATTAAAAATTTATATAGTCATATCAAGTACTTTTGCAGTTTTATCGAAAAGTTTAGAGACTATTGAAACTTTTATCATGAGTAATGTTTTGAGGTTTTTTTTCAATATTACAATAAAAATAATCTGGTTTTTGAAAAATTTCATATGGTCTTAAAATAATTATAATTTGTAAAAAAATTAGATCTAGTTGTTTTTATCATTTAAGTGAAAGCAATGATAGGAATGTTTAAATTTATATAAATTAATTCACATATAATGGAAAAAAATTACATTTCGTAGAACTTAATTGATGAGAATTCTGATCATTAGTTTTAACATAATGATATGATAACTGGTAAAATTATCTTTAAAATTTTCTTCATATCAATTTATAAAAAATTAAAGTTGTTTTGCATTGAATTAAATTTAAATTGTATTATAGTGAAGCATGAAAAAATTCGATTTTGGTTTGAAAAATAAAATTGTTTTACGTTTAATTTATTTCTGAGCTAAAATGTAAAATACTTTGATGGATGGAAACTGAATTCAATATAACTTAATACAACGTTGCCCATTTCATTTAATTTATTTTAAAATGTGAAATAAACATTGTACTTTATATTAAAAGTTTTATAATACCAAAGCAATTTTGAAACATGAAATACATTAATGTATTCTAATTGTTATTGAAATTTAATTAAATATTTAATAAAATATGTCATACTATTTATATCTATAATTATATTAAGATTACATATCTAAATCATATTTTATTTGAGACATTTTGAAATGTTTTCATAAAAGTCATTCACAAAATAAGATTCATTTAAATTTTCAAAACAATAATAATTCAATCAATTAACATATTTTTTATTTTTGATAAGAAAATTGCTTTAAACTAAATTAGCTTAAAAGGGAGAGTTAAAAGGATGTTCACCCTTACTGAAACAATTGATTATTTCTGTTGTAAAACATAAGAAAAAACCGATAAAAATGTTTGAAAATTTTTGATTTATTAATTTTGAGAATATTTAGTGATACATAAAAGATATTATTCAGCTTCAGAAAAAGGTAAAGAATATTTTTAATACCTTTTCCCCCTTAAAAATTTCTATGAGATTTTAGCTAAGCTATCAGTAACAAATTATATCAAATTAATGGTAATTTTAAATACTCGGTATATTAGAAAGTTGAAAATAAATTTAACGAAGTCAAAAAATTAAAGGAATGCATAGTGTTTGCTTCATTTAAATTAGAATCAGGTAAATTTAAACAGAATTAGTTGAGTTTGTTCTGCATTGTATTGAATTTAAAAATACTTGTAGCCAAGATAAAAATAGTTATTTAAAGTGAATTTATGTCATGAGAAATATACAGAGAATGGTAATTATATTCATAAATTTTTATTTTAAGATTGGACGAAAACATTAAGCGGTTTTATTGATTATCTCTGATAGGTTTTATTCACTGCTGGCCACCATAAATGCAACACTCTGAAGGAAGCATACAAATAACATGAAATTCACAACATGCATTATCAGAGGTGAAATATGCAAACGATTAGAATTTCAACGAAGACGTACATTACTCGCGTCAGTGACGCCACTTCAAAGCGATATTTAAAGCTTGGAGATTTCGGCAATTGTGTTTTTCTTGTGGTATTTTTTTAAATAAAAACGATCAATTATGTCTCGTAGAAAACAGCGATTATTTTTTAATCAAGTATCCGAGTTCGACAGAGGTAGGATAGTGGCCTACGAAATTATGGATTATCTTTCGGGAAAATCGGTGTTCGTATAGGACGAAGTCAAACAACTGTAATGCGGATATGTAATCGTTGGATGCAAGAGGGTACGACGGACCGACGCGCGTGTTCGATAGCATCCACTTCAGCGAACCACTTCACGTGATGATAGGCAAATTATGCGCACGGCAGTGACGGATCGCTCAGTCACATCATGAACAATAGCACAGCACATTCTGTTTGTAAGGCATCATCCGAGGTCTGTCCATACCATTAGATACCATTTACAGCAGAGTGGTCTGTCCGCAAGACGTCCATTGCTTCATCTACTCTTGAGGCAGAACCACAGACATTTTCACCGCCAATGGTGCGATGAAAGAAAGATGTGGGCGGCAGAATGGAATGAAATTGTCTTTACCGACGAGTCATGCTTCTGTATGTAACACCACTATGGTCGCATTCGAGTCTGGAGACATCGTGGAGAGAGGATGTTGAACAGCTGTGTTATACACTGCCACCCTGGTCCTGCACCGGATATTATGTTATGGGGAGGTATTGGATATCACTCTCGCAATCCTGTAGTACGCATTGCTGGTACTTTAAACAGCCAATGCTATATCTACGAGGTGTTGGAGTCAGTTGTCCTTTCTTACCTTTAGGACTTGCCCACAGTCATATTTCAACAGAATATTGGTGATCACATGTGGCATGAATTGTCCAAGGATTCTTCGTCAATCGCCAGATTGAACTGTTTCTCTGGCCGGCTGCCTCTCCAGACATTTCACCAATAGAAAACATGTGGTTCATGGTTGCTCCAGGATTGATCCAGATTACATCCCCAGCCTCCACAGCAGATCAACTTTGGCAACGTGTGGAAGCTGCTTAGTCTGCTGTACCCCAAGAACACATTCAAAGTCTCTTTGAATCAATACCGAAGTGTGTGGCATCGGTGATCTCCAACAATGGTGGCTACTCTGGCTACTTATTTTTGCAAGAACAACACTTCAAGAAGTCTATAAATTTAATCATTTGATTCTTGGTCAACGTGTTATCTACAAAATAAATTTTGATGTGATATCTCTTGTCTTTCTTAGTGATGCAATTGGCCAGTAGAATAGAATTCATATTAAATTAAATTACAGCCTCCAAAAAGTGAAGAAATCTTATTGAAATGTTATATATGTAGTTAAAGTGAAAATATACTGAATATTTGGTAAAATATCATAAGTTACAGGAAATAAATACTTCAGGAATATACAGGAAATAAATACAGGAATAAATAAATACAACCCATGTGAACGGTTATAAGTTTTCTTTTTGTAAGTTAGTATAATTAACAAAATTATCGGTTTAATAAAAGATATTCGAATATTATAAATACTTTGAAAGACATCAATGTGATAGTAAAACTCAGTTTCTTTTGCTTTTTGAAAGGCATAGTATAATAAGAAAAGGTATAAAGAGTTTTAAATGCGTCAGAAACACCGTTTAAAAATAATTTGCTTTCTTTTATAAAACTTTTTAGCTATTTTGACAAGAACAGTTATAATGGTCCTGGTTAGTAATTTGCTTCAACATAGACTTGTATATAAATAACAGTTTCTTATGATATGGTGGATTAGTGCATTATTATTATTATTATGTACACATTTTACTTGTTTTTATTTATAAAATAATTTTTAATTAAATAAAGTGCTATATATTATACATTAACTTTTATAACAATACAAAAATTCATTTATTTTGAAATATAGAAGATTTAAAAAAGAGTTTAATGATATAATCTATATAGAAATATATTAGTCATGATGATAAAATAAACATTAATCGTTAATATAATGTAATTCAGGATTGGAATTTAGTTTTAAATTAAATATTTCTGCATTATTATATGATAAAAAATAAATGGTGTTTTAAATGCTGATTGATTTAACAAGGCTTTTCTATCGGAGAGGATTTTGGATCTATGAAAATAAATGCGATGTATACAAGTATAATTTTAAAACATGTAAATAACTAGGTATTAAAAATTTTAAAATATAAAATTATAACAAGGCATACTGAAGTCTACGAGTTTTTACTTTTAATAATAAAAATGATCAAGGAAATTAATATTAACAAATTTCGAATAAATTTCTTGATATTGTGTTTAATATATGGCGAAAACCAAAATAATAAAAAAGGAAGTCGCAAAACATCATTAATAATGTCGCCTACATCAAAAATAAATTGCAAAGAAATCCAGAAATGAAAAAAGTTTGATCATTTAAAATAAATTAATTTTTAAATACTCTTTATATAACTATTCAGTGTAATTTTAATGGAATGAAATGATAAGGGTAGAAGTTAATATTTGTAATTGTAAGTTTAGGCTGAATTTGAGAAATATGATCTACTCTGGATAATCGAACCTCTTGTTTTGAAAAAACATTTGATTTTCATATTTTAAATTGAAATTTTTTTGCTGATGGATCTTCCTTAGCCTTATGTATTTGTGTTATGAAAGATTACTTTTTCTTTTTGATTTTTTACTTGTTATTTTTTTCTTCCTTATATTACGCATTATAAGATGACATTTTTTTCATTGATTCTCATAAAAGAGATTTCAAAATATATTTAGATATCCATTTACCTAAATTTTAATGCTGATAATTTTTTTATTCCTTTTTCAGTGTTATTTTGGGGAATAAATATAAATATACTGTTTTAACCATGTTTATGAAGAAAATGAATAAAAAGAAAAATAATTAAAATTTATTACAAAAATAAAATTAAATGCACAAAATAACTTAAGACCTTAATTTTCTAATCAATCCGTGGAAGTATCGATAACAGAATTCATCAAAATGGATTCTTAAGTGGGAAATAAACGAAAGAAATACAGCGAAGAGTTATCAAGTTTAATGAGACTAAACTGTTTATTTATAAACAATTGACTAGCACTTTTTTGCAAGTTTTATTCTTAATAATGTTACGCTAATGTTACATGCATTTTCTTTTTGCTCTCAGTTTTATGCATAATTTCTACAAATGATTCTACTCTTCTGTTTATAAGAATTAATTTATAATATACTATCTTTATCCTAAAAAAATTTAAAAAAATAATTAAGATATTTTAGTTCGAGATGTAGAGCAAATTTATGCTCTACATCTCTTAGAACTTAAACTTCTAATGATTCACTGTACTTTTTACAACTACTGATGATTTATGTCAAAATTTGATATACATTCATCGAAATATGAAAAAGAACGAAAAGAGAGAAAAATCAACTTTTTCAGTTAAGTTTTTTAAATAATGCTTAGGGCTGCTTTCATAACATTGTATAACAGTAAAGTTTTTTTACAGCCTCAAGAAGAATTGACAGTATTTATCAAAAAAGGTTTTCAAATAATCAGAATTATTACCCCTCAATTGCTCAGAAATATCAAGAAAATACTACAGTAGATATTTAATTGAACGATTAACTAAAATATAATTAAATTTTGTTGAAATTTATCTTTGAATACAAAGCGTTTTTATATATATATTTTCTCAGGAAATAAATTGAAACTAAATGAAAAAAAATTATAAATTCAGTATAAAGAATGCTAATTTCGCTGAAGTTCAAAGACTTATTCTATTAAACTGAAGTTAATTTCAACTATTCTTTAAAATTAATTAGCTTGCGAAATTCCTCAATAATATTTTAATTAATTAAAAAAAATATGATTTAGCAATTGGCCGAATATTTTATTTAATATATATATATATATATATATATATATATATATATATATATATATATATATATATATATATATATATATATATATATATATATATATATATATATATATATATATATATATATATATATATATATATATATATATATATATATATATATATATATATATATATATATATATATATATATATATAAATATATATATATATATATATATATATATATATATATATATATATATATATATATATATATATATATATATATATACATACATATATATATATATATATATATATATATATATATATATATATATTGGATATATATGTATTATTTATATATATATACAGTGTCTCACAAAAGTGATGAAGTGATGGGACACTTGTGCTTTACAAAAGAAAACTGTAATAAAATAAATTAGAAATACATGTACAAATTCTTTGTGGGTGTAGTGGTGTAGCAGTGATATGAGTTAGGAAAATCTTTCAGATTATTGTAACCCTCAATGAGTGATTGTAATGAGAACTACAAAACTGAAATTTTATATGATTTCATTTAATCTTTAGCAGTATGTGATGATACTTCCCAAAATAAAACAGATTATTTACATGATTTGATTATTAGGAAATAGTTTATTCCGAGTACATTATGTGATGAAGTCATAAACCAAACAATTTATTGTATGCTAGGACCAACACGTTAACCAAGGAATGTAAGCGATACTTTTATTTCACAAAATTGTCTATGTCCACCAAGAACAGACCTAAGAAATATTTTGTAACACAGCGAATTTTAGAATAAGTAAATTTTTAATATTATTATCATTACCGTATCAAAACTGAACAGAATAGATTTTAAGTCCTTCGTCAAAGATTATCAGAATTTGAGTTTTTGAATCCTATTCACACACATTATATGATTGATATTTTTTCAAGAAAATTAATGTATTTTGTAGTTTATATAAATTTGTGCTTAAACTTTTTTTTTAAAGAGAACTGATAATTTTATACGTCTAAGAGAATAAAATAATCTGATTTTCAACAACTTTGTTTTAAGTGATGGATTTTTGATGAAAATTAACTCTGCTTAAATTTTCTCCTGTAGTTTAGAGAACACTGGAAATATTTTAGAGGAAATTTAACATACTGCAAATGACTTACCATTGTCGCTATTGTCGGTCTCATAGCCTTGGTTGGTGTAACCTACATTTTCATGCTGTAGGGAATTGATATTGGGTACATTAGGATGATTGAATTCTATTTTCTCGGATGGTAAGGACGATGAGCCAGAATTTTGGTCCAAAGAGAGAATCTCCTCCTGTTCTATGAGCTCTTCTTTTGAAGATGATCTATGCTCTTGAAGACCAGGCATTATCTAAAATTGAGAAAGAAAAATTATTCATCTAAAGCTGAGAATATAATTCTATCTCTAATATTTTTGAGATTTAGACAGAAAAGGGATACTAAAAACAATTTGTGTTTATAATACTACTTAAAGTATTAGCTATTATTAGAAATTTTAATAGAAGTCATTTTTAAAGGAAAGTTTGATAAAAAATGTTACGTATTAAAATTAGCGGCGTGTTTTATAAGTATTTACTTTATATTATATACTTTTTTGTGAAATATAAAAAACGTATAGTTTAATTTACGATTTTTTATTGAAATTTGTAGTATTATCGGAAGAAGGAAACAGATACAATATATAATTTACAAAAGAGATTATACTGAATTATTTCTGAATGTATGCATGTATTTTACTTGGAATATACTATAAGAAATTTGTGTGTTTTCTGCACGTTTTGTATATGAATAAAAATGAATAGTGGCATCCATTTGAACTGTTCATGTTAAAAATAATAATTTAAAATTGATAAATTAATTTATGCAATGAGTATCGTTTTTATCGTTATTAGAAATTTAAATTTTGCAAACACGTGGTTGATAATTATGAATATTTTCTTCTATCTCATTACAGTAAAAGTTTTTTTTCTGGTTATTAACACCGCCTAGCTGATAGCTAAGTAGCTGAAAACATTTGAAAGCTCTTACCATTTACAGCATAAAGGAGGAAGCATTTCTAGATATTTTCTAGTATCCTTTTCAGGTAGCTGGATCACAGAAAGCAAAACACAACATTCATCTTCCATTGATTATCAAACATATCATCAAAGTTTAGAGGCTATGATCGAGTTTGGGTAATCTTTATCTACTTGTGTGTTCAACACTAATTAAGATAGAATCTATATTTGAACCCTTACAAACAGCACGGTTTTAGTACTAGTTACAGAAAAATCATACTCTAATTCATACAGTAATCTCCAAAATGGTAAAATTGATGACAGTTTAACTACCTAATTAGCAATTATCTTTAGGGATAATTATTTATTTATTTTTTTAAAATTCCATTCTTTAATCAATAGTCTAATGATTAATTAGAATTTAGTTTAACGGCCACATTAATGCTATCTCTTTGAAAAAATATTAAATCCATTAAATATTTTAATACGCACTTTTTACGAACTGAAACATCTGCATTTTTTGAGGAATAAAGAAAAATATCAATTAATTATATGATAATTTCATATTTTTGCAGTTTAAAGTTCACTAAAATATGATGAAATTATTGTACTAAATGCCTTCAACCATAACTTGTTATACATTGGAATCAGAATCCGGGTAAAAATTTTCATAAACATTGACTAAATCATTTGTTACCGGAGGATTAATGTAATTTTCTTTATAAAATCTTTATACACGAAAGAACATTTTGCTTAGAAAAAACATTAGGAAGCTTTCATGTTTTTAATTAATAGTATGTGATTAAAAATTTAAATTTTTGATCATATGTGCAAGAATAAATTAAAGTATTTAAATAATTTCATAATTTTCATTATTTTTAGTTAAATTTCTGTAAAAGAATGTATTATTATCTACATGAAGAGAGTGGCAGAAAATAAAACAATTGGAGATATTCAACTTTCTGACCTCGTTTGATGGTCTTATCTTTACTTTTAGTTCAAAGGTTCATAGGCCCAAAACAATTTTTAAGAAGTTCAATTTTTAGATGAGGAGTGAATTTTTGCCGTAATTCCGAATTCAGTTTAAAACATAAATCTTACTCGAACTGAGTTAGACCTCACTAGAAAAATGTCAATGTCACTAAGGTGACAAATTAAAACTAATACCCATTGGCTACAGATTTAAATATTACTCAAACTTATTTAAAAACAGAGCTTGTAAGTGACTAGGATTGTTATATGATATCTATAAGACACAGTTTATGATTTCAGAAAAGTATAAAATTCAATGAATTTATAAATGAAATTTTTTAATTCTATATTCACTGCACTTTTTAATTCTGCATTCAAATTATTATGTGAATATACTGTTGTTGGTATTTTATAGAGTAGAATTTCTATATTGTGTTTATATACTATTTGAATGTTTTCAGAATAGCCATCCACAAATAGTAAAAGTCTCATTAAAATTTTAATTAACCAATTTTAATGTTTAAATAATGTTAATTATAGAGGGAATGTATAAGAAGTAATTAAAATAGTAAAAGGAATATGTTTTCATTATTACAATTGAATTAACTGTTAAATGAGGACGCCAACAAAAAGTGTTATGTTTAGTATATGATAATATGTAGAAAAAATTAAGTATGCCTGATAATTCTTAACTTATTAATAGATTATCAGAACATCCCTAAAATTACCAGATAAATAATTTTATGGAAATAAAATAAAGTAAAAAATAAATATTTTACTTTTGGTCACAGAAGTTACACGCAAACAATTTCATCTTATATAAAACTTTATGTATTACTTTGAATTACAATATAACAACAAATGTATTAAATGAAACAAAAAGAACATTTAATATTTAAGAATCTGACAGTCAAATGTTAAGATATCTAAATTAATACAATGAAGCAAACTTAAAAGAGTTAAAATTAATGATAAGATATTCATATTCCCTCATCCAGGAATTTCACACAAATCAAGATGAAAATTTTTAAATAAAAAATACAGTCTTGTATATCAGTTTTTAAAAATTATTTTATTCATAAAGTAAAAAAAATGTGTAACATTGTTTCATTCAAAATGTTAAAAATGTTTGATTTGAAAGCAGTTTTGCTCAAAAACTTTTGTCATTAACTAATATATCATTGATTAACAGTTACTTTAAAATTCAATCTAATTTTATATGTTTACCAATAGTTTATAAAACTGTGCAGAACATAAAATTTAGATATTATTCATAAATGTTTATAAGAGCCCCCAGATAAAAATATCAACTTTTTCAACCATCAAATTTAATCAGGCGCATAAATATCTAGAATTTTATTTCATAAAATTTTTAAATATCCCCTTCCTCTCAGAGTGGATTGAAACGTATTGTTTTGATATGGTTATAAGTGTGTGCAAGTAAGTATATTAAATTATTTTGTTCATTAATTTGCTGAAATGCATTATTTATTGGTATTTATTATGCGTAAAAAATATCTAATCTAAATCTTGAATTATGCCAATTATTTTCTAATTGATAATTAGAATTATTTAGCAAAAGATTGATGTATTTTCGGAATTAATTTTCACATAAATGTAAAAGTTTAATTAAATTAGCGAATGATTTATTTAAAATTTTAATTTATATCTTCATCAATGTATGCAGTACTTTTGAAAATTAATTAATTATTGGTCAGACTTTTGAGTGCTTCACAGTTCTTCAATTAATAGTTTATTATGTATATATGTAGAATATATATATATATATATATATATATATATATATATATATATATATATATATATATATATATATATATATTATTTTCATTATATTGAAATCAAAAAATTTATTGTCAACTTGTATTTAAATACTCTTTATCTAGCAGACTTTTACAAAACTTCATTGAAATTGAAGACACTTTAAAATTTATATTAAAAAAATTGAATTAAAACCTAAATATAATCAACTTACAACTTTCCGGCAATTCTGATTTTTCAATCAGTGGAAAGAATCAAAATATGTTGATGTACTTATTGATGATCAAATAAAATTTTTTTAAGTATCTTATGCGCAAGAAAGAAGAAAATAGGTAGTTAAATTTAACATCTAAAAAGTGAAAAAGTTTATTCCTGTATCAATAGTCAATAGTTTTATGAAATAACTCTCAAGAATTATATTTGATATTTTTCGAAAACTGATGAAATATTATTGAAATTATTCATAAAATAACTTTTAATAAAACGTTCGCATATTATTTAATCTCTTTAACATATATAATTTGTACCAAGCGAATAATTATTTTGTCATTCATTTAATAAATTACGTCTCATTTGCATAAAATTGATTTAAATTGAATTTAAATAACTTTTTTAATTAAATTAAGAGTCTTTTATAACATTTTTATAGCTAGAATTATTATTTTATTCTTGTTATAAAATTGTTAATTTATTTCCTGCTTACCCTAATTAATAAAAGAAAACAACTTAAAAAATGTTCAACAAAACTTTATAACTATCTTCTTGATGCTTAAAATTTTGTTAAATATAATCAGAAAAAAGTCTTAACAGCGTTTTTTTTAAATTATATTATTTATTTTTATATTAAAGAATCAAAAAATTTGCTTAAATATTCTCAAAATTATTTAAGTTTAATCTATAAAATATAAGTTAATATTTCAAAATTTAAAATAAATGTTATCATTTTTAAAAATATTTAGAACTAATTTCAGATATTAATGACGTGTTTTCTTTTGTTAAGAAACAATAAAATTTGTATACGTCATCGTAAATCACTTTATCCACAACAAAGCTTTTACATTTCACTGCTATAAACATCAATTATTTTATTATTACAATCTAATAATATACTGCTCGAATAATTATTCCCAAACATATAAAACTTCCGTTAGCACACAAGCTCTAATTCACGTTACTTATTAGCTCTTTCTGCCTAGTTAATGTTTACAGAATCTCACTTACCTTTTATGATCGGGTGCTTACCGGAAGCTTGGGGGAGGAAAACAAATGTTTTATGGATGCTCAAGGCATAAAAGGATTGACCAAGTGGGTGGAATCGAACGTCACTGGACAATACCACACTGTACTACCGCGTGCAATGGGAAACGGAGTTATCCAACCTGTTAGACCAACCCCAGCAGAGAATATGTCGCCATGGAGACGTATCGCTGAAATCGATTTCTGAATCTTAACCATAGATGGTGACGTCACCTCATGAAAATACTTGTTGCTGCATGTTTCAAGGCAATTTTGTTTCTTGTACAAAATCAAGGCTGTTTTTAATCTTTGCGCAAATTAATTCAATTTTGATTTTTTAAGAAGTTTCTATGTTTCTAAAAATATTTGTAAATGCATTTTTAGAAATGTAAACTTTCTATTTTCATATCATTTTATGAGACAAAAAAACACTTTTAATATAATAAGTGTAATGTATATATATATATATATATATATATATATATATATATATATATATATATATATATATATATATATATATATATATATATATATATATATATATATATATATATATATATATATATATATATATATAAATTGGACTTACATTTTTTATAGCAGATCAAAAATAAAGTAAATGAAAATTGTAATGTACTTTTTAATATTTGTTATAATATATTTTGTTTGTTATAATTATTTAAAATCTTGAAAATATGAAGAAATAAAAGTCCAGGATTTCTTAATATTTAATAAAAGATCGAGTCAATTTTTTGACATTTAAAATGCATTAATAACTATATTTCTATACATAAAGTATAACAATTTCTTAAATGAAAAGAATAATTTTATACGTATGATATATGTTTAAAATCTATCGAAATTTGCTTCAAAATGTTTTAGGGTGGGCCTACTATCTGAGAAACATTCTTTAATAAAAGTTTTATGTTCTTACAATGATCTTCAGTTGTTGACCATCTGATCCATGGTATCTAAGTTTTCAACGTAGGTTCAGTTGTAGACAATAATGGCTTGAATATGGGAGGTGGTTGACAATAATGAGATAAAAATAGCATTTAAGGCAGATTTGCATAAATTTTTCAATTTTGATAGATTTCGTTAATTTGATGATTATGCTTTAGAGTTCAAAAGACACAAAAATCAGAAACTCATTAGAAGCAGGTGTGAGAATCATGGTGGCCACGAAATTTTAATGATATGTAAGACCACTTCATCACACAAAGAGTTGTTTTAGCTGTTGTCGAACGTGTGGTGACTCAAGAAAAAGCTCCAGTTTGGATTCATATAATGACAGTAGTGGCATATTATCGTATATTACGAAAATCATATAGTAATATTGGAATTAATAATCTTAAAAATTTTTTATGTACCAAACTTTTGAGATGGAGCACGTTGTGGTCTCTTTATAAAAGAACAAACTTATGATTAATGCATTTTTGTCATTTCACACTCTCTTTTGTGGTACTGATAACATGTGACAATAACTTTTGTCAGTCTTCGAGCATTTTTTTTTTGTAACCAAATTTTCCACAATTCTTAATAAATGTGCCTCTGATTTCCTCTAACCGTTTCACAAATAAATTTGCATTACTTTTGCGGCATTTCCTTCATTCACGTGAGAGAACAATTTTATGAACTCAACTTTTTGTATTTTTGAAAAGTTACCTTATTGTATTCCTTTTTCCGTCGTTGTACTACTTTTTAGTTAGTTCAAATGTTTAAATTGACTAAACTATTCCTCCATATTGCCTATTAAGGTTTTTCAGAATAAATAGTTTGTATTGGTGATTTATGCCGGTGTTATACCTATGAATTACGTAATGTTGCTCCGCAATTTGTTTTCACCGCTTTTCCAAAGTTCTTTAATAATAAGTCTAAATTTTTGTCATAAGTGTTTTATGCCGAAATCTTTAATTTCTCGGGAGGAAAGGCTTTATAAGTAAATTTAAAAATAATAGCCAAAAGTATAAGTAGTGCATAATTAAAATTATGCATTGGAACTGTTTACATAAGTATAATGAGAAATTTAATTATTATTTATGTTTCTGTTTTTAAGGAATACATTTTGAACGATTTTATAATATTATTTTCACTAAATTTGCATATATTGTATCTCATTTTTTTAGTGTTGGATTTTAAATCCAACAAAATTTTCAAATATCTAGTTACAATAAAATATTATCATTAAATTTCGATAAAATCATGAAAATTTATCCCTTATAATTATTAATTGTAAGCAAAAATATTACATATTGTTTGTTTGTTTGGTTTTACCAAACAAAAATTGTTTGTTTGGTGTATAAGGTTATAAAGGTTATTAATGAATTAACAAATATATTAATTATGGTCAACAGTTTAAATGTAAGCGTATCTTCATTAAGAAAATTAAGTTAAGCAATATTTTTTCACAAATTGTGTAAATTTAGGCAGAAACATAAGTATTACTGTACATCAATTTTAATAATTGACACATTTTCTGTATAAAATGATGAAACTTATTATTTTGTATTTCATTGAAAGGAGCTTACTTGAATTTACATCTTTAAACAATTATAGTTAAATTTTACATAAAAGCAGGGAAAATTATATTTAAAAACAATGCAATATTTTGATAAATAAATAAAAATAAACAATAATTTAATTAAAAGCTTGTAAAAATGCATTAATGGAGCACTAGTCAATAAATAAGTCATTTAATGAAAAAATGCATGTTTTATATCTATACTTTTAAATTAAGATTATTCATGATTATTTACAATGCAGATAAAAGATGGAGATTTTAGGCACATACGAAGACAACATTTGGAAAAATCCTTAGAGGCTAGTGTTGAACTCACTGTTACCAAATGTGATTTATTGATCAACAGAATAAAACATAAACGGAATCCGAAGAAGAGCAATATGTTTCCAAAAATAGAAACTAAAAGACAATATCTTGTTTTAGAATTCAAAAGTCTTATAATGTCAGTGTATTGCTTTTTATAACCCAATTCATAAGTATTGCTTTTTATTACCCATAATAAATATTTTCAATAAATTTAGATAAAATGGCTGTTAATTTGTCAGCATCTATTATCTCTTCAAAATATTAAGATATTTTTACATAAAAAACTATTTATTAAAACACTCTTAAATAAAATATGTGCAGGTATTTATATAATATAAGTAAATATTTTTATTACATTTATTTTACTTATATTAAGCATAAGCTATAATGTTTAGTGTGCATAAACTATAATATAATGCGGTACAAAAGATATCCCATTTTCAAAAAATGCCGTGACCATCCAGCCTCATCGAAAAATGTTCTCGATTGCGTCGGACTTTCCAGGGAGGATTTATCCTCAGACCCCTTGCTAGTCATCGACATTCTGACTCTCAACAATTTATTGGAGTTGATTTGACAAATGCCAGATATTTAAAGAGGATAATCCGCGACAACTACATAATGTTTACACTATATAATTTTAACCCCACGATTTATTGAATTTAATATTTTTAACAAACTTGTTCGTATTAATGTAAAATCATTTTTATTTGAGATAATACAGTATGTAGGTATTTAATAATTTTTTAAATGTAATGCGCGTAGGAATTTTAATTCTCTTTATAAACGTGTTTTAATTATTTTAAAGTATCAATAATATTTTTGCATTTCTCATAATGGCCCACAAATACAATGAAAAGAAATTATAATTGAACAGCATATATTAAAATTAGATGCATTTTTTCAGTTTTTATGAAATTAATTTTAAAGTAAGGAAAATAATTCTTTTAAAATGCTTGAATTAATCATTTATTTAATTTTATCAACATTTCTTCCTTGTCTCTGAAATTTTTGATAATTTTTATTAAATCAAGGTGCATTATAATTAATCATTTCAGAAACTATAAGAATTATCTACAAAAGTAATAAAATTAACATAAGCTTATTTCACAAAATAGTTTTAGTAATAGGAAGATAAATTTGCTTTGCGATCAAAACAGAACTATATTTCTGATAGGTAGAAAATCAGCAAATTTTTTAAGTGTATTTTAATAATTTTCTTTAAGCATTTGCAAAGTAATTATTTTATGATTAAAATTTTATTTAAATTCATATCAACGTCAACATATGTTTTTCAAACTTTATATTTGCAGTAATTGTTGAAGGGGAAAAATAGTTCCAATGAAATTGGAATTTTCTTCTCGAGAACAGTTTTTCATTGTGTGACTGTTATATAATCTTAAAATGATTGAGCTAACAAAATTTTTGAGGGAGTCTAACAATGAAAACTATTTATTTTAAAAAGTAAAATAAATTTATTTAATTTTATTTTAATTCTGCATAATATTAATGGAGTATTGAAATTTTAAGAGAATTGTTTCTCAATAACAATAATTCGTTTTTATTTTAAATGAACTTACTTTAACCATAAAGTTTTAAGTTTAACTTAACATTTTTGAATTCAAAAATTTTACTAAAACTTTTGAAATTATTATTGAATCTGTTGAGATTACATATATACATAGATTTAATAACATTAAATTTTATTTATCATGTTTTAAAATGTATTAAGAATGCAATGATTATTACATTATTGCTTCGATTAATATCGATTGTTGAAATTCTCTTTTTAACTGAGTTTTTACATAAATATAATTTTAAATATTAAATCATTGACATTATTTCTTACACTTTTGTTCTTAAAGTTTAAAATTTCTATTAACATAACTATACGAGGGTTATTTTTTACATTTCTACAAGAAGTAGAAAGAAGAAGAATTTTTTGAAAAAACTATTTTTTTGCTATTCAAAACATTCGCCTTTAAGATTCATGAACTCTTCTATTCGTTAAAACCAATTTTTTTATGTGTTAACTGACACTTTCGAGATGAAAAATGATCAGGGGTTTTTTGTTGTTCATCATGATTCGTTGATGACTGTAGACAAACAAATTTCTGTGTATCATTTAGCATTAACAGGTTTTTGATCTTTTAAAGAAATTGTTACAAAATGTCATGTAAAGCAAAAAAAGAAAAAAATTATTTTTATGGAAGTGCTTCGATAATGAACAACTTTCATAGAAAAGTACCCAAACAGTGGATTGTTGTTTAGTTTCCAGCTCACGTGAATATATCCAAGTTTCGATAGCGTAACGATGTTGTATATGGATTTTGGAGTTCCTAATTTGAATTTTTTTTAGCATTTCTTTATACTAATCTCCACGATCGTCTTTTTAGTTTTCTGACAAATTGTGTGAAATCCATCTGGAACAAATTATTTTAACAGTTAAATCGTGCAAAATCGAATGTATTACAATCTATAATAGGCCAGGAGATGCTTCTACATTCACTTTCAAAAGTTAAGCACGAAGATGTTAATTGCAAAAACTTTGATTGACAGAAAATTCGGCAGGAAAGTAGCATATATATTTATGCATAAAATAAAATCAACAATTATATACAGAAATGAAAACAATATTAAATTTTTGTAAGTTATCAGATAATGACATACTGGATATTTAAACAGAATTATGTATAAAGTGAAAATAAACAGCATAAAATGAAAGAAAAAGGACATGAATAGGGTATGTGATCCCCCTCATCTGTATTCAAAGTTAACACCTTGTGACCATGCTTTCAATTAGGTTGTCAACCACCGCAGATTAAGCAATAGCCATTCTTCTTGTAGAGCAGTTTCCGGCTCAATAAGAGTGGCTGGAGGTGGAAAACGTGAAGGTACAGCACGGCCTTGAACATCCCAAAGATTTTCAGCGGGATTAAGGTCGGGCGAATATGCTGGCCACGAGATATGCGCTATCTCTTCACTCTCCAATAGTCATTGACGATGTCAGCTCTATGGGGACGTGCGTAATCGCATTATAGTTCGTACGTCATTAGCATTTTCCTAGCCGTGCTTAACTTTTGGTAGTGAATGTATATCAGGTTCTTCAGTCATTTTACGCATATTTTGTTTTAAATTACTACCGGTATTGGTCGTCCTTCACGAAGTTTACCATTCACGGTTGCACGACCACTACGAAATTATGAAAACCTATTCCAATCAATATTTTCTAATGGTGCTTCATTACCAAATGTTCCACGAAGCAATACCAAGCATTTTTGTTTAAGGACTTTCTTAAAATCATAAAAAATCCTCCAATGGAAACTCTTTCACGAGTTATTTCCATTTTTTTCACTCACCTTCTCCTTTAAAAGACTCACGACAAGAAACTACGCAGACGATTTCTAAGATGCCACTAATTCCAAGATAAAAAAAAGATGCGAATTTTACAAATATTTTTAGGACGAATTTCAGTTACGTCTTCTATTGATTGTTTCCTATAACGTTAAAGGTAACTTGCGTAATATAATCTCTACTGTGTACTTTTCTAAACTTTTGTATTCACTTGTAAAATGATATAATTATCATGTTATGATAGTTATATCATTTGATAAGTAAATTATGTTCGGTACTTAAATACTAATTTTTTTGGAGCTGAATTTAGTAGTTAAATACATTCTAACTTCAATATCATCCAATTGAGGCTAGTTACATACCAAAAGAATGTTATTAATAATCTAAAAAGATAATGAGTGCTGTAACATATTTTTCAGCTAGGTACTCTAAAATTTTAGAGTTGGGTTTATTGAAATATTCTAAGCTTATATAGTCCCAGGATTATTGGACTTGGTTACATGTTAATAGAACATTATCAATAACCTCGGAAACTGGTGTAATTTTAAAAAATTGTTTGAACTTATAGTATGTAATCTATGTGTGTGTGTACAAATATTTTTTGTTATAATAAAACATCACATTTTAAGAAAATAATTGCAACGAAGAGATATAAAAATGAAGCATTTTTCATCCAAAAATGTCTTCTGTTTGGCTTGCTTTTTAAATGCATTTAATTATCTCGATAAATTTATTTTCAAATTATCAATCACACAATTGTAATTTTAAGCAGATAATATCGTTATTTAATTAAAAGATGTATAATTTTATGCTTGATTATTAACATATTATTTATTGTTGAGTAAAAGAAATGTTTGCGTAAAAAGATCACTTATCAAATCTGTATCCCTTTTAGATGTAAATATTAGATATTTTTTAGTAATTTGGTATTAATGCTAATTGAAATCCCTACGTTTTTGCATTTAAAACTGTTAACCATCAAAAAAGCCCCTTTCAAAGAATACTTTTTATATATTGGTTAAATGGTGAATAAAATTAAACAGAAAAAGATTGATTAAGATAATACTAACAATTATATAATTGCCTTCAGATTTTAAATTGATATAACTTAATAGTTAAACAGCTTGTTAATTAAATTTATAAGTTTGTCCTTTATTTAGTTTATCGATGGAAATAAAAATATTATTTTTCTATATCATTCAGTACCCAGTTATTTGTAACTAAGCATTTAATATATCGGTGTCATAATCTATAATTTGGATAGAATGCTTTTATACTATGATATAAAATTCATAAAAGCTTAAAATGAAATTACCATCAATATTATTTATGATATTCAATATTATGCTCTAAAATTAATATTAATCACACATTAATGATTGTATGGAAAACTCCATTAATAAGATGCAGAAATTTTTTGTTATTATTTAAGATATAAAAGACAAATTATATTCGAAATGTGTTAATAAAACTGAATAAAAATATATAATATTTATGATACCATACGTCTACAAATTTTAGAGTTACTTTTCCTTTACCATATGTTAGAATTTTCGTAAACTTGAGTTGTTATAATTTTGAAATCCACATAAATTTTAAATGGATTGTTTGTATCTTAAATTCTGCAATAAAAATGTTAGAAAAATAAGTCGCATCTCATAAAAAATAATTTTGAATAAATTATCAAAATCTTTTAATTTTATGGAAGACAAATTACTAAAATTAGTTAAAAATCAAAATAAATACTTGATTTCATAAACTGTTTTACCTATTTTCTGGGATTAGGAAAATTGATTTTAAGTACTATTAACATGTATTCATCTCAATATAATAACTGATGTCTTACTTTAAGCAGAATATGAAAAAGTTTAACATCGTAATTAGTTAAATTACATCTAATCATTTCCACCTGAAAAGTTATGGAAAATGTGAGATATAAGCAATTTTAAATAATTCACAGATGAACAGAAAAAACAAATCATTTAATTGTATTTTTAAAGAAGAAATTTTCATAAAATTACAAATTTTTTAAGAAACTAAATTCACTTTGTTCATAACTTTTTCCTAAGCTGTATTACTTTCTTATCATAAAATGACATTATATTTTAAAGAAACAAGTTTAGATCGAAGTAACTAAATTTGAACTGTCATTTTAATGAAAATAATTGTAAATACTACTCAACATAAATTAAATATGTGCATAATTTAAACAATAAATATTAATTTATTATTAGTTTATAAAATAACATTAATTGCTAATATTTTTATGCATAAATTATTTTAAGAGAAATTAATATTCCTTTAGAAAATTTTAAAATTTCATTTCTACTATCTCAAATCGATATACGGTAACATTTTCTAACTGCCAATGAGATCATTCATAAAGTGTGATCTACATGTATTTCCCTATGTTATGAACTTTATCTAACAAAATATATATTATATCCTTTTATACTTAGGTTAAACTATTTCGAAGTGAAACTTACCAAATTATAATTTATTGTTATTTTGTTAAATAACAGCGATTCGTATTCATTTTGTAGCATTACTAAGCATTTACAAAAAATACTGACATACCTTCAATTCCAAAATATTAAATCAGTTATTTTATCCATTATTTTAGGAAAAGTAAAATAAAGTGCCCTTACATTTGTTGAAATATTCATAAAAAATTATACATTCATTAGAGAGTAAAAGTCGCAGACAAAATCGAACAGGTGCCATGAAGCAGCTGATGTTGACAGCATTCGTTTTGGAAATCCGCGATGTGTTATTTATCCTCACCCACGTACAACATTTTACCTCAAATACCCGCATCTATGCAAATTGTAATACATAAAATGTTCTCCGAATATTCTAAATAGATGTAAAAAGAGTCTATTATCGCTTACCTTACGATTTGGGCTGCCGATTTGCTTGGAGAGGATCACCATTTCAGTATATTTTACTACCTGTCAACTGTTTTCAGTTTGCGCCGAAAAATGTGGCAAAATTGTGAGAATTTAATCCAAGAGATGCTCATAGTTTTAAACAACGATCAAAGAATACCTGGATTCAATTTATAGGTGCTGCCATCTATTGTGGACTTTTAAAAATAGAAGCAGACTTAATTTTTAACTTTTAATTATTAATTTATAAATCTTAAGCCTTTCCAACTGTTCCATTGTGGATTACAAAATTATAAAAATTTGTAAGCAAAAATTAATATATTCTTTAATTTGAACTTTAGACTCAAATTTAAAATTTAACTAAAATTCTTAATTATTTTTGATTTCGGAATAGGATACAGAAGAAAAAATGTAATAATGAATGATAATTTTTAACGAATTAAAATCAATTAAATAGATAAAGCATCGTAAAAATCCATTGAATACTAAATATTTAAAATATTTTTTTTTAAAATAGACAAATATTTTTAGAAAGTTTTTAAAATATAAGTTATTTAGTAATAACTGAGTTTTAAAAACAATTAAGATATTGATGCAAATAACACTTCTTTTCTTTTAAAACTTTTGACTAGTGATTCAAATATATAATATTTCTTTATATTAAAACTTTAAAGTCAATGTAGACCGTAGGCACTTAGAAACAATTAATGACCCATATATCCTATTCAAATGCAATTTTTTATTTGAAAAAAAATTTAATTCTCCAAAAAAGAAAATCTTGGAAATTTTGTGTATTTTGATTACATTTAATCGCAAATATTTTACTATCTGCTGGAAAAACTTTCAAATTGGCCAAATCTTTATGTAGACTTTGAATTTTTGCGAAGTTTAATATTGTGGAAAATGCGATTTCGAAAAATCACTTTCATTTTCCAATTGTAAATTTATTTCTCGTAGCTTATAAATAACTTCATTCTTTAATCACCATAATTTAAATACCCTTAAATTTTTCTCATCTTATTTTGATAGTTATAAAATTTATTTCAATCTTTTCAATTCATAGATCACATATGTTGGTAACTTTATTATTATTTTTTCTCAATATACCAGTTTAAAAGCATTGGCAAACACTATTTTTTAAAAACATTTTTATTTCTTTAGTTTTATTGCAAATACTTGATAGATAATTTAAGTAAATTGCACATATAATCTACCTATGGTTTGGTTATTCTAAAATTTTATAGTACATCACTTTAAAATTTAATATTTATGAAGTCTTGTTATTACAACTAAAAATGTTTTGCATATATTAGTAATAATATAAGAATTTCAAATTCAATGTTTTATGAGGAATATTATTCGTATTTTTCCAATAATACTGCATGCATACATATGGCAATATCATACAAGTTTTTCTTGAATTTAAAGTAAATATCATCAAACAAATATATATATTTTACTCGATAGTTATGCGCGCGCGTACACACACACACACACACACACATACATACACTATATATATATATATATATATATATATATATATATATATATATATATATACATATATATATATATATATATATATATATATATATATATATATATATATATATATATATATATATATATATATATATATATATATATATATATATATATATATACACTCAAAGTTTTATGTTTAAAACACGATTTCTTTTATTTTTAACGAAAAAGGAAATTTTTAAGGAAAAAACTTTGAGTAAATAAAAAGAGGGAAATAGTAAAAATGCTTTTATGCTTATTAGTATAATTCAAGATGATGATTTAATTTAAATGATATTATTTTACTTGCATTTGAGTTGATTTGATTATCCTAATTAGGCAATTTTTTAAGCTTAGTGGGTTTTACTTGAATGATTCGGAACATGAATTATTCATTACGCTTTACAAATACACAGTACTTAACAGAAAATATCTTTTCTAAAAAATACTAATAAAAGTTTGAATTATCTTTTGATATTTAGTTTATTTTCACCTACCATGCATCTTATATTTTATTACTTTCGAAGCATAAATTTATTCATTCGGTCTTCCAATATTTTATTCCTTTTCATAAAAATGTAAGATCCACATTTTAAAAAATAAATGATTTAAATTTGCTGATGGATGTAATCAGTAAATGATGTAAATTAAAAAATATTAAAACAAAATGTTAATACTAGTTGCAAAAATTACTTTCGCTTAATCAGATAAGCTCCTTGACAAAAAATTATTATGTATAGAAATTTAGTACTTTGACACACGAATTAAAGATTTCGAATGTTAAATTACCGAGGAAGAATAAATATACGCAAATATTAAGTGTAATCGTCTATGATAACAAAAATCTTTAAAAACATTTAATAGGCATATAGGAACTTATAAATATTTCCGTTGAAATTGTTTTAAAAAATAGAAAATTTTTAGGCCTGATGCTTTCATTTTCTTTGTGATAAGATACAACAATATTTTTGTATTATGTATAAATATTTTTGATTGGGATATCATCGTGCTATTGACAAAAGAGTTTTATACATTTTTAGCTAAATAACTGAAATTTTCATAAGGAATGTTAAAAAAAAATATTTAAAAACTTTTCGAAATGATTTTCAAATGTTGAGTTTGAAACACAAAATTCACTGTTCAATATTTAAGTTTAGAATACATTGTAATTGGTGTTTCCCTATATTTTTCAAGTCGCTGTATCATAAATCCCATGCATCTAATGTTAATGAATTATCTTTTAATTCTGTTTTATGTGAGTAAGAATTTAGAATAAATTAAATAATTTGTGATTGATTATTTAAGGAATTTAAAAGATAATATCTACTTGGAAATTCACTTGTAAAACGTTAAAATTAAGCCACTTCAATAATTTGACAATTTTATGAACAGTTATAAGATTTTATTAATAAATATACGAGTCATTAAATTATTAACTTTTTTCATTAAAATCAACCTGGAAAATATTTTTTGGTCTTTTTTGTATTTGTTGATACTATTGTCATTTCAAAAAGACAGTTTTCAAAAGGAGTTGTAATATTAAAGCCCTGTTATGAAATGAATTAATCCTTTTTCAATCAATTTTATGTGTGTATAAAATTAAGTGTGTGTTCATTAATTTTACCATAATTTTTCTTTGAGAAAATTCAAACTGAAACAGAAGTCTCAAATAATGACACACTATCTAGGTCTAGTATTCACTCTTCAATTATTCCAGTTTAAATATATAGTTTAAGATCTTAACATTTATCTAATCGCAACTATAGGTAAAACAACAATGTATAAAAACCGTTTATGTGTGAAGGAAAATATTAACACATAAACTAGATCAAACACTTATCTGTCTTTTCTAAGAATTTCTTTTTTACCGAGAGTTACTGATTCATTCGAAAAGACTGCTAAAGTAATAAAATGAAAATTCACGTAAACATTGTTCTTATAGTTAGTGGTAAAACTTACACAAATTATGGATAAAATTTTAATTTCCAAATATTTAATATTACGATTATGATATTTTATTATATCATAATTGTATACATTTTGTATTAATCCGCGAACTACTTTTACCATTAAAATACTAAATATCTATAAATTAAATGATAGAATAACTGCCATTGTTATGATTTTGCGCATTAAAATTCAAATTATAAATACAAAATAATTACTGCTCTCTAATATTATTATTGTAAAAATTAGAAATCAAAATAGATTTATGAATTCTGTTGTCTTATTTTCTAATCTAATTTGAAATAATTTCTTAAACACGTGTTTTCAATATGAGTATTTGAAAGTGGTTTAAAAAACCGATGAAATCAATTTAGTTTTAAGTAAACTATGTTTTAAAGAAGATTTTTATCATATTCATTCTCAATATTATTTTTTATAAAATATATTTATTTTGTATAAATTTGCATGATTATTTCTTTTTTAAAACCAGTGAAACATTTTCATAAAGAATTGAAAATCTGTAAAATAACTACAAATATAAGAAAAAAGTATAAACCTAGTAATATTTTTTACATTACAGTAATTCGCAGTTTAATAAAATGCACATGTTTCTTTATGTATATATATATATATATATATATATATATATATATATATATATATATATATATATATATATATATATATATATATATATATATATATATTATGCTATATTTATATACATTAATTAAAGTATTAAATGCGCATATCACAAATGAAATTTTTAAAAGCTAAAATACTAGAAAAAATGAAATTTGAAGTACAACGGACATTTCAGAATAATATCATACAAGGAGATGGAACAAACCTACTGAAAAGAATTTCTGTTATTAAAATAATAATCCATAGCAAATAAAATCAAATAGTTTTTATTTTAAAGCATTGTTATAAAAATAATATTTTAAAATAAATAAAACTGTGCAACATATTTGCTTAACATGAAGAAAAATTCAAAATTACATGGACAAATCTTATTCACAGAATTATTGATATTTTGCAAAATTTGCTCGGAGTAAATTTAAAATTGATATTTTATATAAAAAGTGTACTTTTTGGATTTCGAAAAACATTTATATTCTCGTTTGTAAAAAGCATTATTGGCCAAGGGTTTTTATTGTGATTAAATAATAGAAGTCAGACATTGGAAAAGTGAAGAGGGATTAATAAAAATCACGAAGTATATCTTTTTTGAGATTTTTCTATTTCCGATGATAAGTTTCTTGTACTTGCAAGAACAAATTCTTTCAATTTTTCTTTCAGCACCATTTACGGAATCATTTATATGTATATATATATATATATATATATATATATATATATATATATATATATATATATATATATATATATATATATATATATATATATATATATATATATATATATATATATATGTTTGTATAAATACACATCCTCTTATTGTTGTATATAACATGATTACTTTGTCATATATTTTTCATCAAGTTGTTATATTATTTTTCTGATATAGTTATAATAATAAATAATTACTGATAGTTATTTTTTTAGAGTTCCTATTAGAAGCCTGACCTTTGCAGAAACCGCTATGCGTTTTATAGCGGTTTCTATAATAAGATTCAATAAACTTATTATAGACAGATAAGATTCAATAAACTGCATATGCTAAAGTAAATTTTTACATAAATATTTTTATAATGACATTGTTTTATCCTTATTTATCAGTGTGAATAAAATGATTATAACTATGGTATATAATATAAATTAAAAATTATGAGTCAGAATAATAAAATTATTCTAATTAAATACTTTTTTGGTTAATTACCATTATGCAATTTGCTCTGTGATATTTTTTGAAATTGCATGCTGTCATTTTTGATTTTTTCAGAAATTTTACAGTTTGTGATTACCATTTTGGCAATTTTATAGCATTTTATTTTTAATTTAGGGAATAAAATTATCATGCATCATTGACGCATAAATTAAAATTAGCAAAGTAAATTGTATAAAAGTGTCATAAATTTAAAGCTTGTAAGTTCTTTTAAATTCATGAAATATCATTCTCATAACATTTGTTGTATATTGTTACAGCATAGTAGTTGACTTATTTACAGAGGAATTTACAAAAGTAAAATATTTATCAACTCCTTTGTAACAATTTTGATTTACAATGAAACATGAGGACCTATAGGGGGAGCTGTTATATCAAGAAATGTGTTTTGAGATTACATATTTTACACTCAATGCAAGATAAATACATAGCAATTTCTCTATATTTATGAACCTTTCTCCTTTTGAGAGCTCATCACTGGTTAGTTTTAAGACGTTGCTCATCAGAACATAAGCTTCACGATTCAATGCCAGTCACTCTTGAACAATGGAAAGAAGTTGTTGGTTTCTGATTTTTGAATATATTTCTATCGAAGATACATGTGCACAGGAGTTGCAAATTTCTGAGTTTCTTTTTTCAGGGCATGGGAATTCTGATTTCTATATATAAGAAGTTCTTACGCGCTTACTTCTACACACTATATAAAAACAATAAGCGGCGTTTTTATAAATGTCTTACAATAGGATTCTATTATACAAAGTCAAAGTGTTATTACCTTGAATGAAATACTGATATGTCAGTCTTACAAATAATCATTCGATTATTAATTTTGTGAAAATTTGAAAGATAGACATACATTTTAAATGTCGAGATCCATTGCCGGAATTAAAAGAAATACTTTAAGCATAGAGAAGAAAGGCATTAGTTGAACTACATTAGCTATTTTTAACCTATTTTTATCATTCTCATTTAGAGAATAAAGCTATTAGTAATTTTATTCTTCTATTTTTTAAATAAAATTAATTTAAAAATATCCATTTTATGAATTTCTTCTTCAAGTGTAGCTTTAACACGAATAGTTTCACTACATTTACATTATATTTTTATTACGATAGCAGTAATGGTTTTAAATATTTCTTGCCAGAACTAGTTTTCTTGACAAAAATATTTGCACCATTCCCATCAAATCAACAAAACTAACTTTATCCCATCAGTGAAATTTCATCGAGACACATTTATTTGACTCATTTTATTCTTTTTTTCCCTTCGTCACATTAGACTGAGTGAAATAAGCCATTCGTTGAGTTACTGCTTGGAAAAGTCCTGAAAGCGCAGCGGCTCATTTTCCCACCGATTCTCAGACTAAGCAGCTTCACCCCACAGAGGCGGACTTAAGAATCATTTTGCTGAAAGACCGAAAATGACGACAAAACGGAAAGTTTTGTGGAGTGGAGGGCGCGGTTTCTTTTTCTGTTTTCTTCGACTCTATCCTTTTCGCGAGATTTGCTTTTACTTGATGGGAAAGTAAAGCCAAATCTTCAAATAACTCAGACATTTCTCTTATTTCTTTTAGTAACCATTTGCTACTGAAAGTAGATTTTGCACTCTTTTCTTATGCAGCGCATTTCTTTCGCATTAAGTTTTTAATTATATATTACCTTTTTTATGGTATTTTGTAATTTAGTTTTAAAATTAAAGAATTCTTTCTAAGAGCTATTTTTTTACTTGAAATGTTTTTCAAACTTTAGTAGCTAGGTGTCTGATTCCTGATAATAAGTTATTCAAAGAGTAAAAATTAGTTACTTCTGTGAAGCTTTTAAATCTATATGGAATACTTCAGTTTTTAATTAAATGTAATATTTTTATTAATAATAATTTGAAAATATTTATTTTTCCACAATCTTTATTTATTATATAATTGTTTCATTGTTTTAATAAATTTTTTGCTAGTTTGGATTATGCTAATTGGAAAATATTTGTAAATAAATTTTATTTAACTTCATCACACACAATGATTCCTTAAATACTTTTTATTTAAAAATAAAAATGAATTATTTTTGCTTCTCAAAATTCATAATTTAAATGGAAAATAACTTTAAAATTTGTTTTATTGAAAAATTACAATCTCTAATTGATATTAAAATTACACTGTTAATCATATGAATAGAATATCAGAATACTCTGAAAAATATAACTTATTTTATCTCATATTGGTTATCGAAATGATGTTTTTTTGGCACAGGTGTCGTAATCCAGGATACCAAATTCTGAAATTGGCAATTTTTTGGCGGATTTTCTTATGTATTTGGCGACCTCGTTTTTATTACGTCATACATATGGAGACCTATAAGAAGTATGCAGAAAATTCTATTTTGGTAAGCCTAGTATTTATGTCATCGCGTACATCACGATACGTCATCTTGGCAACATTTCTTCATCAGCAAAAAATAAAATTCAGAATTTGGAGAAATGGATTATACGGCACCTGTGCCGTTTTTTTCCCTACAAATTGAATAAGTTTGCATTCTAAACATGCACACAAAGATTATTGGTTCTGTTTTATCTTAACAATTTTGATTTCATTTTAAGTCAGATAGTATTTCGCACTGTTCTTACGATGGAACTCAGTTACTTACACTCATATTTTAAATTATAATTTCCAAACTTGCAAGTTTATATTGAATACATACAACACAATATACTATTTATGCATAGTATATTGTGTTATATATTCTTTGTTTATTGTATTTAATAACATTAGAAATATTTCACAGCTGTATTGCATTAAGATGAGAAATTTAAATTGTTTTTTATCTGTTTCGTATATACCGAACAGCAATAACTTTTTATTGATCTTTTTGCCCATTTACATATGGCACTTTTTGATAGAGTTCTCTGTCTCAATGCTTCTCTATTTTGTATATGTGTTTTCTTCTATTGTTTCAGTTATTATTGTGACTGAAGAATTAAATTGCTTTCTTTTGATATTGAAAAAAATGGGATATTATTTACATAAAATTATTTTCTTCCACTGTAATTAAACTATTGAATTATGTATTGTGTTGCAAAAGCATGGAAAATTTATTACTAATGAAATTTTATATTACTATTATAATAAGAAAAAGAATATTATGTAAAGATTCAAGTTCTGTTATTTTGAAGAAGAAAAATTACTGAAATTAAAGGAATCTTACAAAATAATTTATTTCTCTTTTTAGAGAACATATCGTTCAAAATATTATACTTTTAAACTTTCAACTAAGTTTGTTCGCTAGGATTAAATACATGTAGATGAATAAAAATATAACGAATACAAATTAGTATCTAATAAAATGGAAATAACCATTAAAAGCATATTAACATGAACACGTCATGAATAATTTGCTAATTAAGAAAACTAATGCAAATGCATTTGAGTGGAAGTATTGAAATTCCAAACGTAGTTAAATCTAAATATATGTTTGGAATAAGACTAGTTGAGATAGGAAGGAAAAATGCAGATTGTATATTTTCTTACCTTTTAAAATGTAACGGTCTGTATTTAAGTATATGTATAAAACAAATACATTAATTGAAAATACAGCTTTTTGTTTTTACTGTATGTTTTGATACTAAGAACATCTTTTGTGTAAAATATGAAACAAACAAAAGAAAACTACGTTTTGATATTTCCGGTAATGTTTTAGTTTGAAAGACAATTTCTAGAGAGTATGAAAAATATATATTTAGTTTCAAAAATGACTTTTTCAAAATATATCTTTTTTATAATTTATTTAGATTTAGAATAAATAATTTTAAATAATAGATGGAAACTAAATTGCTCTAAAATTTGTTTAGAAATAAGTAATTTAAAAACACATTTTACTTCATATTGATTTGTTAGTCCCTCAAAGGTCAGTTTTATAAAAAAGTGTTAAACAAATCAAAATGTACATATTAAAGTAAATTCTAAGTTACTTTAAAGAGCAAACATTCAGACCCGAGGTGAGAATGCAGTTCCCAAACTGTTGAATGGAAGGCCAGAAAGATAACCCATTTATTTGACAGTTATTTTAAAGTTTATTTTTTTTATCCTATGCCGATCCTCGGCATTTCTGCCATTAATCGACGAGCAGTCCAATAAAAAGATGAACAAGTATAAAAACAAGAATAAAGTCCTTTAGTAGCCTCAAAAGAGTCGTCAATCATTAACTTTAAAACTTCAGGGCAGATCTTGAGGTGAGTAGCATCCATATCATCATGATTGCACAGTGGACAGCGAGCAGAGTCCATTACACCTATTCGATGCAGATGCTTTTGTAGATAGTCATGTCCAGTTGTCACCCGGAAACAAGCGACACCAACAGCTCGTGGTAAGGAGCCAGAGATTTTATTGTTCCCATCAAGTAGAGTTTTCCATTGCCAGTCCATAGCCGCATCAGCAAATAGGGAAACTGTCATATTTTATTTTACTAAGGAGTTATTTTAAAGTGAGCTCTACACCTAGTTAGATAATTAAATTAGAACTCATTCATTTATTTTCATCCATAAACACACTGAGACATGGTGATGATTGTTTCCAGGAATCACAAGTTTAAAAAAATGAGTATTTTTTACCTTATAGTTAATTTATTTTCAAGTCATTGACGTTATATAGGGTTATGTCTTCGGTTATGATGCAAAGATAAAATACCTTACAAACATTGAAATAAATTTTACTTGGAAAGTATTACTTAGAGTAGATATACATAAAGACAAAAAAGCTCAAAAATTGTCAAGAAGTTTAAAAAATGTTTTTAAAGTAAAATTAACTTCATTCCCTTGAATGAATCGACTTTAAATTAAGAAATTTACTAAAATAAATCCGTTACAGATAGTTTTAATGAATAATCAGTTTTATGAAAGTATGTGTCTATTGCTTTATAACAATATGAACACAAGAATAGGATAGGGAAAGACAATAAGGTGTGAACAGACCCTAAGTAGTAGACATTAATCAAAATACTATATCTCAGCATTACAAATGAAAATTTATTTCTAAGTTTAGATAAAGGTTTAAAAATAATGTGTTTCCTATCATAAAGAAATTTTCGCATGTAAAAGTTATATTTTAAACTTCGATTTTTTCGATTACATCGATTTTAAATTCGTCTTGTATTCAATGAGTTTTGAATAATGCGTATTGTTTTCTTATCACAAAAATTATCCCTTTTTAAAGTATAGAATAGTCTAACAACAGTTGATACTATTTGCAAGGGAGTTGATTTATATTCTGTACATATAAATCAATGCAGAAGCTAATTTCTGTAAAACTTTTATGATTGGACATTGCTTCTATTTTATTATTTCAATAATTATTGGTAGTACAATATTGCAAGAATTCTGTGAATTTTGAAAATTAATTAATTTTTTTGAAAAGGAAATTTTTTTTGAAATTGAAATCTATTGTAAATAATTTTCAACTTTTTGTACACAAAAAGATAATAAATTTTTTTAATCTTGATAAAGCTAAAAATGTTTTTGAGTTTTTGGATTTTAATTGAATTAGAAATTTTTGGAACTCTGAATTTTTTGGACTTTGAGATGGAATTTTTTTAGTAATCCTGGTTTATTCAATAAGTCAGATTTTCAGAAAGTTTTCCACTTTACCTATAATAAATTAGTAAAATATGATGCTATATGATTTTGGCTATGTTTTTATTTCCTATAACATTATGTTTGTGGTTTTGTAATTGCGGTTTATTATCTTATAATTTGCTTAAATATTTCGTTACTTTGATTGGTTATGTGTTTCCATTAAATCTTATAATTAAAATAATGGTCAATTCTAATTTTTACATTAAAAGTGGAATTTCTCATATAATAGTTTCAAGAATTCCTTACATAAATGACTTATATTTTAGTTGGATGTATCTGAAGATTACGTTAAAATGACTAAACTGCAGTTTCAAATTCTTAATATTGACTGTAAGTACTGATAATATATTTTTATATCTAGACGCAAGGTAACTCTAACTTTGCAGCTCATTAAAAATTATTCTAATACCGATAAAAGGACTGATAAACTTTATGACTGTTTTTTGCTAAATATTTTACATTACATATCTATTTGTAAGCTCATATATTGAATAAATTAACTTAAGTAAGCCATTGATTTTACTAGAATTAAGTAGTACTTAATTTAAAGTGAAATAAATTAATTATTGAACTATTTGGTAAAAATTACTAAATAAATGAAAATAAATGTAATCACACACACGCACGCACGCATTTTTAAACTGGTAAAACTCCTTGGAGTTAGGTACAGGAGAGTTCGCTGGTGTCAACTGTCAACACACACACGTTACGTAGTTCCTAGCTTTTATTGGTGAAATCGTTATTAAAGAGGCAAATTTCAAAAATAAGTTCTCGGTAGGAGAGCTCAAAATGCCTCGAGAAAACTCTGTCCCCCTAGAAGGGTGTAGTATACTGGTCACTCATTCATTAAGAATAGTGGCACGATATGACATCATTGGTCAGTTCGGAATTCCTTAATAATATTTAGTAATGCACGTTTTGTAATTCTGCAACATGGTGGTGTAACTACTGCATTTATTAAAATGGGTTATATATGCAATAAAAAGTACAAAATACAGGATATGAAACACGAATATATATATATATATATATATATATATATATATATATATATATATATATATATATATATATATATATATATATATATATATATATATATATATATATATATATATATATATATATAACTAATAAAATTGTTTACTTTTGTTTTTACTTTTGTTTGTTATTGATAAATATATAAAATTAAATTAATTAATTAAATAAATTAATAAAATTGCTTACAAACTATTTTCATTTTTTTAAATTTTAAAATACTGCATTGAAATACTTTCCATGTTAATCATTTTGAAAAACATGATATGAATTGATTAGAAGTACATATCCAAATTCTAAATTTTGTGTATAAAATATTTTAAATGTAACATTTATTTAAATTGTGAGTCGTGAGAAAAAAATCCTGGTATTTATCCTTGGTGTTCGATTCATTATCTTCATTTATCCATTTTGACTAGGCCATGTGCTTCGAAAGTAGAATCTTTATATATATAAACAAAACTGCAATTACTTTGATTCTCACGTAAAGTGCTTAATAATGAAGAACAATCTAAAAAAATGTTTGGAAGAGACATTTATTTTAAATAACCTAATTTATAAATAACATAATTTGAAATATTTTTTTCTAATAAATTTTTTTACAAAAATGCAATTAAAATTACTTTTTTGATGAAGTATTCCATGAAACTATATACATATTGCTTACCTACGCTCTTTTTGTTCCTAGCACATACATTTCCTCCCTAGTGTATATTCAAAAATTATTTATATCAATTTATGAGAGAAATATTTATTTCGAAACAATTACTTTGTCTTGTTTGAGAAAGTCAAAATTAATATCCAGATATGTTTCAAAGAAAATAAGGGAAGACAAAGGTAATATTTTAGAAAATGATATTAAAGTTCTTTGAAAGTGTTATGGCTTCCTTGCTGTGGGGAATAAGTATTCAAAATCGAGCTCTAATGTCTTTTTGAAACTACTTCGGGCTAAATAATACTTCGGGATTACAAAGTGGAACCTGAGAATTTTCATTCTGAATAAGCCATCTACGGATATCCTGTTTTAGACACTGTTTCACAAAACTACTCAGCTGGGCAGCGTATAGCATTCAAAATTTAATTAAGTTGGATCTAAGAGGCAGTATCTCGCATTCAGTGGAGGTAAACAATATCATCTTGTGGAAAACTTCCCACGTTGAATCTCTCTACTCCATTTCTCCTCCGTCTTTTTGAAATCCATGGAATTCTAGAGATAATTACGATTTTTAGATTCTTCAGATGAGAGAGACAGAGAGCGATTAAAATTTTAATTTCGTAATTTCATGTTTACTTTTTGAGTTGGATTTTGTGAGTGTATAATTCATAAATTATTATTTTTGAAAAACAAAATAGATTTGAAATTTTAGATTTGGTCAGTAGGATTTTAACTTTTGATGTTACAAATATAATTTACTAATGAATTATTTTTATTTTTTGCAAATGAAATTTATCTTAAGCTGTATTTTAAAGTATTTTTGAAATATAGTTGTGGTATTTCAGTGATTTATAATTGCGTTAAGAGTTGTTTTTTAAGATAAATTTAAATTTACTATAAATAGAACTATATTTTCTACTCTTAAAATATAATACAAATAAGTCTATTTAAACAAATGAACGTATTTTTGAAGTATATTAAGTGTATGGCTTAAAAATTTCAAAACTACTTTAAATCAAGATTTTCTCTTTATGTATTTAAATTTAAAATCGACATATTAGATTTACGTTAACAATTACTGAGAATTTACACACCCACATACGCACGCACTTACACACACACATACAGACTGACATAGCTCCAGGTACCTAACTGTATTAGTTGGGCATAATGAAATGGCGTTCACGCCTAGAGAGACCGTACCAACACACACACACACTCCCGAGAGAGTGTGTGTGCTGGTAGGAGGAAAACTACCGACGTACTTTGGCCATTCCGCCCATGAACATCCCTCACCACGCTGAAGTAATATTCAGGAGGACTGAACTAATAAAGGGCTAAATCTAATTTTTACAAGTTAAGAAGGGTAATAGTACCTATCCAGGCAAACAATAATTACCATATAAAATAGGGTCGTGTTTCACTCTGATAGACCAAAAACAGGAATTAGAGTTCCACCTGACTTGACAACAGCCAGGGAAATCAAGAACACTATCAAAAGTTGCACAATCAGATTTATTATTTAATGAAAAATGAAATGGTACTTATGAACCACTGGTAGGATTTCTGCGATGAATTCGTGTTCCCTTAACCACATTCAAAAAAGACATTCTTTGCGCATAGATGATTGTCCTTGTCTGACAGACTTGCCTGACTTAGTGAATAGCTATTTTTCATCCCAACATCAACTGCACTAGATTTTGGAATGAAGAATAGATATCCATGATTTTCTGCATTAGTATCATTAAGTGAGGAAACAACATGGAGCAGAGAAAGCTTCTCAATAAGCGCAATCAAAAAGTTTGATTTGACAGCAATCCATACTGTATTATCTCTCATAATTGGCAACAGAAATTTTCCGTAGATATTGGTATCAGGGCAGAGCAGGTATCTTTCGTGATTACCTCAAAAGCCCTTGCATCATATCAGGCAGTTTGACAGCGCAGCAAACACTATCTTCTTAGAAATATATATATATATATATATATATATATATATATATATATATATATATATATATATATATATATATATATATATATATATATATATATATATATATCCTGTGCTTCTTATAAATTATTAAACTGTATAAATTGACAAAATATCAGACCATCGAAATAATTGAAATTCCAAAATTGTTCTATTTTACATCCAATGGGTTAGATATAAATAAAATTTTTTATTTGTATTTTTATTATTTTTCGCGTGTTTGTACATTTGTATGTTTAATTAACTGAAACACTTTGTTGTGAAATAGAAACATTGAATCAGAAGAATAACTAACTAGTTGGCACAAGAAAAAGAAACTTTGAAATATGTGATTGAGAAGGAGGCTTCTGATTTTAAATATTCAATTATACTTTAATGCTATAGTATTTTACAAAGAATAAATTAAAAAATACTTTTTTTAATATATAGAATAGTTAATAAAATTTGAATTTCTATATTTTGTTAAAGTGCAATTGTAAGCTTTCTTGCTTTCTATCTTTATTAGTAATAAATGTAGTATTTAATGAAAATTGTTTTTATTTTTTAATTTGGAACATCTGTTTCAGTTTTTAATTCAGAATAATTTTACCTGAACTATTTTGTGGTTTTACCATTTATGCCCTAATTTAATTAGGAATTTAAATTTTAAAATACATTATCATAATAATAAGTTTAATATGATACTCTTAATACATCTATTAAAATAAATCAATAAATAAAGAAATTTTGTCGAATTAACCTATTTTTTAAAAGAGCAAAACGATAACAATGCAAAAAAGGAATACAAAAAAAAAGGAATTAAAAAAAAAAAAAAAGAATTTATAAAACCAAAAAGGAATTCAATACAAACAACGAGACATTTTTATGATAAAGTAGATAAAAATTTAGAACAAAAGAAGTACCTGTATTTTTCTTTAAAACAGAATATATTTTTATCATTTCCACAATTTTATTCAAAAAATTAAAAATTTATTTCTTTTATTATTTGATTACATTTTAAAATCAATAGAAATTAGGATCAAATATATATTAAATTTAAATAACTAAGTAAATTTTCTTAGAGTAAAATCAATTTGTTGAGTAAGTTCTTGTTGTGGTGAGATACGGAAATTTTAGAAGAATTCCGAGGAAACCCAGATTCATTTTTCAAATAATTGAATGACAGTGATACATTCAAAATAAGAATACAATAAAACTTAATAATTTATTGCAGTAACTTAATTAGAAGAGAAATTTACACTTACAATCAAAACACTCTTCATTAAATAATTGAGATTCTAACATTATTATTTGTTTTATGACAATCACACATAAATATATCATAACTGAGTGTGACCAGACGGACAAGGAACGAGAGATCAGACTCACCCCTTTTAGAAGTAGCAGTGTAGTATTTCCTAACGTCAGTGGAATTACCGGCTCAGGATCTCGCTTGGCTTGCTCATTGCTCATGAGCTTTCCCCCTTTTCTCTGCTATCTCTCCTCAGACTTTATCGTCTCTTCGTATACTCATTTATTTGTCGGGCATCTTCAGCTCCATTCAGGAAAGTCGAGGCAGGTCTCCTACTGGATAGGGCAGTTATACTGCGTTTACAACTAACATATTTTTAGCTTCTTATTATGCTTAATGAGGACCCAGTCCTCAATTGTGGACTCCTTTTCTTTGTCGGGCTTCTCTGGGGCTTCTGTGTGTCTTCCCTGTGTATCCTCTCCTTTCTTAGATGCCGTTTTTAATTCTTGTCTTAGCTCCTTCTCTTTACACCATTGGTTTTCCAATGTTCCATACTACCTCCTACACTTCTATGGGATAGGTCAGAAATATCTCCCCCTCAATCCCGACTGATCAGATTTACAAATAAAACATATCATAAAGCATAAACTTTCCTTGCAATTTTCTCAAGATCATCCATCCATTCCAAAAGGAATAATTTATTCCTTTATTGCACTTGTCTCATTGTGCCAATTTTTATTACATCCTTTCCTATATATATTATTATAGCTTAGTTTGAAAGGAAACTCTTAAATTTAAAGTGCAATAAAAATATACACATCTATTTTCTCAGGGTTTGGTTATGTCGTTTTACACTACGACAGTTCTAATATGCTAAATGCAAATAGGATTGTACATAATTTTTCAAAACATGTATAATTCTACTGTTGTGATATTGGTTGATTCTGTATCAATCAATTTATAAATTTAATAGTTCTGTTTAGTATCTTTTAATTATATAAAAATACCACAGAATAATTGAAGTTACTTTCTACCCTAGATTTATTTTGCTGTAATGCAATTGAAATGGCTTAATAAATATAGATCGAACGCTTAAAATTTCTTTGCAATTATCCTTTATATTAAGAAACAAAAAATATTTGCGTAGTACGTGGTAATCAATATTTTTTAAAATATACTCGAAGCTTTAACAATATCAGATGTTATTATTTGAAAGTTGTTTTAAATCATTTTAAACTATATTTAATAGAAAGATGTCTAAAGATGTGAAGTTTCTATTATAATATTTATTTTTATTCATAGATTAGTTTCAATGAATCGATTTAATTGTAATGTGTAGCTCTGTGTTTCATTTACATTGAAAGAAAATCCGAGAACAAAATTCCTCTAACAGGTTGTTTTCGCTACACAGCTACTACCCATTATTATCATTCTTTATGTACAAATCCTTTCTGTTTACTTCTGTTTCCATTGATTTATAGATCTTTTCTGTTTCTAAGGGGATTAATTAATCATTAATGGCATGTGCTCTAAGAAAGAAATGCTTATACTTTTGGAATGCTTATAATCTCTAGATATTTTAAATACATATTAATTGAACAATGTGGTAAATTTACTCAAACTAATTTTAAAGCTTCCTATCATTCTGATGTTTTAATAATTCTTCGTTTACTCGAAAGATTTGTATTTTCTATTTCCTATAATGAAAAATGCAATAAATAAAAAGCCACCATAATGTTTTAGTGGCAGATAATTCAGATGAAACATTTCAGGTGTTATTTTATAGAACTTAAAAATAAATCAACAATATATAGAAAAGTTAAATAATTTTTACGAAAAATGAAAATTAATTAGATTTATCAATGGATTAAAATTTTCAATTAAACATAGTTTGTTTGTAACGTGTATCAATTTTTTAAATTTGCTTGTAAAATGATACTGTAGGCTAAAGTTTTTTTTTCTTTTAAGCTCACATTAATGAGTACTAAGAAGTTTCAGTAATATAAATGGTGTTTTATTCGAGCTTACTTAGGAAATTGATAAAATTTCTACCAATTTTTTAGGAGTTAGTTTCTAGTAAATAGAATTCAAGAGAGATTTTAGGTAAATGAAGAGAGAAATTACGTTTCTGAAAAATATGTACTTGAGATGATTATTATTTGGAATAGATATTCATTAAAATTCCACGCTGTTGTCTAATTTCTAGTTTATAATACTTTAGTTCTGCGCATTAGCATATAAATATTTGGTTAAATATACTTATTCAATACCTGTGTGTGAACTGATGATATTTTTTGTATCACAATATAGGCAAGCTCATTGGTGCTTATACTGTGTCAATTTAGTTAAAACCTATAATCTGCTAATCTTACAAAAGAGATTTCTAAGATATGAAATGAAAATTCATCAATAATTAACATTAGAAAGATATTAAATACTATATCAGGCTACACTACAGAAATTGTATACATCTATCAGAAAACAAAACGTTATATTTTAGAAGTTTTAACATTATATTTATCAAATTTTAGATGAAAAATCATCTAAAAAATAATGACAAAGAAAGTCATTAATCATTTTTTGACAAACTAATTTCTAATAATAATAAGGTTCTTCATTATATAAAAGAAATATTACATATTACTGAAAGGTCAGAAATCGTAAGCATTCCTTACCCTGAAAAATAAAAATAGAATGAAAAAAATTGAAAATGAGAAAGTACATAAAAATTTTAAATATAAATTATTTGCATATTTTTATAAAGAGTATGAAAATAAAAATACAGTCTCAAAAAAGTAAGTATTAAAATAATACATTTTTCGAGGATGCTTATCGCTTGAATAGTATTAAACTATACACTTTTCTTAAAGGAAACATTTAGAAATAACACATGCTCTTATATAAAATATTTAAATCATTACCTAACTTTTATACTCAAAATATGCAACTTTCAAATTTCTTGATTAACAGTTTCAAATTAGTTTTTTCAAATGTACTTTAGTTTTGTGGTTACTTTTGTATTTAAATACGTATTTTAGTGAAACTTAGACTAATTTGAAAAAGTGGAACTAATTTGAAAGTTTGAGTTATTAGATACAATTTATATTATTTCATTTATTCTATGTTCATAAAAATTTTATAAGTATTTTGACGATCAAACATGCTTTTGATCTTTAGAGTAAACTGAATATTTGTCTTTGGACTTAAAAAGTTTTAGTGATAAAACTTTGTTAAGGCTTGTCCTTTACTTGTAGAAATCACACAACAAAAATAAATATTTTATTAACCCCCATTATTTCCTCATTCGAATTTACCAATTAGATTTTTAAATTAAAATTGTTAAAAGTGTGTTCGTTTGTGTGTACTTATATAAATAGAAAGTATGGGATAATGTGATAAGCTGTTGTGAAGTTCACACAGTTATAAAGTATTTGTAGAAAGATAGGAATTTAATTTTTATTACCATTTGCTGAGCCAAGGGATCAACATCTTTGATTTGAAATACTTTTATTGAAAATGTTTTCATAAAAAATTAATATAAAATATTTTTATATAGAAAATATAAATGGTGAATGTTTTTTATCTTGCTCGCATTTCTTTTGACAACTGTTCTGTCGAAATCTATATTCTTTGTGAGTTTCCTAGTTAAGCCACAAAAAAGTTTGAGTAAATATATAGAAGTAGAGTAAAGATATGTTATTTTGATATATTTTTCGTATTCAAATCACATCATCTTTATATATTTTTTTATAAGTTTATAACATATTTCAAACAGTAAAAATTTTAAAACGCATTTAAATTTCTTATATAAAATAAAAAGCAAAATTAAAAATAAATTTATGTTATAAGAAGAAAGTTCATGATAATTTTTGGGATTAGTTTTTTAAGAAAACATTGAAATTTATTTTAAAATTTATTGTTTTTAAAAAATAAAGTGAACAATTATAAAGTAAAAATAATAAAAAGTCAAAATAATTTTGAAAAATAAAATATCCTTCTATTTTTATTTCTTAAAAATTACTGATTCTGTATTTTTATATTGCACATTCGTTATTTCTGAAGCTGTTTAATATTTTTGTTTTCCTAATGATAAAAATTTATTGTATTACAAGAAGACAATGATTAAAATCCATTAATCTTATCCCATCAAGGCATTTTTTTTAAAGTTTCAATTACAAAATGGGGAAAATTAATTTTAACCTTTCTTTAGCTAATAAAATGACGAAACATCCTACAAAAACTAAGAAATTGAAAAATTTAGTAAAAAGCATGAATCAAGTTTTTCTTTTGAAATTTAATCACAGGCAGTCACTCATTCAAGTTTTATTTTTCTGATGATAAAATATTATTGAATGTGAAAAAAAGTTACCTCTCAATAATAAGTGAATAATTACTTACTAAAGCAAATTCATGTGAAACATAGTAAATCTAGAATCAGCAATTAACATAGTTAATTGCATCAAAATTGAAGATAAATTGATATTAAAATTTAATGTAAATTCACGTGATTCTGAATTTTCTACAATGAGAACTGAAACACACACACACACACACACACACACACACACACACACACACACACACACACACACACACACACACACACACACACACACACACACACACACACACACACACACACACACACACACACACACACACACACACACACACACACACACACACACACACACACACACATATATATGTATGTATGTTACTTTAATGTATAATACTTTATTTTAATTAAATTATGTACTTTTGAAGTAATATTTCATAGATATTGCATAAAATTTCAATAAATAAATTATGATTTTTTTTAAAATTAATAAAACCATATTTTATTGTATAACGAATATTCTATTATTAATAATTCTCCGTGAAATAAAAATATCTGTAATCTAATTATTAATAAATTTTTTATGAATACAAATGTTCATCGAAGTATGTTATATGCTGACAATTATAACTAATATTAGTATTACAACTGAGTATTTTTTTCACTATAATAGTGTAGCTATTTTATAATTAAAACATAATTTTAATAATTAAATGCAATTAAAAATAAATATCTTTTTCTAGCTTCTGTTATTTTCATATAAAAATTAAAAAAATCTTAAGATATATTAGAAATTTGAAAATGTTTTTTGAGCCAATAAGTTTTTTAAGATAAGTTTTTTCTTCCACTACTGCTTTATAAAATTTCTAGTAAATTTTTAAGTTTAGTATGCAAATATTTTGAGACATTTTCCATTGAACTTTATGTTTCTTCAAGATTAAAAGATTTATTATTATTTCAAGCACATTTTCTCATGAATATATAAGGAAAACGTAGAATGAGTATAAAACAACCCTAGTTTACATTTGCAAGCTAAAGCTCACAAAAGAAGGCGTAGATCTAAGTTTGGCGACAAATTGCAATTTAGTAAAATAACGCCATCAATAAATAATATTTTTAATTATTTAACTTTGTTTATTATTTACTGAAGTTTATTCAAACTGCTGTTTACCATACAAAACAATCCCTCGTACATAGATCACCTAAGTAAATATCAAATAAAGCGTTCAAATTTTAAAGTTACGAAGTTGTAAAATATGAAAATCGAATTCCTTTCTTATTCGTATTCCAATTTGTTCTATATGGATAGCATATTTGGAGAAGTATCAACGCAAACATTGTAATAGGTGAAAACAATACTTTTTTCAGAATTGGAAAAATACTTATCATTATTTGTAAAAAAAATACACCTGTGAGAATATAGGAAGGAAAGGAATTTGATGTCGTAAATATTTTCTATATTCCTATTGGGTGGACATTTATGAAAATCGTGAAAGGAAAAAAGGTGCAACTTTTTTTTTGAAGCGAGTAGAGTTCCACAGCTGAATATTGCATCTATCAAATTAATTATATTGTGCTATATATAATCAACTTTATAAGATTTCAAACCAGTTTTAATTACGTTTCGTATTAATCAGAAATACTGCAATGAAAACTTAAAAATGAAACATTGTTTTAAATTTGCCATAGACCAACATAATTTGGTGCACAAGTACAAGAATATTTTTATTTACATTCATTATTATAGATTTTAACTTAGTTACTGTTTATGATAAACAAAAACTTCTCGTATATATATAAAAAAATATTTCAAAAAGTAAAAATTTAAAGCTGTATCAAATGAAAAAAAATATGAATAGGAATTCAGTTTTTCAATACGTTACATGCATTTTTAACATTTGTAAAATAAATTGCGTAGGTAAAAATTTCTAATTCATTGCATTGGAAAATACTTGAATGATTTATTTTATGAGTTTATTTGTTTTGAAAGTAAATTTAAAATCACACCCCTGTTGGTATTAAACTTACATTGATTTATAATACTTATTAGCGTGATGATGTAATAAACAATGAAATATCTTTTTGAAAGTTTCACGCGTGGGTTGACTTATTATTTACCCAATTTAGATGTACAATACAATATATCTTTAATAAACTCAATAAATGAAATAATATCGGTGTATATGTATAGGAAAAGAGAGATAGCTAGATAAATATATTATTTTAAGATTCTGTATCAGCTACTCGAAATACACAATCTAGGAATTTGTAATAGAAAAAAGAGAAAGATGTTTGCTGAATGGAATGAAAACTGATACTTATGATATACTCTTAAATAGTAGATTTACTGATTAATTGTGTCTGCAAGAAAACCAAACGTTTAAAAAAAATTTCAAATCATTTAGAGGAGAATGTTTGAAGTATCGAAAAACTAAACGCAAGTTTGTAAGAGATGGTGGAAAATTAATAGATGATTTAGTTTGATGCCAAAAGAAAAACGCTTAAAAAAGTAAACTTGGTTGGAAATACATGCCGTGATTAATATTCTATTAGAGAAAGCTACAACATTATCTGAGTGAAGTAATTGATGATGGTACCATCTTCATGTATGCATTACCAAGCCTCATGCTGATTAATTAATTCAAAAATATTTGCAACAGCTTCAGGTTAAAAAACTGGTGTCACTTTCCATACACATCAAATTTGGTATCTAGTGATTATTTTCTATCGGAATTTAAATTAACACTTCTCTGTATATTTTGTTTTCAGTTGATGAAGGCTGTGTGATGCGTTAAAACAGCTAATCGAGAATTGTGTCGATAAACAGCGAATGGTTTCTAATTAACTGGATTAAATAAAATGTTTTTACACTTAGATAAATTTAAAAATAGATTTTTTGAAAGTGTCATCTGGAAGTATTTTTTTATTATTCTTATACACATTATCTCGCACTTTTGTAAAAAAGGTATTATTGTAGATATTTATTCAGTTTCATGAGATATTATTTACTTTTGTTATAAAGATAATTATGGTAAATATTTATACCCTGTATCATTTTTGAATTGATCTACGTGTTATATTGATATAAGATTAAAATATCATTACCATCCTTTTGTTAATAAAATTTAGTGGGTGAAGAAATGAAAAGTTAGTTTATAAGAATCTTTCCATTTCATTAAGTTTAGTTTTAATCAATACTATTTTGTGCTAAATATAGTAAAAATACTAAATTTAATACTAATTCTAAATCCTTATAAAAGATTTACATATTAGCACGATAATGCTTTCATCTACACATATTCACATTTTTTAAACATTATACCAATCATAAAGATGTCAACATATTGTAATTACCATTAAAATCCTTGTGTTTATATACCATTAATTTGTTTGCAAATGTAATTGAATAATTGCAAAATATTTATTCGTAAAAAGTAATAAGTTGTATAATTTCAGTATAGATGTAGAAATGAGAGTATATACAGGGCACATTTTAAGATAAATAATAACCTACGTTATATTTATAACCATTGATAATATTCATAAAATAATAATACTGATACTCAATCACGTGAAATTAGTATTTTAAATAAACAAATAGTTAATAAGGGATAAAGGAATTTGGAAACTGGACGATAAGTTACCCTTTTTGTAAAGTGTAAAATTTTAGTATTTTTATTATGTTATAAACATTATTAATCCAGCAATTTTAAACTTAAAGTATATGATTTAATAATTCTTCAATAAATTTATATATAAAAGATAATTAATATACTAATTCATACGTACAATATATATGTAAACTTACTTAATAAGTTTTATTCAATAAGCCATAAAACAAAATTTTTATTACGATAATATTCTTTTATTAGTGCGCTTTTTTATTTCACATTTAATATTATTTACGTAACGTATTTCTGCATAACTATAAATTTTTCATTCAAATACTTAATGTATTGTATAAATGTAATAGACTCTGAGTAGCAGTATATCAGTTGGAAGAAATAATTTTAAGATATTTTCTTAAGATCTTAAAATTATTTCTTCTATTTTAAGATCTTTCTAATCATATAATACTTTGATTAAGTAATTCAATATAGATTATTTATAACAAATTTAGTTGAAAAGAAAATATTATTGAAGAAATTTATGCAACTTTCTTTAATTTAGAATTGTAAACATAAATCAAATTAAAATAGTCAACTGTAAGTTAAAACCATCTCACGTAAAAGAAAGCTTATTTATCAGTAAAAGACAAGAAAGACCCTTTATTTCATGCCTCATCCCCTCAACAGCTACCGTAATTGAATCTTATAAAAAGGATAAAAAAGGCACTCTAAAAGAAGAGAAGAATTCTAGATCCCTCTTTTAGTACAATACCATTATGTAAATTGATCACATAAAAGAAGAGAACGTTTAAAGTTTTGTGAAAACTAAGAAAGCGAATATACATAGAAAATTTTAAGAGGGATGGATTTTTTAAGTATTTTATGTAACTTATGCAACTTAAAATTTAGAAAATTTTAAGAGGAATGGATTTCTTATCTTTACTAAAAAATTAAAGATTGTGTGAGCTCTTTGATTGAGATTAACAGGATTATACAGCATTATTAATGATGGATGACATCATCTTTGCAATTTACTTAAATAAATCTCAGCAATTCTCTTAATCGTTTAATCAGTTTTCTTAATCGTTTAGCAATTTTTCTTAATCATAGCAGTTTTTCTTAGTTTTATATTAAGATTTGTGCGAAAAAGAAAAAATGAATTGTCCAAAAAACTGAATGGAGAAAATGTTTGATTTTTTAAAATTAATTTGTGTGATATTTTTGTTCAATATAAAACACTCTAAGAAAATGTTTGCTTATAAATTTTTGCTATGAACTTGGTTGCATTCTAAACCTATCACTTTTATATCAAATGGATTCATAAATCCTTTCAAAGTATTCATAGGTAGATTTTTTAAATCAGATTTCTTAAATTTAATGTTTGTTTATTTTGAATTCCATAAAACTATGTTTAAAATTTTATTTTAAATTGAATCCAAAAATATTTTTTTTAATTGATTTATGATTTAAGCTTGACAATTCGCTTGACATCTTACATTGTTCTTTGTCATTATAGAAAAGACAACTATGTACTTTCCAAAAATTTAATAAGATTTTTCTTTAAATAACTGAAATTATTATTGTTATAGAATTACACAAGGTGCTATTGACAATAATCTAGAGTCTATTTAAGGATTATTAAGAATAATAGCATTATAGGACAGTTATATATATATATATATATATATATATATATATATATATATATATATATATATATATATATATATATATATATATATATATATATATATATATATATATATATATATATATATATATATATATATATATATATATAATATATATAATATATATATATATATATATATATATATATATATATATATATATATATATATATATATATATATATATATATATATATATATAATAATATATATATATATATATATATATATATATATAATATATATATATATATATATATATATATATATATATATATATATATATATATATATATATATATATATATATATATATATATATATATATATATATATATATATATATATATATACATATAAACAGATATTTTTTCAGATACCTATTCCATGCAATGCTGATATTCTAATTACTTAAAATAAAGTTATGCATCATTTATAGAATAAAAATTATCTATTATTTTTGTATGTAATGAAAAATGTTTTCAAAATAAATCTATTTTTTTAAAAATTGGAACATTTCACAAATTTTTTTTAAGCTATGCATAAATATTACTTCAAATGTCAAAAAAACTTTTTTCTTTAATGTCAAGCTAACCATAAATGTTGCTTGACATTTAACAAGTTATATTTTTTTGGATTTGTTGATTTCAAACTACTCTTTTTTTTCTGATTGCCTGCTAACGTTATTGTTAAGTCTGTATATTACCAGACGCGTAATAAATAAAAAATAGCCTAAACCTTGAACCAGAATCTGGAATATAGCCATATTGGTTTCAGATGACTGACGGATTTCCCATAGTACAAAATCACCCCATTTGCCACACAAAAAAAATTTTCTGTCTCAGGATATAATTTGAAATAATTAACATTTTTACTACATACAAATCATCTTTCATTTTAATCTTGACGTTGGAAATCATTATGGTATGTGATTTTCAAAATACCTGTCTTTTAACTGCTGTGTAAGTTTGTTGAAAATATTTGTTTTGAATTATTTTCATAGTTCACGTCTAATATGATCTCTAATGTAGTATGAAAACTACAACATGGAAATTTTATAAATCAAAATAAATATTAATTTAAAATCCACTGCTTGTCTTGAATTGTCAGATCAAAAACAAAGAAGGAATTAATGGTTAAATTAGTAATTCAGCATGGAATATCTAAAAGAATGCTGTTTAGAACGCAATACATTATCGAAATTTTACTACGAAAAATATACTATCAATTTGATAAATTAATAATTTAAATTATTTTATGGTGCTAATGGATGTAAAATACATTTATTGAAAATTGAAATTTGTATTCGGTCAAAAATATATTAAAATAAATATTTGACTTCTCGTTAATTTTTTCTTTAAGGAAAATTTTTGGATTGGAAATAAAAGAAAGAACATTTCAACATTTATTATCTTTGCTAATTTTTTATGTTGTTTGTTATTCCTTAATATTTTAATGTTAGAATACAATATATTATCTACATATAATAATTAAATTTTTTGTATTATTCTAAGGTTATCAATAATTCAGTATTAAAATTAGAATACTTGATGTCAAAAATTATGAAAAGTAAACACTGAATTTCGTTCGATATGTACTTATTTTTACACATCTCAGTATGATTAACTACAAATAAACGAAAACCTCTTCTTTTGATAATTTTGACACATTAATTATATATTTTGTGTGTGTTTTTTATATTATATGAGTTTTCAGCAGTTTAAAATTTTTCGCTTTATTTTAATCTCTTTCACGATGCATGAAATGTTTTAACATAATAATTTCACTAAAATGATTTTCAGATAACTTTAACTTTCAATTATACTGTATACCGTGTAAGATTTTTCTTTCACAATAACTACCAATATTTTATTTATAAATTATTATATAGACTTTTATATTTGCTTTGTTAAGAAAAAGCAATTTTGCTTGAAAAAAAGTTCTTAGATTTTTTAAATTTAGAGATAGGAAAATAAATTAAATGGAAACCATCAGCAATAATTTAAAACTGGTGTAAGTAGAAGAATAATGCATATTTATTTTGCAGCTAAAAATAAATCTTAATTTTGTGCATCATTTACCCAGAAGTTAATGTAATTGAATTTCGGGAAAGAGACAGGGAAAAATATTGACTAAAGAAAAAAGTTCCAGAATTTTCAATGAGATTATAGGCAATGACATCGTTCTGCATGCACATTATGAAAATAAACAAAAAAAAAAAGAAGGAAACTTGATGCTATCAACTTGCAAATAAGAAAATGTGGATACCAAGTTATTATATAAAGAAAACTTAATTTTATTTGTTTCCCAAAATTAGTCCACTTGGTGCATGTGTCAGCATTAGAAAGTTCAATACGATGACATTTAAGATAGCTTATGTTATCTCTTTAATTTTATTGAAACTTGTAATGTTAGTTTGCGTGCCAAAAGTTTTCTTAAGTGAAAGATATTGGAATATTTTTAAGAAATTGGTTAAATTTCAATTTATTTTCTTAATACGATTGAGTGAGAAGAAACAAATGACATTAAATTATCAATAGCCAGAGTAATTACTGAAATTTTTTAATAAAATTGAAGTTAGAATTTTGTTAGTTACGATTTCTAGAGTTTTTATGCAGTTTTTATTCTTATATTGTCATTTTTTACTTCTTATTATAATATTGTTATTTTTATGTAGTTTTATAATTTATTACCTTAATTCAAAAGTAAGAAAAACAAATGATATTAGATGCTTAAGAGTAAGAGTGCTTAATTAAATTTTTTAAATTAAAAGTAATGTTGTAACGAGATCATTAACTAAAATTTCTTCATTTTTTATACAGTTATTATGTAGTTTTTCGACATTTTGAAGGTATCTTAAATGCTTATATCCTATTAGATTAGTAAAAATCAACTGTTAGAATGATATCTGTGGATGTTACCAAAAGAAGTTTCAATTAAGTTACAAATTTTTTATTGATTAAAAAATTATAAATTCTTCTATTATTTACTTCTATTTTTGTGGTAGCCACAAATGAATATAAAACGAATCATAGTTGTTCTGATATGGTTAGTATTTGATTCTTGGCATTGTGGTTGTAAAGCAAGCAGTACGTGGGTGGATAGGTGGGTTCACGTACCCGAAAATGGAAATAGTATGGCATTTAAAAACAATTTAATTAAGGATTCCAGCTGCGATTTATTAATGTACGTAAAAAATGTGTCCATATCTGAAATTCTCAGTCAATCTGCATTCCCTGGTATGTTAAGTAGTTGTCAAAACATTTTACAAGACAATCAAACCTCTATGTTGCTTTTTAAGATTAAAACTTCAACAAATGCCTTGACAGAAGACAGGATTTGGGTTTGTGTTTTCTGCATGTACGTCAATATATATCTGTACAAGCGTTTGGGAGATTTCTTGGTTTCTTCCTTTGTGACGTGTGATTACTCTCAATTATGTGCAAAATAGCCTCTTTGAAATAATAATAAAATATTAAATATCTTATAAAAGCTTTCGGTTTTAAGGGTATCCATTAAGGGGTGGTAAAGTCTGGAGTGTTTACCTTCAAAAGTGTCTTTTCGAATTTCATCCTTTGACTACATTTTTCCAGAACTAAAGCAACATTTCTTAGAGAAAAATCTAGGACATAAGGCTGTTTTAAAGTACTTGAACTTCCACCGAATTTTGTCTTTGGGTAGAAATTTTTTTATATATCAGAATAGCCTTTCCCAACTCACAAGAACCTAGACCAAATGACAGTTTGTAACTAATGTGCAACACTTTGTTGATTATCAATAAATGAATATATCTAAACATCTACTGTTAAAAGAAGAGTTAATTGATATTAATATTCCTATGTATATTAGAAAATGTTATTATTTAACTAGTGACTATTACATTGCAAATGTTTTTCCCTATATGCTCTTATACATAATGAAGTGTATTTATAATAATATGTGTAAGAGAGTTCATAAAGTTAGAATGTTAATGGATATAATAACTTTACCCTTTTTGTTTTTGAGACTTTTACCATTTGGTTTGTCATTTATTTTTAATATGTCTAGTGTTACCAAGTTTATTATAAAGTTTTATAAACTTGTAAATTATTGTAATAACATAATGAAATTTAGGAACAAAAGAAAAACAAGTTTCTACATTTAACACACGTGAATTGAAATAAATGTTATCCAAAGTATATATGAAAAAGCAAACATTTTAATAATAACATAATATAATTTAATTGCTAAGTACTTTTGAAAGGCTACGCATTTTATCACACTAACTTATTTGAATGTATTCAAAAGTACATATAAGAAAAAATAGTACGATCGGAAAAATACAATTTATACTTAAAATAGTATGAAAAGATAATGTATTTTTGAAAAAAAATCAATAAGAAAATGCCAAAAGTAAGTTACTCAAGCAATTCGTTTTATTTTAAAATGCAACATGAAGTTTTTCCCCTAAGAAAATATAATCGTATGGACTCATTTTTGAGATCCCATTTTTATCAAAAATATATTTTCCGACAATTGTGCAAAGAATAATTACTTATTGACCGTAATAATTTTTCAATATAATATATTTAAATACTAAAAAGAATATAAAACATTTTCTAATTTGCTTTATGATAACAGTATTTCTTGAATAGTAGCACTTATTTCAAACATAAGGTTATTTTATTTATCCCTTACACAAAAAAAGAACATTTAAACTCTATGTTTTATAAATTGCAATTTTGTTTCATTGAAACAAGCATTGCCATTTATGATAGACACTTTTCTTAAATATAAATAGAGAATTAAAAGGATATTTCTTTGTTTGTGATTTCTATAATTTTCTCCCATCAGTACTAATAAAAAATCATATACTACTGAAAAATATAGGCCAAGAAAAGATTTTATAAATAAAAAAGTTTATTAGAAAAATTTTATATTTTTATTCTTTTTAAGTAAAAAGTCGTTATTTTATGCTTACATTCGAAGGAGAGGAAGTTTGTAAAATTAAGCTCCTTAAGTGAAGCAAAATTAAGTATTGTAAAATTAAACTTCTTATGAAACAAAATGTAAATTTATTTTGCTTATACGCATTTAAATGAATCTTAATATATTTCTTCCTATATAATAAATCTTTATGAAACGCAAAAATAATTTACATAAACCACTAAAATGTATTTTGTGTATAGCTTAAATTCGATTTTAGAAAATACATTTAAAGCTTAAAATATTTTTATATTCTTAAGCGTTTTGCTATTTAAATTATTAAAACGATTAAAATTATGATAGAAATTTATTATTAAACTTTCATGAAAATTTATGAAACCGTAAGCTTTGAAAAATGCTTTTTAATACCATGATTTCCTTTCAGCAGAAACATTCTCTCAGATTATGTTGTGAAATCTGGCAATTACCCTTATTACAGATAAATTAAATTGATGTGGCAAAAATAATAAATAACTGATTTGTGCTATAAAGTGCAGAGAATATGTATATATATATATATGTATGTATATATATATATATATATATATATATATATATATATATATATATATATATATATATATATATATATATATATATATATATATATAACTTCCAATTAATGTAAAAACGCTCCTTCCTTTGATAAATTAATATACACATTTAAGAAACTTTATTAAGAGTCATTATGAAAGCAATTAGCTATAAGCCAAAAGTTTGTAATAGCTAATCATTTCTTAAAAAAATTTTTTTTTCTGTTTTAGTCTCTGTGTTTTTAGGAAAACCAATCAATTTATATTTTATTTTGCAATTTAATAGCATCCTCATTAACTAGAAAAGTCACCTGTTAATTGAAATATTGAGTGCTTCAGCAAAAATGTTTTAATTTTTTTTTTACATTTCTTTTGCAAAGCTCAATTTGTCTTCGGAATACTTTCAGCAGTAAAAAATGCATTTATTTATGCAGTAAAAAATTGAAGATTCAACTTTATGCAGCAAAATATTTAAGATTCTTTGAAAAAAAAAAAAAAAAAACAAATGTAAATTTAGCAGTTATATGTATATTTCAATTTTATCATCAATATTTAATATCGGAAAAAACTAGTTAAAGATACAAATAAATGAAGTGTTTATACGACTATAATATGAAATATCAATTGAAATTTTTTATATTAAATTAATAATTTAATATTATTCAAATGAGATACCTCATGCCGTTTAACTTAAATAGAAAGTTAAATATTTTAACGATGATATTCAGAACAATGTGATTTAGATATATTAATTTAGCATTTCAAAATTGTTTAGTATTTGATTATTATGATAACAATATTTTATAATAGCATATAAGCTTATGAGTTAATACTTATTTAAAACTTCAGCCGAACAGACTTATTTTTGCATTGCTTATTGATACATAAAGACTTTACATAAATACGAGTTAAAAAAACTTTACTCTGATATCATTGATTTTCCTTTCTTATTGTTTTGCTATAATTATTTTCACGTTATAATTCGTTTGCTTTTTGATAGTAGAATTTTCAGAAATTTTAAAAGGTGGATTTTAAACATCGTGAAAATTTTATAAATACTGTAAAATGTGTGAGGAGTTTCTTTATTTAAATGAAGATACAAGCAAGTTAATTAAAATTCACTTATTTAGGACAATATTGTTGTCTGTTTGTTGTTCGGAATTGAAAATAATTCTTAAGTATAGCACTCAGAGCCCCTAAGTTTAACTAAACATCGAAAATGAAGTTTTAAGCATTGAATTCACTGACATTTATGAAAATTGCATTAAAAACTATCATATACATCCAGATGCACACACATATATGCACTTAAATATAAGGATATTAATTTAATAAACACCGTGTGATCTCTTATCACACAGTATTGTTGCGTTTGCTATGACACGTTGAATATATTTGCGTTATGTTTTAATACACATAATGATTGCATTTGAGACTAATTGTAACAAATAACATTTGCTCTTTTGATAAACAAAAGGTATAAAACTATTTAATTTTTATCTCGATCATATTTCAGTTATCAAATTTCATGAATAAATTTTTTACTTGGATATCAAAGAATTTTAATAAAGAAAACTAGTAGCTAATAATAATTACCTAAAGAATAAATTAATGCGAGCTAGAAAAAATGTCTTGTATACTCATCATCAATAATCTATGAACGTTTTTATGAAGTGGAAATAAAATTAAAATTATTTTAAATAAAAGCAAAACAGTTAGTATAGTGTAAATAGTATAAGTCAAATACGAAACCAGGTTAGTCGTATACTGTTTAATACTATAAGAATAATTTCTGAATGAAGGGAATCATAAGGTCATTTAAAAAAACAGTAATAATAAGACTTTTAAAAATGCTATGAAACTTGGTTAAATTAAATGAAACCAATGATGTCACTCTTAAACAATGAAATTAATAATTTTTAAACGCTTGTCATTGCTGGGAAAAATAGAAAATTTAACTGGTAAAACAAAAATTTACTCATCAACAGCTTCAATTTCTACTGAAAACAGAAATTAACTGTAAACATATCTGGGAAATTTAAAATGAATTTTTAGAAAGAATTTGTTTTATGTCCGTTTTGGAATTCGTATATTATGTAAGGAGAAAATGCAATTAAGGAATATTCTTATACTACATAAAGACACAAAAAACTATCTTATTTATGTTTACTTATTTTTCATGATAAAGTAATTAAACACATAAAAACATATTAATAAAATTTGTTTGTCAAAAAGCTAATAACTCTTTGTGAATAGGCTAGTTTTGATACACAACATCGTGAATTGGTACGCCAGGCACTTACATAGAGAGATATTATTTTATAAACGCTCAGAAATCTTATTTATTCAACAAACTCATTCGAACTCTGGAATTGAATTTCCTTGAACTGGTATATGAGAGAGCAGAAAGAATAGATAAGGACTGGTATTTTCAAAAGGATGATGGGATTTTTCAGATATAACAGTTATGCATAGGAATTTTATAAAAGAGAATCTCTCTATTGTAAGAAAATGCATGGAAAAATTAAATTGTATTTGAAAAATAGGAAAAAATACAATTGAAAATATGATATTAAAGTTTTTCAATCTACAAAATCTTTAATTTTGTACTTTTAATAACATTTATTATTTATTCTTGCAAATAGAAAAAAAAACATTTATAAATGTTGTATTTTGCTAAATAGTTTTGATAATTTTCATATTTATTTGCTCCATTTTTATTTTAATATAAGATTTATTAAAAAATAAATCTGATATTTTATTTTGTTTCATATCAGGTTATTATAAGAGATTTGGAAGTACTTGATAAAAAGAAAAATGTACATCAAGGGAGTAAAAAATTCCTTCTTTCCTGAAGGAATGTTTGAGAACAATTTTCAAATGTTTGGAATATTATTAACAAATTCTTTTTTAATATCTTTAAAATAAAAATAAATCTATCGTCTTCATGGTTTAAATTAATTTTTATAATATATTTTTTTAATTATTCAGTTTCAACTTAATTAAAACATTTTGTTTAAGTCATGATGAAAAGAGGGGAGAGTTTTGTATATATATTTGAAACTCTTTATTTTTCTTTCACTGTGATTCTTTTATATTTTAAAATTTTTACATTCAGGGACATTTTTCAGAATATAATTCTACAATTTATAGTTTTCTTATCTTAAATTATTCATCATTTGTGTATAAATTGATGTTTTATTTCCAGAGGATATTTTCTACGGAATGAGTTCGTATTAAGAAAAAAATATTAGGTTGTTTTTACGTAATCTGATCGGAAATAAATTTTAATTCCAAAAAGAATTAGAAATAACAGAAAATTCGGAACTATTTTTTTTAGAGAAGTGAGTTGTGTGTTTATAAAAATGTCACCTGTTTGGAAGTAATGGTAATAATATGTTTTAAAAATTTTAAAATTGCTTCTTTTCATAATTTACAAGATAGTATTGTAAGAAATGTTCCAAGGAATCATTAATTTTTAATTAAGAGCTTAAATGACAATAGATTTACCTCCCAATATATGAAGTGGAGACATAAGAATACTGAAATTTTGAAAGTCTTTTTAGATTAAATTTTTTGTTGCTTTTGTCTTTGAAGATGCTATTACCCTTGAATTGGATAGATAGCAAGTACAGTTTTGTATCACAAGGGAGAAAAAAATTGGAACTACTATGTATCCAATCTGAAAATCAATTATACAAGAATTAGGAATATAATGTACACCTACCATTCATTAATCAACAGTAGATAATGTGTAATTTGAGACTTCAACTTTGAAAAGTTTCATATTTGCTATTAGATCACAGTCATGTGAATTAAAGTAGATAACTGCTGTTGTAAACCAACTTGTAATTGGTCTTCATGTAGAAAAATATCCGCCAGATTATATTAGTTATATATTTTAATTTCGTAATTTTATCATAGAAAATTAGAAGACAGATCTTTGAGTTGGTTTTTATGTAAATATGATTAAAAATTTCAAGTTTTGAAAAAGAATATAAATGTTCAAAAAGGATATTATATTTTGACGTTGTAATATTTTATAGCATATGAATTCAAAAAACTTTTTAATAAAAATATAAATTTAAGGAAACAGTGTTTGATTTTAACTTTCTTTTTATAAAGAATTTTAAGCAACATTTTAAAGTGTCTTTAAAAATATTTGTTGTATTTTATCGATTTTAAAATCCATTTGATAGGGTATATGATTTAAAAAAATTAAAGTTACTAAAAATTGAATTATATTTTGGTACTCCTATAATATAATATCATGACGTCCATTTAAGAGGGTGAGAATGCGAGTATGAAGTTTATTTGTGCTGAATATATGTACATAAATTTAAAATCTATATATTAGAATCTCTTAACTTATAAGTAAGATAACAAATTTTCTTTCATTAAAAGTTTCATCAAAATTAATTATCTATAATAAATATTACAGTAACGTAGTGAATATTATAGAGAAAAATTATATAAAACTATTTTCCTTTATAGTCATATTACAAGGGATAAATTAAATTGTTATATCAAGTATGAGTCACACACATACATACATACATACATATTATATATATATATATATATATATATATATATATATATATATATATATATATATATATATATATATATATATATATATATATATATATATATATATATATATATATATATATATATATATATATATATATATATATATATATATATATATATATATATATATATATATATATATATATATATATATATATATATATATATATATATATATATATATATATATATATATATATGAAGTATAAATTGTTAAAATTCTACTCTGTCGAAGTATATTGTATTCCAAAATTCTCTAATTTAATAACATTATTCTATATTTTATTTCTAAAGTAGGTCAGATGTAAATAAATGTTATTCCTGTCCTAATATTTTGACATTTATTTTTTTCGTGTTTTGTACAGTTGTATATTTAATGAAAGGAAACGCGCTTAGTCATTTGATAGAAAAATTAATTCATGTAACAAAAGAGTAACAAATTTTAGTAATGAGAAAAAATGTTTAGGAATATATTACAGAAGAAGATTGACTGCTATTTTCTCAAGGTAAAACATATAAACTTTTCCACAAAATTTTTTACTTTTAATCGATAAGTAATTGTTTATCTGTATAATTGCTTTTGTTAACTAATACTTTATAGTTAACTCCGATACTTATTTGAACAACTTTTAGTTTAAATATTAATTATCAAACCTATATTAATTACTTATTCCTCAATAATATTTTTTGATTAATATAAAAAATAACATATTTAATTCTAGTATTAGGAGAATAAAAAGGAGATATTTCAATTAATTCTACCAATACCTAGATACAATATAAATAACAAGTTGCTTAAGATCTTGTATCAGATGTTCATAATGGTTTTATCATGTTTTTGGTTAAATAATTATTAATGAAAAAGAGAAAAGTATGGGTAAAAGAGCGAGGATATTAAAAACTTTGTTTTTTTATGCCAACTTAGAAAAATATATAGAAATAAATTGGTCAAATTATGATAAAATGTTTAGGAAATTTATTTAAAATAATTGAACCCTCTAACAGGCTTAACTGTAATTACACATGTATTTAGAAGAAAACATGTTTACAGTTTTTGAAAGCCATATTGTCTCTAGAAGGATAAAAAAAAGCATTAATTCAACGATAAAATAAATTTATTCAAGTTGATTTTTAAGTGTCTCACCTTATCAAACTGGTGTTTTAATAATACTTCGTGTTTTCAATAGATTAGTACTTTGTTTAACATTCTTTGAAAAATTCAATATCTGATTATAAATTTAAGATAATTCAATTTAAACCATACGAATGTCGTATTATAATAATAAAGAAAAAGCTAAAAATGTATTAAAATAAAAATAGTTTTTATAAAAACTGAATATTTGTTTTATTTATCAAAGTTTAGTTACAATTACACATAATTATCTCGCATTATTTATTCTATCAATTATTAATACTTTTTGAGAGTAATAACAATAACATTTGTTTCTAATAACTATAGTTTGAAAATAATTATTACATCATATATTAATAATACTATACAGTATTATGAAAATAAAAAAATGAAAATATACTGATTATGTACTTTCTATACAATTATAAAATAATAATATTTCACTAAAAAAGAAACTTACAAGAAACTTTTGCTTGTATACTTATAGTTTGAATAGAATAAATGTATATTAGATTTTAAAGTAATTTTTTTAAAGAATAAATGCATATAACTTTTATGTATCATCACATATGATTACTTTTCTCATTATATAAATGCAGTTATCCAATGTTTTAAATTGCTATTTTAAACTTGTTTTTCGAAAAGATTTAATTAATGTACTTCTTTTTACTTTTTTAAGTACATATTGTAATAAAATTTGGACTATTATAAAAGTAATGATTTAAATTCGAAATTACAGACATTATTGAAAGCAACGTAACAAACAAAACTGATTTAAGTTATATATGAATTATGTATAGAAAAAACTTAGGTGAATACCAAGAAAGAAAAAACAGTCTGATTTATTCAATGTCCATAAAAATTTCACAAGAATTTTGACGGTCAAACATACTTTACTTTAGAGTAAATCGAATATTTGTCTTTGGACTTAACAATTTTTAGAATAAAACTATGTTATGGCAGGTGACTATCTTTGGGAAGCATACACAAAAATACATATTTTATTTATCCCCATCAATTTCTTATTCGAATTGGATTTTTGCTTCAAAATTGGTAAAAGTGTGTTCACTGATGTGTACTTATATAAATGGAGAGTATGGAATTTATGTGATAAGCAGTGGTGGAATTCCCATAGTCACTGAATATTTACAGAACTGCTGGATTTTGCTTTTGGCTTTTATTTGTTTTTATTTATGTCACGAGGTGAATGTCTGTGATGTGAAATACATTGATTGAAAAGGTTTTGAATGTGTTGAATGGTTATAAAAAATTTTGTAAATAAGAATAAAACAGTATTGAAAGCATGCATTCTGAGATGTTTGCGTTGCTTATATTTATTCTGATAAAGCTGATAAAAGTTTTAAAAATTTCTTAATAAGTTAATAAATATTATAGTAATTTAGCAGTGAAGTGGAATAAGGAATAGATATTTTTACATTTTTCATATTCAAAACACTCATGTATTTAAACAAATTAAATTCGTTTTTTCTTTCTTTGTTATCAGATAATATTTTATTTGTAATGAAAGGGTTTTAAAACTTTTATTAAAATTATTAATAGGAGTTGTTTTATGAATTTAATATTTCATACAGCTACCAACAGGTTTAAGGACTGTTTTAGTTTTTATCTTAAGTAATGGGGAATTAACTATCAATTAAAATCAGGGCATAAATAATTAGAAATTAATTTATTTATCATATATTTTTTAGAAGAGTTGTATTTTAATTTAAGCACTTGTTAAGTTACATATTAACCTTTCCTTATAAATAGATTTATATAAATATAAATCATAAAGAAGATTTACATAAATCTAGTTAAATGCAAAAGTATGTGAAAAGTGATCATTGTTAATATATTATAAAAGAAATATTTTTTCCATAAATGGTAGATCATACCGAAGCTCATTGCATAGATAGGATATTAGCATATGGAGATTTTCGAATACTTAGCTTTTGAATACATTATATCCTTAACAGAAACTTCAGTATGATGGTTCTAAAGTTGACAGATGCATTAAACTGATTGGAAAAGTAATATGCTTAGAAAAAATTCTCGTTTGTCATTTAAATATTCTTTGTTATATACCACAATTAATTTCTAATAGAAAAATCTGTAGTATCAACAGAATAATATGTTGAAGTATGCTCATGTATTTCTGTAAGCTAGAACAAACCTTACACTATTCTTATAATTCAAAAATTGCTGTATGATTTAAAGTTGAATAGAAACGGAGAATTTTCCCATATACTTCAGATATTGTACCCAATGAGTATTTTTTTACCTGAATGTAAAATTATGCTTATCTGGAACACATTTTTTCTAAATAACAATGATGTGCAAGTAAGTATATTTAAGCAGCTAACGAGAACTATCTTAACAGTGAAGAAATGATTGTTTATAAATCGAATTAAATAAATTGCTCCATAATAAAGAAAAACATCAAAATAAAGCTTTGGAAAGTGTCAAGCTAATTAAACTTTATCCTTTCTTAGTGCATTATCAATTACTTTCATGAATATAAGAATAATAAAGAAAAACGATTTTATCAGCTGCGTTACTTTTTATAGATTAGTCAAGGTGTTATATCCATTGAAAGATTATTATAGTATTATTGTGACCTTTTGGTAATAAGGCTCAAGGAAGAAGAGAATTCCTCCGTAAACTTATAAGAAGCTTCCTATTTCACAAAGCTGAGTTTTAATATCGTGTAGGGTATAGATAACGGCCGAAGCCCTTCATAAGGGATTTTTAATTATTTAAAAATAGTTTCCAACTTACTAAAAATAATAGGACGTATACACGCATCGCAAGGAAGGAAAACCAAAGAATATTTCTAAATATTTACTTAAAAATACGTGCATGCAAAATATAGAAGGGAATTATTCAAATTATCCATCCTTGTTCAACAGTAATTGAGATGAATATGGGATCTTTTATACATGAAAGCACTTCCTATCATTTGAGCACGGTGTAAGTACAGTTTAGTTTTAATCAATAAAAGGTGACATACTCAAACATAGCTCAATTTCTATATCTGACTTGTCCTTTTTTAAAGGGTTTACATTTCAGGAAGATAAGGCTCTCACCAAAATTTATACATTTTTTAAAGCATATAGTATCAGTTATAAAACTGTGTATACTTCAAAATCATCGACAAACTACCCGAATTTATGTATATTTGAATATATACTTTAAATTATTTTTTAAAAGGAAAAAATCTAAACTCATGTTTGTGAAAATTGCAACACAATGAAACACTTACGCGAGTGAGTTGAAATTTACAGGAAATGCAAAGTAGAGCATGATATGCAAATGATTAGAATTTCAGACCCATGTCGCATGTGTATACTGAGAAGGGCCCTCTAATCGGTGGATGAATCAAAATAAATAGACTGCTGTAGCAAGGCGTGTATGGCTATCGGGGGATATCTGCTAGTGGTAAATGTTAACTCAGTCGTTACTTATGCCTCTTCGAAGAAAGAGAGTGAGTTTTTAACAACTTACGGAGTTTGAACGGAAGAGAATCATCGGCCTTCGTGAAGCTGGATTGATTTTTTGAGCAGTAGTCGCTCGTGCGCAGCATAACAGCAACACAGTGATGCGTGTTTGGAAGCAGTGGAGTGACGAGTGTCGGACATTCGGAAATCTAGGAGTGGATCCCGAAATGTGACGTCAGCGCGCGATGATAGACTCCTGGTCCACATGGCGCTGACGGACCGTACAGCTTCCTCTAGGCAGGCCAGTAGCTACAGGTGTTTCTTTGTGTGCTTCACCAATTCATAGACGTCTGCTGCAGTGTGGGCTGTGCGCAAGGACACCTATATGCTGGATGCCTCTCACGTTAAGCCTTCACCGCCTGCGGCTACAATGGGCCTATCAACATAGAAACAGGCGTGCTGATTGGCAGCATGTCATATTTTCTGTTGAATTCCGCTTTAATTTGTGGTACCATCATGACTGCATTCATGTCAGACGATATGCCGGTGAACGCCACCTTCCGGAGTGCATTATTGAATGCCAGAGTAGTCGAACACCCGGAGTTGTGGTCTGGGATGTCACGGCATATCATGATGTTAATTGCTATGAATTGTGGGTAATCTGAACAGCAGCCGGTACATCAGTAAAGTTCTTCAACCCCAGGCTGCTCCCATTCTTCAAGCCTTGCCAGGCACTGTATTTCAACAGGACAGTGCCCGCCCTCATATTCCTAGGACTGTTCAATCCTTCCTTGCATCGTGTCAGGTACAGCTTCTGCCTTGGCCTGCGTATTCTCCGGATATGTCACCGATTGAACACGTGTGGTATTTCGTTGGTCGGCGTCTTACTCACGATCCTCGTTCTGTTGCTTCAACAGATGAATTTGGCACTCGCATACAAACAATATGGAATGCTCTTCCCCAGGCAGACATTCAAAATTTGTTTGACTCCAAGCAACGTCGTGTAGCATCATTTATTGCAGCACCTGGTGAATACACAAAATACTAATTTCGATCTCTTTTTATTGTTCGTTTGCTTTGAAAGTTAAATCATGTATTTGTACCACTACCACTCAACTGTGTTTTAAATTTTATTCAATTACGGCTATTCCTTCATAGTGTTACGATTTTCACAAACATGAGTTTAAATCTCAAATCCTAACAAATGATACATAATATATGATTCAAGTATGGATGTAGGTAATATGGAATATACATAAATAGAACATATTTTACGTTAATTATTTATATATGATAAACTTGTTGCATTTCTTAAATATTTACCACCGAGTGTTAGCATTAAAATTAATGAATTTTTAATATAATTAACATTTAAAACTATTGTACAATGTTTATAAGTATAGAGTATTCAAAATATATTAAAACAATTGAAAGCAGCAAATAAAAATCTGTAATTTTACAAAAGCATATATCATGCAACAACAGTTAACTGCTGTATGATTTTGTAAAATTATACAATACTTTATTATCTTTTTATACGTCAACCGCATTATTAAGTCTGCACACAATTTTAAATATAAAATCAATTATTATTATTATTTTATCAGTTCTTTGCAAATCTATGTATAAATGCTAATTATGAATTATAATTCCTTCATTATTTAAGGAATTAAATTATCAGTTTTGTTTTTTTAAATCTGCAAAAAGTATCTTTTGTGAATGATAATGTTCAGCACTTCGATTTATTATTACGTATTAATTTTCTTAATTTTTATATCATTTACGTAACATTTTTCTGTTTAATTATAGATTTTATTATTTAAATATCTCTTGTTATAAGTGAAGTATTTTGATTCTTAATAGCAATATTTAAATTGGAAAATTTTCATGTACAACTTTATTATCTTTCGACTAGGTATTTTATACATAGATTGTTTAATTCAAATTTAGAGTTAAACAGAAATACATTAACTAAGAATATTATATAGTTTTCTTCAATTTATAAATTGGAAAAAAGCCTTAAACTTTTCAAATGTGAGTTACAACTATCTCGAGTAAAATAATTAAATCTCATTTTGACGAAAAACACACAAGAAATAACCTTTATTTTATGCCTTATGTCCTCAGCAGTTAACGTAATTGAATCTTGTATAGAGGAAGGAAAAAAAAAGACCCTAAGCGGAGAAAAAATTCTAGAACATCCCTTTTTTGTAAAATAGCATAATGTAGATTGATCAACCAAGAGAACAGAGCATTTTTAAAGTTTCATTTATTTCAGCTTGTATAAATAAGAGAATGCACGCGTAAAGTATTTTCTTATTTTCTTTATAAAATGTATCCGAATATTGATGTATTGATAAAGTTTTAAAGAATTGTACAAGGTATTATTGATTATAGATAATGAAATATTTGTAACTTACTTAAATAAACCTCAACAAATTATCTCCTCAATTATCTATAATTGTATGTCAAATTGCGTTTTTCTGGAGTAAAGATTAGAAACTGGATTAATTTTTTAAGAGCTTTATAAAGTTGAAATTTAAATGCTTGGCATACAAGCAGTTAAAATTAAGAAAATGAATAAAAAATAAACTCATTATAAACATTTTGTAGCAAACAAATTGTGTTCTCGTATTGCCGAAACTACCACAAAACAATTTGTTTACATTGCCAGTCTTTTGCATGTTAGCTTCTGAAAGTGCTTTTCACGGATATAGCGTGCAAAGAATTGTTATATTCAAGGATATAAAATCTTTTTTTATATTTTTCTCCCATTTTCGACACAAACTAACCTCGTACTTCTTCGGTTCTTTAGTGGTTTTTTTGCGCATTTCTCATATACAGGAACGAGTAGTACTTTTGAAAATTCACTATTTTTAAAACGAATGAATTATTTATACTAAAGTTGCATATTCTTAAGATAAAATTATAGTAAAACATTATAATAAGTTGAAATATAATAAGGATTTTGATAAAAAAAAAAAACATTTTCTTTTTGTCATTTAAAGAAAACAGAAAAGTTTGGATATATAATTTAAATAAAAAAAGGAAATGAAAATATTTATTTAGGATTATCAATGCAAAATTAATTTTAACATTTTAAGACAAAATGCTTAAACTTTAAAACTCAAGAATGACTTTACGTTGTATTTTCAGATGCATTCTGATACTCTTTACAGCATTATAATGTTTGGAGAAATCGTAGAACAAGCACCTTAAGAGCATGGATTTGAAATTGATTTACAGGACCATTTGTTATGATATTTTATCGGATACATGTCTTAGTCACTTCTTGTACGCACTTTGAACTGTAGGTGTTAAATTTTTGCTACGTTGTTAGTTCCACTCCTGTATTTGAGTTTAAGGAATTACTATGATTTAGTAGGATAATGCACGAACGGAAGATGCCAGTATTGTAATAATATTCTTTTGCACAAAAAATATTCGACTGCTGTCTTGACTTGTATGTTCATCAGATCTCTTCTCAATAGAAATTATCTGGTCAATGGTTGCTGAAGCGTTACCAATTGTGCCATTCATTAACAATGACCAGGGAACATTGGCACGCTCAGAAACAGCTTAACTCACTATATTTATATATATATATATATATATATATATATATATATATATATATATATATATATATATATATATATACTATCAAATTTTCTGTTTGACTAAATGTCCAGAAATATGAAAACATTCATTTCTACCAAAGTGGTTGTTCCGGATATTAATTTCGAATGATTTATGCTTTCAAATGTTTGAAAATATCATTAAAAATATGTCCAATAAGCTTCATTTTATCTTTGCATTTTTCTTTTTAGCATACAAAGTTTAATGGTCTGTAGTTAGTTGTAAAATAAACGATCAAATTTTTAAGGAAATCTTTAAATTTCATCAATTTTAATTTTTTACTTCAGAAATAGAAACTTAAAATGTCTATAGTTTATATACATATATCATTAAAATATCCAAGTGAAGCCAATTTACAATCACTGACAAAATAATTCTGAGATTTATTTAGGATATTTTAGGAAAGGTTGAAAGTACTAGTTAAAATTTGCTTTACAAAAAAGAAAATTAAACGCATAAGATCCTATTCATAAAATAAATGTGGAAAAAAAACGACTATTTTTTGCTTTATTATAATGCTATTTTAGAGACATTTTATTCAATTTATATTGAAGAAAGCGGTTTACATTTTCAGAATAAAATTGGGTATTATTCTAAAAATACAGCAAAAAGGAATGAAATAAATTTCTAGTTTCTTGACGTAAAGAAGAGCAAAATAAAATAAAAAAACATTTATTTTCCATATATTATTACCTTGGTTATAAATGATTTGATCATTAGAGAAAAATAACGTAATACAAAACTTATAAATTTATTCATATCTTTTACTGATCGTGAATTTCCACGTACAGGTTCAAGGCTCAATTCTAGGACTGAACGAGTTCAATTCAGATTTTCATCCCTAGAGCAGGTTGATAAAAATAAATACCAACCATGCTTGGGAACTGAAAACCAGAGATTTTGAAACCAGAAAACCATTGATTCACTTCTCAGGTTCCTCCGTCAAGGAAGCAGAAGTAGGCGCAGCAGATAATAGTACCACAGGAGCTGATGTGCCATTGAATTTAGTTACGTTTTTTAGTTTTTATAGAAATATGCAATTTTTTATTATGTGTATATACTTAAATAAGGACTGTTAAGTATTATGGATGAGTAAAAGAATTATTTTACAAATCAAGATTGTATAGTATTTGTTTATCAATGACAGTTTCTAAATATGGACAGTTTTCATAATATATATTTGATATTAAAAATACATTAATTCATTCTGGACCTGTGTTAATTTGACTACTCTTAAAGCTTAAACTATTCATAATTTGAAATTAGCAGCTTATCTATTATAATAACGAATCATTTCTTAAACTATTGTGATTAATCATACCCAAGAATATTTATTTGAAATATAAAATGTTACAAAAACCAACAAAATACAGTGAAATTAAGCATCGATAAAAGATTGCTTGCACAATATCAACATAATTAATTATCATGCCTTATTTTAAGTTTTAGTTTGCTGCTTTGATATAAATATAATATGTAACTTATTTTTAAGAATTAATAATTACTAAATAACAAAAACAAACCAAAAATATACATACATATATATAAATGTATTTTATATTGAAAAAAAAAGCTAAAATAAGCCATACTAATTATTTGGAATTCTTTTTATGAAATGTTTGATTGTACGTCTTAAATATTTTGACACCATTTACTAAGAGTCTAAGGGACTTAGAATGTTATGAAGTATTTTAGCACATATCGTATAAATTGCCTTAATGGAAAACTTTTTATTGATAGCGGGTCGTATTTACGTATTCCAAGGAGGAAACTGGGAAAACTCTTAAGCATATACTCCCATGAGCGTGCATGTAAAAAGCAGAAGGGCTTTATCCACCTCCCATTGTTCAACACTGATTCAGATTTAATCCAGGATCTTGTGCTTCAAAGAGCACAGTTTTATTACTGGGTGACCAATAAAATGTCAACTGTAAAATAATATTTATTTATTAAATATAGAGATTTATAATTGAATTTATATTCGAATATATATGGGAAAATATAAATTACAAAATGTTTTATAATTTTAACTAATTGTTTTTCTATATTCATAATAGCTTCATAAATGCATTATTTCTAAAAAAATATTTCATTCTTAAATTAGAAATAAATATAAATTTAAATATTTTGTACTCAAAAATATTTAAATATTTAAAATTCTAAATAAGTATTTAAAATAAGCATTCTAAATAAGTACTTAAAATTGTAAGCGGTGTGATAATTTTAACATAAATGTAACAATTTTAACTGAATCATATAATTAGTTATCACCTATAAAAAGCTGATTATTATATAAACGTTTTATTAACATAATATATATGATACAGATTACTTTTCTTAATACAACTCTCTTTGTAGTATAAAAACTTCCCGTTATTTAAGCAAAAACAGCTAAAAATAGATTTCAAAAAATTTTACTTTTAATTTAAAATATTTAATATTTTTTCTTTTACGATAAAACATTAATAAAACTTGACATTTAAGAAAATAAATTTTTTGACATTCGTTGGTTTCAGATGAATCTTTTTTCTGATTGCCTGCCAACCTTACAGCTAAGACTGTATATTACCAAACTCAGAATGACACATAATAAATCAAGAAAATAGCCGAAAGCAGGAATCATTCGCTGGAATATAGCCATATTGGCTGAAGACGTATGACTGATTTCCAATAATACAAAATCATAATATTTTCGTCTCAAAAATGATTTTCTGTCTTCGAATATATTTCGGAATAGTTAAGATTTACATTACATATAAAGCATTTTCCATTTTAATCTTGGCAGATATTTTTTTGGAAATTGCGATGATAAATGATTTCCAAAATGCCCATGTTTAATATTTGCTATGTAAGATTGCAGAAAAATATTTCGTTTGGAATCCTTTTACTATTCTCATCCATTATGATTACGCTATTTATTTAGCTTATATTACATTAATGTAATACTGTTTCCGCAAAACAATAAATAAATATTAATTATAAATTTATCTGGACTAGTCAAAAAAGATGCAATTTCGTAAGTAATAAAATAATTAAATGTTTATTAAATATTCGATAAAAATATTTTAAATTTAAAAAATTAAATTTATTTGTATAATAAAATGATTTAAATTAATTTATTTCTGATATTAATGGAGGTAGCAATAAATATTATTAACTTTTTAATTTCCGTAATTTAATTTATTTTATTTTGCTAATGTAAATAATATATATAATTTAAAAGTATATAAGAATAAATATTTAATTTTGTTCATTTTCAAAATTTTGTCATTAGGGACAAAAATTTTTTGTTGCAGATGTAAATGAAGGATATTTAAGGATCTTAATTTTATTCTGTTAAGTAAATGAACGTTAAGCTGCTTGAAATTCTACTGCTAATGCAGATATTAAAAGAATATTATCTTTGAAAAATAACTAATATTTTTGAGTCCTTTGATATCAATATATCAATCATAGAATGATTTTAAAAGTTTTGACGAACAAATATCATATTCCATACAATATTTTAATACTTTTGTATCTCGCACAACGAAATTAATTACAAATTAATGAAATGTTAGCTTATGATTTCTGCTTTCACAGTAAATTTTACATTTTTTGTAGGATGAATTTTTTTAAGCAGTTTTAAAATTTTTTTTTTCATTGAATCTCTTTTGTTACATATGAAATACTTTAGCAGGATATAATAATTTTATCGAAAAAATGTACTGAAATATATATTTTACATAACTACAAATTTTATTTATAATGTAATTCTGTTTAAAATTTACCCTTTATTGTAATTCGCAAAACTTTATTGATATATCTTATTACAAAAATTCCATATTTATGTAATTCAAAATTTTTTCTTGTTTTTAATTTATAAATAGGAAAATCAATAAAAAAAGGAAAATGTATGTAGTAGATTAAAACTAGCATAAGTACAAAAAGAATGCATGTTTGCTCTGTAACAAAATTTTAAATTTTGTGCATCATCTTTCAGTAATTAACAAATTGAATTTTGTTAAATGAATAGAAACAAATTTTCACTAAAGAAAGTAAGTTCTGGAATGTATGTCACGACATACACAGAGACATCACTATAGCCCATACATTCTGAAAATAGATTAACAGAAATGGAAAAAAGATCGGAAATGTTTACCAATTTGAAATGTATAAGTATTAATTAGAAACAAAATCTTATTTTCTTAACTTGTGTCACAAAATTAACTATATTGTTGGTAAATTTTCAGCGTTCGGAAAATTAAATAATGTTAATTGAAGACTGCTTGTTTTATATTTACAATTAATTTCAATTGATGTGATATTGGCTTAATTTTAAAATTATGCTTTTCTAAATGAAAGCAAGAGGTTTTTTTTTTACGAAATTAATTAAACTTCAGTTTTTACCCTAGCTTAAATGAGAGAGAAAGAGATAAACACAAATACCATTAACTTATTTAAAACAAGAGTAATTAGAATGTTCAAATTAAATTAAAATAAGTAGAATTTTGTTAATTGTAATTTTTAGTTTCCTTTATGCAATTTTTTGTTCTTATTTTGCTATTTTCTGAGATTTCAGAAAGAACTTTAATTGGTAATCTGCTGTTTAATTAAAAAAAAAAAATTACGAAGGCATGATGCTGTTTTTTTAAAAATAAATCTACAAATTTCTTAATTATTTAAAAAAATTCCTCGTTATCATTTTTTAAAAGATTTATTTCTGCTATTTAAGATAATCATGTATTTTTTTTTATAAAGAAATAAATTGTTTGCATACGTCCACAACAGTCCCATTTAAATTGTTATACTTTTAAAAAATAAAGTAATGTTTCAATGACATTTTTGGTATGCGTCTTTTGTAATGTATTTGAAAAGACTTGTTTTCTATATTCGACTTAGTTGATGAATTCTTATGATAAACCGGCACCTAAATATTTGGTGCTCTGATTTTTCAGTTCAATAGTTGGAGTTTCCCATATCTTTTTCTTAGGCACGGATGTTTGTAGTGAGTCTGAATCTCCTTTCTCTTATATGTTTTAGGTAAATTAAATTATAAAGACAAAAATGATCATTTAGGAACATGCAAGGCCAAAATCAATCTTACATTTTAAATACTATGTGTTGTATGAGTTACTGACCATTTGTTTCTGATGGAGAGTGTGTTCATTTTACGTCTTTATTATTTCTTATTTTAACAAATTGAATAAGTTGAATCAATTGCTTAAAAGTGGTGATTAATGAGACTTTTTTTAAATGATATTTTTGTAATGATTGGTGAAAAGTTCTAGCAAGTTGAGTGTATGAATGAGTTACAAAATTATGTGATATGAATATTTTAACTGCATAAATACTGTTGACTACACATCCCAGTATACGTCTTTATTTGTAGCAAAACCATTTCTTAATGAATTAGATAATCTCTCAGCTTTGTTTGTGAATAGACCACGTCTGAAACTAACTACAACAATGAGGGGTAGAAGAAACAAATAAATAGGAATGTCGAGAGAATAACCTAACAGCTACAGGCTAACATAAGTCTTTGAAGAAATATTCAATATAAAATGTTTTTAACTAGAGTAATTTTTATAGATAAGGGTTCTAATTCCTGTATAACAAGGAAGAAGATGAACTTCAAAGCAAATACCCAGCTAAATTTGTAGTTAGAGCAAAAACGCCAGCTCCTTCTTCCAATATCTATAGCAGTTAGCATTATTCTAATATTTAGGTTATGAAAGCATAATTCTGAATATTTATTGATAAAGATTATAATTTTTGGCAATAAGTTTTGAACAGATATTGAAAATGGATCAATGATCAGGGTTGTAATTTCCACTAAATTGTATTAAACATGTTAAGTACAAATACTGATAAACGTCCAAGTTGATTTATTGGTTGCATTGCAAAAGGAATAGAGGAATATGCTCTTTTGTATTTTCTATCTATAGTAAATGATGTTTGTTTCTTTTGAAAGGATTAAATTTAACTCGACCAACATATTATTCTTTAAAAAGTTAGTGATATGGTAACCTTTTAACTACACTTAGACTCAAGGAGTAAAAAAAGTATGTTTAGCGTATATAAATCTGTATATATTTTATCAAGTATATTGATTTTCATAAAATTTTATCAGTTGTGTTCAAAATATTCTAGAGCAATGCATTAACATATTTTACACACAGTATTTGTTTGTAATAGAAAGTGTAATTATTTGTCTAGTGTTTCTTTTAGACTGAAAATGCGTTGCATAATATGCAATATATTCTTTTAAGCGTATTGAAATATATTCGTGATAAGGATTTTGTGCAGGAAAATTATTAATACGAATGGTATGGAAGAATTAAGGAGTTAAATTTCTTAAATTTTTTTAATAACAATAAATTTTTAGCATTTTTGTTATTTGGTTTAAATTTTTCAAGCATTGTGTCAGTAAATTTTCATATTAAAATCGCACTGTAAAGTAGTTCCGGAACGAGATGAATTCTCTTAAAAATGATACCAAAGAAATAAATTTATTTATTCACAAAGTGCTCTTATAACAATGATTCTTTGCAAAAAACAATTAAAAAGCAACAAAAAAATTGTTGAGAAAGATCGCAGAAGAACTTCATTTTACTTTATGCTGCCATATTAAGAAGTCTCTTATTTTTAGTCCATTATCCATCTTATTATAATCTTTCAATACCATCATCTAAAAACATTTCTTTACAATTGTGAAAGAATAACTACTTATTTGGTATTTTTACGTATTGTCTTAAATATTTTTTTCATATAATGTATTCTAATTCTAAATCGAGTGAAAAACATTTTATATCTTAAGCTATTTAGCAATGTTTCGTGAATCATTACATTTATTTCAGAAACCTATTTATTTTCATTAACCTTTAAGTATTCAAAATGAATATATAGCTCTATATTTTACAGATAATAATTTTCGCGAATTAATATTTGCAGTAAACAATATCTTATAATGTATATTAATGTAAATATAATAAGCATGTTTCTTTATTTGGGATTACAGCAATTTCTTATATCAACACTAATCAACAACTAAATCAATATAAACTACCGCGAAATATAGTTTTAGAAAATATTTTAAAGGTATAAGCTAATTAGATCAAAATCATGATTTTAGCTTATATGCGAATGAAATAAAATTTGTTTATTTTCTTGTTTCATATGAACATTGAGATAAATACTATTTTTAAGTACATATTTTCAGTTGAAAAAATGTTTATTTTTTAAAATATTGCTTATTTCTTAAATATTAGAATTTAATTCTTTACCTAATTTATAGCTCATATTAGTTTCTTTATTTCACCATTAAATGTATACATTTGCTCAGTCAAAATACTGTGTAAATTAACTAAAAGAAAAATGGTTATTAAATAAATTTTAAGGAGATGTGAATGTTCCTAAATTGTTACCCATAAAGTTTATTTACATCGTTGAATATTGCATGAATTTTGACAACAGAAGATGCAAGAAGCTAACAAGAAGATGATGCAACAACAACAACAACGAGAAGAGGAGGCCCTGGTCTGTACCTATCGGTCATCAGGTTTCACCCCCTCTTCAGACTAGAGAAACCAACACCTCGCACGAAGTGCCAGGCACCCGCTGAGATCCAGAACTCGACTAATTAGTTGCGAACTAAAAATGAATACAATGTTGGACTTTCAAGCCTATAGCTGTATCACATGTCAAAGAACGAGGTTCATTTGAATAAATTATATTTGAGTACATATGATGAGAGGAAAAATTGAAAATTAAAAATGAAGACATAAAATAATGTAAATTAAAGCAGAAGAGATTAAGTAAGTATAAAAGGTGGTTGAGATTAAAATTAACCACAGCATCTATTTTAATTTAAATTTGGGTTTACAAATTTGCATTAAAGTGAAATTTTTTTTAAAAAAACATTTGATTACATATTACAGGAATAAGATACAGTAATTCCATTAAAAAGAAAATCGGCAAAGATAAACATTAAAGAAAAAAAGATAGAGTAGGTGAAGAAATAGTTATATATATCAGATAGGGAATCATTCATAAAAGTTCAAAAAGTACAGAATTGACATAACAAGTCTCGTTAATTTGAGAAACCCAGTTTAGAAAAGAAATAATGATTCTTTCTTATCAGAGAAAAAACATGAAAAAGAAAATTCTAGGTTAAATACAGTAAGATGTGCAACAGACAATATGAAACATTAAAGCAAAAATTTGAAAAATTAAGGAAGTTTGCTGCATTTGTCCTTGCTTTAATCAACATCTGAGAGGTTAAGTTCAGAGTCATTTGTGTTTGTGATGTGAAGAAGATGATGAAACAGAAATGGGTAGAAATTTATTGAAAGTACTTGGTGGAAGCAGTTTTAATAGAAGGGGTGGTTTAAAACGTTGAATATAATGACCTCTTTGACAAGTCGCTTTCTGGGCGGCCATTTTTGATCAATGATAGTAATGCCATATATTAGAGCAAAATCCTGTGTCAAGGTAACAATGGAGGTTGCAAAAAGGTTCGATTTAGTTCAACACAAACCATTTCAGACCATATTTGGAAACTAGAATTTCTACAGAAATATTCGAGATGGATGCCATATGAATTTAGTTGAAGAATTCGGATGTGATCTTTACTTACATGGTATAAAATTAAACCTTTCTTGAATCGTTTGATTACAGGTTATGAAATGTGGGTAACCTATCAAAGCATTACAAGAAACATTTTACTTGAAACAGGGAACGCTGCCCCCTCCACCTTTAAATTAAAGTTGTTCTCGAAAAAAAGAATGCTGTGTACATGATGGGGTATACGGAGACCAATGTATTATGAGCTATCATATTTCTACATAATAAGGTTAGGCCATCTGTTTCTTTTTGGACTCGTTAAATAATCTCAAAGCTATGTTGAAAAACTCTTTCAAATGCACCATACAATTCTGACTTAGCGCCGTATGTTTATCACTTATTTTTGTCTTTTGCCAATTTTTTGCAGAGCTAAAAATTCAAAAAGGAAGAAGATTAAGACTATTATTGATTCAATTTCATTGTTCCAAGGACAAGGAACTTTTTTTGATACCCAAATTGCCATAACGCCGGTAAAATTTTATAAATAATGATGAAAATTTCTATATTGATAAAAGTTTATTCAAAGGATGAAAAATTTATTATATTTTATCTTAAAAATGAACACAATTTTTTTGTAGACTTAATATATCGACTAGTTACACAATTTCAAACTGCAGCACTTCGAAGTCAGAGAGTAAATGTTATTATGAAGTTCTGCTTTTCTAAAAATAATGTAAAGCTGTTTTGCTTATACTTGTTTAAATGGATCACAATACCTTTTTAGACATAAATTTTAGCAAATATGAATGTAATAATATAAATGTTTTAAATATATTGAAATTTAAAAATAGTCTATAGTTCCAATTTCTAAAAACATGGGCAAGGTGGTCAAAATTTATGATGAAAATTAATGTTAAAAATTTATTGAAAGTTTATCAGAACGTTAATTTCAAAGCTTTTTTAGTTATCATGATTTGTGCATGTAGCATATATGTTATCTAACACACCATGTTTAAAAATTTCCTCTTATCACTATTTAATTAAACTGATGTGGTAAGAGTAATACACTGATATATGATAAAGTGTATTCACAGTTTAAATGAAAAAAAAAAGAATGTTTTGTGTTATTTATAAATTAATCTGCACGTTTAAATTTTATGAAGGGTCATTATAAAAGCAATTATCTATAAGTCAAAAGTTTGTGCCAACTAATATTTTTAAAAGTTAGTGAAAATTAATATTAATGTCTTAAGAAAAGAAAAGTAATTTCTTTATTTTTCTGTTTTGTTTCTTCCGTTCTTAGACGAATTGAGCAATTTTTAATTTATTTTTAAATTTAATAGCAGCTTTATTAGTTATAAAAAGGTTGCATATTAATTGAAATATTAATTACTTAAGCGATAAAGTTTACCCAACGTATTTCTTGATTTTTACGCCCAAAGTTTAATTTGTCATCAGATTAGCTTTTATGTTGATGCATACCAAAATATTAATGATTTATTAGAAAAAACCCACAAGATTAAACACAACAGATTTTTATATAATGGCATTAACGTCATAAATGTTTAGTTTGAAGTTATGAAAAATTAGTTAAATTTATAAATAGTGAATTTTATACGGTTATAATTATATATTGTAATAGTATTTAAAATGAAATATTCATTGAAATATTGACTGATTCATATTTCAAAATTTTGATGTGATAATTGAAACAAGAAGATGTATCAAAGTATTTTTATGAGAAATGATACATTATTTATTAAAACTATAATGCACGTCTAAATCTAATAATTTGAAAAAGGAATTGACATTTGTAATGCATCATATTAATCAGGAAACACTATTTTTCGATGAGAAACATTTTACTATACCAAGAAACGAAAAGATTCCTTGTTGGTGATTAAATCATCATAGATATCTCTACATTATTAAAACAAACGTATTTGCACACACATAAGGTAATTTAAGGGAAATCAAATATTATTTATAGAAATAGAATAAGAAAACAGACTTATATGTTAAGATTTTGCGGTGATAACTATTAAATATATGAAAATGCAGTTAGTTTTAATTGAAACAATAATAATAATACCTTAACAATTATTTACAAAGTTTTTTTTAATTTAATACATTATTCATTTTAAATTAATGAAAATAATAATAGAAATCATTAAAGGAAAGCAAAAAGGAAATATTAGTACAGTTGTCAATTCTCTAATTAATAATTTCTGTTTCTTTGAAGTTATATAAAAGGTTTTAAAGTTTAAAGAAATATTGAAATTTTTAAAAAAATCTTAATTTGATTAATATCACTTTTGAAACTGATATCTTTGAAGCTTAAAATGCAATTAAAGAATATTCAAACATCATAACATATAGAAAATGATTTTATTTGCTCATTTTTTCAATAAAAAATAAAAATATCACTACTAGAAATTATTTAATTGAAATGAAATTATAAGGTATCTTTGGATTGGTCAGTTTTGTGCTATAAAAGAGTGAATTTTATGAATCAGGCACTTTCATGACAAGATTCTTTTTATAAAAGCAGAAACCTTATTTATTCAAACTCTTATGTGAAAGTGGAATCGAATTGCTTGGAATTCTTATGAGCAATAGTAACGAAGATGAGAAGACGAGGATGGGTATTTTAAAAAGGACCGTGAGATTTTTTTCATATATGAAAGCCATATATAAGATTTTTTTAAAATAAGATTTGTCATTTGTAAGAAAAATAAACTGCTGTTAAGAAACTAAATTGTGCTTTGAAAAATAAGGCAGAAAAGAAGAAATAATTTGAAAACTTGAGATCTTTCTCATTCAATTTATGGAAACTTTCACTTTAAACTTTCAATTTAAATGAAACAGCTTTATTTTCCCATATACAAAACTCCCCTTGAAATAATATATTTTGCTTATCAATTTAAATAGTTTTAATAAAAATATTTTGCTATATTTTACATGTCGTAAATGAGGGATACTAAAAGATAAACTTGTCAATGTTTTTTTCTGTTTTAAAAATCACACAGTTAAAAAAAATTGAAAATGCTTGCGAAAAATTAATAAAGGAGTAAAAATTTACTTGATATTCAGGTTTATTTCGGCAAACTAATTTAGAAAATAACTTCCTAATTTTTTGAAATATTAATAAAAATTCCTTTAATGTCTTAGTAACAAAAATAAGGCAATAACAAAATAATTCAAATAGTTTAAAGCATTGTTATAATAAATTTTTTATGATTATTCACTTTCAGCTTAATTAGAACTTTCATTTTTTATGACGTGATAAAGGGAAAAAAGAATAATTTATAAATTTTTTTATAAAATTTTCTGTTCGTTTCATCGTAGTTTATATTTATTTTAAATATATATTTGCATTCAGGATACTTCCGACTTACAATTCTTTTATTACAAGTTTCATACCATGAATTATTTATTATCTTGTGTAAATTGATATTTTGGTGCCAGGGGATATTTTCTTACTAACTTATTTTTTATTGCTTTGCGTAAATGAGCTGTTTTATGTAATCTGATGGGGAATAAAATTCAATTTTGAGGAGAAGTTTAAACAAAAAAATTAGCATATTTCTTTCTTTTTTATTTTGAAGAGTGACTTGTGTGCAAATTAAAATTTATTTTCTGGAGTTAATGCTAAAAATATATTCTTGAAACATTAATAATGCTACCTGTAAATGCTCAGAGTTTGTACAGATGTTTCAGATTCCATGGCCTCATTTTTACAAGAATGGAACATGATTGAAGATATTTCTGATTATATACTATGAATCACTAAAATACTCAAAAAGTCTGTATATTTTGCAAAAAGCGAAATAATTGTAGATTTTTTAATACTAAATTATAGATAAACTAAACTAGTTTAAAAAAATACTGTAAGCATTTTGAAAAAAAAAAATGATTTCAGATTTTTCGACTACCATGGAGTAGGTAACAAAGATAATCAAAACTGAAATATATTTTATAAATATTGATATTATTGTTGTCCTTGGAGTTTTTTTTATCTTTGAAGAGTAGGAGATATTTGATAATAGGGATAAAATAAGGGAGCAATATTCATATATTTCAAGGGAACACAATTCTGAACTCCAAACTCTCAATTTTACAATAAAATAAGATTCAAGGAAAACAAGGTATTCAAAACTTTACCTTATACCAATATAAGCGTATTCTATCAAAAGTTTCAAACTGTTTTTCTCATAAACTATATGTCACTTTACGACAGGTTTCTTACGGCACTTCAAATGTGTCCAACAGGCAATTAAAGATACTGGGGAACCAGTAGATGCCAAAATTTTATTTTCTTGATTGTCAACTTATATTTATAAGCGGGTGTCAAACAGTATACTGATGGAAAAACATCAGAAGTATTGCACCTGAAAATGCTGGGTTATTTTTGATATCGAATTTCAATATATTTCTAATTTAACGTGAATGAGAAATAGGAAATCTTTAGTAATGTATAATCTTTGGTATGTAACAAATGTAAGGTTTATATAGGAGATAGATATGAATTATATTCTACTGTATTGAAAATATCTAATCAACGTAAACATAATGGAAATAGTATTCCCTAAATGTCTTATAGACATAGAAGAAAATCTAAAAATTTTAACAGTCAATGTATAATATCTTTTGGCACCATGTAGAGGATAAACGATCAACTAATGACAATGCTTAGCGTTTTGAAAAACTTCTATACATTGCTGTCCGGGAGTCATTCTTAAAACTGTTACATAATTATACATACATTATTAATTATTTAATACCTGATTTGAGATATGAATTCCTTCAATTAATTTTGAATTACTTCTTCTTCTTCTTCTACAGGTTGGGTTTGTATGTCATTGGCACCTCTGCTTTAATCAGCATTTTGTACCACTAACTCCAAACCCAATGTTTCCTAGTTCCAGTTACTCGGGTCACCCACTTTATTAATATAGTCCGATAACCCTTTAATGGAATCTAGGTGTAACTCTCTAGTATGGATGATGCCTAAAGAAGTTAATCTAGGGAGGGCAAGAGCCTCGCATTCGTAAATGATATGCTTGGCCGTTTCCTCTTGCATATGACATTTCCTGCAGATAGGGTCTTGCTGAAACAGTCCCATTTTATGGAGATGTTTTCTGAAATAGTAGTGCCCAGTTATGAAGCCTACGATTAAACGTATCTTCTGCCTAGAGCATCTTAGAATTTCATAGGAAATCCTCGCTGATGATTTACAGATCATACTTTTAGCGTGGGTTTGACCAGGAGATTTGAGTCAAGCTTCATGCATCTTCCGTTTTTCACATCTAAGAACATTGGTTTTTGCGGTCTTCAAATTGATCCCACAAAAAGGTTCTGGACCAATGGGAACAAAAGACGATCCTTGTTTAGCAAGCTCATCAGCCCTTTCATTACCTTCGATACCTTTGTGCCCTGGCACCCATACAAGGATCACCCTGTTTCTAGTTGCCAGTTCTGTAAGAAGGTTTCTACACTCCAAAATCATTTTAGATTTGATTTCGAAGGAATTAAGCGCTTTTAAAGCGGCTTGACTGTCACTGAAAATGAGAATCCGCTTACCGTAGTAGCCTTTCTTCATATTTAGTCGCAGACAGTGGATAATGGCCAAAACTTCATTCTGGAAGACCGAAGCGTATCACCCAAGGCTTACAGACAAGCTGATTCTTGGTGAAACGCCACAAACTCCCAGTCCTGAGAGGCTGTTCTTCAGTGATCCATCTGTGTACCAGATTAGATCTCCTGTTTTAGTTTCAAACATGTTGTTATCCCATTCGTCTCTAGTTGGCAAAACTATATCAAATGTCCTATCAAACATGTATGTTTTTTCCATGATGTCAGATGGCATCAGGAAAGTAGGGTCTTGAATTTTCCTGGTGATGCCCTTGTGCCCTTTGGCAACAGGCTGGTCATACCAGTGGTTTTGCAGCTTCATTCTGTATGCATTCATTCTTGCAACGCTGCAGATGAAGATGTCCAAGGGAGTCAGATCCAACACAACCTCCAATGCTCTGGTTGGTGTGGTGGAAATTGCTCCTGTGATGCAGAGACAGGCTAGTCTTTGTAGACCCCCCAGTCTGTCAATCACTGTCTTCTGTTCCACCTTACGCCACCAGATCGCACAAATTTTGAATTAAATACTTATCTGAATTTATATAGAATCAGCTTGAATTGCTTAATTTAAATAAGACTTTAGAAAGCTGTTACTCACTTTTTAATATTTGAAAGTAATGTTTTATAAATATTTACCCATTTTTGATTCATTTGTATTATGTTTATATTTTATGCATTAATATTTTCCATCTTTCCTCAGATAACACTATAATATTTAATTGGGGAATCATAATACAAACTATTTTAAAAAGATTTGTGTTTGTAACTGGGGAAAAATTATATAAAGTTTCTATTTTTCGTATTAGGAAAATTAAAAAAAATTTGTTTCAGTTTTCTTCATTAAATTTCAAATTATTATTTATCAGAATACTTTCACAGCTAATTTATCCTCTTTTTAGTTAAAGTTATACATTAAGTTGATGTATTATTTAGTCAAATAAAAACCACAGAAGAAATAGATAATTTACTGTCGTTTGTGTAATTTAGGCAATTTGTTTATAGCAAAGAATTAACGGACACATTACTAATTGTTTATCATATATATATATATATATATATATATATATATATATATATATATATATATATATATATATATATATATATATATATATATATATATATATATATATATATATATATATATATATATATATATATATATATATATATATATAAAATATATAAATAGGCTAACAAATAAAATTGATAAAAAATAATATTTGAATGATTGGAAATATAATATGGAAAAATTTGTTAACTGTATAAAATACCTCAATAATAACGCATCGTACAATTTTTGCATTTTGTTAGCTGTATTTGAAATAATAGAGAGTTTACGATAGTTGATTCATACATTGCATCCATCTTTAGACTAGCATTGATATAATAACACATTTAGAAATGTTAATCAGCAGCTACTGGTTACATTTAAAAAATTGTATCAAAAATTATCATTTATTTTAAGTAAAAGTTTCTGTAATAACCAATTTGTCAAGAAGAGCCATAGACAAATTAACCAATAAATAGCTGTTACATGACATTAATCAAATTATCTCTATAAAGTTCCAATTTTATATTAAGTAACTATTTTTCACCATCTATACTACGTTTTTAGTGTTTACTAAATTTTGTTGATTTACTGTAACATTATGTTATAAAAGCATCTATATTTTTTTTTTAGGAATTATTGCTGCCATATAATATTTATTGAATTACATGACTATAAATTAATTTACATGACAAGAAAAATTAAATTGAGCCTCAACATAATCATTTAAATTGCCTTCTTTACATTAATGATTCAGCATTCACTAATATTTTGACCAGAAGTTTGATATTTATATTTTCCATTCCATCAACGTGAAACTGAAATCTAGAACACTTGCTCCTACATTTTACGTTTATATTGTGGCATCGTAAATATATGGGAAAATCTTTCGTTGTTTATTTTTATTATTCACTTTCATTCAAAGTGTTCTAATGGATTATATAATTACATAAAAGAGTTTTCAGAATTCCTGTATTATGTATCAAAATTTATATCTATATAATAAAATGTATATGCATATCACAATGGAATTCATTGACTGATGATAAATAAAAAAACAATTAGTATCCTTCAAGCAATAACTCTTAAAATTTTAAGAAATTTGTTTAATATCCATTGTTATTACTATTAGTTTGAATATACACGTACAAGTGTTCAATGATATACTCAAATATAAATACATTATATTAAGTGATGTAGTAAATGCATTTAGTTTTTTTTGATTTTAAATTTCAGTTATGGGATTTTAAGCTTGTCTCATCTATAAATTTTGAAAGCTATAACTTTGTGTATTGTGATAATTAGAGCATAGAGTCAAAAAATATTCCACTTGCTTTCAATTGATAAAATGTTTCCTAAACTCCCATTAACTGTTTAAAATTTAAGATTTTCTTCCAAGGCATTTAGTAGATACTATTTCCATTAAGTTTACACTGAGTATATATTTTCAATACAGTTGTATAATTCATAATTCTCTTTTATATGAACTTTATATTTGTGATTTACCAAAGATTATATATTACTAAAGTTTTCCTATTTCTCATCCATGTTAAATTAGAAATATATTGAAATTCAATATCAAAAATAACCCAGCATTTTCAGGTGCAATACTTCAAATGATTTTCCTTCAGTATTCTATTTGACAGCTGCACATAAATATAAGTTGACACTCAAGAAAAGAAATTTTTGGCATCTGCTGGTTCCCCAGTTTATCTTTAATTGCCTGTCGGCCACATTTGAAACGCCGTAAGTTACCTGTCGTAAAGTGACATATAGTTTATGAGAAAAACAGTTTGAAACTTTTAATAGAATACGATTATATCGATATAAGGTAAAATTTTGAATGTCTCGTTTTCCTCATGCTTTATTTTATTGTAAAGGTTTTGCTAATAACAACTTTCCGTTTATCAGTTCTTGAAGGAAGTTGTGTTTATTGTTAATTTAAATTTTTTTCTTAAATTGATAGTAATATATGTTTACATCAAATGTGTTTTTATTATAAACTTCTTAACATCAAAGTATAATTAAAGATTAACAACTAATGAGACCCTTGTAAATCGTATTCAGGAACGTTAATTTTCAATAATGTCGTTTTTTAACAGGTGATTTACATATTGAATTGTTTAATTAGAATTCATTAGACACATTTCATTTAAAAATTGTGCAATATTCCAAATGACTTCTCTTTGTACATATAGAATATGAATAATATTATTTAGAATAGGAAATATATAATCAAATATATGAAAATTATAACGTTATCATTAATTATAAAAAAAAATTCAGAATAGGAATTATATAATCAAATAAATGAAAATTATAACAGAACCATTAGTTATAAAAAGAAAACTCCTTTTCTTGATAGGAAAGAATAATCTTGAAAACGTTATCTGTGATTTGATTAAAAATAATAAGCCTGACTTCAGTGGCCACTTTGATTTTGTTGTAATTAATATTTTACAGTGCAAAATTTAAGTAACCTCAAATTTGAATAGTAGAAATTGCGTTTCCTTAAAGAATTTTCAGAATTATGAAATTTAAAAAGTTAATCAGCAAATATACCATCCTAATATTTACTTGTGGTCAAATATTATCACGTACATGTAATAAAAATTAAAAGGTTCTTCCTTGCAAATAATTATATTTTTTATTGTAATCAATGCCATATAATTTTTGATGTTTAACCCTATAGAAGAAGTCTAGATGAAGAAATGAATAATTTGAAATAGAAATGGAGATATGTTCATCTAAACGACACTTTCAGTAGCATAAAGACGTATTTGCTTAAAATACTTTAGACAATATCACTGACTTTCTGCAATATTATGTAACAACGATTCCCTAGAGAATAATCTTGCTTGAAACAGTATTTGAAGTTCAACAATCTAACTTTTGAAGTTGAAAGAGAAATGGACATATTCTTAAGATAAATTTTTAATTATACATTTTTCAGTACATAGTGAAAGCAAGTTTCCTTGACTTCTAGTTATATTTGCAGAGAATTTTAAACACTGGATACTTGTGCGAAATCTTGAAAGCTTTATTCAACAAATATTAAACTTAACAATTTATAAATCTTATATGTTTAACATAAAATTGTTTATTTCCTATAAATTTTATTGTAAAAAAGTTACTCAAAATTTAATAAATTTAAGAAATATTTTAGCTTAGTATGATAAAAAAAACAGTTTTAAATGTAATACACATTTTATATACTGATAAATAATTCCTTTTCTTAAAATTAAAATCTTTTAGATAATATCGATAGTGACAGTTTTCATAAAGTACTATTATGTATTTCTAATGAAATGTATTGTAATTGCTTAAACTGGAAGTTTTTTTATTTACAAATGTTAGATGGTTTAATATTTATTAAAGTTTTATAATGACATCTATACCATGTTATATTTTTTTATTATTTGTTATTTTGAAAATACATAGTTATTTAGTGATATTTCATGACACTATTTAAATCATCTTACATTTGCATTAACTTGTATTTGGATTTCTCTTTAATATATTTTCTTTCATTAAAAATGATATATTTCATCATATCTATTAATTATCTTAGTATATTAATCATAAAGTCATATTTTACTTTATACTGCCCAATAATGAATTTCATGATGATTTGAAAAAATACTGTTTATGGTTCAATAATTAAAATAAAAACTTTGCTGGTAAATACTAGTTAAGAATTTTATAATTGCAATTTTTAGAGTTTTTAAAGTTTACGAGAATGTATATACTTTAATTTTTTACATTTGAAATTAGAGAAACATAATCTGTGCTTTAATTTACCAATATTATGCAAAGAGGCTTTCGTTTACATGTATACAATTTATTTAAAAATTAGTAAAATCTTTTTATTATATATCTTTTTGTTAATATTATTTAAGACATCGTATACTCAATGCGTTTTTATTAAAAAAAAGAAAGAAAAAAAAAACTGAAATTCTGTTATTTTTTGATAAATGTTGTCACAAAATTATTATCTATTAAAACAAGCGTAATTTTAGCATAAACTGTCAACTAAATGCTCCAAATTTGTTTAATTTCTTATATTTCAATACAATAATTAGTAAAATTTGTAATAGTTTTATGGCAAAGGAGGAATTTCATTGACAACTAAAAAATTCTATTTATGGTTTTTATATCAGCGATTTCAGATTATTCTTTCTTGTTTTAATTTTCAAATAACTAATTCGTAGAGCAATAAAATATTTGAAACATAGAATTATATTATTAAATTGAATATAATGGCTTACATTATTAATAATTTCGCTGCTATATTTGAGATCAAAATTAGTGTTTAAGAGGAAAAATATTTTACAATTATTCCTTTTACAAGCCAACACAAGCATGTTGAAATATTTTAATATCATATTTAGTCATCTGTAAAGCTTTTATGAATTCCGAATTATTGTAAATGAAAGATATAGTATAATAGGGTGATTTCTACATTTATGCTTTGTTATTTTTTGTAGTATAAAACAGATAAAGATCGATATATATTTCAAATGATTTAATGAAACTTTATTCAATTTAGTAAATATTTTGAGACTTTCGTTGAAAATTATAAATAATAATGAAGTTCTCTAAATAATTAAAAACAATTTTTAAAGTAATTGAAATTTTATGAACAAAATTGGATTTTTAATATTCAGGTTACGAAAATAATTACTCTTTTATATCTTTTCCTTTTCATGAATATAAGTGATAATATAAGTGATCAATATTTGATTGATCAAAATAAATTAGAAATTTTGTTATTACATAGAAGAGATTTATTATATCATTAATAAAAAACAAAAATATATATGAGAATATCTACTATATAAATTTTTTCGCTTTAACCGTAAGTGAAATTTCATGAAGAAAATCGATATTTATACACATTTTTTTATACATTCAATATTAAATAAATGTTGTAGTTACTGATTAATGAAATGGTATATTTTTTAAAAATTTATTAGAAGAAATAGAAAAAGGTTAGTCATACACAGCAGTCATTCAATATTATACATCAATATAGCCAGAATAAATACAATTAAACTTATAATATAAATGTATTCGAAGTATCACACAGAAATGAAATAAAACAAATTAATTCTTTTATTTTTCAAAAGAATAATCATGAAGCAATTTTATTGTATCATACTCCATGAAGAAACATAATACATTAAGATTTTTCTTCACTAGATTGAAGACTGATCTGGTTTTCTATTCAAGAATAATAGAAAAAACAAAAACAAATAAAAAAACTTAAAGAGAAAAAATAATCTTATTATTTTATTGTTCCTCCTAGTTATTTTAAAAAATAAATAATATGAGCCGGTAGGAAATTTTTCTAATGACACTAACGTTAGAACTTATAGTTTATATAAATGGTAAAAATGAATTTAAGTAAATTCATTCAAAAACACTATCTATTTTTGATAGAAAAGAATAGGTATATATGATTGAAAAAATATGGAAACATCAGGTTCTCATAACTACACGTGTAACTTTTGTTAGCACATTAGTTGACAATAGTCAATGGAGACTCGCAATGTCTGAAAGAACCCGTTTGATCCGACTCATAAACGTGGCCGTTGGTCGGATGGATGGAAAAGGGGATGTCACAGACTGATGCTCCTAGGCTCCTTAATATGTTTCCCAGTGTGGTCCACTGTCACATGATCAGACCGAAGTTTCGGTGCAGAAAAGAAGTGTTCCAAGTTGATCCTGAGCTACTATATTTGCAGAAGATTGCGTTATAGCTCTTTCGACCAGACAGAGAAGTATTTCCGTACCACTACATGTTGCAGACCACTCTGTAATACCAGGGAGAAGAATTCCCTCTAGTTTTGTGTTAAGGCATCTTCTAAATGCAGGATTCTGTGCAAGGCGTCAAATTGTGTGCGCCTCCCTCATCAGACGACATGGAATGGCTGGCTTATACCAAGTAAACACGTTTTCAGGACCAGGCTACGATGAGCTTCTGTATCTTTTACACATGAGTCCAGATTCACACGGGAGAGAAATTCAGGATAAGTGCTAATCTGGAGAGAACAAAGCAATACATACGATCAATTCATCGCTGCAGAAAGACATAGTTATGGGATTGTAGAATAATGCTTTATGCAGGGATCAATCTTGGTGGTCATACTGACTTGCATGTAGTCCTAGGAGGAACTGTGACTGGTGTGAAGAATTGTGATGATGTCATTGACTCATAAGCTGTCGCAGTTAGCAATTCTTTTTATTAGAATGAATGGTTATTCAAGATCTTTTCGATCTGTAGTTTCTGAAGAATATCTTGAGGGCCTTAGTTGGAAGCGAATAAAATGGCCTGCTTGATCTCCAGAATTGAAGCCCATAGTGCATCTATGGTACTGTCTAAGTAGACAGATTACTGCTTTAAGCCCTCCTCCAAGGGCTGTAAGAGAATTAGATAACTGCTTTTTCCGTGTCTAGTCTTATCTTTCCATTTCGGTAATTTACAACTTAATTGACATCATGGAAAGTCGATACTGTCACAGCCTTTAAGCTCCAAATCTCGACATCCAAATTGGACATCCAAATCTTGAGTTTCTTCATTCATTCCTTTGCAAATTGGGAACACAAGGTTGGTTGTTTGCTATATAAATTTTGGAAGACTGTGACTATAAATTAATTTTTAAAACTTTTTATAAATTAGTGCGTAGATTTTTATTGTTAATATGAAAATTAATTTGGATTGATGAATAAGCAAATAGTTTAAAATGTAATTTCAATTTACATTTACCTATTTAAGAAACAATTGAATGTGGAGAAAAATTTTTTCTTCATATTATTTAATATATCAACAGAAAGAATATAAAAATAAAGAAACTAAATTTTGATTATAAAATAATTAAATTTTACTATGATTAAACAGCAATCCAGGCAAATAGTTCTCGTAGACGGAAGACGAGCTTTCTTATAACATCAAAATATTCAAGTTGTCTTTTTAATATAAAATATTTGGATAACACAAATTTTTAATGTTATTACTTATAAAGTACATTTTTGTAAAATTTATTAAATAATATTATTGTGTACAAAACAGTTATGTTATTGTAAAAATTTTAAAAAAATTAGTAAAAGGTTAAATTTGTATGATTTAATCTAAAGAAAATCATGCAGAAAATTTTAGCTGCAACTCATTAACATTGATTGGTTGCTTATTTTTTTTATGTAACCTTAGAAATAATTTAGATATCACAGTTTTTGGTATAAAATTATCATGCAATGCGTTTCATAAAAAATAATTCTATAAGAATTTTCATGTATTTTTCTGAAACACATAGAATTATTAATTCGTCTATCGAATTTTCTTTATAAAATAATCGAATTTCTTGAAATCATGTGCAGCAAAAATGTGGAGACGATGACATAAAGTAATATGACAGTGAAAAAATAATACAATTAAACATTACAGAAAATTATTTAATTTGATGTAAAATTTTATAACTCAATAAAACAGAAACTAAAAACAATAAAATATTTTACAAAGATTACATGTCATGAGCTATTGAAGTTTTTGAAAATAAATTTCCTATAATAATAATTTTTATTTTATGGATTAGAAAAAATATATAAATAATAAAAGAAGTTAAATTAAACTTTGCTAAAATTTACTTCACTGATTATAAATGAATCTGTATTTATATAAATTGTTATTTATGTCTATTTTTGAAAACCCTACTTTTATTTTTACACGATTTTAAATGCATTGTGAATTATTTAAAATCTTTCATTTATATCTGTGACACTTAAAAAGATTTTTTAAAAAAAGTTTGTGATTCTTTTATATGTATTTTGTCATAAACTTTATCAGTTAAAGGCGTTTGTATTTATAGTATTTACGTTTTTACAATATTTATGTTTCAACAAATTTCAAAATCATTTGATTTTTTGCGTTAATTTAGGCATATTACTGGTAATTTCATTGCCTCATTGCGTAAAATGAAGGCTTGAATATTGTCACCAGAATATACTAACGTTTTTTTTTTATTTTAGAAAATAAATTATAAAACTTTTTAACACTATTGTTCGGAATTTAAAATAGTAGGGAAAATATTTCTTATAAAATGTAAGAAAAATTCAATATAATTCCGTACTTTACAAAAATCTTTATTAATGAGATAATTTTGGAAATCGCAAACTAAATCAAAACAAGGCTATTCCCGGCATTTTAATTTGCATTCGTAATGTTTTACCTAACACCTCTTTTATGCATTCATATATACCATAAATATTCATAATTAAAATGAATGAGCATTGTGCTTGTGAGTATATTATACGAAAAGTTTCAGAATGTTTATTCTGTATTCGGAAAGTTGAGTTGTTGAGCATTTGATGATGTATATTTCTAAATGAAACTGATTTATGAATATGCTAATAATTTATTCACGGTTATCTGTTTGCTTGAAGCGTTAATGCAAATATATTCTCTAACAAGTGAATTTTAAAAATTATTGCTCATGTTAAAACTGGCTATATAACGGTAATTTAAGTGGATGGAAAAGTATAATTTACTGTGTGAAAAAGAAGTTTACATAAATTATTTACATAAATGAAGGCGTGTAATCTTTTGTAGTCTTTTTTTAAAATTAACAACAAATTTACAGTAGTGTAGAATTCTAAGAATTCAAAATAGAATCAATATTCTTAATAAACTGAATATTTTATTTGTCCAGTTTATGAAGAATATTAGCACGAAGATATTGGGAAGATTTATATTAAAAGTATATATAAAACATTACTTTTGATTAAAATAATATTTATGATAATTAAATGTTATAATTATAATTTATTAATAAAATATCATTTAATTTTGATCAAATCATTTTGACTCTTACAGCCATCTTGCAGGAAATAGAATAAATGGCTTTAAAGTAATTTAAGACTTAGTATATTTGATAACCTGATAATAAACGAAAGTCAGTTAGAAATAAAACTCTGACTTATAAAGGGATAGTTTATTTTATACTATTATGTATTTAAATCTAATGAATTCAGAATTAATCAACAGTTATAGAAAGATGCATTTTTATAGTTTAAATTTATTAAAATCTATTTATGGAATAACATTTTACAACTGATAAATATCAACTAATTCATCTTTTGATTCTTTTAACATTTAATTAATATTTTTATTACTTTTTCTCAAGTAAAACATTCTAAAAAATCAATTAAGAAATTCCCACATTATTCCACTCTAAATATAGAACATAAAATTCTTAAATATGACTTCTTATACAGAAATTTAATGTTCTTCTATCAACGTTCTAAGTTTAGTTAAAGTTTTGAATACTGATTTTGCATTTAATCAAAAAATCAGACTTTCTCGAATATATCAATCAAAATTCTTAGAAAAGGTGAATTGATAATAATTTATTGTGAAATTGAAGGCATCTCATGAGCAATTTTTAATCTTCTTGTTTTTCATAATGAATTATGTTTTAAATAATAATATTGATAATTATTTTTTAGATATTCTTGTATATGTGTTTTTATTGTATTTATATACAAAAAAATTGAATTGATAAGATTTTGCTATAAATGTACTTTTAGATTCAAATTGCTGTAAAAATAAATTAGGTCAAAAACCAAGTATAACTTAGTTTAATTTGTTTTGATTATTTGCCTTGAATTAACGATTTTAATTAATTCACGACTATAATGAAAATTCTCATCACAAATTATGTTTGATTAAAATTCTGCTTAATAAAAATTTTTGTAGACAATAGAATAGTTGAAAAATTATTTACCTAAATATTTTTGAATATAAATGTAAATAACTACTGCAGACTCAAAAACATTTTTTTTTACTTTTGGAAAAAGCTTTGTTGTTTTAATTTGAATAAAAGTGCATTAGACAAAATTTGCCATGGGATTACTAAAACTCCTTTGTTAACTGGAAAAATTGCTTTTCTTGGTTGAAATTACTATTAGATCCGCATAACAGTATATTTCGTAATAATAAATGAGCAAAGTTAATGATAAAACATTTTGTGCACTTAGAATGTATACAATAAGATTTCTATTACTCGTGTTTAAGTCAAATTATATTTTGACATATGGCAAACTTTCATAATTATTCGATAAAATGTTGAACTTTAAGTATTAAAGAATTATTAAATATATTTCCTCCTATCCTTTTGAATTTGTTAATATTGATTAATGTCTTAGCTAAATTTAAAAAAGGTGATATTTTTTCAAGCAACTTATTTATTTATGAAATTAATATTAATTATTAAAGTATTAAACACACTATTAAATTAATCATTCACTGTTTAAAGAACATTTGGTTATCAAAACCATTTTTTATTAAACCATGATTATCATTAATTTTCTCATTTTAATCCAGTTAATGCACATAAAACTATTTTCGTCATGACTGTCTTGCTTGTTTAATTGTTCTATTTAGTTATTTAATTAAAAATGTATTTTTTAAATGCAGAAAAATATATAAAAGAAATATATTAAATTATATTTTATATAAATTTATTAAGAACACTGTGAGTATATGAAATATATATTACAATATTGCCAAATATTGTAATATAACAATATTGTCAAAATATTGTAATATAACTATTTAACAAACTTGTGTAATTTCGAAATTCGTTGAGAATAGAAACTAGTAAAACAAAGAAAAGATAGAATCCCTGTATCCTTGAATACTTTCGTTTGAAACAGCTGCTATTATCAAAAATTCCGTATTTTTTGCAATAGTTATAATTGTTATCATAATATTAAAAATAAATATTCAAACCTCGCTCATAATTAAAGTTGTGTATGATAATTACTAATGTACTGTACATTAACGGTTAAAATACAAGTCGTTATTAGTAAAGATTGAATGTTATTATATTAGCAAACAAAATTATCTTCTTTTCTTAAATAATTCAAATAAACTTACTTAAAAAATGTTAAACTATATTATATATGAATAGATAAAGAAGTATATCTCATGAAAATGTGTCATTATGTGTTATTCATTAATTCATCATTTATTAATTAACTATCAACTTAAATATTCATTTTAGTCAAGTTTATTGGCTCGCTTAATGAAGTTAGCTATTCAAATTTTTCGTAATTCACCATATTTTTTCCTATGCTATATAAATTTTATAACAAAACATTTTAATCACGAATAGTTTAAGTTCTGTAAATTTAACGTACATTCTTAACAAAAACTGCTACTAAATACTTTATTAGAATAAATAACTAATGAAAACTATTGACAGACTTAATTTTACATTACAAAAATTTAAAGAAATCATATAGCCATTCATTTCAATTAAAGATGTAATTCTTTAAATGAAAATATTAACACCTGTTTTAACCATTCATAACTTATTTATTATTATTTAACTCTTTCATTAACAAGTTTCTTACTTGTATCTGTCAAATATGTTTAAATATTTAGTGAATTTAGTTTGAATATTAAGAGACTGCTAGAGGTAATTATAGATAATATAGGAAAAGAGAAAGATCTGATTATATTTTAATCTTCCATATTTTGCCATTATATGCATCATAATAGAAAACTAATCATAAAATTGAGCCAAAATGTGAAGATTTAAATGAATATCTTTAGTTATTAGAAATATTTAATTACTTTTAGTAACTTTATTGAATGCTTCTAATAACATTTTCTTTCAAATAATGAATTAAAATTTTTATTGTTTAAATATTGAAATAGGTAATTTTTCGATTAAAATTGCTTTTTGATTTTTCTTAAAAATGCAAAATGAAATAAAATTAAGTTTGAATTAAAAGTCAAAATTTCGTTTCAATTAATCACACATTTTTCAAAATTTAGATTTAATTGTATGCACATTGATAAAATATATCAATTAAGTAATATAATATTAGATGCAGTATTTACTGATATTAAGTATGGTTAATTTAATTGAATTGTTTATAATAGTTAATTGAAAAATATATTTTATTTTCTGAGCACAAGGTGGAATTTTAGTACTTTTCTGTGTATGAGATAATTTAATAAAATATTAAAAAATAATATAAAAATGTTTCACTCAGGAATTATTAATATCATTATATTTAGTTTATTTTCATAAGAACTTCTCTAATGTACTTCATATGAAAGGTGTCTTATTATATTCTTTGAATAAATTTGAAGCATGTTTAGTTTTCTTATGTTTAAATTAGGAACGTATTTGTATTAACTTCCATTAATTTAGCTTTAGAAATAACATTTCAAATAACAAGTGACAATAGCATACAAAAAAATTATAGTGATTTATTCTATTCAAAAATTTTCCTTTACCCTAAAATTTTTTCATAATACACTGTATTCATTAGTTGAAGACAAAAAAAAAACTTTTAAATAACGTGATGTATTTATTTAAATTTTGCGTTAAGTATTAGCTCTAAATATTTGATAAATAAGAAGTTCCATATTGTTCAAACATTGTTTCTTAATTCTATAACATACACTATTTATAATTGAAAAGATTTATGTCGATTATAAATTTATGTTGCACAAAGTAATGTATACTGTAAATAAATGTTTTTATATGAGAAAGTTTTCCATTTTATTGAAAATGGCTGACTGAATACATAACTTATCATATAACGTCTGACTTAGACGATGGATAATAATACATTAAATAATTATACATTAAATACACCAATACTTTTATTTGAAATTAAAAATGAATATAATTAAATTTGTTTCAAGTTAATTTAAGTAAATAAAACATGATATTTTATATATAGTTATATACACGAAAAATTCAATATTTTCTTTTATAATTTCAAATTTAAATAAGAATTTGCTGCTTATTTATTTTATTATAAAACATGATGTAAGAATTTTAACTGACTAAATAAAATTTTTATTTTAGTGTTACAATTATTTCAATCTAGACAATCTTTTGAGAATTCAAATCGTTGAATATATTTTAAATACATTTGGGACAAATTAAAGAAGTCTAAAAAATTGATAAATTATTCTCATGAGAAAATTAATTTTGATATTGTAACAAGTAAGAGCCTTTACATATGTTGTTAAATAGGTTTTCAGTTCAAAATTTAATAATTTATGTCAGGAATATTTGTTTAATATTTCTCACTCAGAAATGCATATTAACAAATTTGTTTCATTTAGTGTTTCCAATTACAGAAAAGGCAGAAATGATATATAGCTGAAACTAAAAACGCTATTTTAAAGCACAACAAAAAAATATTTTAAAGTCATTTGATTCTGAAGATTATTTTCTTAAACTTGAAAATTAAAGAGTTTAACTATGAAAAGGGCTTATAATTATCATGCCATATTTATTGGAAATTTTTTAAGATTGTTAAAAGTATTTTATTAATTTAAGTAATAGATAATTGGATTAATTTATTAATAGCTTTTATATATATATATATATATATATATATATATATATATATATATATATATATATATATATATATATATATATATATATATATATATATATATATATATATATATATATATATATATATATATATATATATATATATATATATATATATATATATTGTCTGAATATAGGGCCTAGTTACGTTGTTTTAAATGATGTTGTTTATATGATGCTGTTAATATTGTTTTAAATGATAAATCTCATTACATAATTAAATTAATATATTACAAGGTTTCATAAAAAAAAAAACAAAAACAAAAGAACATTTCATAGTCCAGCTGTAGTCGGACAGTGTACTTAAACTTATCTTGTCTTGGAACTTCTTTTCTATGATAACCATCCGCTGATTAAAACACTCATCATGCACATTGAAGAAAGCCCTAAGAATTTCAGGAAAAAAGTCCAAATGGGCGTAAAAAATTTTTAAGGAAAAACCATAGCCCATTCCTATATATGAAGTCCGAAAATCACTCTATTTCTTTATAGTTTTTTTATTATTGCAACGAAATCCTCAACAATATTTTTGAATAATATCCTCTCTACTTTTTCCGACAGACTCAACATTTCCACAAAATGTTCTTCATGTGATATTATTGATCGTATTTACTGTCCTATATCAAAATCACCAGTTTTACAATCCAAATATCGCACCACAAGATCGCCAGTCTCCATTTTTCTTTGGCACCATGTGTAGTGGACTCGCCCAACAGCTTTTAGACGGTCTGCAGATTCCAGAAGACACGAAAAACTGAAATTCCTTCTTTGAAGCTTTTAACTTATGTGCCCTGCAACCATCGCGGCTTAGAAAAAATGGGTGCTCACGTCAAACGGAAGTCGTTTGTATCCAATGTTCGACTCCGTGAAGAATTTTCGTTGGAGTGGTATAAGCTCCAATTATTGTTGGAAATTCCACCAGCAATTTGGAAATTTAGTGTTCTGAGCAATTATTTTTACAGAAGAATAATTTCCTGTATGGAAAGTTCCTTTTGTTTGTAATGTAGTTCTTCATTTTCTGCTATCTTTTTTAATAGACAATTCAAAAGATCATCAAAAATCAATTAAATTCTATTTAAAAGTTATTTACCGCCCAGTATCGTCAATGCTTATGTTACCAAGGTCACCAACTCCAATTGTTTTGATATCAAAATTTAATAAGCATTGGTTCAAACACTACATTTAATTAAACTATTAAAATATTTATAAACGTTAAGCAATAAGTAATCTATATAAAAAGATTTAATTTACATTTTTCATTATTATTGAGCATAAAAGTTTTTGTGATCTTTAGCAGTCGATTGTGGAGGCGAAACTGCTTGAAAATCTTTTAAGCGGAGACTGTTTACTAAAACACCTTCTATATCCTTCCGCGAGTTGATGTTTTCATCCGCCACAGATTTCAATACTCAAAAGTCTGTGGGACCACTACGTGCTCTAACTGTATCCTGCCACACATTTTCACAACGGAATATTTTTAGCTATATTATTATTTTCAAATGATCATTTTTATGTTTCATACTCTTATCATAATTTATATAAATTACATATTATAGTTTCCAGGAAAAATATTTCCTTTTCTTAAAAGAATTATATTTCTTTCTTGTAGGTGAGGATTTTTACAGAAAATTTAAAAAATATTCTTAATTAAATAAATAAGCTTTTTATTACAGTTTTTAAAGTGAAATCTATAATATGATACTTTTGGAGATCTAAAACACTATGATAAGGCAATAATTATTATATAATCATTGTTTTCGTTGTATAAAGAATATTTTTCAGTTGTTTATTAATATTCAGCATGGATGCTGTGCGTTATAGAATGTGAATGGATGTTGATATATATTTAAATAAATAATATTTTTAAGGTTTTATAGAATTAATATTTTTAAGAGAAACACACAATATTTCAAAACGTAAAGTATAATCAATAAAATTTGGTATAATTTTACACGAAGAAATTAATTTGTAAATTTTCGGTAGTTTTTTTAAAATTTCACCTTACAAATTTTATTTAAAATGACCAATACACTTAATTCTTCATCAACTGTTTTTACTGTCTAATATCAAATTCTAAATTATATTTTCATGCTCAAATTAACACAAGGAAATAATAAAAAACTATGCACTATTAAATAACGTAATATTTAATGAAATGCTTTAATATATTTACTTTATAATTTAAAAAATGATCTAATAATTTTATTATTAGATCATAAAGTTCTTTTTAAAGATATATTAACAATAGTGAAATGAAAGTAATTTAAAAAAATGTATCTTGATTAATGATTTATTCTGGATTTAAATGTTTTTCGTGTAAAATTATTTTAATCTAAATTTATAGGTATGATGATTCATGTAGTCTTTTTACATACATTAGCAATGAATAACAAGTCAAACAATATAATAGTAACAAAATTATGTTGCAGCAAAATTATGTAGTATATTTTAAAAGCTTTTATCTTTGCTTATTGTCATAAGAGTAAGAATCTATAAAGAGTTTAAATTGTTATTTTATTCCAATATTACAGGGTGTGTCTCAAAATCACTTTTCAATCCCCAAACAACTTTCAGCTTAATGTTTAGATATATTTTTGTGATATTTTATTGCTACTGAAGAGAAAAATGTGATGGTAAATGCAGATAAAGTATATATTTTTTATAAAAAATTAATATTGTCATTTAAATATTTAATACGAACACATACAATATTTTATTGCTTAATTTCTTAAGAAGCTCGCTGACAATTCATATACAATTGGCTATGCTGAAGCATTCAAATAATTGATTGGAATAATTGTTGTATTATATGTAATAAAATGTTTTCTCAAGGATTTGTTGTGAAAAATATAAGCAGCTTCTTATTGCTATTATAAATTGGTAAATTTGCATTGCATGAAACAGTCATTGAAATAAATGATACCATTCCACATAAATACAAAATAGCTATGCATAATTATGTTCGTTTCGAACAAATGAAAACTTTTTTGTGCTAAACATAAATATGAATATTGTATCTTATAAAAATACTTATACTGAAATGATCTACACAATTATATCTGTATGATTTTATTTAAACACCAAGGTACGTTTTCGCTTAAAAATCAATCGACCGGTATTTAAAAAATAATTAAGTGTACAAAAACAAATCAAAAATATAAAAAAGGAACTATTTAGCTGCAGTTATTCTTATTCATATTACATAGTATCTTAAGAAAAAATGTCGTAAAAAAATTTATGCCTGGCATAGCCAAAAAACCCTCCACTATTTTCACAATGCTGCTCTAAAAAATTTCGCAACTTTTGGAAAATACGGAAGAAAAGAATATGTTGTAAACCGTATATTTCATAAGAGATAATGAAACTTTCAAGAGAGTTTAAGTTGAAATATTGTTTTAAAATTTTCATACTTCTTCATAAGCATGACGATGAATTAGATTTCTGTTGACAAAATGTAAAATCCAAAATCTGTGTCAATTTTTTCAATACTAAGATTTTCTTCTTTAATTCTAAGATTTTAATACTAAGATGTGACCTGATGATACATCAAAAATGTTTTATTAAATGTCTTTACCACAAGATTTGATAAAAAACAAACAATTACGTGTATTTCAAAATTTTTATTTATTAAAAATTATATTCATATTTTAACTTTTTAATTTTTAATTAGTTTCAGTCACAAATTTTAGTTTCAAAAACAGTTTTTGGAAATATTCATTCATTTGGATTTATAAAATGTAACTAGTTCAGTTGCATGTTATTTTTATACACATAAGTTTGAAACAATGTTTGAGAGAATGTAGGTCATTTTCTACTACTTCGAACATCTTTTATGGAAAATTCTATTTCTCAAAGACATATATTCTTTTTTCTTAGTTGATTGCAAATGGTAATAATTATTTATTTTATCTGTTTTGAAATCTCTCTTTTAAGAAATGGGTGTAGATCATCTACCCGATGAAAAGAATTTATTAGCTTTTCTTTTTCCCTTTTGAAGTTCTTTCAGATTTTGAATAATCATTAAAGTAAAAGAACAAACTTCTGATTTAATGTCTTAAAATTACGAAGGATAATGGAAATCAATAGTTTGGGAAAGTTAAATTCACTAAGATTTCCATCATCGATTTCTAAGCAGCTAATACGCGATGCAAGAAAAACTTTTTCACTTTTAAAATATAGGAATAAATAAATATGAATTACTTTTGTTTCTTTTAGGAAGTCAAAAATACATTTGAGTGTTTAAAACAAGAAAAGTTTTTATTATAATTATTATTTATTACAAGAAAATTTTGCTATTATAATTTAGATGTCACATGCTTTAATTTAAATTTCATTTGAAATAATGTGTTATATCAATATTAATATAAAAATATTATTTATATTATTAACATAAAAGCTGTAACAGAATAAACTTTAAATAGTTTCACAAGATTTACTAAAAACAAATCTAAGATTAATCGTATCTGTCTTGATTTTATTGAGATTTGATATGAAACATAATTTTAATATTTTGAATTAACTCTCATTTTCTTAAAATACAAATGATAGCTGCTATTAAAAATAATTTGAAGTAGAAGTGTACTTTTAATTAGAAACAATAAATAAATATTTATTTTTTCTAAATATAAGTACACTTCAACTTCAAATTATTATTTAATATATATTATAGTTATGTTTTATTAAAAATGATTTAGCTTTTAATAATTTTTTGTTGATTCATGTTTGAAAGTTGCTGACATTTTTAATAATTTTGTTAAATTCCCCTAAATTTTCAATTTATAAATTTTATCTTATCCAAGTTTATGATAGGATCGATTCTTGTAGAAAAACGTACGGGCACTGATATTTTTCACTTCAGATTTTATTCATTTAATTGTTTCTTCAAATATATTTCATTCATTAATTTATAATTTAATGCCTAATTATTTATAGATGAAATAATTATGCATTGGAAGCTCCTAATCTATCTTTCAAGAATTTATTTAATCGATATGTGAAGAGCAAGATATGACGGATCATCAGAATTACTTAAAGGATCATTCTTGAATATGGTCATCAAAAATTGATAAAATAATAGCAGGTATGCCTGTGGAAGTCATATTAATGAAATAAAAATTCTGATTCACTCTGCAAAAAAACAAACAAATTTCACCTTCTGGGAAGATATATCTGAATATTTCTCACAGTTTGATAATCCCTAACCAGCTTCAACCAAAACTGAAAAAAAAACTGCCTTTATTTTTCGAATTATTTTTTCTTTATTTACTAACAACGAATGAAAATATATATGGACATTAAATAAAAAAAGGATTTAACATGTTTGTATTTATTCGGAATGACGTGCGCCTCCAAAGAGCAAATCATAATTAATGATAATTTATTCATGCATGATAACACTTAAATTGAAATATAATGATATAAATTTTAGTATTACTATTGATAAGTGACTATTGAATAGTCTAATTTATTATAATTACTCAGACATCTTTTTGATTTATTATACAGTCTTGGAATCTTAAGGTTTGAATTTGTAATTTAGATTAGCGCTTATTTATCGATTTTATTTCTACGGACAGTTCTAAATGAATATAAATTAAAGTGCATTTTATACAGTTCATGGAACAATAATTATTTGATGAAGAAATAATTGTAAAGATATTAAAATTTGTGAATTTTTTGTCATTAATTCTGCTGCATATACAATACTGAAATCAGAGTCTTGTTAGACTGCGCAACGGATTTGTGTTCAAACTGATTCAATAATACAGAAGTTGTTGACATAAAATATATTTTTGAAAGTTATACTCAAATACCGTATTCACAGGTCAAATTATATTTCCATCACCATCTTTTTCTGTCTTCCTATTCCTCTTTCCAAGATACCAGTTTTTTAATCCATAAACTTTTTTCTTTGAAATTTCAAATCTGAAACTCATTTTAACAGAATTTTAGAAAAACGATAATTTTTTGTACATGGATGTAAATAATAATTAATTTTCATTTCATAGTTACTTTTAAAGTAGAAGTTTAGGAGTACTACCAATAAAAATATTGGCACTAAGCCGAATCGCTTATTAAAAGTATTTTATTCTAATCTGAAATTAAAATATAGCTTTTAGAAAAGATTAAAATTATATTGGTTCAAGCTTTCAGCAAATTTATTTGTATTAAGAAAACTTTTCAGAATGGATTATTAGTTATGCTTTTATTGAAATGTTTTGTTGTTATTAGTTTAAAGTACTTTGTTTTTTATATTAATATAAATACAAGGTGCAATATTGCATATATATATATATATATATATATATATATATATATATATATATATATATATATATATATATATATATATATATATATATATATATATATATATATATATATATATATATATATATATATATATATATATATATATATATATATGTATATGTATATATATATATATATATATATATATATATATTTGTGTTCATGAAATTTTAAAATATATCCATAAATGTATTATGTGTGTCAATTGACAAAATATTTTTCAATTATTGTGCAATTTAATTCTAATTATTCAAAACGTCTATTGGGAGCGACTGCTAAATGGGTAGTCTAAGCATTTTGTTTAGTCGTAAACATATTTTTTTTGCGATTTTTTTTGCTGTTGATTTGAATAGATATAACTCAAAATACAATTTATGTGATTGCTTTAATAAAAATATAACAGCGAAAATATACTATTTAAAAATTTTAAGTCATGCAAATTTAATACATAAAAGGTAGCTAACTATTAAATGTGTCAATGTTTTAATTTAAATTGCGCTCAATATTTTGTCAAAAAATAAATTATAAATAATTATTTTTTTCTATAACATCACCACAAATTATTTATTCATAAGACTTTCACAATTCTGCTGGAAATTTTTACAAAAGTATTATTTCAATTGACCTAGAATAAAACTGACATTTTCCAAGATTAATTTTACAATACAATTATTAGGAACAATTTTACTACTACTAAATTCTTCAGTGATACTAAAAGTAATTGAAAGCCTTTATACATGACACATTTACCAATACTGCTCAGAATTTCAGTGACCTATTAATAAATGTATTTGCTTTTAATTTATCGGTCAATTCATAAAATATTTATTATTAATATTTACAAAGATATTAAAAATACATTATGCTTAGTAACAAATTATTAAGTCACTGAATTATATATAATATTATAAAATATTTTATGATAAGTTATAATAATAATGTTGAGTATTAAAATCAATCATAGTCATTAATCTTGGAGAATTCTGTCACATTGAATTCTGGTTATTCGTTTCTGCTGACTATATGGAAATATGAATATCAGGAAATAGATGACTTGGCTTCCTAATAAAGCTAGATTAAAAACCTTTCAAATCTAGTTGTTCCTTTATTTTAATTATCTTATGAATAAGTGTATACTTTGAAAGCAATTCATCTTCGAATAATGTAGAGTACTGAAATGCAAGTATTGGAATTTTTTAAAAAATATATTTAATAAATTAAAGTTTTGAACAAATAAATTTTCTAATAAACAAAAATTTGGCAATTACTAAAAACAGTTTGCATATATTTTTCATTATACAAAAGGGGAAATAAATACGAAGTTATTTTTCAAAAATGAAGTCTCATAAAGATAAATTCGTAATGAATAATAATATATTAAATGATATTAATGTTATGTTGGCATTTGAAAATAAAACTTGCAAGCATACTTGCAAGCAAAAACAAAGTTTTACAAGCATGAATATCAAGCATATCATTGTATGTATTTGTGCATATTTAATGTTTGTAATTTCGTTGAAAATACAATTGTTTTAATAAAATTAAATTATATCAAATGAATTTGAACTTAATAAAAGGTGGAGAGAAAAAGCTTTGATATTCTACATGATTGCGATATAATAAAACTCTTTATTTTGAAAATATGTTGGTAATAATAAGAATAATAATAAGAATTTCAAATACTTACCAAAAATAATTTTAAGAATTCTTTTTAAATACAAATTGATTATTAAAATACTTTATTTATCAGCTTGTGTGTTCTAATGTACATTATGTAACAACGTGTGAAGTTTGAAACTATTCTAAAAACTAAGTTTAACAACGATATTAAGTAATTTATGGCAAGATAATTTTAGGAATGAAAATACAACAATAAAACTTTCATTTATTTACTATGAGCTTCTTTGTTGTTGTCTTATGCAGGCTAGGCTGGCAATTTGGGGGTGAGCTGCTCCACTTTTCCGAATAAACTGTAATTTGGTGTGGATTCCAACTTCCTCAGTACACACATGCCATAGGTACCTGTTTATAGGGTTGGAAAACATTCACAACCCATTCATACAAGGAAAAGACAAAAACAGGAGAAAGAAAGGAAGAAAGAAAGAGAGAGAGAGAGAGAGAGAGAGAAAGAGAGAGAGAAAGTACATCAATGTCGACCCAGGATATCCCTATCCGCAGTCAAGCACTGGGACCATTGGACAGGGTGGACGGCATAAACTGTTTTACGAATCTCTTATTTATAAGAAGTACATTCTCAACATGCTAAATTTATTTTCAGTATATCTTTCGAAAAGTTATTTTAAGGTATAATCTTTATAAGATCCTGTTTCTACACTGCTGGAAAAAGTAGTAGGACAGTTATATTTTGTAAATTATTCTTTAAGTTTTAGGACAATTAATGAAATTTTTCTTTTTTATTTTATTAAACTATTTTTTTTACTTTCAGTGAATGAGATTTATTTACCATTATGAAAATATTATAAAATTGTTCTTAATTATTTTTCGTCTGATAAAAAAGTGGAACAACACCAGCAAAAATATTCTAATTTTGGAATCTGTAACGGTTTAATATGTTGAAAACATTGTTCTTTTAAACTATCTTTTTTTCAAAAGGTATAGTTTGTTGAAAAAATTCTCAATTTTCGTATAGTTAAAATGCCTTGGGGGAATCCTTTAAGTGAATTTCAAAAATGCCAAACTGTGGCATGTAATGATGTGGGCAAAAGATTAACATAAATTTCAAAACATCTGCACATCATTCAAAACGCAATTTCTAACTTCTTGAAAAATCGAAAGAGTCAGAGGAAAGATTGGCAGTCTTAAAAATTGATTTTATATAATCAAGGACAAATCTTTAAAGAACTTAAAAAAATATGTGGAAGCATTGGAAAAGCACAAGACTTATCCGGCTTTACATATGTAACCAGAAGAATACTTTACAACAACATAAAAAGATCGAGTACGTTCATATTTAAGAAAAGAAAGCCTCATCCTAAATGGAACGAAAGGCACATTGAGCACCGGCTACAGTGGGTCAAAGAACACATGTCTTGGAACTCTGAATGGATTTCAGTTATATTTTCTGATGAAAAAAATTCAGTTTAAATGGCGCAGATGGCTGTCAATGTTATTGACATTGTCTGGGTACACCAGAAGAAACTTATTTTACCTGATAGATAAAAGAAGGCAGTTTAATGGTTTGGATATCAGTTGGCTACGTTCAAAAGATCAATCTAGTGTTTCTGGATGAAAGATAGAAACATACAGATTACATTTAGATTTTAAATTCAAAGCTTCTTCCCTATGGCGCTGAGCTAGGCGGAGAAAATTGGATATTTCAGCAATATGGAGCATCAATTCACACGGCCAATGGTGTTAAAAATTGGTTTGAAACAAATAATGTTCCAATTTTGCCATAGCTTGCTAAAAGTACAGACCTCAATATTATTTAAAATAAATAGTCAGTAACTGTTCTGAGTGTTTACGCCAGAGGGAAGCAATATGATTCTTTGATTGAACTACGAGAAGCTTTGAATTGTGTTTCGGACAATTTTTGTCAAACCAAAATTCAAAACTTAGGAATTCAATGCCAAATATAGTCTTTGAAGTAATTAAAGCAAATGACAGAAGAATACTTTAGTAACGAAACTTTTACTATTTAGAATTGTCCTTCTACTTTTTTCACACGATTTGATGCGAATGAAATTAATTTTTGTTGTTGTTGTTGCTTATGACACTTGGACAAGCCAAGCTCGCTATGCCTTTGGCTGTGTGAATTAAGTCAATAGAGAGCGTCTTTCATTTGGATCAGAGCACCACGAAGGTGAAAGTACGACTTTGCTCTTTTTAAGGCACCTCGTAATTTTGAACCATGGTCAGGTGACGAGGCCACACCTGAAATAGCGCCCTCCTCTCGACATCCATGCCACACCAGCGGAAGGACTTTGGACATCACATATTAACGTGGACACGTCCACAACCCACGGAGTTCCAGCAACCCAGTGAAGGAGGGTACACCGTGGTCACCCTCGCAACCACTGCCTGCGGCAAATGATGCTTCACTTAGTTGAGCTTACGGAAAGCGGCGTGAAGCTACTGAGCCACTGGAGCTCCAATTAATTTTTAATTATAATAAGCAATTAGTTTTTATTTCATGTTACATTTATAGTTACCTGATTGTAAATAAGTTTTAAAAATGATGTAATGATATTATTTTGTAAAAACTCAAAGTTCTTCTCTTATTAAGAAAACCTGGTATCCTTTTACGCTTTCCAGCAGTGTTGTTAACGTTAATAATTTAACTTTTGGGAGAATTAAAATAGAAATTTGAATAAATTTTTGCATGATTAATGAAGCAAAAAATCTCTGAAGGTCCTTATTGATTTCAAGGAAACTATTCACAAGTAAATTAATGATTAAAGAAAATTATTCCAAGTTCCTGTAGGGTTTTAAAATGCTAATTTATTTTCTCCCAAAAGGGTAAATATAAAAGTAAAATTTCCACAGTTCAGGTTAAACTTTATTGACAGTTACTTTAATTACGTCCTATTACTGTAAAGGTAAATAAAATTATTCCATAGAGAAAAGAAAATTGGAAATTCCATTTTAATAAATTAGTTTAAATCTAATTTTCAGAAAAGGTAAATTACACTGAGACAATTTTTTGCTAATTTTCCATTAAGTAAATTTTAAGGAAATTAAGTAAACTTATGCAAGAAAAATTTCAACTCTTAAAACTGTTCAATAAACAAATAAAATTGGAAGCAAAAATACCTTAAGCAGTGGAAAAGGTAATGTAATTGAGTAAAATCTAAAAATAAACTTTAATCTGAAGAATATCCGTTAAATAAAGATAAGTAATTATCTCAAGTATTTAATTTTTTGTCGAAAAGATTTAAATGTTTCTTAATTAAAAGCTATTTTACTTTAAGGATTACTGTTTCGTTTGGTATTTAAAATAGTATTGTATAATAAATGGAATATTTATTTATTTTGTAAAATAGCATTATTTTTTAAATTGATTTTGAAATTTGTATGTGCTTGTTTCAATAATGATAAATTATAAGGCATTATACTTTATTCACAATTTTTATGAATGATGTATTTGTAAGTTTTAGAAATATATTTTTCTACTAATTGTGTAAAAAATAATCAAGAGGTATTTTATTACTTTCTAAAGAAGGTAATAATATACATATAAAGATGAAAACATAAAATACTTCATTTAAATTTTTGTTATTAAAAGATTTTATAAAAATTTGCAAACTTTCAGAGATTTATTTTTGTAAGATAATTTTATTTTTCATTTTGATTTCAAAATAAGAATATTAAAATAATCTAAAATTTAATGCAGAACAAAAAATAGAAAATATGTACTTGGAAATGAAGTTGTGTTTAATGCGTAAGATAACATGTTCATCCTATAAGTACATAAGTTTGTTGTATTGATTTTTTTAAAATTATATAGGGAAATATGTAAAGATTTTAGCAAAGTTTCTACAAAATAAAAAGATTGTGCTATTCTTCATAAAATGATATATTAAGTTAAAATGTTAGTTCTAACTAAAAGAGATATTTTATAAAAATAACTGTTATTTCATAATGTTTTAAATTCCAAAATAATGTAATAAAATTGTATTAATCAAGTTTCAGTAAAAAGTATAAATTTGAAAGCATTTAAATGGAGCAGAATATTAATGTTCAGGAATATTAGAAGATTTTAAAATTAATTATGTGCGTAAATAAAAATAAACGTCAATAGGAAGAAAATTTCTCTCTTTTATGATGCATCATTTTTTGAAAATGTTTTCTTAATATTAGGAAAGAATTTTAAAATTGTTTTAACTTATTTCGTTTAAATTTTTTCTTACAATAAGTTAATTTACAAATTCCATTTTTTAGTAATTTAAAGTTTATTTCAAAACATATTTATTTCGCTACCTGTCTTTATTATAATAATTTTTACTAACTAATAAAGTAAACATGGAATCAAACTGAAATTATTAAAAATAATTCTTTAAATACAATAATAATTCAAAATTGAATAATCAAATTGAAACCAAAAACGCAACTAATAAGGTCTACATGAGCAACAACTTATAAAAATTTTAACGCACAATAAGTATGAAATTATTTATTTTTAAATGAAATTATTTATTTTTAATTTCATATTAAAATCTCATATTAATTATTTTTAATTATATATAAATCGTAATGGATGCTTATACCTTTAGAAAATTCTAACTTTAATGTTTAAAATAGTGCACATAAATATCTTTTTTAACCAACCACATTTAAATGTATTAGAAACATTTATATTTTAGATGTCTTTCCAGTTGTAATAATTTTTATAAATGGTAATATACTTTTAATGTTATTCATCTAAATATCATAAAATGTGAAAAACGCCAACTAAATATTAAGTTTTTTTTTATTTAAAACTTAAGTTAATAATCATTTTTGAGTAACTTTTACCAAAATAGTGTCTTCATAAACTCTGAAGAAAAATTTATTTGAAACTTCAGAAATAAATCTTATGTAATTTTATATTTTATTACTCTTGTAAATTGAATAACAAATATTTGTGTATATACGGATTTCATTTTAATGTTAAATAGTTATTTTTTGTGTGGTAGCTATTAGATTGTTTTGTGGTGTTTTTAAAAAATAATATTTATTTGAAAGTATATAATTACGTAGAATGTGATAAAGAAAAAATGGTGAAATGTTAATATGTATCAAATTGTGTAAAAATATTTAATAAAATAATTATTACTGGAAACAAAAAAAGGAAAAACATTTTCCCAATTTAAATCTGAAAACCGCATTTCGCTAAATATTTACCAAAATAAATATTATTTCATCTCATTAATACTCTTGACTAATTCATAAAAACATAGTTTTAAAACTAATCTCATAGTTAACGGGATATACATTTGAATAGTTATTTTCATGATTAACTTTAAAATACTTGAGTTATTTTATGTATCATGGTTATTTATTCAAATTTAATTAAAATAAATTACATGTTGTATAGATATTGGTGTTAAGAAATTGTGTAATTTCTTAATTATTTTGCATTATAAATTATATTTTTAAAAGAGTATCTACTGAAATAGTTTTATATACAACTTTACAATATAGTTATTGAAAATGAATGCATTTCATTTAATACAAATGTATTCTAGGGTACGCACATTAATTCAATAAAAAAATTTTTTAAAAATATTTTGTAATTAATATATTGTTGATTCATTCATTCATTGTCGTGGGCCAGCTAGGCTGTCAACATGGGGTGCGCTGCTCCACTTTTCCAACTGAACCATATTTTGGTGTGGAATCCGACTTCCTCAGTACACACATGCCATGGGGACCCGTTTATAGGGTAGGCACAAATCACACCTCATTCATACAAGGAAAGGACAAAGACAGGAATGATAGAGAAAGTACATCCATGCCTGAACCGGGATTCGAACCCAGGACCTGCTTATCCATAGTCAGGCACGCTGACCACTAGGAGAGTTGGGCGGCTATAATATTGTTATTAATAATGTATTAATGACACTTTATATTTATAAAAAATCAGACTTTTGTTGACAATAAAATAGTTATACTATATTTACTTTTTATTTAATATTTTGTCATATAAAAAATAAAAGTTAACGAAAAAATAACCTCAAATTTCAGTTTAAGTACCACTGTTTCCTTAAAAATATCCCAAGAATGTGACGAAATAAATTTCTGGAAGCATATCAGGTACTTGAGCTAAAATCAATTTTAATACTTCTGAGGTCCAGTTTCCTTTTATGGCAGCCTCATTATTTCTTTGAAATTACTATCAATGTATGAAAGAATATTATTTACAGTGTGGTTATATAAAGGAATGTAAGTTACGTGTTTAAATGGACAGGAAAAAGTAGTAGATGATTTAATGCTTACCTAGAAGCTTATTCGAACATGATCTGTTTTATGGCCAAGATATCGATTTAAAGCTCAATTTACTGGAAAAATGTTTTTATGAGATATGTGTTTCAGAGAAAAATATTACTTCAAGCGAAGTATTTACTACTGAAGAACTTTTGTGATTCTTTGTTTGTATAGAGTAAGAAAAATTTATTTAACCTTTTGAAAATCCTAATCTAGTTTTTAATAAATATTTGTAATATATTTTATAAAATAACGAGTTTCTTTCAAAACATGTAATAAAATATTTTTAAATTAATATTTACTTTCTATTAAGTATATCTAACAGACTATTTTCTTTCTTTTTTTATTTAAATTTTGATTGAATGTGCTGAAACTTTTTTAATTTAAAGTCCGAAGATATTATGGTATTTGAGTGTTCAACTCCAGTGTTGTAGATAATGATGAAGAATATTACGCCGTTAGACATTCTTAAGCCGAATTTAATATATAGATTTATAAAATATAAATACAGGTAACCCTCCTATAACACGGTAGTTAGGTTCCTAGAAAATGCCGTGTTGTGTGAAATCGTGTTGTATGAGACCCAGAACTAGCTCAAAAAGGGGGGTTACGTTCCAAAAACTTATTAAAAACAAATATTCTTTTTTAATTCTACATAAACAACTTAATTTTTATTAAATAATAAATGTATATCCAACACAAAGTAAAAAAAAAAATTTAATCTAACGCAACCCTAATTTAATGAATTTATTCGTCGTCACTGCTCAGTACAATCAACCAAGAACGTTTTTTGGGTGGAACGATATCGCCTTTCAGAACTTTTTTCTCTATTTAAAGTTTTTGTATGTTTTCCCCTCTTAAAAAAATCTGTAATCGAACTTTGCTGACTAGTTCTTACTAGGTCATTGTAAATTTCGTGGTATGGAGTTAAACAATTTTGCAGCTCCCTTTTAAATTTTCGACTTCTTTCCGTAGAAGGGTCTTTTTTCAAGAAAAATGACTCGAGATTTTCCGCTAAGCATAGACCTTCTTGTAATTATTTTAATGTTAAATTCTTAACTGCACAATCTTCATCAGAGCTAGCGTCCTCAAAATCTATTTGATTTGCATCCAGGGATGCCATTTCCATAAAATCCGCTTCGTCAAATTCTTCTTCCACTATTAATTCTTGAATGTCTTCCGTAGCCATATCCACAAAACCTTTGCCTCCGATTGATTTAGCGACTTTTAATATGGCACCAATTTCGTTTTCTGATGTTTCACGCATGTTTTCTGTTTCAACTTAAGAGGGCCATATCTTCTTCCAACACGCATTTAAGGTAGATGTTTTTATTTCTTTCAGCGACAAAGATATGATTTGGATAAGTGCTTGATTGAAAGTTTCTTCCAAGCTTCCATTACGGTAATTGATTCCGAATAGGTTGCGTCTAAAATCCCCTGTAAGGATCTTCTTATATAATACGTTTTAAAGGTATAAAAATAATACCTTGATCCAATGGTTGGAGCAACGAAGTAGTGTTAGGTGGTAGGAACACTATTCTGACGTTGGGATGAGTCAAATCTTGTGGGTGGCATGGAGCGTTATCTAAAAGTAATAGCACCTTAAAGCTCAAATTTTTCTGCCTTAAATAACGCTGAACGCTTGGCACAAAGCAATTTGAAAACCAATCTTTAAATAAATTTCCTGTTACCCAAGCTTCTGGATTTACTTTCCAGTATAACGGCAAAGTGTTTTTATTTACGTCTTTTAGCGCACGAGGATTCAAAGATCTATAAACTAGCAAGGATTTTGACAAAACCGTGTTATAGGATGACGTGTTGTAGGAATTTTCCCGCAATTTACGAATCGTGTTATAGCGAAACCGTGTTATAAGATACCGTGTTATAGGAGGGTTACCTGTAGATAATTCTTGACCCGGGGTGCATTTACTGCAAATAAGAACTAAATGATGTGGTATAAGTCAGCCTCTTTGACACATATTTATAAAAGATATCAAGATTTGTTATTCATCATTTGATGCCAAGAGGACACATTTTTGCTTGAAATATTTTTACGAATATTATGATAGTCTGTTTAATTTAAGAAAATATCCCTATGTTCTGTTGTCACATAATGGTTTTTAATGAGAAGAAATTATGAATTGCAAGGAAAAATATTAAATGGTTAAGAATTGAAATTCAAATGAATGTAGAACGTATTCCTACTGTTTTTTTTAAATAAATATAAAATTTGTAAATATAAAATATCTCTTCTTTTAGAGCATTTACAGTGTGTATTAATTTTTCTTGAATATGTTTTAGAAATTTAACTTTAAATAAAGTTTACTTTAAAATCTGAAAATGCATTTATTTAATTTAAATTATATCTCTTTTTATTTACAACTAAGCATTTCGGTTACAAATAATTCTAAATTTTCCAAAACAAGTAATATCATAGTGTTAATAAAGTGTTTTTGTATTAAAATAATATCATTTCAGGTAAGAATGTAGCTAGCATATATTTAAAAATAATAATTTAGACAACAACCTTTCTTCACTGTATTTTAACGTGTAATGCTTTATATTTTAATCCGTGAATCCTTTTTGAATATTGTTTACATTTTTTAAAACTATATACATATTAAAAATATTGAATTATTGATTTTATAAGTATTTAGTTTCTACTCATTATTAGTTATATGGCTATTGATCAAATGTTTGCCGAGGGTACAATGATATAAAATTCAACTATGCATGGGTAGTTGAAGTTAGTGTTTACGAGTGCAGACGACTACTTTGCATGCGTAACCTAAATGAACTTCAGAATTTTTTTATCTATCCCATTGCAATACTAGAGAAACTAATACTTCATGAAAATTTTGCATAGTTTATATACAAGAAATTTTGAAGTAATTTAATTCTTATCGCTTTCAATATCGGTTATTTCTTACAGCACTGATTAAGAACTCTGTAACGGGAAATGATTTTGTCATTCTGAGCTTTATGTAATTATTAATAAATAAAATTTACACATGTAAACAATATTTTAAAAAATACACTAAAATTTTAGGAATCACTTTTAACTAATGCATTAAATGCAGAGAAAATAATCTATGTTTAAACATTAAGAAATATTATTACGGAGGGTCGTTTCAACATTAGGGGATCTCTTAAATTCTAATTCAAAATATGTTACAAAAAGCAACTATATCAAAAACTCCATTAAAATCAATTCAATTTAATTATTGCAAAGTTTTGAAGAATGTATTATATGTATTTATAGGCATTTTAGCTTCTATATAGTGAATCACGTTTAAAATCAGTATCAACATTATAAATAACGAAAGACAATCACCTTTTTTAATTTTACTAAAATAAGAAATTATCTTAAAAAATATTTTATTGAAATACTTTTGAAAAAATTGATACAATTATGCAATCTCTTTGACCACTGAATATTAAAAATATATTACGAATTCTTTTTACAAATTCTTTTAAAAAGGAGACGTAAAATTGAACTCTTTTTAGACTACCCCTTACAGTAAATGAGATAAAGAAAGTGTATATTTAATGTGTGTTCAGGTATTACACTTTTACATAATATCAACGTAGAAATTTTGATTTCAATGTATATTGGAATTAAATAAAGTGTAAGCATTAGATGATACAATTTTGGTTACTTTGTTTACTTATTCCTTGACTGTCATAACCATGCTTGTTTTCAGTAAATTTACTATTTTAAAAGAAATAACATAATAATAATATTAATTCCAACTAAAGTTATTAAAATTACTTATAAACAATTAATTAACTCAAATTTCTTCACATAATAATGAGTATATTTATTTGAAATATTTATTGATTTCAAAATGAAAGTTTACTTTAAAATAAAAAAAAAAAATCGAAAGAAAATTTCTATTTGGAATTTAAATTATTTTGTCAGTATTTATTTAAGTAGATAAACTTTTATGTATTAATTTTTGGATTATTTAAGTAGATAAACTGTATTGACATTATAAAACCGAAAAATTTTGAGTTTTTTAATTCTTAAATGTTTAAAATTTTTATGCATACTTTAAAAATATCACTCATTTTATATGAGAATAATATAAGAATTAAACTTTTAACTGTGAAAAACAATTGCAGCAATAGATGCTGCAGAAAAAATGTATTTTACCTCTAAGAAGAATTTTTACTAGAAGGGCTGTGTAATAAAAATACCAATTTTTAAACTTTATAATCTCAAAAATTTATGAGACAATTAATTATATCATAAAGAATAAATTTATTTTATGATTGAAAACTTTATTTCTTAAGAGAGCAATAAAAAAGAACCTCATTTATTGAATAAATTTGAATGAAATTACAAAAATTAATTTATGTAATTAAATTTTTAAACTACAAAATTAAAAAAATTAGTCTTTAGCACTAATTTTTCCAGAACAAGGATTTTAAATGCATTTCATTATTTTCAAAATGTATGCTAATTTTTTTAATCTAACCTAATAGAGTAAAATAAGAAAATTACTTTAAAAATTCTATAATGACATATACTGATTTGAAATTGAAAAATATGTATCAACCAAGAGATGAAATAAAATGTTGAGGAATATTTAATCTTATGAAATTTAATATAGTATAATCAATTCATTATTTTCTTACGAGATGCTAATTTAATGAGACTTTTACTCCAAATAATATCTCATTAATTATGAGACTTGATTTTTTTTAAAAAAAATTTGCTAATTTTATAAATAATATTTTATTAATATTATAAAAATGTCTTACCACTAATTTATTAAAATTTTATAGTAAATGTTTGAAAATTGAGTTATTTGTTTTTGACATAATATCTATACGGGATGCAAATGAATTTCTTGTGAAGTTATTATAAATTAATGTAAAAATTTCACAAGAAATGTACTTTGGTCTTATATTGAATTTTCTAATACAAGATATTAAACAAATTCAAATACATTGCTTGTTTTTGCAAACTTATTTTTTATTTTGAATTTTCAACCTATCCATTTGTGTCAATAGTGAAATATTTCTTTAGTGCAATTCTTAATTAAACATAATTCAATTGTCTTTATTTATCTATAATATACTTATATGGGAAATTGAAAATTCAGTTTTTGCTGACAAAAAACTTAAATGTTGAAAACCATTCAATAAAATAAAATTTTATACCTTCTAAACCTAAATATAATATGTTGACCTAATTTCTGTTTAAAAGAAGCAATTTGTTGAAATTTTACGTATGGTAAATTATTTAAGAAATGCTGTTAAACAAATTCTAACTAAAAAAATTAATATAACTTGCGTTTTATTTACTATACAGGGACTCATATTTTGAATTATAATGTTGTCATTACTAATTTCTCATCTGGTCTAAACTCCATCAGAGAAAGTCAATGAAACCGTTGACATTAATGAAGTCCGATACAAGAAATAGACATTCTTAAATATCTTTCCAATTCAGTGCAAGATGTACTGAGATTATAACTATTTTTGAAATATAATACATTAATATATATTTATTCAGAACATAATAAATACTTTTTTTCAAAATTTAAGAAATGAAAAATAAGTTCCTAATATTTTACAGTGAATAGATAAAGAAATGAAATAGTGTGAGAAAGAAAGGAACAAAATTTTTGTAATATCATATTTCATGGTTGAATTGTTCAAATATAAATTTCATTATCGAAAAAAATAATGATATTGAAAAGAAAAAGTTTTACTAAAGAGCTAGAAAATTTATCTCTTACTAGCAATTTTTATCAAAAAAAATTTCTTATTTAAATATTCATGTCATATTTCACTTCATTTTAACATTCATTTAATCTTATTTCACGCTTCAATCAAAAGTAATGCTAGAGGATGTGTAAAATTATTTCATAAGAATTATAAAAACGTTGTTCTGCATTTGCACTTTACGGATAGCTGAAAATCCTCGTTTATGAGAAAATATTATTTTCCTTTTATATTTTCTCTAGATACTTTAATTATGTCTTCATCATATTAATAATGCTCTATTTCCATAATTCTATGCATATATATATATAAGTTTCGCAAATTTTAAACATGTAAATTTCCTTTTAAATTAAATATTGTGTTATTGTCATGAAATTTATATAAAATTGTCAAATAAAATAAAATATTTTCAATATAATTATTTTACGGATCACAGCGTCTAAGGAGATAGTAATTTATAAAATCATAAATAAATAATATATTCGTTATTTTAAAATAATTTCTGGGTTAAAATGGATACAATTTCGTGCATTAAGCAAATAAATTTTGTATAAAGAGCAAATAATGAAGGAAATATTAATGAGTATAATCAGTGATTTTTTATTCTGCATACAAATTGAAATAATAGTATTTAATATGTAGGTTTAGAAAATATCTTTAATGTTGTTTGAAAATATGATCTCTAATGTAATCCTATTACTGATTCATAGTTTCAAAATAGATTTTAATGACCTCAGCAGGATTCCTTTTGGTGAAAGTAACTGCAGGCTATTTTTTCATAAAAGCATTTCTCTAAAAATCCGTTAATGATAATAATTGCCTCGATTGCATTACATACTTAATTAGGTTAAAACTAAAAAACGCAGTTTTAAAATTTCTATTAAGCAGTGCTTTGGAAAATTACTAGTTTTCTTAATTCCAATTATCTTACTTTTAAACTTCAAAAACAAACATGTTTGTAACAAAAAGTTGATCAGAATTGTTAAGTGTTTTAAGGAGACATGCTAAAAGTTTGTAATAATTAAAGGAGAAACAAAAAGAAAAGTTATAATGAAAGTTATTTTAAAATAAAACACAAATAAAATAACTCCATTATTCGCATTTATACTAATGTAAATATTCAAAAAAAATTTGTTGAAATTATTGATGTTGTAAATTATTAATAATTTTTCATCATTAGTCAGTATTAAAATGATGGTATATAACCATAATATCAAATATATATTCTTTGGATAATCATTTTTGAAATCAAAGCTATCGTATGTTTTATTCGGGTTATTAAATATATTAGATACTTTTCCATTTTGGTGACGCAGGTGATAATATTACCAAATGTTATTATTAAATGAAGCAAATATCACAATAACTGCTCTTTTACCACAATATATATATATATATATATATATATATATATATATATATATATATATATATATATATATATATATATATATATATATATATATATATATATATATATATATATATATATATATATATATATATATATATATATATATATATATATATATATATATATATATATATATATATATATATATATATATATATATATATATATATATATATATATATATATATATATATATATATATATATATATATATATATATATATATATATATATATATATATATGTATATATATATATATATATATTATATAATATATTAATAATGGGAAAAAATAAAAAAAAATATAAACTATAAAGAATTTTTAAAAATAAAAATCTAGGGATAGTGAAAAAAATCAATATCAAGTTAATTTCCTAGCATAAGCTGGGGAATGAATTTCATATGCAATTTTTTCTCAAATTTAAAGAAAGTTTTGATTTATTTTTGTGTTTTTATTATAAATATATTTCTGAATTTAAATGAAAAAAGAAATGCATTTTGTGAAATGACAACTTTATTAATACATTTTTCTTAAGTAAGGTTAAAGTAGGATTTTAAAATTAGATTAAGTAGGATTTTAAAATTACGGTCCCTACCAAGAGAAATTTATTAAAAATTTTCTCTTTAGTTTTATTATTTAAAGAAAATAAGGAAATATTTTAAAATTTAAAGTAAGTTTAAAGATTTATAAAATCACATACAAGGGTTCTCTAAGTTGAATTTTTTAGTCTCAATTTTGAGGCAAAATGCATTACTTTATCTTAGTAAGATTTGAATTGATATCCAGGTATTTCTAGAAAAAAAGGAATCTATATAATATGTCATAAATTATTTTTAAATATTATATTTTCAATGTTTTTTCAATATAAAATTTTCAAAAGCATTGATATGTTTCTTTTTAAATATCTCTTTAATTTAATTTTCTACATACAAAATAATACAGCCATATTCTATCAGTTTAGTTTTATGAAAATCATAACAAATATTAAATCGTGATATCAAGTCAGAAGCTATAAGCTGATACATGAACATTATAGGAATTTTTTGAATGAAAGGAGTATTTTTTAGTCACAATCTTTTTAAAAAGATTAGCAAGAAAAACCCCTGAGGATTTTTAAGGATTTAGAATTTTTGGTACAGGTAAGTAAAATGGTTAAAATAGTTTTATTTATTATTATTTATTTGCTTTTATAGCTATAATAATAAATCAGGTAAACAAAGTTAAAATATATAATTATCAACAAGTTGAAAAATATTTAATAATCGAAAATAAATTGTAATGAAAAGAGTATTATATTTATGTACTTAACTCCAGTTTGTTCAATAAAACTTAAATAACACTGGTTTTTCTTATTATTATGATCTTAATATTTTTTAATTTGCTTAAAAGCTTCTACCCTTTTTACATAACAGTAAGACAATTATGTATTATATATATATATATATATATATATATATATATATATATATATATATATATATATATATATATATATATATATGTATGTATGTACGTGTGTGTGTATATACAATTATGTATGAATGATTATATTTCTATCATGTCAGTTTAAATGTGTATATCTTCTATCGAGTTCTATTAACATTAATAATACTATTGTGTTAATAAATATGGATGCGTGATCGTCAGTATATATTCACACAGCTTGGATTAGTTTGTTGATGATTAAAACAGTGTAGCTTTATTATTGGCGGTAGAAGCTTATTATTTGAATTATTGATATGATTTTAAGTTCAAATCCTTTAATTTCAGTAAATATTTGGCAAAATATGTCGATGTGTTTGTTTTGATTTGATAAATATTCTATTTGTTTTCACTTTGCTAATTTTGAAAAACAGTTTGTGTTATATGCTTAAAATTTATTAATTTTATATGCAACTTCGATGCATTGCAATTTATAATTACTCATAATATATTTGGCATTTAAATAATTCTTTAATAGCTGCATCAATTATTTGAAGCTATTGATATAACCCAATAAGTTTATTTGTTTGAGTTAAAAATCCATAAAAAATCAAAATATCCTTTCTTAATTTTTCTTATTATAAGTCTAAAAGAAAATATTTTTCAAACTGTCTATGAATTTGTATTTAAGGTGAGAAGTATGTCATTACTAATTATATTACAAAGATTATTACATTGAAATACATCTTTATTGAATTTATACTGTAAATCAATACGTTATAAAAATTGTAAGTATGTGACTTATTTGATTTGATATATATATATATATATATATATATATATATATATATATATATATATATATATATATATATATATATATATATATATATATATATATATATATATATATATATATATATATATATATATATATATATATATATATATATATATATATATATATATATATATATATATATATATATATATATATATATATATATATATATATATATATATATATATATATATATATATATATATATATATATATATATATATATATATATATATATATATATATATATATATATATATATATATATATATATATATATATATATATATATATATATATATATATATATATATATCATTATTTTCTGGAAAAAATGGAATTTCTTAAAAACTTATGTCTTTATGGAGTTTGTATTTTGATAAATTACCTCATCATCAGCAGATTAAATGCTTTTCTGCAGTTACAAATACCAGGAAAGTTTATGAGCCACAAGAAATACCAAGGCCTCTTCTATAATTCTGTACAAATGCACATAAACAGCAGCAAATGTTTTATACTTAGGGAAAATGTTCCCCATAGGATTCACATTGTCAACATTTGCTTCTGTTTTATCTATTTCTAAAATAATTTCTTTCTCAGAAATGGAAAGCTATATATTTGATTTAAGATATTGGGGCTGTAATTAATTTTTGTAAGGTGAGATATAAGTTATATAAGAGTTTGAAAATATTTTGAATGTCTTTAATATTTTAGAGAAATTATTTTTTGTACATCGCAAAAATAGATTTTTAATAAGAAAATTTATATTAATTATATGAAGAGTAAAAATTGTTGAATAAACATTTTGTAAGGCGTTTTAAATGTTGGGATAGTTTAATGAGAATTATAGATATATGTTCCTAAAATTAATTTTACAATAATGAAATAAATAGTGAAAAAGTACATAAAATTATGCTTCAAACAGCGATGATATTTTTTGTAAGCATTTTTCAAAAACATATATTTTTTTTGAAAGTCAGTGTTTAAACAATTGCTAAATGATTTCTGGAAACAACATGTGAAATTACATTATCTTATATATTTTTATCTAGGTTCTTTACCAAAAAAATACAAAAAGTTTACTTTGAATGTGGAGAAAAAATGTAGATGTAGTTATTAACTAAAGAGAAAATTGCGTTTAATAACCACGCAGTAGTAAATTTATTATTATTACTAAAAGGGATGGGATCTGCAGAATATATTGTGCTGTTATCTCTGTTGAAAAAAATCATCATAAAAATAATGTTCTTCATTTGGGAGCACACAAAAGAGGCAGTTCCTACAGAGAGTTTCAACTAAAAGGTAGTTTGATTTATATAGCAACTGATGCACATTTGTATGTGCCTTCAATGCACTGGATGGTCGGAACAGGAAAATAGGGCAAATTTTATAATTGCTGATGCAATCATAGTGACATCAAAACACGTGGATAGACACATACACCGTTAAGTGGTGGCAGATCAAACAATTTCCATTTTTATTCTATAATATGTTCAAAATCACCTCTATTCTGTAGAATATTGCATCTGTTTTCTGTAGTATGTTTCGGCATCTTGTGTAGATCAAAATCATTACCCGTTTATTAGATGCTAGTGGCCTGCATTCATGGCGTCTATTAAGAAGACTGCCATTAAATGAACTGCATAGAGGCCAGTGTGTACAATCGTGCCGGAGTACAGCAGAGTGAACGACTGAATTCCACAGACCCATGTTACCAGAGAAATCACGTTTCTACTTCTCTGGTGACAGTCACAGCTTATTGGCTTGGTGTCGGCAGGGAGACACATCTCATCCAGGTGAAATTGGGGAACGCACCATTGGTTGAAAACATAATACCATGATTTGAGGTGCATTTGGGTACCATTCCATGCAATATCTTCGTTGAGGGCTCTCAGTTCAAATTCTGGCACTATGACAGTCCAATAATTCTTGCATGACGTGTATGGCCGATGACACTCCCCTACATTCTGGAGGTGCCTTCCTCTACTGTACGGACCCTCTCATATCCAAGAAAGCGGTGACTAGTGCACTTTATCAACAGGATAACTCTCAATCGGACACTGCTTTCATAATTCAATATGATCTGCAAGGTATATTCATGATTTTATAGCCACCGTTCTTTCTTGTTCGTCCACTAATCAATCTCATTAAGTAGTGTAATTGATCATTTCACAGACCTTGATACTGAGACATTAATTTTTCCCGTAGTTTTATGAATTGTTCCAAATTCTTGACTTGTAGTTGAGCCCCTTTACTCTTAATACCGTCTGTATTCTAGCAGATTTTGCACCGAAACATATTTCTCCATGTATTACCGGCCCCAAAAATCCTTTAACTTATTGAGATAAAGATATTCTTGCTCTGTATTTTGAGTATCACTTCGAAATGAAGATCGAATCTTACATTATTATTTGTTACTTTCTCATTGTTTACTGATCTCTTTCTGACCAATTTTTATTGATTTTCCATGTAACGCATTGTAATATTAAAATCTTTCCTCTCTAACATCTAAAAACTATTTAGTTCTACATCAAAACGATTTTAAGAATTTCATTTTATAAAAATTATAAAATTTTTAAAAAAATTTTAATTTTTAAATAAAATCTTTTAAATTTCTATTCGAAATACTTATTAGAAAAAGTGAAATTCTTAGAATAATTCTAATATTCTTTTGATGTTAGGAATTAAAAATGTAATAAATTAAGCCATTAAAATAGTTAAGAAACAAAAGTTTAACTAGTAATGAGGTAAAATTTTGGAAAGTTCTTTTTAATAAGTCTATGTAAAATAAGTTAATAGAGAAATTCTATTAATTTACCAAATTTCTTTCATTGGAGAACATTTCATATTTGAGAAAATTCCTATTCGATAGAAAAATAGTTATTGGCAAAAATATTTCACCATATCTTTATATAATTAGTTATTAAAATATAATTCTTTTATCACATACTTGCAAAATTAATTTAACTTCGGTTAAAAACTTTTAATAAATAAATAATTATCGTTATACATTCCGAAGCAATTCAACTTAAACTATTAATAATTTTTTTTAGTTATTAAATTAAGGGACCTAATGCAACATTATTATTGAAATTTAAAATGATGAATGTAAAAAGTAATTGTAAAATTAATCTCAAACAAATTGTTTCTTATTGAATCTAATAAAATTTTAAATTTTCTCATTATAATGAAATTCCAATTTCATAATTATGTTGAGCTCAAAAATTTATTAATATACTGTTTAATATCATTAAGTATTTCATTATTATAAATACATAATTTTAATATGTTTATGCTTAAGAAAAATATTTGAAAAGCTAAACTGCAAATTTACTAATTTGCATAAAATTTAACTACGAAGTATCGTTCAGTTATTAAAAACACTTTGTGAGTACAGGAATGTAGTTAAATAATTTCAGGAAACATTAGTTATATTACATGGCTAAAAACAAACCTGCGATTAAAAAAGTGTATTTGGTTTCGAATTTATTTTTTATGTTTAAGATTTTTAAATAATTATTTATGAATAATTTTACTATGCCTTAAAATGATATATTTTTCATAATAAACATCAAAAGAAATATATTTAAATTTTATCAAATTGTAAGCTCATTTATATTCAAAGCCTTACACCAATGACCAGTGTCCTGAGTATCTAGTATAAATTTTAAATTTATTTTAATATATATAGATATAGTAATTATTATTTTAAACAACTGAGGAAAAATATAAAATAACTTAAATTTGTTTGTCATTTATACAAGAATAATGTTTAAAGTGAAGATTTTCATAATAATTTATGGTAGATGATGAAAATGGCAACATTTAATGTATTAATATATTTTGAAGGCTATGCAGTCTATATCACTTTTTAAAATTTAAATAAAATATATTTGTTGATGTTAAATTTTTTATCCTGGTGTTCCTGTAAACTTTTAAATTTTGATGTTAAAAACTATGGAATTTAATTAAAAAAGAATAAAGAAAAGTTATAAATGCACAAAATATAGGTGAATTTAAACATTAAATTTTATTATTTTTTAAAAATAAATTACATTTTTATCACATTTTCATAAAAATGTCGAACTTCTTCATATTAATCAGGTGCTCTTTTTAATTTATTTTATTTTGTATCAAATATTTTTTAAGAAATAAAATAATTATTATAAAATTTTTTATTGACATTGAAATAAGTTTATTTAGCAGTATAAGTATCTTACAATATATATGAGATGCACATTAAATAAAGGTAGTGCATATTTATTTTCTATTGCAATTTTTTTTAAATGTTATATTACATAACAATTTCTGTTACTTACTCTTATAAATTTTTGTTGCACACTATTTTAATAAATTCAAAAAAGAATCAGATGAGTTCACTACATTTTTGTCAAAGATTAATTGTATTAAAATTTATATAACTTATTAATGACATGTATTTTAGATTTTTGTATTTTAATTTTTAAATTTTCGAAGCATTTCCATGTATTTTCTACTGAATTTCACAAGAATGAATTGTTCCATTGGAGAATTATGTAACCTCAGTAATTAAATTATATTCAAAATTTGTTTTCAAAAGTTATGGACAATGAATTTAATACAGTTAAAGATGTCCAAGCAAGAATTGCTTTATTTATTCCTGCTGTTTTCGTAACGAAAAATTTGGCAACTTGTTAATATGCTATAAGACGATATATGTCATATTTAATATGATATAAATGTTTCAATAGTAAGTCTTATTCCCCAAGATAAGTAATATTTGCCTTTTAACTATTTTTATCAACAGTGTACTTTAGCAATGACCACCTGATATGCTATCCATCAGTTACTTAGAAGACGTCTTTTACTGCGTTCATTCAGCCAGGTTGCATTAATTTTCTGCGAAACTCTACAGGTAGCTAGTTAATTTCCTTTCCATGTAATGTACGATGATTTATGATCCCCAAGCGTATGATGGATTGGAAACTGTTAGTTAATTGATAAAGTTGAAATGCTAGATCTTATTAACTAATTTCAGTCTTATATGAATTAACGGACGCGTAAAAAATTATATCATTGCATGTATTAGATTTTTTCTAAATAAGTGCGAAATAAATAAATTAAAAAATTAGGAAAAATGTGACAGTTTAATTATTTTTGTACATACTTATAACTTTTATTTCTTTCACACATATTTTAATAAAATTTAAAACTTTATTCACAAAAGTTTGAAAATTTTAACATAATATACTATATAATTAAAAAGATATATTAAAGGCTTATGTTTTCGCTTCTTAAAAAAATGTAAACTCTTTATTTATGAGAAAATTTCATACTTAAAATCTGCAAAAAGCAAAACATAATTTGAAAATTATGTTTTCTTAATATCTTGATTCGTAAAATTAATTTTTTTTAGAAATGACATATGTGGGATGTGGGGAATATACCTTCCAAAAACTAGCAAAAAAAAAAAAAGATGAATTTTAAAAATGGCAACATTATTTACTTGTAATTCTGAGGTATAAGTGCAATTGTTTAGTCCTTACATAGTTTGGTCTATGATTAAATTGAATAAAATTTCGTATTGCAATTTGAAGATCTATATTGTCAAAATTGTCAATATGGTTTTCAAGTGGATATTTCCATCAGCTTTAAGTGTATGTCAATAATACACAAACAACCCATTGATTTTAATTATACATTTTTATCGGGAATTAGTCAAATGTATCTGTAGGAAAATTTTTAAAATGAAAATATTTTAAATTACTGCGTCAAGTTAGTACCATCGCAAAGATTTTATTTCTCTCATTAGATTTAATACTACAAATATCAGTCTGTTTCTGATGTTTTCATATTGATTTCATATTTCAAGAAATTTTTCCTAGTTATATATTTAAAATATATAGTTAACCATTTTATATCTAATTTTGTTTGATAAATTCACATCTGAATATAATTTTACTTATTTGCAATAAAGAATATGAGTTTCTGAGTACACCAATCAATTTATGATTTTTACACGATTTGTAAAGTTAGAAATCTAGAAAAGTATTTAATATAAATTTGATAGCAAAAATGGATTTAAGCCAAACAGAAAATTAGTTTTAATCTTATAAATAAAAATGTTTTCCTGTTTATGAATGGCTACATCACTAAAATTTGTCAAGGTTTAAACTTGGCGAAGAATTTGATTTTTAAAATAAATCAAACAATTTTCTGTAAGAATTGAATTAGAACAACACTGCATCGAAAAATACATCTGCTGTTTAAAATTTGCTTAATGAAATTAACTTTGTTTCTAGTTGACAATGAATAAAAAATTAACTAAATTTCAGATTAAAATGTTTTTCAATTCAATTCTATTCTACTTCATAGGAAATAAATAATTTTCAATATCCTTTTAATAAGCAATATTATTTGGATTTTAAAAATATACCCATTAAAAGTTCAATTGAAGAAATGTTTGTATTTTTAAAAAAATTGCTAATTGTGGTTGAAAATATAGAAAAAATTAAGTTATTTTAATGTATAAAAATATTGAGCTCCAACCAAGGAGTACTTTTTATGAATTTCTTTTAGCATTAGAAGCGGCCATTTTTTTAACTTATTAAATTATTTTATAAGTACTTAGAAATTTCTATCTGACAGTTTAGATTTTTGCAAATTTGTGCAAATTAAGCTTTGGTTGTATATATATGTATATATACATATATATAGTCAACGTTTGTCCAAAATAATAGAAAATCTTTAAAAATATAGTGTTTCGCAATTAATGCTGTGTGGGAGAAACTTTGGTTACTGGAATCCTTATCAAAATGGACATGTACAACTAGATGTGCATTTTGATGAGAATCCTGAATGGCAGTAAGTGAGTTGTGCGATTCGTCCTGCAGAAGCTACTCTAACTCAAGACAGACGTACAAGGAAGATAACGGGATCACTCTTTTTCCGCCAAAGCAGACATTGAGGGCTCTACGACGTTGAAATCCCATGACTGGTCTTCCACGGCGGAATTGTAAGTAAAACGTCATGTTTCAGAAACAATGAATGAACAGTTTGGTTATGTTGAATTGTGGTATTTTCATCTGTATAGATACTATCACGCCCGATGAAAAGAACGTGTATATTGTAACTTATAGTTGGTCGGCCAAAAAAGCGGCAAATACTTTACTAGTGACATATAGATAATTATAACTTTTCCAAACGAAAATATGTGACTTCAAACCTTTATGGATCCACTTCCATATTTTATTCTAGGAAAGAGACATTCTGGGTTGTGGGCTTCTGAGTAGGTTTACCGTATGTAAGCTCATACAGTAGTAGGGAAAAAGGAAAATTGGATTTATTGGAAAGCAAAACATGTTTCCTCCAATCCACAATCAAGGTTTCATGGTCTGTACACTACTGCACTTGCCGCTTCGGCTTGCATCTGCCGTAAGGAGTTTTGTAATCACAACTCTTGCTGAATTATTTTGTTCATGCAGTTACCTTCAAATTATAAGATTTGTATTGGGCTCCATAGATTTGCTTTCAGCTCAGCTGTTCTACTTGTGACCATTTGTGACTAAATATACTATAGACAAAATAACTCAATTCAATTTCATAAAATATAATTTTCCAAATTAAAATGCAATTCTATTATTAAGCTTTGAAGGCATTAATTATGAATAAGATAGTTTGAAACACTTATAACTTATCTAATGGTAAAAAATGTAAATTTTAGGGTTATTTTATCATGAATTTGGATTTTCTATACCTTTAAGCTATTTTTATACTAATTAACGTTCCTGAGAAAAATATTTTTTAAAAGCAAGAAAATTAAGCCTCATTTGGAATGAAGATTTCGTTTAATTTATCCTATTGATTTGTTGTAAACTCAGATTTTATACTTAATTACATGATAAAAACAATTTTTTCATTTAGGAATGTCTCTTACGTAATTAAAAAATCATTAAAATTAATAATTAATGAACAATTCTTTGTTATTGCATTTCTATGTTCATTAGTTATTTTGGCCTAGAATGCTCATTAGTTTGTTTAGCATTGTGAGGAGAGATTTTTATATCCTCTTAAATACAATTTAATTGCTATTTTTTAAGAAAGATACTCTCATTCCATTTTTATAACAAGACATATATTTTTCATGTTTATGAAAACGCCTCCAGAAGTTTATATTATAAACTGTGATATATATTTGTTTTTAAAGTGCATTTCAATTTTTAACTTATAATATAAAAGGATTACTGAAGACAGAGCTATAGATTTGCAGTTTTTATTATCGCTGCTGACATCTTTTCTTGTATATCAAATATTTTGAAGTCGAAGTTAGGTACATTTTCTATTCTTAAAATAGTTATATTAAAAATATAATAATTTTATTTTAAGTGCATCATTTAAAATTTTAATATTTATTATAATAATTATTAGTTTAAATTTTTTGAGTGACTTAACCTTTATTCTTGATTTTTCCTGGGGAACTATGATTTGGAATGTAGCAGACATTCCAATTGCATATATATATATATATATATATATATATATATATATATATATATATATATATATATATATATATATATATATATATATATATATATATATATATATAATATATATATATATATAATATAATATATGATATGATATGCCATAGAAAAATATTTACTGTAACACAATATGTTTCTTACTTAGCTTTCTGAATGGAATAAATCAAAATCTAGCTTATTATTCATTAGCAACGATTGGAATGATTCCTTATAGTTATTATATTCATATATTAATTCAGAAGTCATCAATTTATTTTCATAACATTGGTTATGAAAATAAAATATGTTTTTTGAATATAAAATTTAATATTTATTATATATAAATACTGCTGGAATAATTCAAAATATTTGATAGAAAGTATTTTTTTAATCATGAGATAAAATTCGTTTTGAGAAGTAATTTAGAAAAAATGCAAACATGTCATCTAATGAAAAATTCTAGTTAAATAGTAACAATAATTAGTTAAGAATTCAATTTAAATATGAACATTAGGTTTCAATACTTTTTGAGATGGTTGATGGTGTTTGAAAATTAATGAGGGTTATGTAATTAGCAAGATTTTAAAATAATGAAATCATACACATGTTGGCATCAAAGAGTGAAAAGTTGATGATAAATTGTTTATGGATTTTAGAAACTATATTTTTATTTTTAATGACTAATGTTTCAATGTATTTTATTTAATTTGAAAATATGTTTAATGTGGTTACCTACTTTTTAATTTACTATATTCATAATGTTTATAGATAATTTCCTAATTCTTATTTATGAACTTAAGAACTAAATTAATACAATTTATAAAAAAGCAATGTTTCAAAATGTATTTTAAATTTAAATAAATTCAAGAGCTTTTGAAACAATTATCTTTTTTACCCATTTCAAGTGAAACACATTACAATATATGCTTTTATATTGACTGCTGTGCGAAAATAAAACAATTCGTAATATTTATTTCAAAACATTTTCTTAAAATATTCTACAAAATTTTTTTTCTGTGTTTTTTGATATTTTCTTCATATTTGTTGTTCTGTCTTTTATGGATAATTTAAAAATCAACTATATACTTCCCTTCATAAGTTTATTGGTAGAGATTGAAATGTGGTTATTTAATACTACGTGCATTAACTTAGTAAATTATAAAGTTAGTTTTCCTTTATTGCAGACTTATATATTTTTATCTAATTTTATTTTCATAAAATGCCATCTTTGGTAATGTTAAAAATTTTTTTTTAAATTTTCGTTCACTCTCATCTCATATTTAATCATAAAATTTTATGCTGTTCTATTCAAAATATTCTTTGTAATATCCCTCAAGAATATGAATTCACAATGCGCGTTGAAAAGTTTAAAATCAATTTCGTATTACTAAATACAATTTCAGTTCAAGAACAAAAAGTTTGGGAATTTCATTTACTTTTTAACTATTTTGCTTATGCAAAAAAAGAATTTTTCATTACTTTTTAAAAGTTTATTCAATTTTTTATTTAAATGAATTAACACTGAAAAAGTAATATTTAAGTATTTATTCTATATAAAAACATCTAATGCTTTATTTGAGGAAACATTTTCTACATATGCCATAGAGATTCAAATATAGAAAAATGGTTTACATATTTAAATATAATTATTTTAATGAAAATTACGAGCTAATTTGTAAAAAAGTTACATATCATACTAAACTTTCTAAATTTACGTTAATATAATTGTTATTCATTGTTTTTAATTGGTTTATAGTAACATTAAATAAAGTTGCAAATACAATATTTCAGAACAGAAGATGTAAAAAACATGCAGGAATTTACTATGACCATTAATATAAAAACTATTTGTCTATTCGAGTAAGTTGAAAATATATTTGCATTTTAATAATTTTGTGAATTATTTTATTTTTTCAATCTTCAAAATAAACCCTATAACTTCCTGCATTCATGTAATTGATATTAAATCTTTTTATCACATTTTAACTGATTTTTAATTATAGATATAATATATGTATTCTCAGGCTTGAAATTGTTTTTGAGTTACGAATGATATTATTTCTCAACACTGGAAAACATAGACTTGCTTTTATGTTTGCTTCCCATTATGAGTGAGGTAAGGTAAATAGGGATGAAAATGACATTAAAGGTCTCATATATAAATTCCGACTGCTATAATTATCTGAGAATAAAATTATAGCTGGAGAAGTATTTTACCAAGTAAATTATACCAAAATGAATAGTACCAAGTAAATATAGCAATATTTACTTAAATGTTTTCTTATTTTTCTATTAATATCTAAGTGCAGAACATCTGTAGGGTGCTGTTAGGCTTGCAAATAATTAATTCCACAAAGCTATATATAGTTTATTTTTCATATGGTCACAAAATGGTGCTTCACTGTTACGATACAATGTTGCATCAAGTAAAAAAAGGTATATATATATATATATATACATATATATATATATATATATATATATATATATATATATATATATATATATATATATATATATATATATATATATATATATATATATATATATATATATATATATATATATATATATATATATATATATATATATATATATACATGTATAAATATATTTATCTATTTATTTTCCTTACATTCGCATGTTATAATCAGAAAAAATGTTCATGCATTTGATTTCCGAATTTAATTAATTTTGAGTTTACTTTACTTATGTATGGATTTGTAGTTATTATTGTATTTAGATCATTAAAGGAGACTGACATTGCTGTGTGTAACCAACATCATTTTTTATTAAAACAATATCCTTATAAACTTTTAATTTCCTTTTTTAGTAATTTTCCTTTTTAAATTTAATTTCCGTTTTTAGTTCTTTATTTATTTTATCGGATATCAAAAATATAAAAAAAAGCATTTCAGACAGTCATTCAAGACAATTTTCTCTATCTTTTGTAAGGCCATTTGTCATATTCACTGTAGTTTTCCTCAGGAATACTTTTTATTGAATTACGAAAGCGATAAAATATTCAACGCCAGTAATTGTAAGTCTTACAATATTTGACAAGCTAGTTTCTTGTTTCACTTATCCTAACAAATGTTATTTTGAGAAAATAATAAATTTATGAAAATGTTATTACATGATGTTTGTCAACAGAGTTATACGTATAAATAATAAAGCGAATAAAGGCGTAATTATTGTAAAATTAAAGGAAAAAGATTTTATATAAAATATATTTCAAAGGATCTTGAAATTTTTTTAGTTTCAATATATATATATATATATTATATATATATATATATATATATATATATATATATATATATATATATATATATATATATATATATATATATATATATATATATATATATATATATATATATATATATATATATATATATATATATATATATATATATATATATATATATATATATATATATTATATATATATATGTATATATATATATGTATAATTATATATATATATATGTATATATATATATATATATATATATACATATATATATATAATTTGGACTTGGACCTCGTAGGAATAGAAGTTCCAGGGTTTGGATATCACACTGTTGAATAATGATAAATGGGTCTGCTCTTACATATATAACTCTAGAGTTGAAAGTTTTTATGGTTTCTTATTTTTCATACGAGAATTAATCACATTGAAAATCAAATGTCCCATCAGAAGAAAACACGAGGTAGATGTCCAGTGTGAAGTTCAATAGGAAATTCCAATGCATGTAATGAATGGACAATAATTATGAAGAAATGGTATACAATCAACTTTTTCTCTTAATATGATTTCCGAAAAAAATATAATATGAATGTTAACAATGGAAATTTTTAAAATTTAAATTTCTCTTTTTATTATTTTTTTAACTCTTTCTTATAGGATTAGAATGAAAATAAAACACATGTTTCAATATCAAGGACACATATTATCTAAATTCTTATTATGTATTTATAAAATATTTGTGAAATACATGATTAAATAAAATGTGTACCTCTTAAATATAATTAAATAAAAGTTTTGAAGAAAATGTGTGTGTTAATGAGGTTTCAATACTTTAGTCTGACTCTTATTTTTGATCTAAAAAAATGCCTAGTGAAGTATTTTTCAGATTTAAAAGTAGAAAAATTTAACTTATCTATTGTTGATATTAATGATTAAAACTTCTTAATATTTTAAAACAGTATCAAGTAGTTGTATATAATTTAAATCTCTGAGGTAATAAAGCAAATGGTACAAAAGATTAAATTAAGATAATACATTTAATTTATATGATACAATATGCACATTTTCCCTAGTAGTATGGTTTAAATACTACATCCAAAAATAATAAAAGTAAACTATGCAAAATTTAGAATGAATGTTGCAAACTGATGACAGTTTGATGTGTTTTTTTTTGTACTTTACTTTCTGATTATTCCCAAAAATTATTTCCTACAAAATTGCCAACATTCTGAAAAGTCCCAGAAATTTCTAAGTCCCTTAAGTGCTCTTAACTTTAGGAAAATGTTTTCATTTATTATACTTGTAATTAAATTTGCTTTGCTATTTGAAACAAAGATCATTTCTCAGCTGTACTAAATCAAATTATTTAGCCTTACATGATTTAAAATCTTGCACTAAATTAATTTTATAAAATAAATTATTCGGTTACCCTTCATGCAATCCTTTTAATCTGTCTATTAAAAAGCAGTAAATACTTTAGTTAATACAGCAATTAATACAGTGTATGGATTAAAAAGCTATTAATTCCATTGAATAATGTTAACTTAATAAGCATATTAGATTTGTAAAAAACAGAAAAAAATGATAAACGAATATTACAAATACAACAACCATGAAAATATGCAATGACGTAAACAAGTAAGATATATTGATAGATTAAGTAAATGAAATGAGATTACAGTACTTATATATTTTAGAGACTATGTAATTGCAGTTACTCTAAATTAAAACATTTTAGTAGTCCATAATTAGTCAACATAATGTAAAACTTTTAAAATGTTATTTCTTGGAAATCTCGGTGCTCATTAATGGTTTGGTAAAAATTGAACTAAAAAATGGAATAATAAATTTAGTAATAAAATAAAATGAAGAAAATATTAGTTTAAAAAGATTTTGAAATGAAAATTTGTTTTTAATGCCAAATAAAATGTTATAGGAATTTTTAGTAGTAAGTTTGTAACATTAAATAATAAATTTATGAAGAAAATAATTAAAGTATTAAATATCAAGTAAAGTAAGTGATAGGACAATATCAAAATGTTATATGTATATGAAAAAGCAATAAGAAAAGCTAAAACGTATATTGTTTCTAAATTTTTAATGTAAAAATGCATAAAGAAAAAAATAATTTTAATTATTCATTTATGAAATGTTATAATGTATGTTAGTTTCATTTACTATAATTATAATCCATTTTCTGAAGGAAATGATTGAAAATTCCTTAAATGAAATTTATTATTTTAAAAATGAAAAATAAAAATTCAAAGTAGTGAAGCATTGGATATAAAAATAAGCTTAGTCGAAGCATTTTAAAAGATGATAATTTTGAAATTACATTTAAATTAGTAATATGACACATATTCAATTATAAAACATGAAAAAACACAAATTTAAACTGAAAAACGCTAAGTAGATAATATGTTAAATTTATTTATTCAATAATTTATTGATATTTAATAAATTAATTACTTGAATGTACATTTTGATCTTATCTTTCTGAGACAAATAACAATTTCCTATCTCGTATATTTCTTTTTATCTAGATATATATAATGTTACTATCAAAATTTTTAAAAAACATTTTTTCTTAGTAGCTGAATATTTCTTATCATATTTGAATATTTATGGAAGAGAAATAGATAAGTGATGATATGAATAAGACAACGCGTATAAAATCTAGTATAAAATGAAATAATTTATATTTATTTGTAAAATTGCTGTCAAATAGCCATTTCAAATTTTTATTAATTTAAAATGTTCAAAATTTCAACTGTAATGGATATCATAAAACTACTGGTCTTGGTGATCTTATTAGGAAAGGATTCGTTATCTTGATCAGAAGGTAAAGATCTCTGTAAGCGACTAAATTAAAGGTGCGTCGTATTTCACTAATAATGAATGGGGATCTCGTAAAATAGATCGTAGTTGCATTGTGTTTCCACTAGTTTGGTGTGAAGTAAAGATTAGGTTGACAGCTCTAATGTCAACTTTAATATACGGCAGAGTTTCAAATGATGGAACACACAGAGCTCTTATTGGCTTTTAACTAAACAGAAATGGTCATATAAATAAACAATTATAAAATTACAAAAATTTTTTAATGAAGTTTCTTTTACCAATTGCATGTATTTTTTTATAAAATGTTTTGCATAAAATTGCTTATGATAATACACTTGTACTTTTTAGAACATATGCATAGAAGGTAAACATAAATGCAAGTTGATTTCAGCACACATCCGGCACGGGTCAAGTTATTCCTATAATATGTCACAAAATAATTGTTAGAAAAATAAATGTTACACCCTAAAAGTTCAAGAAAGTCAATAGTTCCATTGTTTATTTAAGGTCAGGAATTTTGAAATGTATATATTTTTAAGATCTTTTTATTTAATTTCATTTTAAATTTTTAAATTTTGGAATTTAGTATTTTGTTCAGATAATATTAAAAATTGTTATTACTATCAGAAAACAAAACTTAATTTTAGAATATACTGAAAAATTATGTTATATTATTATGATACAAAAATGAAAATTGGATAAAGCTATTAATTACCAAAAGGATAAATATTAAAAATGATTCCATAAGCTTTATAATCATTTTATATTTATTAGTACTTCGAAATTTTTTTCATAAGATACTGCACATTTTTTAAAATTTAAAAGCCGAAAGAGTAAGATTCCAAGATATTAAACTTAGGTTTATAAGAATTTGTAATATTCTTATAAACAATATTATTCGAAATAATATTTAATAAATATTTATAATTATTGTCCTTATGAAACTTTTCTTCATCAAAGGATGTATGTTCGAACATTATAGAGTGACTTTCTTATATTAGGAATTTCTTATTTTTTTATTAATAGTTTGTATTTCATATACAATAAATAATTAAAAAATTTATTTGAGCTTCTACAACAATATAATTATGCCTTTCTATATTTACTCCTGTTATTTTAATTTAATTTTCATTTAATTTGTTATGATATATCTATGTTATTTATAAGTTATGAGAATATACGAATTTATATGTTTGCAATAGAGTAAATCCTTAGCTTTCTCAAGAGATTTTATGGTGAATATTATGATAGTGTGTTGTACATATTCTTAATATTTATATTGTTTTCATGTATAAAATTATCAATTTTTAATTAATTTTTGATGATTTGTTTTTTTAAAAAGACTCCTCAAAAATCATGCAAATAATTGCAGCTTGAATCTTTTGTCGTATTTTTAATTTTTGATTTTATGCAATTACATGTATTTACTATACAATTATATTTTTGTGAGTGCTATTAATGTAAATCCGTAATGCAAACACTTACGTTTCTGAAATTCTTCTTTCTGATTATATGCTTTGCCTATATATAGTTATGAAATAGTGTATTGATGTATTTATAAATTTGACATTTGGCAGAGAGGCAAAATATTGACTTTTCTGTATTTGCATATGTCAGGTTATTTAATTTTATAAATACTTAGTGACTAAAGTGAATTAAAAGAATTTTTAAATAAATATAAACTTATTTTTTAAAATTTAGTAAATTTTCTTCCTCTAACTAATTATTTTAATAAATTCTTATTAATAAAAGACTGTGATCTATAATTTTTATATTAGTTAGGATGTGTATTTACTTTTAAATTCTCATTCAGAAAAACATCTATTACTTATTATCTTAGCAGAAATTTTCCTACATGATCTGAAATTTTTTTAACCTAATTTAATTTTCATTTGTAAACAATGTTAAAACTATTTCTATATATGGTGTTACAGGCACACTAAATATGCTTTCTGAACTGATTTATTTTATGATAAATTGAAATCATTCTTATTTTTTTACAAAAATTGATGAAATATATACGAATTGTTTTAATTATATTTGATATTAAGTTGCTTAATTATTTTTAATATTGTAAATCCTTTTCATATATCTAAAATCTTAAGGAAATTTGTAAAAGTTTACTGGCATGGCCACATTTCAAAATATGAATAGAATTATAGCTTTTAATCTTATAAAGTCAAAACCGGTGCAACAGCTTACTTACAATTTATATAGGTAATTCAAGATTGCATGAAAACTTAGATCTTGTATATTTTATTAAAAATTTGTTTCTTTTATTCGAAATATCTCTATAATTGATTATATATGTATATCAAAGCAATAGCTTACAATATCACTTCTTCAATAAAATTTTTCTTTTATCAACACTCAAATATTTATCATTAAAAAAAGCTTCATTTCTTAAAAATAAGAAGTTTAAATAAAATTTTGAATTTTGATGAGATGTAAATTATTAGCTTCGTCAGCTGAAAATAAATGATGATAAAACTTTCCCTTTATTAGAATGTCGTACTTTACGGAGTACTTGATTTAATTTAGTTGAATTATTCCGTACATCTTCGGTCTATTGATGGCCTACTGTCCTACTTTCAAACGCGACTGGCTGTTTTCCAAGATTTTGAAGTAAATCATTTCTTTTAATTCTCATAAATTACGTTAAAAATAATGGATAAAATGGTGGTACACGTTTCAATATTTCCCATTTGCTATTTAAAATGATTCAAATGCCAGTTATCATTTGAAAATACTTATGGTAAAATAATCCGACTGTATGTTGTTTGATAACTATTAAAGCAATCGAATAATTTTTCAATTTAAATGAAGTAAATTTCAAAAAGTTTAGAAAAAACTAAAGTTATAATAACTTGATCAATTTAAATTTTAAATGAGATGATTTTTTAACATAAAATTTGAGAAAATGGTTTATTAAAAATCTCTTAGATGAAACAGAAATAATATAAAAATTAGATAAAATGCAAATTTCCAATTTTCAAAATTATTCTACATTGATTATGTTTTTCTTTTACAAGTAAGCATCACCATCATTAATATTCTACATAACATTAATATAATCAAAACTGATGTTATACTTATTTAAATGTAATTCTATTTTACAATATTAACTACATTCATAAAAAGGTAGAGAACTTTCCTGTAACACAAAATAAAGAATTTTAGTTTCGAGAATACTTTTTCTTTAATTTACAATTATCTCAAAAAATGTCTAAATGACTATTTTAAATGGAATAAATTTTCTTTGTCTTTAAAAACGATAAGGTAGCTATCTTTAATCTATTTAAACATGTTACAACTTACAAGATAGCTTCTTTTAAGCAAAAGTTAAATTTAAATAAATCATTTGAAACTTTATTTCTCAATGTATCGCATTTAATATTTCACGTGTTTGTTAAATAAAATTTTATTTTCTCTTCAATACAAGAGATTTAGGAAGCTTTCTAAATATGTATAAAATTTTAATATTTCTTAAAAGCAGCTAAGCATGTTAATGAAAATAGAATTTAACAATTTTTGATGCATTAAATTTTTTTCTTTTGCTTTTTGTTTAAAAGTAAATGCAAAAGAATATTTTGTTAATTTAAATTGATTTAAGTGAGAAGTTAAATGAAAAGATCATGTTTGATTCATTCTTGACCTGGAATATTGATTCTTCGTAAAATTTTTAATTATATGTATTTCAAAGGCATAAAACCGTATGCTTATGGCTAAAAAAACTAAAATAAACTATAGAAAGCTACAGATATTAGAAAAAGGAAAAACCTTGTGCTTTATCAAAAAAGAATTACTCACAAATACTGATAAGTAATTTTGCTGGTTTGGATTAGTAGAATATTTGAGAAAAAACAAAAAATGGCATTTTAAAGCAATAAATATGTTGGCAATAATTGATTATTTGTATTTATGTATGACTCCTCATTATTCTGAAATCCATTAAATGAAATATGGAAATTATCTTTCTTAAAACTTAAAATTAGACTGGTTTCAAAGGGGTAACTTTGTTTAATTTTTCTTTTGGAATTTTTACTTTCTCTAACCCTAGAAATATTTTATATTAGAAAATACTACACCATGTAACATAAAAAAATACTTTCAGTTAACGAAAATATTTTTTTAAGTATTACTTAAAATTTAAATGCTTGTAATTAAAATATAATTGTGAATGTTTTTTAAACATTAGAAACAACAAAAATAAATATTTAGCATGAACAATTTTTTAAAGCAATATTTTATGCAAGAAACATTTCGTATAACATATTCAATATTTAACTTTTTACTATTTTCGTGATATCGTGCTGATATAATGGTCAGTTAATATTATTATCATTTGGATCATAAGTAAAAATTTTAGTTTCATTTCCATAAATTTTCGAAATTTTATGAGTATAGTAGTTTAATTTTCATATTTAAGCACAATTCTATTGCATAAATACTTGTTTTCTAATAAATTTTTATATATACGTTTTTTTATTAAAGGAATTGTTTTGTATATATTGTTACTTCTTATTTAATTATTCGATATGAGTTGATTTATTTATTTGGAACATTAATCTATATTGTTAATTAAGTGATCATTTAAAGAATTAAAATATTAAGCTAAAAATAAGAATTTTAGCAGAATAAATGTATGTAAATGACGTTTATTTTGTAATTCTATCTGACATAGATGAAGTAAATTTTTATCTGAACAGTGGATAAAAGCCACACAAAAACTTTTATTTAATAAAAGTACGTTTAATTACTCATTCTGATAGATATGTAGGCATAAGAAATTGCGATATTCATTTGTTATATTATATAGCTGAGTATAATGCTTGTACGTCTGAGGTAAGATAAACCATTACCAATAATTAACTCTTGGACATTTTATGAAGTAATCAAGAAAAATCTCAAAACGACCAATAAGTATTTGCGATTAAACACACTGAATATTTCTCAGTTACTAATTAAATATTTAAGTAAATAATTTTTAACAATTTATTTTTGAATTTTATGAGCATTTAAAATATTCTAATGAATTAAATCATTAAGCTGTTGTCTTAAACTTGAATAATTGAAACGCTTTATAATGTTGCCTTCTGATGATTAGTTCTTTGTTTAGAATTATTAGTTAATGATTATATAAAATATCATTTTATCATGAATGATAAGTGGAGCATTGGATTCTTGTCTAGCAACTGTATGGTTAAATTTAATTTAATGAACTGCTATTTTTTTAGATAATATATATGAATATACTTAAAAAACTGGCTACAATTTACTTAAAAATGTATGGCATATTTTCCAAAAACATAGAAAGTTAAGACTTTATGAATAATGTAACTTAATAATACAAATATGAACAAAATGTGAAGTTAGATAAGAAATATTTAGTTTACACCTTAAATGAAACCTTAAGTAAAGGACCAAGAATATTTTAAAAATACATTACATAAAAAGAAACAATTACACTCCAAAGAATTTACATACAAAGAATTCATTGAAGCAAATAAAACTAGGTGTTAAAATATTGCTTCTTTCTATGCTTTTAGTTTGATGAAACTTACTGAAATAGATTATTCTGACTTAAGTGAATTGAGTTTGTAGCGTATGCTAATAAACCTTGTAGTATAATTTAAGAGAAGAATTATTTTTCCTCTTTTATTGAAATTTGTGTTGTGACATAAGAGGTTGAAAGAAGTAAAAGTGTATTTGACATGTTTATTAGTATAATTAATAAGTTTATTTTGTTTTGAAAAGTTTGCTTTTATCTTGCACAGTTATTAGATAAGGTCATTTTTAAATTAAAAAAAATATATGTTTAAAACCAAAATTATAATAATTAACAAACAAAAATATAACGATAGGTGTAACAAATTTTATGTTTAAAGTCCTGAAATAATTATCAATCACATTTGTAATCATTTGTTATAGTTTGATGCCATGTTCAGTCCGAATAACTTGTTAAAATTATGCGTTCAATATATATCGATGTTGTTTAAAATAATGTATTTACTGGCAGATTTTGTAAATACAAACTTTCAATAATTCGGAAATGTGGTTTCAGTTTCAATAAATGGTAATTTTAAAACATTAAAATGAAATTAATATTAAGTTACCCAAAATTTTTAAGGAGAATTAAATTATATAAAGTAGTTCGATTTTTCAATATTATGAAGTTTGGAGGAATAGTATTTAACTAAGAAATTTTTGTATTTATATTAATTTTCCTTTAAGCATTAGCCTAATTTTTAATTTTAAAATAGTTATCCAGTTCCGTAATTTTAACATAAGCTGGTTACTTATATGAACCATTATTAACATTTACTCTAAATCGAAGAGATTTTGTAAATTATTATTATATGCCAGGATTGGAAAATTCAACAAAAATTGCAAAATCCTTATAGGATACTGTTGAAAATGTGAGAATTGCTTCTCCCAAGCTCAGAGTGATATATGAAATGAAAATGAAAAAATTAATAGCCTTTCAGTCAAAATAGAAAGAATGAAATGAGAGTAAGAATAAACACAATATACTGAAATATTTTGAAAAGTGTCTTCATAAGTTATTAAATAATGTATCATTTATAATCCATTTTGAAACACAAATGAAAATCCAAATTATATTCTAAAATGTTTTTGTTTAAATACCTATTCTAAAATCTACAGAGTAGTACAGTTATTTTTATGGAAAATTATTATTATAATAATTTTTGCCCTTAAAATATTTATTGTCTTTAATGGAGTTACAGTTTGTGGAAATTGTGGAAATTTATCAGCATTTCTTGAATATTTTTACGTAGTAATGTGATTAGTCTGAAAATGTAAAATGTTTAGAGAATAATCTGTATCTATATTTTCCTTATAAGAAGGATATATTTAGGCAAACACACTATCTCTCACACAATGAAACCCCAATTAACTAAACATACAAGGCCTTGTAAGCTTTCAATGACGTCACAGCTGCCGTCCTTCTACCCAGACGGTTCCATTAAAAGTGAAACCAATGATGGTTTTTTTCATAGCCCATTAAATATAAATTACCATTCAGTTTGCGGCTTGAAATTTTTTCACTAATTTTTTAATATAAAATTTCAGTTTACTCTTTTTTGATTTCTTTCATGAATTTGGAATTACTTTATTGAAAATATAAATTCAGATTCTCTTTCTCTCTGAAATATAATATTGTATAAGTGATCCACCATTTTATTTGAAATCGCAAATTTGTATATTCTTAAAGCATTACATTATATGTGACTATTTTAATAATAATTTAATCTATTCTTTTTTATGCTTCAGTTATATTAGTTTCATAAAGAGAACGAAAACAAAGTTATATATTTTTCAAAATAATTTTACCATTCATTTCTTTTAATGTGTTTGTGAGTAACGTTTTTTCATTACAATTCAAATTCTTGTATGAAATGAAATATTTACAATCTTTCATGAAAACATGTATAACACAATTTGTTAATATTATGTTAAAAGTATAAATTCTTTTTAAAGAATAGGAAAATATTATTTGAAAGTTAAAATATATAAAGTTTAAACATTTAAAAATAATGATTGTTTCATTTTGGCGGAAAATTGTGAACTTATCAAGTTAATTAAAATTGTCAAAATTTTAATTTAGTTGCCCTTCAAATTGTAATACAAAAACTTGTTTCTTGTGCAACTTTTTGTCACTTTATGAAACTTTAACATAGTAAACACAAGTATATGCATAAGGTTTTGAAAAAGTAATGCTATTTATTTTATAGTTATATTATGTGTCATTCCTATTACTACAGAAACACATTACAATACAAAAACTTTTAACATCAGATTTGTTCAGATATTTATTATGCCTTATATACCAGCATTGTTTTTACCTTGTAATACAATTTAATTGGAAAATAAGACCGATACATTAAATTGGCTTACTATACATATATATTGCACCAATCCCTCTAAAATTAGACTTGTAATAAGGAAAACAACAGCAGTCATATATTTCGAAATTGCTTGAATTTCAAACACGCGGGTCATATGACAACAAAGTTTCTTCAACAAACGTCAAGTGACGCAAACAGACATCAAATCACGTGATTTCCAATATTGCTCTGCTTTTGTGTTTAGATGGTCATGGTCAGAAATTCATTGTAATCTTACTATGTGGATTTATTTAATATATATATATATATATATATATATATATATATATATATATATATATATATATATATATATATATATATATATATATATATATATAGTATAATAATATTATGCTGAATATAGAAATTCAGAAATTCATGTATTAAAATTCTTTAATTATATAAGACAGTTATTTAAACTGCATTTAAGTATAAATAATATTATTTTCATGTCAACAATTCATCTAAAGAGTGGGTTAAAACGTAGTAGGCCTCCTCGTGATGCACCCTGGGTCACTCAAAATCCACTACAGCTTTTGCCGCTCTTCTCTGTCTTCCTTTGTTGAATGTCTCAAGAAAGACTACGGTGGCTCTATTTAGAAAACTGACTGGACATGACTGCTTGCAGAAACATCTCTATAGAATTAAAATGGGAGATCCTTCAAACTTTGCTCTAATCAAGCAATGATTTTTGAACATTTAAATAATTGTACTGTACTTTCTCAGTATGAGAATAATGTTAAGAAGTAATGGAATGACGATAAACTGATGGCTTATGCGCAAATATTCGGCATTTGCAAAATAAATAAAGTATTTTGAGATTTTGATTTACGAGAATAATATATACGGCTTTAATCAGTTATTTATATATCATAACTATATTTTATATAACTTTAATCAGTTATTAAACACAGATCATAAATGTAATTCCTTCTGTAGAAATAAAAATGTTATGTTACTTTTGATTAATTCCCTATATGCATCAGTTTGGCGAAATTAAGTATCCGTCAGCCGGCGTCCACGAATACTGCGATGAAAAGAGAAAACAGTTATTATATAGTTTTATATTGATTTTGTCTTATATTGATTTTTCTCGGTGCCTATTGTTACTTTCAGAGATCCAGCATTTCTGTGCTAAAGGATTAATGTCATAGCTGGCGATGAACTTTTTTCATGAAAAGAAATTATCTAAATTTTCTGAGATAGATCTTATTATAATATTGTCTAGAATAAAATATTTTGCAAAGAAATATGCTCATATAAATTCTAGATTTCATTTGGTTGGGTTAAAAAAAATTGGAAGGAATTATTGCTGAGAAATTTTTTAATATTTTCTGTTATCTACGTTATTTTATAAATTTCATTATTTGTGGAACACATAGTGAAACTTGACTGTCCAGTAACAAATATGCTACTTATATTTGTACTTAGAAAATCTAAGCATCAAACTTGTTACTTCACAGTGATTTAAAATATGAAGTGTTTATCATTTTTATTCCATTGTAGTAGTCAGAATATATCCAGTAAAATATAACATAATAAAAATACAAATATGCATTGTTGTTGTATAATACCCAGATACTAGGATCTACTTTTCAGTACTACAAAAGATGGGAGAAATGGCACCTCATACACTACTAGATAATTGCAATGCTATTATAAATGTAAATCAACAGAGTATGAAAATAAGATGGAATATTTGAGAACTCTCTATCAAATGAAGTTACGCATATGTTCTGCAGAACAATTCGCTCGACTCCTGAATCTGGTGAAAAAATAAACATTTCTCATGAGAGTGATAGTGAAAGTGAGCAGACCGATTCAAATAACAGACTCTGAACTAAGAAAAATACAGTGCTGGACAATTGCTTAGGACGGATAACACTTTCATCCATAGCAACCACAAAATGTGAAAAATTAGAATAAGTGCTGGATATAGTAAGAAGAAGTATGCGTATGCAATTTTTTTCCACGTCTGTTCATCACGTGATAGCGTTCATAAGAGCTTTAAAGTTTCAACGCGTGTGGACAGTTGTTGTTTCAAGTCAAAGTTTTACAAGAAAGATTTAACAGACGAACTTGAAATTTTCGGCATGTCTTCCCGTCATCACTTAGATAATTTTATGCGTGGTCGAATTTTTGAAAATATCGAATAAGGCGAAAAATAACAGATATTGCCAGGGAGTTCGACATCGCTCACAGCGTTGTATTACGGCTGTGGAAGTCATTTAAAACTACTGGAATGTGTAGTAGGTGGCACGGGGGAGGTCGTGGTAGAAGTACGACGCCTTCAGAAAACAGATATATCGTCCTAACAGCAAAAAGGAAGAGGCGCACCACAGCTTAGCAGGTGGCAAATCAGTTTCTTGCTGCTTCAGAAAAGCACATCTCCCGAAAAACTGTTGTCAAACATTTGAGGGGAGGAGGACTATACGCCCGCAGACCTGTTGTGTGTGTCCCATTGACCAGACAGCACCGTACTGCCCGTTTGCAATGGTGTCGTGAACATCGCAATTGGACTGAACAGGACTGGGCATGCGTACTATTCTCAGATGTGAGCAGGTTCAGTCTGTCATAGGATTGTAAACGCCAACTGATCTGGCGCGAGATATGGTACTGCTTATCGTCCAGAAAATATCCAGGAAAAGGACCGATATCCGACATGCAGTGTCATGGTGTGGGCCGGCATCATTACCAATGACCGATCGCCCCTACATGTGGTTGCGAATGGGACTATGATGGGCCAACGATGCATTAATGAAGTTCTACTTCCTCATGTTCGTTTTTTACGTGGTGCTGTCGGTTTTAAATTTGTTTTTATGGACGACAACGCAACATGTCATCAAGCTTTCGCTGTTCAGGATTGTATAGACAGTGAGGGTATTCAACGCCTCCTGTGGCCATCACGTTCTCCAGATCTAAACCTCATTGAAAATTTGTGGGATGCTTTGGGGAGGCAAGTTGCTGGTCGAAACTATCCTCCGATAAACAAGAACACCCTCATCCATGTACTCCCAGAGGAATGGGATAAATTGCCTCAACAGTTGCTGGATAATGTTGTGCAAAATATGATACGACGTGTGGAATGTTGCATCACATTCCACGATGGACATATCCCGTACTGTTGCCTTTCTTCAAGGTGCCTGCTGACTTTTAGATGCATTGTTCCATTTTTCCGTATGCAGCATCAAATGAAAATTTTTTTCTTTCAGATGTTTCACAGCTTTTGTACTTTCCAGAGCAATAAATATTCCTTATTCTAATGTCTGAACAGTGTAGCAACTATGTTTTATCCTACTAGGCCTCATGTCTCGATTAATGTTATGCTACATTGCAATTTGTGATCCGTTCTTAGCAAATGTCCAACAGCGTATAACGTGGCACGAAGTGCGTGTGCCATCGTATCTCCGATAGAGGGTCTTCGTAATTAAGATGCATGTGTCAAGCAGAAAAAATCCTCAATCTAAGCTTATCATCCTAAATGTACAAATTCAAGTGAAAAACATAGCGACTACGACAGATTTAACGTGCCATAGCCACCATTAGCAAACACGAAAAATATTCGGTTGAATTGGGATACGAACGAATCTTCCGATAATGAGAACCAACGCTTAATTAGTAAGGCCTCCACGACCTCCTATTTAAATTTATTTTTCAGTTTAATTTGACAAAAAATATTACAAAATTTTATGAAAGTAGTTATTTTGATGAAACATGTTTAACTAGAATTGAGTTTGAAACTTAGATGATTTTTATGATTTTTTTTTTGAAAAAATTCTTTTGTACTTAATCTTATTTAACAAGTTGTAGGTGCTAATACTATATTTTAATTAAGGTTTTCTTTGAATACTATACATAATTATTTGTATCAACTACTAGTTTATGTAAGAGTATAATTTACAATACTTATATTATTTTATTTTCAAATTTTTTTAATCAATGATTACTATTTAAATATTATATAATTTATGTTTTAATCATATTTTTACATAATTTACAATAATATAAGTTTATAAGTTTTTCATATTGTAAAAGCTGATGCCTATAATTAATTGACTTATGTTTAGTAAAAATTACAAGGAAGTATCTTGTATTTTATTACTCAGGGCAAAAGTGGGGGATTATAATTTTCCAATAACAAATATTTTATTTATCAGTGAATATTAACAATGATAATTTTATAGTATTTTACGTTTAAATCAAAATAGATTTAATAAAAAGGGCATGAATATCATTCGCTTAAAAAATATAACATGTTAAAGATTAATTTAATGAAAAAAGAATTGTAAGAAAATAGGAAAAGCACGAAAGGAGAAATAAAAGTATCTATGGTCAAATGTTAACTTTTGCTCGTGCAAGGTTTCTAAAATGAATTATACCTGCTGCCAAGTCCTCACATATAAATATTAATGAATTGTGTTCTGGGAGAAGCTGCGGCTTTCAGTAATTGCTGTGTCACGCGAAGAGCACATGTCAACTTCGTTGCCAGTAGCTGACAGGTTAATTAAATCAAATCTGGGAACAATGAGTAATTTAAGATGTGTCTACTGTGTGCGTATGGGAATTATGAAAATTCTGCCCTTTTCTACTAAATTAAAGAAATGATCATATGACTAACTTTCAACAAAAGTTAACATTAGCAGGTGGTTGCAGATTTTGTAGAAGTTATTTTACAGCAAATCACAGAGTTTGATGTGATATTAGTAATCAGTACATCAAAATTTGAAATTAATTCTTCATTTGTTTAATATTTGACTTTTGGCTTAAAAAATTCAGAACTTATTTGCATAATTTTGGTTCATGTCATCTTCTTAATATTTGATTTTTCTTATAAATATCATGTATTTATTAAATTCACGATGTTAAGGCTAATCATCTTCGGAAAATTTATTTTAACATTATTATTCCAAATTATTAAATTTTCAAAGCAATATATTAATGTTTTTTTACAGAAAAACATAGCATGTACACATTGTCCTATATGGGAGAGAAAATCATATTAATGCATATTTTGATTTAAAAGTTGAAAAATAATGTACATCAAAAATATTTAGCTCGTGAGAATAACAAATAATATTACTAACAGTTTTCATTTTATTTTTAAAATTTTGTTCTACAAATGTTCAATAATTTTGTGGTAAAATATTTCTAAAAATGCAATAAGGAATGTCACAATGTATTTACAATCAACATTTGATGTACATATCTATGAGTATTAAAAAATAATTTAAAAAATTATCTCAGAAAAATTTAGCTAAATTTAACTAAATTGGACATAAAGTAAATGCTGTGGTAGTAGACGAAATAATTTTGAAGGAAGCCATATTATGGTGGCGTAGTTACTATATTCTAAAGATCATGTTAGGCAAATATTTTGTGAATAAAACAACAGATTACAAGCTTTTAAAAGTTGTTTGGAACAAATCGAAACAACATCAAAACTATGTTATAAGTAAATATTTAAATTTATATTTATATAACCATGAATTCCATTAGAACATGTTTTTTTAAATGCTAATATGCGCAATGTGAGGAAAACTTTGTGTCTATTTTTTATGTAATGAGATAAAATGTAGGTATAGCAATACAACAAATACTATTTTACAAATCATTATGTGAATTCTTAACTTATGATAACGCATTATACAAGGAAAACAAGAGAGTTCCTGCCTTCTTAAGAACCCAAGACAACATGATATAAAGAAAATGTAGCTTATTGTTAGTCCTCGAAGTAATCAACAAAGGCCTCCAGTACCTTCTGCCCAAGTTTCTCCAGTTGTTCAATCCCCTTGCGGTAAAATCTAGAGGATTTGGATGTAAATAAGTCTATGATTACTTGGTGAAAGTCTGCTTCATTGGTGAAGACTTTTCCCCTAATATTATTGTTCAGGGAATGGAAAGGGTGATAATCTGATGGTGCAAGATCAGATGAACTAGGAATCCCAAAGTCTCCCAAACAAGTAGCTGTATGGTGTTTTTGGCCACATGCGTGATATCCAGACTCGCGTTATCGGTCAAGAACAGTACACTTTTGAGATGAACCAATCCTGGCTCCTTCTTTTGCTGTGCCTGTTGCAAACCTTGCAGTTGCTGCGAGTGTAGGTTCGCAGTGACCGTTTTTTCCGTTGGTAGCAGCTCATATTGAACCAATTGATGACTAGTCCGCCAGACACAAAACATTTTCTTAAGTGAGTGTCTTTCGGTGATCTTGTGCTGTGAGGGATAGTATCTTGGGGTGACAATCAATATTTGAAACCCTTGAGAGTGTCATATAATACCCACTTTTCCTCAATGATCAGGATTTAATTGAGTATGGGTGCTTTACTATGGCGAGAAAGCAGCAATAAACAGGCTGCCACTCGTTATTACTTATGAACTTCCAACAGCATGTGAGGAACCCACTAACTGAGCCTAAGCATCTTGCCTAAGTGGTACAGATTAAGTCTAAACGTTTCACCGGAAACGTTAAATTGTCTGGTAAGTTCATGACACGTTTGACTACTGTCCTTCTCAATGACCGCCTGCAAGTCTTCGTCATCTAAGGCCTGTGGTCATCCAGTGTGAGGTTCAACAAAGACGGGCAAATCTTCTGACCTTAATTTGTGAAACCAATGTTTTGTCATATGTTCATTCACAGCACCATCTCGACATATTCAGCGACTTTATGCAGCAGATGATAAACCCACTTTAAAGTCGTAAAGCAAACACCAAACGAACTTCTTCGACACGTCCATTTCTCCTCGATACTGTATGAGTTAAGCTTGATGAATGCACGCAATGGACTTGCTTTTTTAATAACTGATATTCTTACTCTCAATTAACCAGTGTCTCAACCACGTCATATACTAATTTGAATACTCATTATCACTTCATTAAATTGCTCTAGCGAAAGCGAGAAGTTTTCTTGTGTACCTTGTAAAGGAGTTCATTGCATATTTATATTTACTGCATATTTTTCTTTCACAAATTCCTATTTCTGTTTACATTTACTATTTTCCTTATTTATTCATCGTTATTTATGCAAATTTTATCCAAATCCTATTTCATTTTGTAATTTAATCCATGTTCTCAAATGTTTAAAAGAGAAAGCAACCCTTAAATGTGAAAAATATAAGTATTTGCGTTAAAAGTATTATTTTTTAAACAATTTGTAAGGCTATGGTAGGCTAGTGGTTAGTTCATCAGCCTTTCGTCCGAAATGGTGGGGTTCGATTTCCAAAGTCACCACAGACCCACCGAATACATGCAATATACTTGCACGTGAAATCTGTGGAATCGAAAGTCCTGTGGTCGGTGGTTGAGCAGTTAATACGGGTGTAATAGTCTCGAGGAAATATCCTTCCCCTTCAGATCAATTTTAAAATTGAGGAAGTGGATCATCTGGTGGTGCAATCAATCGGAGGAGTTTATAACAAAGTCACACTTTCACATTCATGGTGCTCCGGTTAAAGAAAAACGCACCCTGCTGACTTAAATTCGCATAGCCAATGGCATAGCGAGTTTGGCTTGTTCAAGTGTCCTAAGTAACAACAACCTAAATAACTTTTTTTACAAAAACATAAAATTTTAAGAAAATCTAATTTTAAATATTTCTTTAATTCTAAAAAATAATGTTGAACATGATTAACAAAGCCCACTTTTTAATTTATTTCTGACAAAACAACTTAACTTAAAGTTTTTATCAGGGAAAAGTTTTAAAAAAATATTTGACAAAAATAAAGAAAATGATTTTCATTACAGATATTATAAGTAATTATTATTCCATCATTCATTGAAGTGTGGAGAATATTTCGATTCACGATATTCTTGAGAAAAGATTGTTTCATAAACAAAATATTCCGTATCAATAAAAATACATTTTAAATGCAGCAAATATGAAAATGTTAGCTATTAGATAATTTATAAAATATATTTGATAATTTTTATTAATAAATTCAGAAAGTTACGGAATATATTCAAATAATTTCACTCGTTTTGCATGTAATCAAGAAATTGAATGTTATTTATTTTCATGAATAATTTGATGAAATTTGATTTAATTATTTAAATGAAGAATATAATTATTGAAATTTATTAAAATTAAAGAATTATCTTTTCTTAATTTTTTGCTTGCCTTCAAATACATTATATTATCTAATCTATATTTATTTAACGTGTTGAATTTAAAATTTCAGTTAAAAATACCAAAGTTAATTGCTTGTCATCTCTAAGATAACTTTTTGCACATGATAGTAATTAGATCGGTGCTAACTATACACATTGGATTCCAAATTATTAGAAATATTCATGCAAAAAGGTTGAGAAATATTTGCTTCAATTCTTAAAATATTTAAAATATACAAGTTGTAGAAACATACTTATATATCGTTATTTAGTAAAATTTCACACGTAAATCCTTATTTCATGATGAAATGCATTACATGTCCGACATATAATACATGTAGAAAGAGAAGTCAATTTAAAAAATTGAACAAAAATGTTGAGTACTTATGTTGTAAAACTTATTATAATTATTGTTTAACTAATTAAAAATTTCAAAATGATTATTGGTTACATTATGAATTTTATAATTTTATTTCATTATTAAGTAACATTTGCTTAGAATACCTGTTGAAAATGCAAGTAAATTTTCATAATTTATTATTGCTCATTAAAAAATAATTCTAAGCAACTCTTTTGGTATGTAAAATTTTAATTTTTATCGATGGTTTAATAGCCCATGCAAAACACTTATTTTTTTAACATTACTCAAAATAAACAATAACATCTAATTCAAACTATTAGTTATTTATCAAAAAATAAGAAATGCGCTTTATAAAAGAAGGTTGCTCAAAAATTAAATTTTAATCTTATAGTATCATGTTTATAGATGTAAATACCGTAAATGCTAAGATTCTTAAATCAAACAGCAGGAATCAAGTATTAATTATAATTTTATTTTCAAATAATTATTTCAAATGAAATAAATTATTATCTTTATACCCAATTTATATCTTGCCAAAATGTAGCACTGCATTCAAACTTGTTGCGTATTTAATAAAGAAAATTACATTATTTTTTTCTCTTAATTTGTAATGAAGAAATATGAGGAAAAACCTAAAGTTATCAAGGTAAAAATGCATGTTAATATCATACAGATCGTGTAAAAGTGTAAATAATTGTTGAAAACAATACTCATGTTTTCTAATATTCATTTTGTTTTTTGTATAAAATTAAAGTACATTTTATTAAATTAATAGTAAAAACATATATATATATATATATATATATATATATATATATATATATAGTAAAAAATGTTGATTCAGTTAAAGAAAATAAAAGTTAAAGAAATTTATATTATTTTGCTTGTTTATGAATATCACAAAATAAAGGCTCAGTTGTAAAAATATAAAGTATAATTTTATTTTGAATATAAAAAGTGAGTTTATCAATGAGGGATTAAGAAAATATTAATTTCATTTCTGTATTTATTCATTTCCTTCATCATTTGCTTCCTATAATATTTGCAAAGTGGATTAACTTTATGAAAATGATTCAGTCATAAAGTTTCTCAAAAAAGGCTGCCAAAATAGATATATCTTTCTTCTAAAATGTTTAAAAATTGCCGTTTTGAATGAAGTTTGATTTTTATATTGTAAAACTGCTACTATATTTTTATATATATTGAAAAATTATATAAAAAGAAACATATTGTTTTTGAGAAATTTATTAATATTATTTAAAAAAAGTTTGCTTTCATAATACATTGATTTCATTTATCGTTGTTTTTTTAATTCTAAATAAAAATTTAGAATAAAAAAACTATAATACAAGAAATCTATAATAAATATTTCATTATAACACTTTTTCCTGAAATTATTTTATAGGTTATTTGAATACCAAATAGTTTTATTTCAAATTTGTTAGTAACATTATGAAAATTTCAAAAAACTAACTCTATACATTTAAAATATTTCCTAAAATATTTAATTTGTGATACTTATAGTCTTGTACTACATTAACAGAATAACATGAAATTCTATGTGTGTAAATATTGAACGAAAAATTGCGTTATTAACATAAGCCAATAACAATATTGAAAACATGTAATAAATATAAAACAATATATTAAAAAAATAACCAACAACTTGTAGGCAGTATTATAATTTTCCATATTTATTTTTGACTTATTTTTTTCTCTCCCTTTTAAGACCGTAAAATGGTATTTTTTGAAAGTTCTAATTGTATTTCTTACATACATGATTTTTTAACTTACATTTTAATATTTTTGCCATTGCTAATTGCATGATTATGCTTGTATTTATTTGTATGGTGTGATATTAAATTAAAGCAAATAAAACATAACCCACACACACAACACACACAAGTAAAATTATATTTTAAAATCTGGTATTTACTAATATTGTTGTATTATAGTTATAACTATTAAAAAGAAATTATTTAATTGTTTATACATAAATTATAAATATCTCACTTTCACAAGTACTTTACTAATTCGAAAACTTGATTTATGTTAACATTTTAACAGAGCTTCTTGTCATTTATACATTTTATCAATAGTTTATGAATTAGAAAAAAAAGCTTATGATTACGTTTTTTAAATAAGAGTTTTTTAACAGGTGATAAAGAAATAATCCAAATTTGCTAAAATATAAGGAATATTAAAAAAATAAAACATAGTATATTAAATAACAGGAATCTACAATTTCAAGCTTAATAAAATATTTTTCACTGCATTTCAATTACATTGAAATGGAAAGAAAATATTCTTGAAAATTCAAACCACAGATAGCTATCATTGAAAAAATATTTTAATATAATGCGAGGAATGTATCTTGATTAAAAGCTTCAGTGAACTTATATAATCCTTCCATTATTAGGTGGTACGAAGGCCATCCTCTTTGCCAATTAATCTGTCAACTTCAAATGTTTTGCCCAACTAAAGTTTTCCAAGAATGAGAGTGGTTACATTTTAATTATAATATACATAATATAAAATAATAATACTGAGCCCTTTCACATGATAGAATTTTTTAATAGAAAACTATCAATTGGAAACAGTATCGAATTCAGAAGATGATATCCAAAAGCAGATAAAATCATCAAGAAAAATCAGAAAATCAATAATTTATTAACTTAAAGGACAGTACGTAATTTTTTCTGAATATTTTTAATTAATTAGGAAAATGTTTTTTAAATCATTTTTAAAAAAAAAACGGGTATACCATATTATCAAAAAAATTTTTGTAATATTATTTATAACTAAACGTGTTTTAATTAATTTAACTCAATAAGAATAAAGAATACATTTTAAGAAAAGTGCATACCATATTTAATGAAATCATTTAGGTAAGTAATTGATACTTTAAATACAATCATAATGTTTGATAAAATTGAACTCACATTTAAATTGCGCTTTAAGTAAAAGATTCAACATTTAATATTAAAAAGCAATTAAGAATTTTCAATTCAATTGTTACAGTAAACGGTATGATTTTAAAATACAATAATGCAAAATAGCATAAATGTAATTTAAAAATATACTCAGTTTAAAAAAAACTCGCTTTGAGTAAAATCTAATGAGTCAAAGTTGAATTTCATTTGTACTTTCAATATATTAATACTGATTGATTTCATTACCTTGAAACATGTTATAAATGAATAGATTTAAAAATTTATAGGAAATTAGTATAGGAAATAATACTTGAAAGCTCTTATAAATTTTTTTAAATTTCAATTTAAAATTTGGTTCAATATTACATTTTTTTGCATTCATAAGAAAATTTTTCAATAAATCAATAATTATTCATCCATACATACAAATATTTATGTATGCATACATGCATAACATTTAAGCTTGATGAATAATAATAAATCAATATAATGCGTTATTTAAATTTTATTAGAGCTATATAATTTTAACTTAAACAACACTTAAAGAAAATATCTAGATTTTATGCTAATTTATCTGCCATAAAAACAAGAATTTTCACTTCCGTATGTGAAAAAGTCAACAAGTTGCAGAGAGAAATTTGAAATTTTAACTTAGAATGCTGCTGTGGGAAGAATATTTGATTGAAAAAATTGATTTTAAAAATTAACGATCACCTCATCCGTTAACATAACTTCCATTTCTTGGCTCTGAAAGTAGAAAAATTCAATAAAATGAAAGTAATTTTAAAAACTTTCTTTTTCAACGGGTTGGAATGCAAATAACTTGAGACTGTAAAATATGCATTGAAATTTTATTTTAGCTTAGCAAGAACCAAGTGTATTTTGTGTTTCTCAAAAAGAAACCATGCTTCTAAGACTGCGATCTCAGTAAAATGAAAAAAAGTATGGAATTTACATTAGTAAATTACGTAATTTTAGTGAAGAGGGATTTTTAAGAATGTAAAATAAATATAATTTACAAAATTTCATAAGAAGTAAAACTGCCAGTAATATTATTTTACTTTTAACAGTTTATTTTAATAAAGGAATTCAAAAATATAGTATTCAAAAAATAAAAACTTCAGTCAACTTCAAAGTATGTAAAACAAGCATTATATTTCTTATATTCTTATAATAACGGATTTTTAAGAAGCTTAAGCTTTAATTAATTAAAATATTCTTTCAAAAAACGTAAGACAGGGTGAATATTAATCTCAGTTTTACTGTAATTATAATAAATTGGCTCTTTCTTTTTCTTTTCAAAGCGTGTTTTTCAGAGAATACCTTTTGTTAATATGTAGATATGTATTTTGAACAGATTATGAATTAAAAGTAATTTGAATAAGAAAAAAATTATAATTATTTTTTGTGAAATATTAAGTGTAAATAATAAAAATATTTCTGGTTTAAAAATACTGTATTAAAATCAATTGATATTAATTTTTTCGAAATTAACTTAGAATATTAAGAAATTATATATATATATATATATATATATATATATATATATATATATATATATATATATATATATATATATATATATATATATATATATATATATATATATATATATATATATATATATATATATAAGAAGAATCTTCTACAACCAAACAAAAACAAGTGCAATTAGTATTTTGTAAATTACGACTAATTATAAATATTATTTCTTACATTTTGCATGCTTAATTTGATGCAATACGATTAAAATATGATATATGATTCATATGATTACATTATATGTGTAATGTATTAATTCTGAAGTAATGCCTAATTGAACTCTGCTTGGTTACTAATAAATGTGAGATGAATCGTAATAATAATATTTTAAATTATATTATTAAACTGATATTGCATTTCATTACTTATTTGATTGCAAGTGAAGTTATGATTTAATTTATCTCATATTATTTAATATTATTATTATTAAAAGAAAAAAACGACTAAATTAAATTCATGAAAAACATATTGAGTATCGATTAGCACAAACTATTTTATTTAAAATAAAAAATAATATTGAATGATAAACAAAGTAATATTGACAGTTGAATGATAATATGTAAGGAGATCAAACTGTTGTTGTGTGTATAACATGGCCCCTTCCCATAATTGTCATGAATTTTGCTTTAGAAAAACATATGACGATGGTGATATACATGAAAATTTTACGGAATCCCGTGAAAAATTTAATTGTATAGAAGAGCAATATTTTCATGCTAGATAGCAATCAAGATCAAACTTCATTTCAAGGACAGAATTGCATCTTCTTGGGAAAGAATAATCATAGCAGATGTATTATGATGCAGACAGAAATTATGCATGAAATAAAATAATTTCTGTCATAAAAATGTATCGTTAACGATATAAATCTTTAGAATAGTAAGAGATTATACATTTTTTCTTATTTATTTCCTATTTTAATCCCTTATTAAGTAAGTGCTGTGCAAATATTTAAGTTTCATAGCAACAAGTTCATTAAGTGACCTAATAACATTTTTTCACAATAATTCTTGCAAAATTTATACCATTCACCCATGATGATTTACAGTTATTTCTTAAATTTGATTATAGATTAAAATTGATAATTTTTTCTGACATTAGTTCTTACTGTTTAATGGAAAAATAATTTCATGATAAAGCATCCAAACATTATTTGTAATGAAAATTTTAACAAATTTAAAAAGAAATGTTTGAGTATGTTCCAAAGAAATGGGAAATCATTTCTTTGAAAAATATCAATAAATAAACTCATGTGTGAAAATAATCATGGAAAGATTCTATTACAACTTTACTATGCATTACTTGATATCTGTCTGAAATACAAATATTAATATTCTAAAATAAAAAAATGGAGAAGAAAACGAAGAAAGTCTTAACAGTTTTAGAAAATAGCTGTATTGGAGAAAAAAATACGTATGGAATATGTTGGAAAGAAGAAATTGCATTTGAAAAATCGACGGTGAGACATGATATTTATTAGAATTATGTTTTCTTAAATTTTTTATTTAACTTCTTAATTTTTTATTTAATTTCTTTATTTAACTTTTTAATATGAATTTTAAATATAAATATTTGTAATATTGTATATTTATTAAATTAGTGTCATGGAAACTAACTTTTCTCGTAATTAAATAAGGACAAAGAGTTATAAAAGTTGTAATAATAGACTGTAATATTAACTGTATTCTTTTCTATAAAGCTTTGATATATTTTTTATTAATATTATTCATGGTATTAGCAGTTAAAATGATTTCAAGCTTATATTGCTTAAATTAATTTGAAATATGTGAAGAACAATGTTAACATTTTGAATATAAATTGAATAAAAAAGGAAAAAATTAACTCGATTTAATATTTATGCTACTGATTTACAAAAATTAATCGCATACGATTTATGATTTAGTATTTTTATTCAATAATTTTAATTCAATCAAAATATTTATGTATATAAATTTATCTTTTAAATGTATGTGAATTGCTATTTGGAAAACACCACTTTTCAGTTTTGAAACATTTACATTAAAATACATACCTTCTAAGATTAAATTATTTAGATGTAAATTAATGATATGACTAACTATGTAATGTGTAGTTGAAATTTTTATATTAGTTTCAAAGAGAATATATATAAATAATAAATAAACATTTTCGTTTCAATAAATATTCCTCATTGAAACCTATTATTTTCCAATTTTCAAAGAGGAGAAATTAAAAAGGATAACCACTTTCTTTCGATAATAAGTGCATAAGTTGTAATATGCTTGTAGAAAATCATTTCATTTCTAAAATAATAAATCCAAACTAAATTTTCAAGCATTCTCCTATTTAACTAATTTCTCCGCTATCTTCTCCCAATGCATGTGTTTGACTACGAAAGAAAAGGAAAATATTGATTTTTAAATTTACTTGTGGTAATTTTAATTTACTTCAGGTAATTTACTTTTAAATATTTCACTCATTTTCACAGCTTTACTTTACCTAGCATTGCACGCAAATATCATTCTTCATTAAATTTTTATTCAAATGACATTAATTATTTAACTTCCTTTTCTTAATGGAGCTTAATTAATTTCCTTTTCTTATTTGGAAAGTTATATTGGAACATATATAGTATATTCATCTTGAAAAATAATTTCCTGAGATATTTTGATACTTAAAATAGATGAGGAAGTAAAACATATAATTAAAACAATTTTTTGTTAGTATAAAATACATTGAAATTATTTATAAATAAAATAAATTATATACATAATATATATATATATATATATATATATATATATATATAATTTATATTTATAATTATATTAAATTATATTTATATATATATATATATATATATATATATATATATATATTGCTACATTTACTTTGTTATTTTCCTTTTCTGTTGGTAAATTCTCCCAGAAAAAAATGTATTTTAATAATTTTAAATTTAGAAAGTAAAGGTTAACTTTCTGAGATAACTTTCTGAGAGTAAATAAATATAATTTAATAAATATATAATTTACTTCTGTAAATTCTATACTTTCATGATCCCTTAAAAATCGTAAATGTTATTCGCAGTATTTTTAGAAATTTGGCCGTTAAATTAACTTTATCAAAAATCTAAAAATTTTGAATTCTAAAACTCAATGTCATTTTCTAGACATTTAAAAATAATTGTATACAGAGATTGTTGCTTATTAGCAAAGAAAAATTAATTTTGATATAACTGTAAATTATCTTTAACAAAAGAAAAATATTACATATTTGGTATAAATGTGTGACACACCTGTTTCTATATTCTAAAAGTTTGTTTCAATAATATTATTATGTAAATATGATTTCGTTTATTTTTTAATAAAATTTTTAAAACAAATTAGTTTTCTTAAAAATATTAAAAGTATTAAAATATGATCTGAGCAAAATAATTTCCCCATTCTCTTCAATAACTTTTATGCTATTTTTAAGTTTAAATAATATGCTTAGATTAAAATGTTTGTGAAATTTTAATTACAGTTTACCAAAGTAAACATTTAACAGTGATTTATCATTACAATTTATCCAATATACGAGCAACACTAATAAATAACGAGAATGAAATAAGTTTAGTTAAAGTGTTAATAGAGGTATTAGTAGAATTAAATGCACTAAAATGACCATCTGATCAAATTGATTTATTCCTGATTCCTGACCAATTCATGATCAATTTTTTGAAATATTCTGCGCAAAAATGTGCTATCCTATCTGTAAGCTAAAGAGAGCTCTTCATTAATATTTAGTTGAAATATTTTTTATTGTTAATACTAAAATCTTCTCAGCATTGTTTACTGCTAAAAAATCAATTAGAATTCGCATTCATTTATTTAAAAATTCAACTTAATTTCTTTATCTTTGATGTTCCTCAAACATTGCAGTTCATTTTTATACTCATCGTGTTAGTTAGTACACTCATATTTAGGCAATTTAATGCAGGAAAAATGGTAAACAAGAAGTTAGTAGGAAAAGTGTAATTTGTTCAAAACTGAATTAAATTCAGAAAAAAGTATATCAAAATAATTATATTCATAGTTATATCCTGTATTGAAGTTAATGTATTGGCAATACTAACACATGTAGAAAAATCAACTTATATTACAAATAATAATATTTTCCCATTACACTGCGTTAGCTCTTAATCACGATCGTTAATCTCGCCGACTTTATCTCTGGAGGCGGGATATTTCCCAGAACATTCCGGAATCCCTTAGTCCCTCTCCACTCTTTTCCCCACAATCCTTCACTTTCTGCTCTTCCTGTGTTTAGCGTCCTCCCAATCGGAATGGCGAGTGGGATCGGGAAAAGAGGGAAGGAGTTTGTTCTGTTCCTTCTCATTGGCATTATGGTCTGGGAATAGAGGTATTAAGGAAGATGTTCGTGACTGGCGTGAAATCAATGCCATGATGGAAATCAGATTGGTCAGCGATATTTTCTCAAACCTTGTTTTCCTTCCTGCATCTCTTAATCTCCAAGGAACTGGTAGCACGTACTGAATTTTCTATTTTTTATGCACATGAATGATTGATTGTTTGAGGCTTTACATAAATTAGGATTCCTTTGATTATGGATTATTATATTTATTACATTTTGTAAATGCTTGTGATTAGAAGGAGCTTTGGAGAAAAAGTGAAATAAGAAACAATAATAATACATTACAAAAAGAAATAGAGTAATTGCATACAAAAATATTCCTTTAATTAGGCAAGGCAATAAAAATAAAATTGAAATACATTTAATTTAAAAGGAAATTTAGCAAAATTTATTCTTTCAAGCATACAACAAAAGAAAAGTTTTCTCTTCAGCGAAATAAATTATAAATGTGTGGATAACTAAAAGAAGAATGCAGATCATTTTAAGTTTCTTTATAAATGCAATAATATTTTGAATTCAAATACAAAAGAGAAGACTAACCCTAAATGCTGACTGTTAGATTTTAAGTAAATGGTTTTAAATTATTCAGGATAAATGTAAAATCTTTCAAGTACATATTTATTTAATATTCAAAATTACTTTTAGAAACAATTAATTGATTGCTTATGTAGGAAACATATATAAATCACTTATCTTCTTTCTTCAATTAAAAAAATATTTAATATTTTTTTCTATTCTCAAATTATGAAATTATATTTTATGTAAATAAGTTTCCTGTGCGTTTTAATGTTGTATATTTGTTAAATTTCTTATAAATCAGTGGAGTTACTTGCGACCATAATGACTAACTTATGTCGACGAAAGAAAACATTTAAAAAATTATATTCAAACAGTGAAACAAATATACTATCAATCAATTGTACAGTGAAATGTAATAAATAAGGTATAATAATTTAAAGTGATTTTTCATGTTCTAATTCATTTAATATTCCTTAAAAAGACTCATTAAAAATCTAATAAATATAAAATTAATTACGTTACTTTAACTTAGTTAGTTTTCAAATAAGAATTTATGCAAAGTAAATTGCATTTTCAATTTGTTTTGTCAGATATGTATCTAACGCTTTTATTAATATAAATGTTATATATTAGTTAAAAAATATCTAACATTTTTAAAATGATTTAATAAGATTATGATCACAATTTCTAAAAGTATATCCTACTTTTAGAAATTTCTAATACTTTTTACTGAATAATTATATTTATTTATTCAATAAAAAAAGTATTGTTTTTATTGAATAACTAAAATTTATGTAGCAATTTCTTTACATTTGGTGTACAAAACCAAATTTTTAGAAAATTGATTTTATTTAACTTTTCTGTTTAAAAAATTGGGATTTACCATAATTAGACCTGTGATAATTGAATGTATTAAATAAGTATTATAAATGTTCTTAATTCGAGAAACTTGTTTTAAATACAATATCATTTAGTAATTTTTTTTCATTTTGCAATTTTTGATGCATTACTTTTATTGACTCATTAATTACACTAGCTACTTAATAAATATTAGATTATTCAATAAAATATGACTGTCACTCTGAATCATACTCGCAGACAAGAACCGGTATAAAATGTAATGGTAAGATTTATGAATAAACACTATATTACCTTATCAAATAATTTCTTATTTCTTAACTGTAAATATTTTAGTGTAGTATAAATTTCACAAAAAAAGGAATAAATTTACCACGAGAACATTATGAATCTGTAATTTTCTGTGATTTAGTGTGGGAATAAATCAGAAAGAAGAGATTCTATGTCTATAAACATAAAGGTCTGTCTAATGCTACTGTATTCATTCAGATGATTTACTGAATTTTTAAGAAATCGTTATTCTCTTCAGAAAAATGCACTTTGTTTTCTTATCTGTTATGATATATTTGATACATGAAAAATGTAAATCAATGATAACTACTACTTTTATTAGATGATATAAAAGGAACTCAACTGGTTACTCCGGCATACAAATGTTATTCAAGATTTGCATAAGGAAAAATATTTCACAATTGGGCTTTCTTAATATTTAAGATATCAACAGAAAAAGTAACGTGTAAAATCAATAAAGGCATTTTTAAGTTACTTAAAGATAGTGATTACTGCATTACTTTTAGTATCATTACTAGTTTAAGATATATATATCTTGAACATTCTACCATGTCAAAACATTCAAATATAAGTTTCTGATGATCATTTCAGGTCCACAATGTTAAGTAGAATCAATAAGAGCCATTTTTTTAAGATGCACAGGACTTTACGAAGTAGTCAAATGGAAAGATAAAACATAATCGCATTTAACTGGTGTAATATCATTGTCATCCAGAAAGTTTTCAAGATATGAATGTTAGCGGACTCTTACTTTTCTATGATTGCATTGTTCTTATTCAGAAATCGTGAAAATTGAAATTCACTAATGTAAACTCATCAAATAGATTGAATATTCAACCTATTCACTTGATCAAGCTAAGTATTACTGAGAAATCTCGTCGTTATATTTCCAAAGATATGGTTGATAGGGCAAAAATGTATTTTTTTAAAATCTATTTTAAGAAATGAATGTCTTGTGGCAACTAATCTTTAACAAATTAGCTTGGAATATATAGATCATAGAATACATGAATTGAGAAGTTGAAAAACTACATTGAATTATTCTAAAATTTCATAAAATAACTTTTAAAGTTTAGGTCATTTAAAAAATTTAGAACAATTTTGGTAGACGTTATATGGAATAAATGATTCTATATAAAACAAAAGCGCATTTATTTATTTCATTATTCTTGCCAGTTGTATTTTGAATATTTTTCCTCGTGTTATCAAATTTAAAACAAAGTAAAATGAACCAAGTCATTTTGGTACAAGTTTAATAGCTCGTCTTTTAAATTTATCATAAATCACAATATTCATGATTATAATTGCACGACATTTTTTATTCATTTTTGATTTTCAATCCTCGTTTTCTAGATAAAAATACATATAAATATATATATATTCATCTTTTTGGTTTGTGAGATATCTTTTTTAAACAATACATATATTATTTAATTTTTTGTTTACCCTGTGGTAATTGAGTTTAAGGAACTGTTATTGTTACTAATGACACTTGGACAAGCCAAGCTCGCTATGTTTTGGCTATGCGAATTTAAGTCAATTGAGAGCGACTTTCTTCGTTTAATCAGAGCACTATGAAGGTGAAAGTACAACTTTTGCTCTTCAACTCCTCCGATAGATGGCTGCACCAGAGGATCTATTCCCTCAATTTGGGCACTCATCTGAAGGGGGAGTAAATTGATCCAGCCCATCGCACCCATGGTAACTGCTCAACGACCGACCACAGGAATTTCGATTCCACACATTTAACGAGCACGTACATCGCATGTAATCGGTGGGTCTTTGCCAGCATTGGGAATCGAAACCCACCCTTCCGGATGGAAGGCCGATACCCTAACCACTAGACTACCACCCAGCAAACACAAACTGCCGGCAAAAATCCGGGCCGCTGCTGGCCAAGCCGGTTTCCTGTTAACGGTAAGCCGCTGATGGTTGTTTGATGGCCCAGCTCCTGCCATTATGGCCACGGATGAGTGCTGGCCAAAATAAACCGGGCCGGTGCTGGATGATAAGTAGTGGGCCAACAGATTCTGGCCATTGTTGGCCCTGAAGCTGTTGGCCAGCAAAATTAAGACAATTAGTTGTAGCGCTATTTTTTATTTTATCGTCAAAGACTATTTTTTCCAAATAACTGCTTTTTTGTGATGTTAATTAATTTTTCTTTAACTTCTTACTTTTTAAACCCCTTAAAAACAATTTTGCAGAAAGAAATCTAATTTTCACATTTATTGTGTATACCGCGTGACAGTATGACGTCAGATACTGCGAAATGCTTGAGTCAGCGTCAGCCATTAATGTGAAATGGCGGAATATTCGATGTTGTGTCTGTGAGCAAAGAGAAATATAAGGTGAGTGCGCATTTATTATTGTTGCTTATATCAGGATAGAATTGTTATGAATGATGCAAGAATAATATATTTTTTTATGTTAAAATATTATTTAATTACTTTGTTAAGAAAACTTCATAAACTGTTGATAACATGACAACAAGAGAAAGACAATGGAAAATGTTTGTCATTGTATGTTTTAGAATAATTTCATTACCGTGTGAGGAATAGAAAAATGTATCATGGACAGAAGCATTTTTTCATTCTATATATTAGTTATATTTAATCAATTAGTAAAATAAATTTTTCAATGCTCAATTTTTTTAAAATCGAATTCGATTGCTACAAGGCTTAAATGTATTTATTACATTCTTTGTTTTTTTACGAAGCAAGTTTATGAATAAATGACACTCTAAAAATATTCTACTTAAAAGCCCTTAGATGTTTATTTTCAATAAATTAATATTGGATCTTGTAGCATTTATGATCAATAAATTGTGTGTGAATTCCTTATAAACTTTAATTATTTTATTTTTAAAAGGCTTTCTTATTATACTATTATTTTTAAGTCAATTTTTACTGACCGAAATATTTTGTCTTATTCGTGGTTTTAAATATTGTATACTCTTCAAAGATCTGTTTTAAGGAATGAAAAATTTTTCAATGCATAAACATTACAAAATATTTTATTGCATGTATAACATGGTTTTTATGTATAACCATGTCAACCATTAAAATCATTGTGGATATCTTAGAGAAATATTTTTGCATCTAAAACTTGAAAATACAGTACTGAAAATAGTTGATTAACGCTTATGAAAAAATGTTCATATGGAACAACTGTTATTATTTAAACTAGTTGTGTAGCATGTTAACTATTTCCATGTAAAGAATGCTGTCAGATGTAACAGCTTAGTAGCTACTCTTGTGTTTACATACTTTATTATATTTAAAATCATATTTTATGTTTTTTTATGACTGAAAAGTTGAAGTATGAATTAACAATAAATTCAAACAATTTGTTTTAATGAAAATATAAATTAACTAGAATATTTGTCCGTTTCCATATTGGAGAAAGTGATTAACATTTCAAGCATTTGATGATATTTTTGACATTTTGATCACTTGATTCTTTTATAGTAATGTAAATGGTTTTACTGTTATAGTAAATAGTTGACCGGATAATGGGTAAATGATATATCTTATATATTTAAACACCATTACATAAATACCTTTTCCAATTTACAAAGTCTGATTATGATGACAATATTGTCCTAGATATATTGTCAGAATTATTTTTAGTTACTTTTGATTTTTCTCTTTAAAGAATTAAAGTTAAATAAAGAACTTAAATATAATTTTAAACAATGTAAATTAGTAAGGTATGATATGAGAAATAGTAATGTATGTAAAATGAGTATGATATGAGAAATAGTTTAAAAAAAGTTTATCTGTTTTGATTTCAGAAATACTTCTAATTTTGAAATTCACTACACAATTTCAAAATAATAACAAATAATTAAAATATTGCATTTGTAAACTCTATGTTTATTTTATTGTTTTAATATAGTAAGCATAATTAGGTTAATCTTCCAAACATTTACATATATATATATATATATATATATATATATATATATATATATATATATATATATATATATATATATATATATATATATATATATATATATATATATATATATAATTTCTAAATTTATTAACTGTCTTTAATTTCCCGATATCTCTTTTGTTGTGATTTTTTTTGAGTATTTTACAGAAAATGGTTAAAGTCATTTTTGATAGTATATATTATTTTGTTTGTTGTTTTTCTTTTTGTAATTTATAACATAAAAAGATTAAACTTAAAGCCCAGATATAGGTCGAAATTATTCAAAACACCACTTATTATCAAAGAGGTAAAGTTTGGTGATATCCATCATGAGAATAATTTAATCATTTTATTAGAGAAAGAATATAATTTAAGTTTAATCTTATTTATCAGTTAAGCATTTAATATTTTAAAATTAATATATCATTCATTAACATGTTGGATGTGTTTTACAACTGTTCTACATGATGGACCAGCTACATGAATTGCAAATGATTATGAGATCAAAACTTAGAAAAGAAAATAATATTGCCCAATTACATAAACGAAATAGTTAGGTCTTCTTTATTTATATGTTTTATCCTTTTTCTGGCTGCTTGCAAAACTTTAATTTGTTATAGAAATTTTTTTATCAATAACATTTGGTATAAATATATTATACTGGAAAGTGACCTTTAATAGGTATTTTATGATTATATGTAGTCTCAATCAATGACCACATCTAACCATAAATACAAATAATTTCTCCTTAATATTTTTCAATATCATTGGTAATTACAAGCCAGATAATTTATTTCCGTGTGTTACAATTTTTTTAATTATTTGTATTAACAAATAATTGTAAATAATATAATTCTTGCAAATAATTATAATGGTAAATAATATTAACAAATTATTGTAATTATAAATACTATTAGCAAGTAAATATAGGTAATATTTTTTTGTCAGGCACTACTTCGTTGACGACCCTCTTCTGGTTTTGGATTTTGGTTTGACGACCCTCTTCTAGTTTTGGATTATTGTAGAGTGTACAACGTCATGGACCTGGTCTAGTGCTGCTGGCTTTTGGGGGCATGCAACAACAACAATATTTTTAAAGTAAAATAACAAATTATTGCTTGTATTTATTATTGATGGCTATTTTGCTAATATTTCATTTTATACATTAGCTTTGAAGATTGTGTTTCTAACATCTCCCCACTCCAATGTAAAGTGTACCTATTTAAACTATAGTCCAGAATCAATAACTTATTTTCTAATAATATTGGATTAAATATAAATTTAATACTTTGTGTAAAATAAAAATTATAAAGTTATGTAAAACATTTTTACTTCTAAATAAATCATGATTATGATAATTATTTGTGATGTAAATTTACTGGGCAACAACTGGAATGCATGTATTCAAAATCTGAAAATCATTTGCATTAATTGACGCAGCTTTTTTCATTAATCTGTAATCACAAGTGTATAAAAAAATAAATTCCATGTTAATAAGATTTTGCATAGAATATTGCATAAATAATTCGAAATTATCAATATGTTTTAAAATTCATCAATATTTATTTTAATTACTATGATTTTATAAACTTTACTTATCTGTAATTGTAGTTGTGTGTAAAAAATAATTTGGTAATCATTGATGAATATTTTATTAACCATTTTTTATTAGTTCAAAATAATTTTTTAAAAGCATGAAATACAAAGTGTATGTTATAAATTAATTACATTCTATTATAACCTTGAAAATGTAAAATTCTACTTAAAACATTACATTGAAATTTTTAAGTCAGATGTTTAGAATTTCTATTAAGTCATTCAACTGAAATTGTTTTCATATAACCCAATTATTTGTCTCTATTTTTAATCAAAGAATTGTCAGAATTGATGAATGTTGATTTTTCATTTGTTACTTAATGTTATTTATTATAATGTGTATGTATATTGAAATATCAATATGAATATAAACTACAAAACTAAGCTCTGGCAGGACAGACCACATGGGCCAAGGCCTACAGTGCCTATTTTCCTGACCAAGAGCCCCTGGGCTGCGAAGCACATGCCCCGATTAGGTGCTCAGCATAACGCAAAACACCCAGTGTTTAGTTCCCAAGCATGCTCATTGTGGACATAATTTACTAATAACCATTCCCCCTTTTTTAAAGAGATAAAACTAAAATTAAGTAAAAGATTCCATCATAAAAGAATTGTATTAGTAATTTTTTATGAGTTATTAATTCTGAATGAAAATTGACATTATTATAGGCATTCACAACCTATTCAAGTGCTTGGCTTGTTTTGCTTTGACTGTAAATTTAATTGTAAAATATTGTAAGTTTAAAAATAGTTGTGTTGGATTCTCCTTATTCAAATAATTAATACTGAGAAATAATACCTAAATACAAGAAAATAAGTGTTATGCATGAAGTTTCTCCTAATTTATGTAAACAGCTCAATTTTTTTGTTTTTTACCTGGGCTGTTATTAACATCCTGCTGTTTCTATTTTTGTAATTAAATTGAATGAGTTTAATAATTCTGTTTTTTTTATTTTCAGACAATTACAATAAAGTGAAAATCTTTACAAAAGGAGAAATTTGTTCCAGAGTACTAATTCGGAAGGTGGACCACAAGAATAAAAGAAAAAACTTGTAAATTAAAAATGTTAAAAAAAATTTTGCAAAAATTATTTTCAAATCTAAATAAAAGATATTTTTTTTATTTTCAATATTATCATAAATAAAAAATGTTAATTCCATTAATGTTTAGACATTTCACTTATATATGGCTTTTGTTGTGTTAATTTTTATAAGTAATAAAAAATATTTATCTGTATCCTTTTGTATCATTTTTCTCAACATCTTGTTCATGGAGACATTTCACTTATTTATGGCTTTGTTTTCTTAATTTTTATAAGTAATAAAAAGTGTTAATCTTTATACTTATCATTTTTCTCAACATCTTGTTGCATGGAGTTAATTGATTTGGAAAATAATTCTATAAAATTATCATAAAACTGGAATTTTTTTATACATTCAAGTTCAGTTTTAGCAATAAATTGACATTTGCTTACACAAGAATTTTTTTTAAAAAAATTTATAAATAATGAAATTCTGTAATAACAAAAATTTTAAAAACAGAATATAAAAGTTATTTAAATAAAATTTATATTAAAATAAAACTATAAAATTAAGATAGCATTTTCAAAAAAATGATTTAAAATATGAGTTAGTAATTCATATTTTTTTAATCTTTATATAATTAAGAACTAAAAGAGCACTTAATGATATTTGACAATTACATGGATAACAATTGTCTTTTAGAATCACAAAAATATATTCAGTATTAATTTGATGGATTTCCATATTAACTTTAACTAATATTAACATAAATAATGAATTCAATATTTATAGAAATAAATAACCATAACCAGCCCTACGTCGGTGAAAGCGGCTATCGTCGGCCAAACGGCAACGGGCCGATGGTTAACCGTATATGGGCACGCACTGACAATTACATGGGCCACATGCGGCCAATATGGCATTGATGGCCACCCGGCGTTTGGCCAACAACGGACCGTACTGCCGGCCCAGCAGCAATGACGACGACCACTTTATTGACGGAGCCGACGAGGCCAAATAGCGGCGGGCCGCTGCTGGCCAAGACGGCTGACAGCAGCGGCCCGATGGATGCCCGGCATCTTTGTGTTTGCTGGGCACGGCCCAATTCCCTTAAGAAGCTAAACAACTTTGTCATAAGGAATACATTTAAAATTTTATGTTATGAATAGAACATCTTTGCTTTGATTTATGTACATATATTAAGTATATTCATTCAATTATTTTTATAGACAGATATGGTTTAATTGAAAACAAAAACTGCAGGTCATAAATAAGCTTTTGCTTTTCTCATGGCTCCATATTTCAATGATTTTAAGAAAGATTCACAAAATTTAAAACAATAATAATTATATTATTTTATTTTTAGTGCTCAAACTTTATAAAATTTCTTTTCTATCACACAAAGGTTGCAATTAACTGAGGTTTAACAAATCCTTCTTGCAGGTAATTGTGAAGCAATATTTTGATAAACGGTAAAATTTTTCTCTAAATATATAGTCTATTTTCTGATTTGTTTTTCATCTATAAACTTTCTTTTAACATTGCATTTTACTAAAATTAGCATATGGAAATAGGAAAATTTTCTAATTATTTATAAAATTTTATGTTATTTAAATTGAATTTTTCTCGTGATAATTTGTTAATATATTGTATTTGTACGTTAGAAGGGAATAAAAAATTATTGCAATTCTTTCTTATATTAATAAAATTAGAAACAGAAGACTAATATAATAAATTCTACATGTCTTTTCTTTCTTCTTCGTATAAATAATTCATCAATATTGCTTGGGTGATTCTACTATTTAATGTATGTCAAACATTACAAGATGTGCTATAAATAATATTGGAGGTTTATAAGCTGAATTTGATGTCAAATTCTTAAAATATTATAATATTTTTTAATGTTTATCAAATCTGTAATAATGGTTTGTTTTGTTTAAACTTTTTGCAAATCATTATATTTCTTGTTTCTGTTTCATCAATTTTTTTAAAGCTTTGGTTATTTTGGTTTAAATAAACGTTTAATTCAAACATATATATATATATATATATATATATATATATATATATATATATATATATATATATATATATATATATATATATATATATAATATGATGTCATTAATCACGAACCAATGTTTCAACATTGGTTAATGACATCATATTATATATATATATATATATATATATATATATATATATATATATCTATATATATATATATATATATATATATATATATATATATATATATATATATATATATATATATATATATATATATATATATATATATATATATATATATATATATATATATATATATATATATATATAATATGATGTCATTAATCACGAACCAATGTTTCAACATTTTTAAACAAGAAAACTAGTTTTCAATGATTTTTGATTTAATGACAATTAAATGCCCGAATAACTGAAAAACAAATCTTTTCTTTTAATCTTTCATTTCTTCCTTTCATATGTTATATCTGTTATTTCGCCATATTTTTTTATATTTTGAAATTTTCTGTGCTATAAAGAGAACAATATAGATAGAGGAAGAAATATAGTAGAAGGTTCTAAACAATATATATATATATATATATATATATATATATATATATATATATATATATATATATATATATATATAAACAAAAGAGAGTTATAAAATTTTGTAATAAAATTTCAAGATTGAGTACATTGTAATTTTTTTGAATTTCACAATTTTTAGATGAGATTTCAGTTAAAAACTGCTTAAATGAACTCGTTTGATGTATTTCTTAAAATATACAATTCTGAAGATTTTATTGAAGTATTTTCAAATTGTTTCATGAATTCGATTTATCAAAATATATACAAATATTTCATAGCAAAATTACAAAATAAGATATTTTTGGGAAATTGTAGAAATTCATCATTTTTATTTAAAAAGTTCTGAACAGATTAAATTTATTTCTTAGCAAAATGTGTTTTAATTATTTCTTTTTTTATTTTATTTTAATATGACAGTTTTCATGATTAGAAATACGAGTACTGTTTCATTTTTATTACTTCAACAATTTGTGATTTTAGTTCGTTTCAATGAGAGTGTCTCGTATAAACTAACTGTTCTTTAGAAACTATATATAAAACACGTAATCAAAATAGAATATATAAATCAAAATACTTTTATATCAATCTTGGTACAATAAAATATTGGATATTCTTATGACAAATTAAATTTTTTTCGTATATTACTTTACTTTTCACATCATTCCTAATATTATAATTCGTAACACATGACATCATTCCGAACATAAAATAGCTTACGCTCACTAAAAAAGTTTGCATGTAAACTTTTTAAAAATATTTTGCTTATTCCTTTCCCACAAATTTGACATACTCAATTGAATGTACTGGAAATGTTTAAGCATAATAAGCATAATATTATCCATAATGTAAACTCATTGTGTTGAACTATAATTTAGAGAGAATATTTAGTAAATTATGAAAATACTTATTTTAATCAGTATTAAGATACAGGGTGATTATAAAAAAACTTTGCCAACATCTACACTTCTAGCGTCCATTCTATTTAACCGATCAAGATGATATTTCAAATATAGTTCTTTTGAGATATGCGCTCGAGATTCTGTGAATGGCAACACAGTGGCCCTCGCGGTTACAGTTATAGTGACAGAAACTCGAAATTTTCGAATGGCAACGTCTACTTTTTACCATCGCAAAATGTTCAGCACATGCGAAAACCCTAAATAGCGTTGAAACGGTACCGATATGTCCGAAAACCGACGTGTTATACACATACAAACAGTTCTTCAAGGCGCACGGAGGAATAATGCATACGACAGAGACAAGACACTGCTCAATGATGAGAACACATAGAGAAAAAAATCTTTATTAATTTCAAACATTTTCCACATGAGTGCCATCACAGGCAATTACGCATTGCATGCGGGAGACGGTGGACAATGTCGCTGCACGCAACATGGCACGAGGGATGTTTCTAATCTCACGCCGTATAGAATCCTTTAAATCCGACAATGTTTGAGGATTGCACAGATAAACTCTGGATTTGAGATAGCCCCAAAACCAGAAATCCATAGGCGTCAGATCTGGGGATCGCGCAGGCCACGGAAAAGGATAATAGCGTGAGATGATGCGATCACCAAAATGCTGATCCAGGAGCCTTTTAACTGACCTCGCTATATGTGGAGGTGCGCCATCTTGCATCCAAACAATGTCATTGAGTGCATTCAGCCGACGCAACTCCGGTAAGACATAATTTTTCAGCATGGCTGCATACCGAGGGCCCGTTACAGAACATGTTGCAGGGCCAGTCGGGGTCGTTTCCTCAAAGAAGAACGGGCCCAGAACAAATGTAGCTGTAATGCCGCACCACACAGTCACTTTGGCGTGAAATAATGGTACTGGCGTCACAGCATGAGGATTCGTCTCTCATCAGTGCACACAATTCTTTGTGTTAATGCTGCCATTTAAGGTGAAATGCGCCTCGTCCGTCCATAGTATGCGAAGTGGCCAGTCGTTATCCGCATCATATCGTAACAAAAATGCATTTTCGAAGTCCAGACGTTGTTGTGGGTCACCCGGCTCCAACATCTGGACGCGCTGGAACCGATAGGGAAACATGTGAAGTACCGAGCGCAAGAGCTTACGGACCGTTGAGTTCGGAATATCCAACACGCGCGCTATGCCTCTTGCGGTTTCTGTGTGTCCTGCAGTCACTGTATGGTGCACTTCCATGACAACGTATCAGAAACAGTTGGCCGTCCGGAGCGCTGTTTGTCACAGGTGCAGCCTGTATCTTCGAATTTCCGCACTAAATCACGCAGAGCTTGCAGAGTACATGGGCCGCGTCGTTGTCGATGATTGCGGCGATACACACGCAAGGCTTCCGCAGCGTTCATCCCATTTTGGTAACAGAGTTTGATCAATTCACCGCGAACTTTCCTTGGAAGACTCATATCGTCGGCATGTGCGAGTTCCCGAATGACGACTTCGCATACCCGCTTGGTATTTTATAGGTTTCCTACGCTGAATATCTGGCGACCGGCGTTCTGTGATTGGTTTCTTGACTCTGTCACATGCAAATTTATTGCGTGCGCCGAGATCGTGTTTTATTGGCCGGTTTTCAGAACTCTTTTTTGTGTTTGCAGAACACGTCCGTTTTTAGAAATATCGGTACCGTTTCAACGCTATTTAGGGTTTTCGCATTTTGCGATGGTAAAAAGTAGGCGTTGCCATTCGAAAATTTCGAGTTTCTGTCACTATAACTGTAACCGCGAGGGCCACTGTGTTGCCATTCACAGAATCTCTAGCGCATATCTCAAAAGAACTATATTTGAAGTATCATCTTGATCGGTTAGATAGAATGGACGCTAGAAGTGCAGATGTTGGCAAAGTTTTTTTATAATCACCCTGTATTACATTAACAGATAGTAACTCTATTATCAGAATGCACAATGCAGTGATTCAATAAAATAACAGTGATTCAAATTAGTTGGCATAGATACAAGTGAAAAATATTTGATTGCTTGCGAAATGAATTTCGAAGGATATGAATATTAAATATAAACGAAAAATCATAAGTAGTTATTTGATCTTCTTATAAAAAGTTAAACTCGATTGACATTTAAATTATAGAAAACTGTAATTTATAATATATACATGGAAACGTAACTTATGAATAAATACTTATTTACTATGAATATTTAGACTGTCTAAAATAAAATGTACTGTGAGATCTATATATATATATATATATATATATATATATGTATATATATATATATATATATATATATATATATATATATATATATATATATATATATATATATATATATATATATATATATATATATATATATATATATATATATATATATAAATATTGATATAAATAAAAGTAATATAACAGAAAAGGACAAAGTTTTCTTACAACAGTGTAATCTTTCATTCTTACAATGCCAATTACTTGTACAAAAGGAAAGAATATTTAAATACTATTATAATTAACGCTTTGTGTCTGAGCGGAGTTTTCTTTTTCTTTACTCTAACTAACGAAAAGTTACCAATATAATTAGCACAGAATTCTTTATTCCTACCAACAACGCTAGAAACCAATTAACTATTTTTAGCATACTCTTCACAGGACATTCAACTTCCTTTTGATAATGAGGAATTTCACAAGAAGCACACTTATTTTTAATAAAAATGCTACTTATTATAAATACTTTTAGTGATTTTTTAATATAAATTGAAGGAAATAATTTTTCCTTTTGTGTTTAAATTTTTTTAAGGATTCTTAGTCTTTTATAGACTGGATTTTATAAATATGAGACTATATTGATTTATAATGTTTGCATTTTTATTTTTAATCCATGGCTACGTTTGATTAATTTTTTTTAGAATTGCTATATACCAATTCAAACGAATAATGCAACTTTTAAAAAAATAATTATTGTTTATTGCTGAATTATCTATTTTCTAGTATCCTGTTTTAAATTTAAGATTTACCTGCTATTCTGTATGTCCTGCTATATGTAAAAATTAAAGTATTACAAACGTACATATTTTATTTAATTATAATTGGGCAACCCAATTAAACTAGAATTGAAGAATAATAAATTCAATAATTATTAAATAGGTATAAATTATGGACATAATTTCCATCATCTTCCTCATTAGAAAAGAAATAGTAACTGTGAAATTTCGTAAAAGGTTCTTTTTTCCTATTCTTGCAATATATGACATGGTGTTCAACGTAAGTACTTAACTATTTTAAAAGACCTTAATTTTTACATTTCTTCAGCAATTAATACAAGTAAACTAACATATCTATAATTTTTTTATAAAATATCATTTTTATTGGGAAAATGCATTAAATATTTGTTAATTTATGTAAGTTTAGTGCGTAAGAATTTGATTAATTTTTCTCCTAAATGCGCCGTGAAAACTTCAAGGTATGTTATACATTATATTAAGAAAAATACTATATATTAGATACACTTTTGAAAAGTAAGTCTTAATATTTTTAATTATAAAAGGGGTTCATTTAAGCAATGAATCCAATTTTCATATAAGAGCAATGAAATAGCATATAAATGATTTATATATGAATACACGCACACACACTCTTTTTCTTTTTTCATTTAAATACAATGCATTCCATTGTTGCGAACAAAATTTCTATTCTTAACAATGCTGTTCTAATTAGAATTATCATTAAAATTTAATTTTTATAATGTCTTCATTTTGCTTTATAATTATTTATTACTGCTTCAACTAATTTTCTCTATTAAATATTAAAAAAATTATTCAGGCTTTTGAAAATTATCACTTTTTGAGAATCTTGTACGTTATTTTAAGATATCAAAATTTAAATGTTTTGCAACTTCATTTAACTGGTTATTAAACTCTTATATATTGAGGAGTGATTTCCAAATAGTTAAAAATTAAAGATAAAAAATTTTAAGCTTTTTAAAACTAAATTATAGTATTTGAACTATAATAAATAAATAAATTTAAATTTCCATTACATTGTTATTATATAATTTAGTATTGGGATTTGCCATTTGAATTAATAACATTATTAAGAGTTCATGGATTTTTTTATAAGAAAAATATCTTATTTCTCACGTTTTAAGTTTCTTTTATTTTATTTCCAGATATATTGATCGTAATCTTGGATCTCAATAACCATGTTTTAATTGATTTTGGATATTTCAGATAAAATACACATATTTATTTTTCAGAAAAGCAAACAATTGCAAGGTAAATTTTTAAAAAAATATGGGTGTACATAATAAATATAACTACGTAGATTCTTTAAATTAATCTTTGACTGCATCAATATCGTATATGAAAAAGAACGCATTTTTACAATACTTTAATTATTCAATACTTCTAAATAAGAATATATTCCCCTTTTAATATAAAAGTATACTAAATTTACAACAGGGCATTAATTTATATATAGTTTGTTAACCATTCAATTATTTTTTATTTATCAATTTAAAATGTATGAATGTTTGAAAGAAGGAGTATTTTTAGGAGGATATATTTAAGGGAGAAAACGTTTTTCGGGAAAAAAGGGTTAGAGTTGAAATTGAAAATGTAAATGAATCTTCAGCTCACTTCATTTAGTAACTAAGTAAGTTAGCAAAATCCCATTAGGTATGTAAATCAAAATTTTTCAAGAAAATAAAAGCTTCTTTAAAGACCATAGAAAACATATAAAAAAGAAATAATTTTATAAATTTGGTTGAGAGCACTTGAAAGAAAACTTCATCTTATTTTTTAAGTCTAGGGAAGAAAAAAATTAGGAAAGATAAGTTTGAAAATCCCATTTTAGCACATAGGCTTAAAGTAAATGATCCTGAGAAAGTTAAATGCAGAGTGATGGTTTATTACCACCGTTTTAGTGTTAAATAAATGTGGTAAAGTTAAGAAAGAAAATAATCTTTTTAGGCTTTTCTGTAAGATGAACTCATCTAACGTGAAAAATTAATGCAGTGTTAAAAGAGATAATTTACTCATTTAAAAATAAAAAGTCAAGAATAAATTACTTTAGTTTATGAAAATTTACGAAAGGAAACTAGATAATCTGCCATTTTGCTTATGATGATCTTGTTCCGTTAAAATGCTTCAATCCTTATAGTTAGTTAAACTCTTTTTAAAGAGGTTAGTTTTAAATTTACGGATATTCTTGAAAAATTATGACAGGAAATACTAATTCATTTTTATCATATTTGTTTATAGAATTCTTTGCTGAGACTGATTTATAAATTTTTTGACAAAATGTGCGGTTTTCTGGAAATAAAATATCTAAAAAAGCTTATAAATTTTACTTGTGATGTCCAATGTGTGTTAAATGTTTATCATATATAATCTTTTTAACATGACCAATAATATAGTTTTTCTCTTAAGAAGATTTGAAGAAACAATAATATGCAATACACTTTTAGAAATAACTTTATTGTTAAAACAGTTAATTCATTACATTAGTTTGGGGAAAATAAATCAACTATATATTTATAAGAATTTTGTAGTGTTGGAGGTATCTCGTAAAATATAAACAAAACAATTTTAGATTTATGCTCTTTGGAAAGATGACGATTCACGCTAAGAATTTTTTTTTCGCGCTGTATTTTGCTTGGCCCATTCATTTCTGATTTACACAGTGTTAAAAATAAAATCAATACAATGGTACATTTTAAAAAAATTTCTTTGATATGAGTGAAATAGAGTTCAGGTGTCTGAAATTGCAACTGTTATTTATGATCCCGGTACGTCAACAGACACTTAAGCTCAATTTCGATTTCGTCAACTCTGTTCAGGTAATCTTGATGTTAAAAATGCACATCACACTGGTAAGCTCGCCTGAAAAAATGTCAATAAATCACAAAAACAAGCAAAATTGACCATGTTAACTTCGTAGTTAGTGTCATGTTAGCGTCGTAGCACCACATAGGAGCTAAAGATTGACTATAAAATAGTACATGTTGCATAAACTAAGTTAAAAAGGATATTTAAGTTTGTGATGCCAGATAAATTAAGAAAACGGTGCCCTGAGCAACGGAATGAAATCAATTCATTTCTTAAATAGATAATGATTGAGGATGAGGGATGCATCATATTTTGCGAAAGTAATTGTGGTCAAAGCTTGATGAAATGCCTGCTTTGCAAACCTTTCTTAGCGAAAAAGAGAGGCATTAATAGAAGATTGTGAAAATCGATTACTCGAATCTTGAAAAATCATCATTAAATACAAAAATCTCCCTCAGAGCAACATTTTGAATCTACTTTTTAAGTGTTAACAAATTATGAAACGAAACGGTGCATAATTGGCTAAAATTGGTTAGCCAAAATATGCTAAATAAAGTCTTGACATTCACACGAATTTTCTGCAAATCTAATAATTTTCATGGTTACGCAGTCACAAATCAACTAATTTAAACATTGTTCTTAAATCGACATCTTAAACATTAAAAAACGCATTTTAAACTGGGTCATGTTTGAACGTTTTTTAAGAGGACACTGCAAATTAAATATTTTCTCTTTGATAAATTTCTTTTGTAATTAAAAAATCCTTTCAAGTTCTTTTTGAAGTCTTTCAGGAATATAATTATTGATTATTATACCATTATTATACCAATTTAGTTACTGTAATATCTTAAACTATTTTAATAATACAATTTTATTGCATTCACATGTTTTTAACAGCAGTTTTAAGATATCGAATTTTAAAATTCTAAGCAAATGATTGTATTACTGGGAGAAATAAATGCACATTTTATAAGTTATTATTATTACACTACTGGCCATTAAAATTGCTACACCAAGAAGGAATGCTAATAACAGAACGATATTTATTGGACACATACATTATAGTGGAAAGAACAAGTGATTAGATTTACAGGAAATTAGGATGTATAGATCTTGAGAAATCAGTACTCAGAGCAGCCACCTCTGGCTGCAATAACAGCATTTATCCGCCTAGGCGTGGAGTCAAACAGAGATTGTATGGCATGTATGGGGATCTCAGTCCACGCAGCTTCAACACTATGCCACAGTTCATCGACAGTAGTGGATGGTGAGTGATGGCGTGCCAATCGCTCGGCAACCATTGACCACACATTTTTAATTGGTGACAGATAAGGAGAACGTGCTGGCCAGGGTAACAGTCGAACCAGTTCTGTATCAAGGAAGTTCAGAACAGTACGGGCAACATGTGGTTGTGCATTATCCTGTTGAAACAAAGCTTTAGGGAGGCCTCGAAGATAGGGCAGAGCCACGGGCCTTAACACATCGGAAATGTAACGGTTGCTGTTCAAAGTGAAGGTAATGTGAACAAGAGGTGATCGAGATGTGTATCCAATTGCACCTCATACCCTCACTCCAGCAGATGGGCAAGTATGACGATGTCCAATGCAAGCTGGCAATGTGCGTTCTCCACCAAGCCTCCAAACACGGCCATCATGGTCCTGTATACAGAACCGAGATTCATCTGTAAAGATGACGTGATGCCATTCCCGCGTCCAGGTTCGTCGCTGATCACACCATTGAAGGCGCTCCTGTCTGTGACGCAGCGTCAATGGTAGCCGAAGCCATGGTCGCCATGCAGACAATCCATGCTGCTGCAAATGTCGTCGAACTCTTCGAGCAGAAACTTGTTGGCTTGCAAATGACTACATTTCTTGACTCAGGGTTCGTGACGTGGCTGTACGATTCCTTGTGACCATGCGGATAAGATGTCTGTCTTCTCTGCTGTTAGGGATGGGGGGTCGCTGAGATCCTGCATGACGTTCCGTATGATTGTCCTGAACCCATCGATTCCATATTCTGTTAACTGTAATGGGGTCTCGACCGACGCGAGCAGCAATATTGCGGTACGATAAGCCGCAATCCCGGTAGGCTATAATCCTTCCTCGATCAAAGTCAGACACGTGCTGATAGACATTTCGTCTTCTCACACGAGGCATTACAACAACTTTCTTTGCCGAAAACAACGTTGAAACGGAAATTGAGTATGAGAAAACTGCTGTCAAATCTCTGATTTTATACACATTGTAAGTGTCGCTACTGTCGCCTGCTTTGTATGAATGCGTTGAAAATCTAATCATTTGCATATCACAGCAAGTTCTACTTGTCATGCAAATTTCACGTGTGCCGCTTTTCTGGTGTAGCAATTTTAATGGCCAGTATTGTATTATAAAAAGCAATAAATTAACTGAAACTTATATTGCAACTAAGAAACATGTTTTTTTCTTAAAATTTTTTATCAGTATCAAGCTTAAATTGAACTTTGTTAATGTAAAAATTTGAGAGATTTCAGTTAATTATTTATAAGCAAAGAGAGAGATAGAGAGTAATATAAAATTTAATGTAATTGAAATAATGCTTACGATCTAAAATTTAGTGACCTTTTTAATTTCAATAGGAGATAATAAAAGTTTTAAAATATTACTATTTTAAGTAAATGTATTTCTAATATTAAATTACCAATTTAAAATAATTTTATTTTACAAATGAATGACAAAATGAAGGCCTTGAAAATCTGTTTAAACAATCAATTGCCTGGTTGAAAAAATTTCATTTATATAATCATGAACTGATTACAATATTCTATTTTCGTTAAATCGACCGTTTTAAAATTGTGCTGCTTATTCAAATATGTAAAAATATAATATTATGTTATATATTATAATGATCAAATTTGACGGACAGATATTTCTGATGCAATACATTATCTTTAAAATAGAATGAATTTAAGGATTGAATAGTATAAATTTATTAATGTTGTTGTGGCTTATCCTACTAATGTCTGATGAAGTCAGAAGAGGTTAATTAGACCGCTGACCCTAAGAAAATCGACAACCAGGATGTGATTAGGAGAAGCCTAAACAAATTTACATTTAGAGCAGACCTCAAGGAATTTCCTGCCTTTGAAGTACGTGAAACCTCTAGTGTGGCCACTTGCTAGTCTGCAAATTGCGGTTCTAGAAGGTCTGTTACAATTGAGGGCGAATGAAGATCCAGGCTATTTGCCCGCGTACCAGTGATGGCAGGGCGGAATACTCCACCCTTTCGAAATTTCAGAATTAATAAAGGAATGATGTTCTAAGAAGGTAAGTATTAAAGAGGAAGGATTATCATGGTAACAGCCCTCCTTGGCCAGTATATCCGCCTGTTCGTTGCCGTATATGTCTACATGAGAAGGAATCCATTGAATATAAACTTCATGGGACTCCGAAATGTGTTTGAGTAAGATAGAATTGCTAGTTTGATCTCCAATTGCAATCCAGTTGTGGAGGGGCTGAAAAGAGCTGCTACTATCCAAAAGGATCCATAGGTCCCAAAAATCACCTTCATTAAGAATAGCTTCAAGACCTTGTTCAATTGGAATTAATTCACTTTTGAAGACCAAGGATGAATCAGGGTTGCGAAGGCTGATAGATAGTTTTTCTCCCGGTTTCTCAAGGTAGATGCCACAACCAGCGTGGGTCATCCAGCTTACTTCCATCGGTATACATTTTTATATAAATTTATAAATAATTAATAGAAGTATACTTTTAAGTTCAATGCAATGAAAGATTAAAATGATTGATTTAAAATTATTTTCAATAAACACATTCCTCGAATTTATATTTCGCCAATATAGTTGGGCAGTTTTTACTGAATCTGATTAAAGTTTATTAAACAGTACATTAGAAGCAACCATTTATATTCTATTGGTAAATTTACCACATTCATTTGTTTGTTCAGTTTTAAAAACCAATTTAGAACTTATGTGATATTAAACTATTTTAAATACTTATGAGCTGAACTACTAAATTACTAAGCAATTTTAATTTCGAAAACGTTAAACAAAATAGGAACTTCCCTTTAAAAGCCATTTTAAGAACTCTGAAAATGAAATTTAAATGCACAAAAATGTTAACGGTGAGTAATAGAACAACGAAAACTTAAGCCGACAAGAGAAACACATCGACTGAAAAGAAATAACCCTTGCAAAATTTATAGTTGTCTGTTTATGTTAAAAACCGGACAATATATGCCTAAATGAATACATTGAATGAAAAAAAATTCAAACACAATCTCATTAAATTTTTGAAGTATCCAAAATGAAATGTTTAATCAGAAATTTACTATAAAAACTTTTATTATAAAAACATTTATATGAATTTTTATAAAAATTATTGAAAAAAATTTCACATGGAAATTTATACATTATTTACAATTTCTTTCTCTTTTACCTTAAGTGGTTATGCCTGCCTTGATTTTAAATTGTTATAAGAGTCTATAATTTCTAAGGAAAAACTGTTGAATGTAAAAGTAAAATAGATTTCAAAATTAATCAATTTGGAAAAGTTATTTAATTTCCAAAAATGTTTCTTTACAGTTATAACAGTTAATAATATAAACTAGTATGGATTTCTCGTAATTAAAAGCATTTTTCGGTAACACATGTTCATTAAATAATTGCGTGAAAAATCAACTTAGATTTATGCTTTTTACGAATCATTAAATTTAGAAATAACATTTTATGTTTCAGTTATTATAAATTGTATATTATGGAAGTTTTTTTATTAATATTTTATATATAACACTCAGATAATTTAATAAAATTTTTTTAAACAATATACTGATTCATAAATCTCAACGTTTCTTTACTAGTATGTCTCAGCCCTACGATTTTCGATATTGAAAGAGTTTTGTTTAATTCATACTTAAAAGATAATTCATGCTTTTTAAATAGTTAAATTAATGGATAACCTGCGAGACATGTACAGCAGTACTAATCATAGTTTATTTTTAATGGAAGAAATACACTTTATATGGAGAAAATATTTTCCCGTTGAAAGTGTTTTCCTTTTAAGTTATATTGAATAACAATGCTTGAAAATCTGATTTCTTGAAGCATAAATTCCAGATATAAAGTAACAAATTTTACATTAGAAAAGTACCTAGTGCAAGAATTTATAAAAAACCTGCACTGGCAGAAAATATATTTCAATTTCTTAAATGTACTTTGCCCTAAATGTCCTCCATCTCATTTAGTTTTCTTGACAATTTCACAAAAGTTTATGTCAACGTTTTCGAAAATAAATTTCTTTCATCCTCTGGTCCACTAATCTTTTTCGTTAGATAACTCAGTTTTTTATTTTAAGAGGAATATATATATATATATATATATATATATATATATATATATATATATATATATATATATATATATATATATATATATATATATATATATATATATATATATATATATATATATATATATATATATATATATATATATATATATATATATATATATATATATATATATATATATATATATATATATATATATATATATATAATATATAAAATTCTCGTGTCACAGTTTTCGTTGCCATACTCCTCCGAAACGGCTTGACCGATTTTGATGAAATTTTTTGTGCTTATCCGGTATCTATGAGAATCGGCCAACATCTATTTTTCATCCCCCTAAATGTTAGGGGTAGTACAACCCTAAATTTTTTTTATTTTTTTGGTTAGTTCTGTAAGTTCCTAATAGATGGCGGTTTAGCATCTAAGTTGCACAGGTATTCGGCAGATGGCGACGTGTTTATTTTTCTAGATTATACCATCTTCGAGAAAATTATCGTGCGCGCGCAAGCGCGTGGTTAAATATAGAATTTACATATATTTTCATGATGTATAATGATACTATAACAATTTTTCGTGAATCATTTTCATAATTATACTTTGTATTGTGTTATTATTGTGCAGTATTCAGTTTGAATATTTTTAATATTATAAATAGTAAAATAAAATTTTATTTATTACTGTTTTTCTCTACTAATTTTCATACCACCTCGAAAACATGTAAGTATTTCTTAATAGCCTTTTACTATTTTTTATTTTTATTTTATAATTTGATAATTATTAATTTATTCAGTAGAACATTTTGATCTAATTTATTTATTCAAATGATAAATTCTTTTAATTTTTTTTATTTCAGTATAATGCCGCGGAAAAAATTTTTAGTTTTAATATAATTTAAAATTAAAATAATAATAGTTCGATGTCAATGTTATCTACCTCATTTATAACAATTTATTTTTAGATGTCTTTAATTTATATAGTATATTTTATAAGTAAGTCACTGATTACAAACTATAATTTAATATAAGATGAATAAAATGTAAATTCAGAAAGTTACTGTATATATATATATATTGTGGTAGAATGACATATAGTAAATGTAAGAAAATAAGTCTGAAATTTTATATTAGCTTCTAGAGAATTTTCACATGAAATACCATGTTCAAAACTAAGATAAAATTTAAAACTTCTTCAAAAAATAGATTAAATTTATATCCTATTTTATCGGAAAAATGTAATTTTAATCTTATAAAAGGTTTATTTGTCAAAAATGAAATGGTTTTTCACACTACACTTACACTATACTTTTACACTTTTTGCAAAAATATTAATTTTTTGGCAATTATTTAATAGAAAATTCTATTATTTGTCTTTACCTATCTATATCAATTGCTTTTATTAAAATCTAAATTTGTCTATATCAATTGCTTTTATTAAAATTAAATTAAATTTAACAGATCAAAAATACGAAAATTAATTACTTAAAGTATTGAATATGCTATTTAAATAGTTATTTGTTTTCAGACTTTTAGTGTAACAAATTAGTAAGATGTTATTAGAAAAAAAATTTAATTTGGTTTTAAGCATTCTTAAAAATTTTGATTACAGTTTTTATTATTACTAAAATCCTATTATTAAATCAAAATAAATTAGGTGTTTTTTATTTTTGAAAAGAAGAAAGTACATTTGTGTTTGTTATAAAAGTAACATTGTTTATAATAACATAATCATCTACTATCAAAAAAAGTTAGCAATTTCTAATTAGATAATAATATTGATAATAATTCGAATATCATGTTAAAAGAAATCTATCAATAATGTATCATTTCAATCAAACTATGCATATAAAATAGTTTTCTTCAAAAAAAGCTTTAAGTTTAATATATTTTCTCAACGTTGTTTAAATAGTAAGAGTCTTGCTAAATTTTAAATATGTAATAAATTAATCTCACACAATGAATAAATTAGGTAAACGCAATATTTTTTAATTATACTTCATATAAAATATGCCAAAATTCTTTTTATTATTTTCTTGAAATTTGAAACGATTGTAAGATACTTAATCTTTATCTTCAATTCTGTCGAAATATGATCCATATTAATATTTAAGTAATAATATGTTTTTAATTGTTTTATTGCATATAAATTTATTGAATCATATTTTAAAAATGAATAATATGTTCTTGCATTACCTAATTATACATTTGCCCTGTTATTGCTAATACAAACTGCTTAACAGAATTTACACAATATAAACTAATTTAAAAATAAAATTAAAAGTTTTTAAAACTTAAAGTATTGTAAATTATGAGTGATGTAACAGATTGAGATCATATCTGCCTGAAAGTTTGTTATTGATGTCAGAAATCAACGAAAAAACTCCAATTTCTTCTTAGTTTCTAGTTTGCTCTCATTTTTTTGTTTGGTTATGTAACTGTCTCTGTTTCAACTACTACTAAATAACCTTTTATATAGTTCCGAACGTGACTATAATCGTAAAACTTCTTTGGAAGAAAATAACTATGTACGAAATAAATTTTCTTTATAGTTAGTATAGAAAATATGTGCTTTTCTACATATTTCAACTATTTTTTAGTTATGAAACATTTACAATATTTTTAATTTCAGTTACAAATTATTTACTGAACGTGAAAATTTAGGAACTACTTAACTATTTTTATAATTAGCTTCACATTATAGTTCATCTTTTTAATCCTTCAGCTGAATGAATAGTACTTTTATCTTCAGTTCTACTGTTCCTGGATTCGACTCCCACGTCGAATTTGGATGTTTTCAGTGATTTAAATTTCCTTTAATCTGTAGGCCTTTTTTGAATTAAGCCTCATAATTAAAAAAATAATAATTTATTGGAACAAAAACAATAAGTAATTTTTCATGTTAGGTCGTGATGGAAGCTGAAATCTTCTGAATTATTTAGCCGTGTTTAATTCTCTTTAAAATTAAACGAAGAGTATTAATCATACATTTCATGTTAAATAAATGGAGCAAACTTGAAATATTCATTTTTTAATTTTGTATCACATGACATTTATCTTGATTAATGAAATAATTTTTGACTTATTTATATTTTAACTTAATTTGGTTATTGAATATACAGTTAATATAAAGATTAAAATCATTCAATGTATTGTAAATTATTTATACTTATTTTAGAATATGAATTTAAAAATGCAGAGTTATTTATATTCAATATTTTACTAAGAATATAATTTATTATGTTACATGTTAGAATAATTGGCCACGATATTTATAATTTTATATTAATATTAATTTATTTTAAATCTCATCAAATATTATCTAAATAATCTCATTATGTTGAAAAGAATATGAGATTTTTAAAATTATTTAGCTAGTATTATGATTATTCAGTTAAGATTATGATTATTCAGCTAATACTATGATTATTCAGCTAATAAACATGAAAAATTCCATGATCATACTGAATGAAAAACTTCGCTACCTTCTTTCTATGAATACATGATGAATTTAATAAAGGAGCAAATTGTAATCTTCGTAGATATGATGATCTGATAGACATCAAATTCTTTAATTATTGATAAACTCTCTTGATAATGATTATGCGAATAATATCATATTTATTAATTTAAAAATATTTATCATCTAAGAAATATATTAGATTATTTTACATTAATGATACTGTAAATATTCGTAAGCAAGTAATTTTAAAGCAAGCATTAAAAAAAGATAAATTTCTTATAATGTTTCTTCTGCCTTTAAATTAATTATTAACTGGGAAAATATTTCCCTAAAAAATGTGAATCATGTATTTTGCTACAAGGCTAAACAACAGTATATAATAAATACATTTCATAATATATTAGTTTATTTCATATCAAATAATGATTTATATTAAAAAATCTTATTTTTCTTAAATGTCAGGTTTTATTTATTTTTATTAATTGAAATTTCTGACAAACTTATTTGTCTTTTTGTATCTCACAAGATTTGTAATAAACTTTAGAAAAGAAAAGGTTATGAAATATATCTATATTAAAATTTACGAACAAATTACATATTCATATATATTTGCATATATTAGTCTACACATTCTTTGTCTTGTCTTCAAAAGCTCCTAAACAACTTGACAAATTCAAAATAAATGTGATTCTGGATTTCAATAAAGATTCTTTATGAAAAAATGAAAAAAGATATATTTCCGGTCTACATCTTAAATTTAAGATTATTTTTTCTTTTTACAAATTTTCTGGGAATGTACATATTTCTTTTTCTCAAAATTATCATCAGAAAAATAGTTTTCGAAGAATTTAGATAATGATATATATTGGGAATATTACATTTATTTATCAAAACAAAATCTTTCTTCATTAAACTATTTTTCTTTTGCTGTGAAAATTTAAATGAACAAAGATTATATTACGTTTGTTATTATCAGTGTTTCATTACTAATTTCATGTTTATTTATTTTTAAAGGCGTTGTTTTATATGATTTAAATATATGCTCTGTTAAAAATAATTTTGAATATGTATAAAATTATTAATTCATGTAATAATTCTGGTATTATTTTATATAAGTTCATAAGAAATTCTTTGAAAAATAATGTCAATAATTTAAACTACTGTGTTAATGTTTCAATATTTTTTCTTATTACTATATTAGTCATTTAATTGACACATTTGATTTTAAGCATTATTTCTCAATTGGCATTAATAACTCCATGCAGAAGAATAAGCAAAAATATCCTCATACTTGATTTAATGTCTTGTGAAACGTGTGATTTTTATATATCCTGATTATAATAATTATTGTATATTATTTTTTATATATTATTTTTATAGACATCATAAAAACTAAAACACATAAAACAAAGAATACCAGAACATAAATATATGTGAAAATTTAAAAAGTTGAATTAAATCATTGTGTAATTTTTTACTTAATGATTATTATGACTTAAATGACGCATTAAGTAAAAATGGGATCAGAGGTAATAAAAACAGGTAGAATTTTTCATTCATCTGATGTAATGTTAACCAAACGTCAATAAATTTTACGAACGTGCTTTGTTGAGAAACGTTTAAGTTAAAATATGTAAAACATTTCATTCTTATTTAAAACAAAAATTAATAAGGATTTAGGCGTCTTGATTTAAACAATTAGGAATAATTAATAATCTAATTTACAATCATTGCAAATGAATATTTTCCATCGTTCATTGTTCTGAGAATATACAGAAAATGGGCGTATACTTGAATTGGCTTAATGTGATATTATATAATTTCTGAATTTTAAAAGTGAGCATATTCTAAGTGTTTTCGAAAGAGATTACTACAAATGACATATTACTGTATTAAAGTCATCTCTCACAGAGTATTAAAGTTGTATATTTTAGTTGATGTATTTATTTACGTATAATCAATTATTTTAATTTGTGTAATGATCATTTTGATTATTATGTATGTGTCAGGAATAAAATGACATCAATAATCTTTTTAGTCCATACATATTTATAACGAAAAGAATATTAGAACAATAATGCAACATTCAACATTCATTTTTTATGTTATTTGAAAATATATAAAAATAAAGTGTCTGATAATGATTAAAAAACATGAGACTTGTTTATTTTGATGTATAATGTTAGAAAATGTTTATCTTGTACATTACTAACTTACACTTAATTAATTTTATATAGGAAATTAATTGAGTTCATGTGGAAAATTATAAAAAAAATCAATAAGACTCAAGAAATACAGCTTATATACTTTAACATTAAAGTCAGGTGTATATAATTTTCGAATCAATATGAACATCATTTTAAAATGAAATAAACATCTGAAATTTTTATTCCTTTGATACATTAATTTGTTATGAAATATCAGTATCCTTTTATATTATTTTAAAATATTTTACTCATCTCTCAAAAAATATCTATTTTTTTAATTTTCCGCCATGCATCAGCAAAATACTATATAATAAAGGAATAAAAATAATGTCAAATTTTGTAATAACAGTTGGTGATTTGAAGAAATTAAAATACTAAGATAATATAAAATATTTCCACATTATTCACAAAATATATTTGAAAATAATAAGGAAATAAATCTTATAATCTAAGAGGTTTCATCAATATATTATAATACCACACATTATTCATTATCTTGTAAACAACTGAAAGAATAAATTAATTATTATAAGTACAGATAAGAATATTTTTGCAGTGTTTATTTATAAACAAGAAATATATATTTATCAAACGAAGAAAATGTTAATCCTTTCTCATTCGTGTCTCATTGTAATGACTAATAAAATTTTCTATCATAAAATTGGTTGAACCGAAAGGTTATGACAACAAATACTATATTATCTCTAGTTAGGACAATTTATTAGGTGATATTAGATTCGTTTGGTTTTTAATCGAATAAAATTTTTGAGGAAAAATTTGGATGACTCTACATTTATAAAGAATTTATATAAAAAACAACTGTACTAAAATTTATAATTTTTTTCAGTTTCTATTTGACCTTTTTACTCACCAATACAGAATTCGAAATTGAATTTCAGCATGCTTTGTGATAAAAACTTTATATTGAACAAATATTGGTCTTCTTCGTATTTTAAGCTTACAATCTATATGTAACGTAGAAATAGCATATTTCTTTGAAATAAGTGAATTCTGTCTAAGAAAAAATACTTCGAAAAATTATTATTGAAATTTTGTTTGTGGAATAAATACATTTTTCCAGGCCTTTATGGATATAAAAATAAATATATAAGTACGACAGTCAAAATAATCTTATAAATATGTAGCACCAAATAAACAAGTTGAAAAAGTATACTGGAAACGATTTTACATATGTTCAAAGAAACGGGTCTTTGAAGTGTTTTCCATATGTTAGAACATAGCTTTTTGTGTAATGTATGTAAAAATATCAAAATTCGGTTACTGAACAATTGTAGCTTACTAGAATTTCTTCACGTAATCTAATATTTATTTTTGAAACTTTAAAAATGCTGTTTTATATTCCTAAATGTTTTATTAATGAAATCTCTGCATAAAAGCTAAAATGAAATAATTTGAATATCTTTTTATTAAAGAATTCTAAGGAAAACTGATTTGTGCTTGTTATCAGACTGGCTTGAATAGATAAGAAAATAAACGGTCTCTACACTTAATTTAAAATTTAGTTTTCTCTTTTTTTTAAAATTTAGAAATATTCCAACTGATATGTTTACAAGTATTTACATAAAACTTATTAAAATTGTTATTTGTTTATTTGTTGATTTATTTGTTTTTGGATAATTTATGACAAATATAATAGCATATTCGTCTTAAATAATTTTTAGGCATGAAAGTATTAATATTAAAATCTTCTTGTATTTTTTAATGATAAATGTGAAGATAAAAATATTTTAATTTTTATTACTTAGAAAAAATATAATTTACTATTTCCCATTTATTTTTCAATTTTAGAGAATTTAATAAATGTGAAAATTTGAAAGTATATGTATCTTGCATTTATTTTTTAATTTTAATACATGATTTCCTTTATTGGAATTTGTGTATCCGAAAACACTGAACATCAGTTATGAAAAAAAGCTTGTAAGAGATTCAAGTGAAAGAACAAGCTCACAAAGTGTTTAAGTAAAGCAACATGTTATCAATATCCCGAAAACAAAGGTGCTTTTTACCATTTGATGGAATAACCCTTAGTAACTGCACAAGGAAAACTTTGGTGTGACATAAATTAGAATATGTACCAGCTATCCACCTGTGATATATCTAACAATGAATGTATCGACAGTGGAGTAAGTTCAGAGCCATCATGAATAACATACGACAGTTTACCAACAATTGGGATTCTAACCTTTTAGTTTTTGAATGATTTAAAAACAATTCTTGAGTATTAATTCTTCTACTGTTAATATTTCAATATCAAATATTGCATGTCTGACTATTAATTTATGAAATATTGGACCTACAAAGGGGAATATTTTGTAACCAAAGGTAAACAACTTTCATATAAGATTTCTCCACATTATCACATTGTCTTTTTTATGAAATGAATGTTGGAAGTTATTGACTATTTAATTTGTCATTAATTTGATAATAATGACCTTAATTGACTTAATATTCAGCTCAAATGAAAAACGAGATTAGTTAATACGATGTTAGGAAATTGGTCATAAATCCGATTGATATAAAATGACATTGCTGTAGTTGAATGAGAAAGGCAGTTAGGGAAATGTTTATGAAATCCTATTTCTGGAATGTGAAATGATTTCGAATAATAAATTTTGTTGTCGTTGAATATTCTTAACTGTTGGTCATGGGAATAAAATAATGTGCTTGAGTTTCTAATACCATTAACGTAGCCCTTACTATGATAGGTGAATTATCTACTTAAAATTACTAAATCTTCTTTTCAAGGTGGAGCTCTAACAATATTATTCTGGACAATTATTTCTATAATTAATCCAAACTCTCATTCCTTTGATGTAACTTTAAGACATTGAAGTGATTATAGCTGATTCATTTTTGAGATATGATGTTAATCTTAAGACATATTTACAAAATAATGAAAAGTGTATGAAACTTGACAAAAAAATCCTTTATATATCAATGTTTGCTAATAGATGTCTTTTAAATATGCATATCATTTTCTACAAGAAGAAATAAGTTATTTTACATTGTTCTTTTTATTTTTTGATTTTAATCTAAAACTTCTTTAAAATTCTTTTAACTCAACATAGCATAATATGATTGAAATCGATAGCAAATATTCACATAACTATATTGCATTGATCTTTCCCACTCCATAATTGAGTTTATTAATTTCTTATAACTGATTTGATCAAAATTAAAATACCTCATTTCTATTTTTCCCTGAAATATTTTTTTACCTTAATAATGGAGCAAAATTAATCAAATACATGCAATTTTAAAACATATTTGGATGAATTTATTTTCTTTTATTGAATAAATATTTTGATTTACTTTGATGGGAATTTTTGGAATAATATATATATATGTGTGTGTGTGTGTGTGATATATATATATATATACATACATACATATATATATATAAATATATATATACATATATCTATCTATCTATCTATCTATCTATCTATCTATCTATCTATCTATCTATCTATCTATCTATCTATATACATATATATACATATATACATATATATATATACATATATATATATATACATATATATATATATATATACATATATATATATATATATATATATATATATATATATATATATATATATATATATATATATATATATTTGCAGATATATAATCTGTTTTTTACACACCAGAATATCTTAGAAAGTTAAAAAGAAATTCAAATAATTGTTTACAAATCAAATCAATTTTTATAAAAGAAAATATTTTTGCAATTTTAAAATGTTTCCTTTAATTTATTTGAATTAATAAATCACATTTGAAGTATAAAAGATAGATGTTTAATTTTTGATTTAAGCAGCTGTTTCAATTTGAGGAAGTGAGCATTTGAATACATAAGATATAGATCAGTGACTTTCTTTGTACACTGCTGGCCACCCAAATTGCAACAACAAGAAAGACAAGACATACCAAAGTAAAATTTATTCCATAGATATCATGTTGGCTAAGTATCGAATGTTTAAGTTTATAAACTTCGTAAAGTGTGGCTCCTGCGAAAATCAGTAGCCAGAGTAGCCACCATTGTAGGAGATGACCGCTACCACACCTCTTGGCATTAATTCACAGAGATTTGGATGTGTTCTTGGGGTACAGCAGACCAAACAGCTTCCACACTTTTAGAAATATTTTAGATCTGGTGTATGAGCTGGGGATGTAATCTTGGTCAGTCATTGAGCAACCATGGAACACATGTTTTCTATCGGTGAAAGACCTGAAGAGCGAGCCGGCCAGGGAAGCAATCAATCTGGCGATTGACGAAGAACCCTTGGACAGACCATTCTGCTGGGAATGGCGCGTCGAATGGTACACTCAAACACATGATGATGCGTTACAGACTGAATGCACTGTGCTATGGTTCTTGATGTGGCTGAGGAACCCGTTACTGCCTTGCGCACAATTTGCCTGTCATTACGTGATGTGGTGCGCTGAGGTGGATGAAACCAAACACATCGGTCCGTCATACCCTCCTGTACCCAAAGATTACATATCCGCATTACAAACGTTTGGTTTCGTCCAAGTCGATTACCGATTTCCCTGAAAGATAATCCCCAATGTTGGTTGGCCACTATCAGTAAAAAAAATGCCTAAAATGTTAATCAGAGATGTAATTCTCAATCGTATCAATTGATAAAATGATACACTTTACTGTATACATGTTATTAGTCAGTCCCTTTATGTTAATGTCATTCAACTGGGCTTCTTCCAGATAACAACTGATTCTTCATTTAAATATAAAACTAACTCTAACAGTATTAAGAATCATTTAAACTAACTCTAACATTATTAAAAATATAGTGTTGAGTTTCTGGTATTTGAAATTTGAACAGTTTTAAAGTTTTTTACTTAACTTTTTAATTAGCTGCGAATAATTAGGATTGATATTTTAATCATTATTATCAGTGAAAGACTTGTATTAAAAATGATAATTTATTTTAAGTATATACTTTATTAAGAATATAATTATGAGATTTATATTTTCCCATAACAGCAGATATTGCCATTAAATTTTCATAACACAATAATTCGGTATAATTGACGGGTATAATTGATTTAAAAAGGATAAAATTTTATTGTAGTGGTAGCATTATACTCATGGGAGTGTTATAAACCTGATGAGACTATGTTTCATTACAATTTAGAAATGTAAGTTTTACTACCAATAATTAAGAAATATCGGAGTTACATCTCTGTTAGAAGCATATTTATTTGGCTATAAGGCATTTCTAGATTAAAAATTGCTTTTTCCCATTGAATTTTTGTCTTTTTACTCTTTGAAAACATAAAAACGATAAGATATAGGAAAATGTAGGGAAAGTTTTATTACCTTATATTTTTGAGAGATTTATTTCATTTCCATAAATGTCTCAATTAATTAACAATTTTAGAAGAAAGATCCTCGAGAAAAAAAAGTTGACAAATTTCTAAATGTAAACGTTTTAAAATACATAAGAGAAATGTTTGTTTAATGCATGATACTTAGCTATTAGCTTTATAATAATAATTTTATTGCTATCAAATTGAATTTCTGAGACTTAATATCTGGTACACATTTGCCGATGATGTTAAGTTATATAAGAGTTTTATTTTTTGAGAATACATCTATTCTTTATCTAGATCAGGTCATTTTCCAAGTGATTATGCGTAATGGTTGTTGCATACATTTTTATCTTTAAGCGTTTTAGTAATTTTTAAAAATATGAATAATAAATAATGTATTTGTTAATGCATAGATATTATGTATATGTAAGTAAAATAAATCAGTAAATCATTAGATACCAAAGATACCAAAAAGCCTAATTCTTATGTGAATATTTTATATTGTATCTTTGATGCTTCTGTAATAATTTTGTCAAGTGAATTTTAACATACAAAATTAATAGTTATTTTTAACTCACTTTTGCTTGTTACGCAGGGATATTTTACATTTTACTTTAACATGTGTTGTTGTTGTTGTGACTAATCCTCCAAATGTCTGACGAACTCAGACAAGGTCCATCAGACCGTTGACCCTAAGAAAATCAAGGACAAGAAGGGGGGGAATGAGTTTATATCCTCTCTGGAAAGTTCCAAACAGTCCAGGATATGATTAGCATAACCCTGCTCAGTTTTACATTTAAAGCAGACAACAAAGATTTTCCTGCTTTCAAAATACGTGAGACCCCTAGTGTGGCCACTTGCTAGTCTGGAAATTGCGGTTCTAGAGGCTCTGTCACTGTTGAGGGTGAATGAAGAGTCAGGCTCTTTGCAGGCCTACCAGTGATGGCAGGGAGGAATCCTCCACCCTTTAAAAATTTCAGAATTAACTACAGACTGATGTTTGAAAAGGTAAGTGTTAATAAGGAAGTGTTATCGTGGAAACAGCCCTCCTTGGTCAGTCTATCCACCTGTTGATTCTCGTATATGTCTACAACGAAGTCATAAGAAGAAGGTGAGATGTAATTTCTGTTGATCTGGGGATCCGAGCACTATAAAGATAGAAGTCTGTCTTGACTCGGGATGGTGTTCTTTTTCGTCAGGCACCTACCCTTCGACCTGTCAGAATTGGGATACCTTACCAGTAGCAAGCTACCGCCGGCATACCCCTCCGGGTCATTGCTTCACGCGAGCCTCTTCGCCCCCACAAGGCAGGAACATTATCGAGAGGAAAACAGTCAGTTTAGTTATGTCAAACAAAATAATCTATAAAAAAGAGAGATTTATTATATTTCAGATTATTAGACTTAAAAAGTTACATTCAGAAATACCCATATAGCGAAAAACAGAAAAACATTTTTTACACAACCTACACATGAAATATAAAAACCTCATATTTCTTATTATTTTTGCTTAAATGACAGAATATATTTCCCTATTTTATCTAAATAAGAAAGATGTTCAGAAATAGGGATTCAGATTCAGGATAACAATAAATTTATTGGAAGGGTAAATTAAATATGAATGCAGTTAAATATTTAGTTTATATTTCGTGTACAATTACTGTTTCTGAAATATAATTAACAAATCAAAGTTTATGATAATTTTAATACACGCGTAATTGTTTAAAATTATTAATATCAAGAAAAATATAAATTTAAAGGCAAGTTTAATAAAATTTCTGAAAAACAGTTTGATTTTTAAAACCCAGATAATGTATTAAAATATAATGAATTTAAATCTTTTTAAGAAAAAAATGGGGAATTATTTTTATTCCCCATTTCTTTCTTAGTAAATATAAGAAACGGGGAATATGTTTATTTTTATTCCCGATTTCTTTCGTTTAGTTAATATGTTATTAACACTCATGTTTTTATCTTATTTTTCATTAACTTATTTCTGTGACTTTTTTATTAGTTTCCTTTCTTACAGTCTAATTTAATTTTAATATTTTGGGGGAATAGAATTTTTTAAGTTACATTATCAAAGATTAAATTGTTTTAATGAAAATGAAACTTGGCACTTATTTCCAGAGTTGCAAATGGTTGCCAATATATTAGAGCTAAATGTTTTTCCTTTATTATGAAATAACTTATTTTGTTGTTTTACTATTTAATATTTCATTTGTATCTAATATTTTGAATTTGCGTTTTTTATTATGTCTTTTATTTTCCCTTATATTTTTTCCGAAAGCCTGATTTAAACTGGATTGCCGAAAGTATCTGCAAAATAAATAATTGTTGTTAATATTAATGTTCCATAACTTTGTAGAATCTTCTAATTAAAATCTTTCATTGAAAATTTATTTAAATATTTATTACATATATAGATGTATAACTAATTTTTATACTTTAAGGCAGTAAATTTATCTTAATAAATTGTTTTATAATAATGTTTCTATTATGAATAATGTAAAGTATTGAGTGAAAAATTAATGATTAATTAATTGTCTTGCCTGTTTTCTTTTTGAGTTACACATCTTTTACGATTACTAAATATATTTATCAACAAAACATTCATGTTTCTTGAAAATAAGGGGTTCTTGCAAACAAAGAAAGTTTTTTTTCTTCACAATGACTAGAAAATGAAAATTATCACACATTACTTTTATTTAACTTTCGACAATAGTTCTAATACTAACTTTTTCCAAAAATATTTCTTATATGAAATACATTTTTCTATGCTAACGTTCATTTATAATCTTACCCTTATTCTTATGTATTTTTATTTAAATGAATTTTATTTATGAATTTTTGTGTGAACCATTCAAATCTTTATAGTACAAAACAGAATTTATTCTACTGCATTGAGTTCACTTTTCATATTTAATTCTTAACTAAAATAGAAGTAATTTATTTTTTACTGATGTTTTTTTCTTTCATTTTATTCTAGTTCATTCATTTTTATTTTTTATTTGTTACGAATGTTTAAAAAAGAATGCGTATTTCTTTTATAGTGTTTTTTTTCAATGAATCCCTGTCTTCTAATTTTGGTAGCTGCAAAAAATAATAATAATAATAATAATAATATTGCAAATGACATAATTTACATATACGAGTAATGTTAAAAATCCGTTTTATAAAAAAGAAATACATTTTAATAACTTCGAATTTTTTTTAATTTAAAGGAAGCACTCAATATAACTAAGAGAAAAGAGAAAATGGAAATAGTTTTTTCATTTTCTCTTTTCTCTGGAAGTTTTTATAATAAAATGGAGAGTTTTTTATAATAATTTGAATATAAAAAAGATTAAGAAATCTTAGTTAAATAAACGCTTCTTCTTAACTGAGCAAGAATAATGTGATTACAAGAATAGTTTTCATGTCTTCAAAATTGATTTACTATTTAGGCATCTCCTTAATTTCTTGCTGAATCCAGCTGTTTTCATTGTAACTTCTAACTTAATAAATGAATTAAAGATTAGAACTTGGCTACCGTATAATCATTCCTAATTTATTTTTATAAATAACAGGAAATTATCTAGCATTGATATAAAATTGCCTAAATGTAATTTAAATGAACAATATATCCAGATACCGATGAGAATTGAAGCTAGGATGAAAATGTTTATGATTATATTAGGTCTACAGTAAAGTTCTGTCCGCTCCAGTTACAATCAGTTTCAACAAGTATTCAGCTTAACAAACCATTTCCGACCATATTCGGAAACTAGGGTTTGTGTGGAAGTATTCGAGATGGGAGCCACACAAGTTAAGTGAGAAGAATTTGAATGATCGAATCATCATATGCACATCTCTGCTTGCACGCAACAAAATCGAACCCTTCTTGGACCGGATCATAATTGGGGATGAAAAGTGGATTACCTATGAAAACATCATAAGAAAAAGGGCATATTGTGAACCCGGAAAACCTGCCCCCTCTACCTCTAAACCGAAGTTGAGCCTGAACAAGAGAATGTTGTGTATATGGTGGGACATTCGAGGACCAATACATTTTGAGCTGTTGAAACCAAACGAAAGGCTAAATTCGGAGAGGTACTGTCAGCAATTGGATAAATTAAAAACAGCACTCCAAGAAAAGAGGCCGGCGATGTTCAATAGGAAGGACATCATACTGCTTCATGACAATGCCAGGCCACATGCTGCTTTGGGGACTCGTCAGAAAGTCGCAGAGCTAGGCTGGGAAATTCTGTCGCATCCACCATACTCCCCGGACCTAGTACCATCTGATTATCACTTGTTTCTGTCCTTACAAAATTTCTTGCAGGGCAAACAATTCAAGAACGAAGAAGATATCAGACAAGCACTGGTTCAATTTTTGGCCTCTAGAGATAAGACATTTTTTAAAAATGGGATATACAAATTGCCATCACGCTGGCAAGAAGTCATAAATATATAAAGATGGCAATTATATTATTCAATAAAGTTTATCCAAAGTATGAAAAAATGTATTCCTTTGTTTCATTCTATAAACGAACAGAACCTTCCGGTAGACTTAATATGGTTAATTTAATTATATTTTGAAACTGTTAATGAGTATATATACCTTTTATATACATAGAATATATATTTAAAAATCTTTTCATATATATATATGAAAAGAGATTTTTAAGTATATATATATATATATATATATATATATATATATATATATATATATATATATATATATATATATATATATATATATATATATATATATATATATATATATATATATATATATATATATATATATACTTTCATATTTTATTAATAGAGGCTGTTATAGTATTTATGAATATAAAGAGTAGAGTGGGTTTCTTTAAAGCTGCTATCATATATAGCAAAAACTAAGTATTTTGTCTTAGAGCTCCAAAATGCATTTTATTTTCTTTACTATTGTGCTCACTTGTAATGTTTATAGTACATATTATTTATCAAGTTCATGGATGATTTAATTTTTTAATGAGTTTATAGATTATTGTTATTTGCTACTTGTATTAAAAGACAAAATGTATAAAAATTCGCAAAGAATTCATAAATATAAAAATCTTTTGAAATGAATCAATAAAAATATGTATAATAGATTTCATTTATTGTTCAAATATTTGAAAATTTCTAAGCAGTACAACATAATTACAACAATATGAAAATCCTAATCTCAAGATACAGAAATATAAGTTAAATTATTATCTCGCACTTTTCTTTTGATAAAAACTTTTAAATTTCTTTTAATGAAAAAAAATTAAATTGCTTAAAATGCTATTTATTTTTAATAATTTCACTTTTGAATTAAGCTTGAATAAAAAACCTAAAAATGGTATAAGGAATTGAAAAGTAGGTGTAAAATTACTTTACTAATTTTATATTATTTCTTACAATTTTAATTAAACACAAAAAATATTTTCTGGAAGTCATGTAATCACCATTAAAAGATTTTCAAGTTACTACAAATTTTCGGAGGTTATCAATTAAAATTTTTTATAGTAATGAGAAAAAGAGAGGATGTATAGATCCAAAACAGAGAGATACTTTATGTGACTTGAAAAGAAAATTCTAAAACAAATAATCGTAACTGATGAGACTTTTACAGAAAAAAAACATTATTGTAAGAAAAAATTCTGAAAATAAATTTATCTTTTCGTGCAATTTCGTCCTAAATCCCACATGACAATAAATCTTTGAGGTCATAAAACAGAAGTCGATGACAAATTTGTTAAAATAACATTTATGAAGAAATTTTTAGAAATAAATTGTGACATTTAACGTGGTAGGAAATAAAATTTGAAATGTTCTTTATATATGTTACTATATAGATCTCGTATTCACAGAAGTGTTTAATGATATGTATTATGTTATTTCATGTGCAAAACGTTATTATATTCGAATTTATGTGAAACAAAAGAAACAGAAAATGTTTATTAATAATTTCTTACTTCTTAAGTGAAAGAATGAATTTAAATATTGTCATTTAAATTAACATATTTAAACTAAAATTATTTAAATGATTTTTAAATATTTTGCAAGAAATGTATATAAATGTATATATATTAGCAATAAATAGATCTTATGTTAAAAGAAGTTAATACTCATGTTCTTTCATCAACTTAATTTCAATCTTTGATTTTTTGCATGGATATTTCACTCGTGTAAATCCCCAAAACTATGTGATTATTCAAAAAAATGATACAATACGCAAAGTCATTTAAGGAAATTTATGGACATTTCCGACGAAAGAAATTATGTCTTAAATTATTCGTGTAGTTAAATTTATTGATTCAAAATGGAAGAAAATTTTAAAATAATTAAAATTTTTTAAAATTATTTAATGTGAAGCAGAGAGATTTTTAGAAAAAAGTATTGGCATATCATGTAGCACGTTAGGGTTTTCAGAAAGTAAATCATACTCATTCTGCTAGAGATATCATTGAGAAACAAAAGGGATATTTGAGCAGACGATAATTAAGTTCCACGGCTATCAAATGTAGCAATCTAATTGTTTGAACTATTATCGATTCCATTCTATTTGTCAGACGATGAGTGAATAGCTTAGGTGGGGAAGGATGAAATTCTTTAATTTTACTAATATTTGAAGATTTATTTACAAATAGGATTATTTCTAGACATATTCTAGCTAGCTCATTCATAGTGTGAGCTCCTTCACACAATCTTCTCTCTCAATTACTTGTACATCTCTCTCAACATGACATAATAAGCACTGCCATCTAGTGGCCACTCATTTTTTAAGTAATATTACAGCTTCATGTTAACATAACCATTGCTGCTTAGTACCAGAAAAAAATGGTGCATTAGCTAGAAATTTACTCCAAGCTTTGAAGTTCACGAAACAGTACATTTTTTTGTTGGCAAAATATTTAACGAGTACTGAGATTCATCGTGAAATATCGGAAGTATATGGGTCACGTGCAATGTGGTATCCAGACATTGTGAAATGGTACCAGCAATTCGAAGATGGTCGAACTTACTTAACCGATCAGAAAAGTTAGGGAAGGTCAACAACGTTGAGCACATCGGACTTGGTGGAGTGTGTGGAAGGCATTATTCTCACCAGTGAGTTTGCACACATTTCGCAACAACTGGAAGTATATGGTGGCAGTGCACATTGCCTCAGTTTCGAACACAGATAATCAAGGTTTACTTTTTCCCTGGAATTCCTTCAACGTTATTCTGAGGAAGGCAATAACTTTTTAAGCCGTATCATTACCGGTGATTAGGCATGGGTGCATCACTTCATTCAAGAAACAAAATAAGTTTTGATGGAATTTAGACACATATCATCGCTTGTGAGATGAATCCAAAATTCCCACATCAGATAGTAAAATGATGACTACTGTTTTTTTTATTGTGAAAGAGTGGCCTACACCAAGTTTATGTGGAAGGGCACAACCTTCCATATAAACTCCACATAAACTAAATACTGAGTTCTTATTCGAAACACTTTGCGCAAAGCTGTGAAAAATGAAATATAAGTGAAGTGGAAATTTAATTAAAGACCTCTTGTATGACAATGCACGACGTCACTAGGCACTTACAGGACAGAATATGCTTCGCAGTTTTGGATGGGAATTTTAAAAGCATCCAGCGTACAGTCCCGATCTGGAGCCCCGCGACTTTCATGTGTTCAGAAAGTTGAAAGAACATTTATGCAGAAGACCATTTTCCAACGATGACCAGGTTCAGACAGCTGTTCTAGTTTAGCTCAAGGACTAAAGAGGGATTTTCTATCGTCAGGACATCTAAAGATTAGTGCTACTTTCCGATAAGTATCTACAGCGACTGGGATATTGTGTAGAGAAATAGTGTGTTGTATGTGTGTCATATTGTATTATTGCGCGTTTCTCAGCAAAATTTATGTAACTTACTTTGTTCAAGTGTAACTTGTTTCTTGAACTCCCCTAGTAAAACAAAAATCATTTCTTAAAAATGCTTTCGTATTATTAACATTAAGAGTGAGTATTTTTTCCATAAAATATAAGAACTTTTGCAATTACGTAATTTTAAAATACATACATAAAACTTGCTATATAAGTTTTGCTGATTTAAACGAAGATAAGCCTCATAAAGAGAAATTCTGACAAGGAAAAACTTAAGGTGATTGTGGAATTAAAAAAATACTGCCTCTATTTCAACAAAAGTGTTATCTGTATTATAATTAAACCAAAACATTTAGTTTAAAATGCATTTTTAAGGCAATTGCAGGCATTTATTTTATAAATAGATTTTTAAGGAAAAAGTATCATTTCCGGTTCGCATTATGCGAAATGGGACTTAAAAATTTAAGGTGATTATGAAACTAAAACCGTTTGCCGTATTTCAATGGAGCACCATCTAGATTAAAATTAATAGACCCATTTAGGATAAAATACTCCCTTAAAGTTACGCCAGATATAGATTTTATTTTAAAAATATACTTTTCCAGAAAATACGCTTCATATCTACTTCGTCTTATACGCTATTAGATATTTAAATTCATACAAATATAAAATTCAAACATTTGGCTCTAACTCAGTAAAATTTAGCTATTTTAAAAATAATGCGTTAATTTCGTAAAACAGTGGTGTAAAGGTATTTATTTTATTGGAAAAAATGAGTTATATGAGATCTGAAATGACAGTGACATAGGAAATTGTGTTTCTCATTATGAAATTCATATAACCTGCTCTAACCAAGTAAATATCTAATCATTATCAAAATTAAAATAAGTAAATTTAATATAAAAGGTAAATCCTAAAGGTAATTAACGTTTTTAATTTTTTTTATAAAAATGAGTTTTGTTAGAAAACCAGTGCAAGGT